>CM054820.1:21865363-22465363 GCA_028984105.1 Lavandula angustifolia
ATGTTTGTATTATGCTTTAACACTCGTAATCACTAAAGTGATTACCGACTCACACTCACTACTATTTACTTTCTTGTCGTTTATTACTTTGTTAGATTCTCGCTAGTCTAGTGTCTATGTAATGGGGGAAATTGTGTTTTGCCCTGTTTTCTCGATAGTCTAGAACTGTTGGAACAACTCCACCGATCTTACCCGTAATATTGTAAGGGGCTCGCTTTCGTTTGTTTAGTGTTAGCATAGATGATAGGTTTTGGCATCATCAAATAGGGTGAAATTGTTGGGTGATGATTTCGTCCTCCAGCATAGTCTCACTTAGTGGGAAATGATTCTATCTTCTATATCGAACCATGCTCAGCACTAGTGCTCGATTGTTGAGAAGATTTGAAGATCCCAAAACCCTATCTCGATTGGTGAACCATTCCGTTGTAATCGTTATTTGTCTCCTCGAGGTTTCGCACTCGGGTAGACACTCTGCTCCGATCAAGGCGCCAGTAGATTATCCGCCTTAAACACCGGAAGTAGAAGACTCAGCAATACTTGACTCAACAGAGCAAAGATATGCGAAAGAGTCGATGGAACTCGGACTCAGCGACAGCAGCTTCACCGAACTCGAGCCGATCTTCGCAGACTTTCCCCCGCCTATCTACCTACCGAATACGGGATCGGACTCAAGCATCGGCAGCACAAATAACCGTCAAATACTTTTGAAAGACAATTAGCATTGTCATATACGAGGAAGAGAGAAGTCGGCTTCGCTTTGCCTTGAAGTCTCGTGGCCGTCTCAACCACTCTATCCACCTCGACGAATGACAAGAACACACGTGTCTTCTCACTCGCTAAAGCTGCAGTCAACCCTTTACCTAAAAAGGTGGGAAAGTACACCGTTACCTACTTCAAAAGAGCCGTTTGCTACCAAAAGAGAGAGAAAGAAGAAGATCGTCTCCAACGGATCTCTCCCAATCTCTTCTCTATAAATAGAGGGATCATTCAAGAATTGAAGAGGACCGAAATCATAAGAACAAGCGCGAACTAGAAAAAAACATCTCAAGAACACAAAGAGCATTAAAACGAGCCTAACCATAAAGCCTAAGTCTTCCGCAAGAATCTAAAGATTTATCTCCGGCGAAAGACTACCTTTTAGCTCTTAAGGGAACCAAGCCGAACCGACAACCAAGCATCTAGTATCCAAGTGACGTGACACGAACTTATAACTACACTCAGCTGTTCGTCGCTCTAGAAGCTACACTCTCGTTCCCTATCCCTCAACCCTAAGCTCAACCGAAACCATATATAGCTTAGACGAAGGAGTTCATATTTGAACCCAATCCTTATTGTAAAAGGACTCCTTCACTCGTTGGAGAAGTTTGTCAAACACTTTAGTTTGATACATTTGTAACCTGGGACTTGCTCGATATAATCCCCAAGCCACGCCTTTGTCCCGTGCACAAGGCGACCGAGACTAACTCGGCATAATAAATAGCCTCCCGAACTTTCGGGACAAATGGACGTAGGATCGATTGATATCCGAACCACTTTAAAACTCTCTGTGTCGTTTACTTACGTTCTCTTACTGTTGCATTGATTTTACTATTCATACTGAAAATCTTATTAAAATCATTCAACTGTCTTAGCATACTGAACTGACCACTTGCTAAACTGAGACTTGCATAAAACGTTTTTTATTCAACTGATTAGGGCCTACACATTTCCGCACACTGAATTTCTACTGTTGACACTGAATTCTGACTTAGTCGGTTAGCGTATCTCGCAGAGTCGGACTTTTAGCCTAACACGATTCGGAAACGCTTATTTGGTCTCGTTGAATTATTTCAAGCACGACATTATCCCGAATAGGACCATTCGTGTTCAAAGTTGAGAAAATTGGATTCAGGTGTATTCACCCCCCCCCCTCTACCCCTGAACTCACTCTCGGGACCAACAGAAACAATACTCAATAGCAACGTCTACTACTGAAGCTGAATATCTGGCAGCCGGAAGTTGTTGCGCCCATATCCAATGGCTTCAAAAATAACTAAAAGATTATGATATTATTCAAGATGAAGTGTCAATCTACTGTGACAATACCAGTGCTATTTCAATCTCTCAGAATCGTGTTCTTCACACGAGATGCAAACACGTGGATATCAGACATCACTTCAATAGAGATCATATTGAAAAGAATGATATCAAAATGGAGAAAATCCATACTGACAAGCAAATGACTGACATACTGACTAAACCTCTAGCTGAGACTAGAATCATAGAACTCTCAAGAGAACTAGGTCTACTGGATCCTACTGACTCTGCTCAGTAAAGAAGTATTCAATAAGGGGAAATGTAAACAAATTATTGAATGCACTCAGTATCGCTACAGTGGTATCAACTGACTACTATGATCACCTGACAGGTTTGCGTAGCATACTCAGTATTTAATACTCAGTACAAGCATATCATTTATTTCTCGCAATTAATTCAAAAAGGATGTCATTAATAAAATCATTTTCGTTAAAAGCACAACATTCAATATACTGACTGTGGAGCTTTAATACATGTAATCTCACCTTACTTTATTAGCGATAGATACGTAGGTCGAGATTTTAGGCGGCACAATAATCATTACTGTTAATAACATGAAATCTCAACCGTCTAATTTACAAGTGAGATTGCATTTGAACCGCCTGCTGAATAAACTGTTTAAATTCATATCCTTCATATATCTTACTTGATCAAAACATATCTCATTTTCCGTCCTTAGTGGTCTGCATATTCACTTTCATTCCAATTATACTACATTCAAGCATTAAATCATTCGGTAAATCTCTAATCTTATTCTGCACTCACTAATTTACTCTATTTTCAAGTGCTAACATCCATTTTGCAGAATCCCTACAATGGCCTCACCCTCAGAGAATGTAGTCCTCGTCCTATCTGATATGGAGGAGATCATGACGAACAACAGAGTCTGGTTTGAACTAGTCATGGCCTTCTGGAAGTGCGAGATTCCATACATGGAATCCATCTATGATGCTCTGTCCCTATCAGTACTTGAGAGATTCCTCACAAGGTGACCTCACTTTTGGCTTCCTAGACAGGTCACTGAGTTCTTCTAGAACTTGCAATGTGATGAGGATAAAATCACAGATATATCTTGTATAACCTATCAGAAGCAAGTATCACCGAACACTTGGAAACCGACGATTGCTCAGTTGGACATTCATGAGTGCTTGATGGAGAGCTTCAGGTTACCAAATGAAGGCGTATCCCCTATCGGCTAGAAGGAGACGAAAATTAATATGTATCTCCATCGTTTCAGTTGGAAGACCAATATAGAGTTCAAGGCCGCTTTTTCCAAGAACAAGCTGCTGCCAGAATACAGAGGTCTTGCCTACATATTATCCCACATCCTGACAAGCTCATCAAAATCTTATGACCAACTATCCAAGATTAAGCTTCAACTGATAATGGTGATAGTAAACCAGGTCAAAGTAAACTGGGTACAGTTCTTCATGCATGAATTCAATGCCTAAACCAAGTGACTCATAGTCAATGATGAAGGAAATCTATCACTCTCACCGATTGGTGATGAGTCATTTCCGTACCTAGTTATTTCTGGCCAGAAGTTGTCTTAATTGGCCAATAAAGGCACTTGCAGTGGCAAAAATGCAGGTTTTCAGGTGCTGACATGGCTGGTGACTACAATGCAATTTGACACGTATTTGATGATGAAAAAGGCGCGGGATTTGCTGACTTGGACGTGGAATTCGAAGGAAAGAGATTCTTGATCATATTTGAGATGGATAAGGAAAGATTTATCCAAATTCCTTTCCTTATCTTGGAAGGATTTAATCTAACTTAGGGATCAATAAAGAGAGCTTATAAAAGGAGAGAAGGAGGCGACACAAAGGGGGACGACATTCTAGAGACACGCCTTCAAACCCTAGATCCCGTTCCGTTTCCTGATCGCCGCTCCAAACTGCACCCTAATTCCACCGGAGATTCAAGACCGAAGACCATTTCCGTTCAGATTTAATGCATTTCGTAGTTAAATGAGAAGAAGAAACACTTTTACTTTCATGTTTTATGATTTTCGTTTCATTGAAGACTAGTTTTTAATCCCGTTCTTTTCGTTTTGTTGGAGTAGGAGAGATCGCAAGTCATGTTCGGTACCTTTTTTCTATTTTAATTAAAGTATTCTGGTTTAGTTTCGTTGGTTATCGTATTCTGCAATTTCGTGTTTAATTACTCTAAGTTTCGTGCATGTTAGATTTAGGGTTACACATGCTTTCGTTTCTGTTCTTCAAACTGTCCTGCTTGCACAACCAAGACGTCTGCATGACTAGCTAAGTTTTTAAGGGTCCGACGGGATGTGAAACACACACGAATCAGTTCATGAGGCTTAGGTTCTTATAATTAAACAAGAGGGTTTCAGATTAATTATATTTTAATCAATGTGACTAGTAATTTTGGCATGATCACCCTAGGTTGCCCAGTCAGTAGCTAACTTAGTACTTTCATCGTTTCTCGTGGAATAGGGCTAGGAAAGTAGCAAGGTTATTCAAAAGAGTAATTAAATTAAACCGGTAGGAGACTATTAGATGCCCAACATACGAGTATGCTCCTATATTAGGCTCCCTTAGATCAATAAAGTTGTCTAGTTATTAAATCTATTGATTATCCAACAACGTAGGTTGTAGCTAGATTAGGGAAGTAGTCGTTTTGATGCCCAACATGGCGGCTACCGACTAAGTGAGAGTGAGGGTTGTGTCAGTTTAATTACGATAATCCGTAACTAGTAGATTCTTAAGATTAAATCAATAATAAGTGCCGATGATTGGAAATATGATATTCTGTTGGACCCGTCCCATAATTGCCCAGTTAATACACTTTTTACTTCAGTTCAGTTTTTAATACTTCTTAGTTTAGTAAAAATCCCAAAACTTGGGTGGTTGCTAACCAAAACCCTAGATAAGTAGGAAAATATTGTGTCTAGTCCTCCGTTCCCTGTGTTCGATACCCTGTAACTATATTGAATTAATTCTCAAAATTTGGAGCATTATTTGGTGCAATACAACGATCACCAATTTGGCGCCGTTGCCAGGGAAAGTTGTTATCTAGTTCTATCTATTTTTCTATTAATCTTTTTGTGCCTTTAAGTGTTGCATGAGTAGGTCTTCCAACCCTAATCTCATATTTGATCCTAAGATCAAGAAAATAAGAAGGAGAATTAGGAGGGAGGCAAAGTTGCAGAAGCAACAGATTCTGTCCAAGGCAGGGATTGTCTTAACTGCACAATCAAGAGATAGAACAGACGTCGGGTGATCATACAAGCGATTCAGAACTAGAGACTGTCCTGTTCGATAAAACAAGGTAGAACACTCCAGCAGAAAGTTCAGACTCTGAAAAGGAAGAGATGGCAGATGAAGCAGATCCACGGCTACCCTTGAGATGAATGTCGGATCGCTTGACATGGGAGCAGACCAACCCGGTCTAATCCATATCACAACTACTGAACAAAGTCAAGATGAATATGGTCGCATCAATGCCCAAATTTTATGGGAGGACGAACGAGAACCCAAATTCTTTTTTGGCGTCATTCAACCAAGTCTGTAACTTGCATAGGCAAGGCAATCTGGATACATTCAAGCTCAAGGCTTTTCCATTTACACTTAAAGACGGAGCAACAACATGGTTCTAAAGTCTTAAACAAATACGATCACGACATGGGCCCAAATGCATACAGTTTTCTTGAAAAGTATTTCCCGCAATCAAAGATGAATGCACTTAAGAAGCGTATATCCGGGATCGCTCAAGAAAATGATGAAACCTTCGGCACATATTGGGAGAGATTTGGACGACTTGTCGATAGTTGTCCTAACCAAGGCTATTCGGACGTGGAGCTTTTACAAATCTTCTATTATGTATGATCGACGAAGCAAAAACCATGGTCAATATCGGTCTAGGAGAGAATTTCCATACAAGTGTCTACGAAGATGCAAAAACATAATTGAAGGACTTGCGGAATCAACCTCGCAATACAAGGGGTCGAGAACAACAAGGAAAGATGTCAATTGGTCTCATTACGACTACATGGACGAGATCGGGACTAAGGTGGAAGCAAAATTCGGCCAATTGGAAGACAAGCTAAACTTCTTCGCTTAAGTAGAACGCTTACGCTTCAAGACGATCAATTGTTGATCATGCATATGGAGCATGCGGTGAGAAGGGACATACGTCACTGCAATGTCCGAGAGAAGAAGTTAATGCAGCTGGAAATTAGAGAAAATAACAAGGGGTTCATCCGAACCACAGATGAAGACAACCGGAAGACTAATTTCTACCAAGGAATCCGCCTCAACAATAGTTTCAGCAATCATACCAACAACAACAGAGCTATCAACAACCATACCAATCTCCTAACCAACATAGCTATGAGCCGGCGTATAAGCCTCCTCATGATGAAAGGCAGCTACAGCAGTAGAGTGCTCCGCTTGCCCAACTAGAGCAGCAGAATCCATTAGAAAAACTTTTGGCCGAAATGGTTTCTTCACAGAAGGACACTACTGCATTTCAACAACAAATGCAGAGGGAGATTCATCAGACAAAGAAGGATCAGCAAGCTACTATGGACAACCTGGCCAAACAGATGAGTAAGTTGAATTCTACCATGCAGGAAATGAAGAATTCTCAAGGGCAGCTTCTAGCTCAAACTCAGCAAAATCCGAATGCCATACTGCAATCATATTACATTGCTTGGAGGAAAGGAACCGCCTGACCCGATTGTGAAAGGAAGACATCCAGAGAAGCAACCAGAGAAGAAGAAGGTTGCAGAATAGCCTGCATGACCATTCTGCCTAGCAAAACAGCGTGCTCAAGATGTTGAAATAAAACAGGATGAGGAGGTTGTTCAGACTGGCCAATTAGAGTCTGAACAGATACTACCTCTACCATTTCCGGAATCTTTGGAAAGGAAGAGAACGTCGAACAAGAAAAGCATAGATTACTTAAAGTTGTTAGAGAAATTTAAAATTAATATTCGTTTCCTTGAAGCCGTGAAAGCTCCCAAGTTTGGGAAGTTTGTGAAGGACTTTATTGCTTGAAAAGTTCCCAAGTCTGAAAAAGTTTTGCTGGGCCACAATGTATCAAGAATCATACAAAAGGATGTTGCTTGCTAAATGTGTTGACCTAGGTCTGTTCACACTGCCCTGTCTGATAGGTGATGTTATGATTAAGAAAGCTATTTGTGGTTTAGGTGCATCAATAAATGTTATGCCATTATTTGTATATAATAAATTGGTTGGAGCAGAGTTAGTATCCACTAAGGTGATCATTCAACTAGCGGATAGGTCATGCATCGTTCCGGTTGGCCTACTGGAGAACATTTTAGTCGGAATTAAAAAATTTGTCTATCCAACAGATTTCTATGTTATAGATACAAATGATAGGCAAGTTTAGGGAAATGCGGTTGTTTTATTGGGTAGGCCATTGTTAAAAACCGTAAAATCTATAATCGATGTGGATGAGGGTTCTTAAGTGTTGCATATCATAATGAAATTTATGTTCATCGTACTGCTGAAACACTTAAAAAATCCTATGATCCTAAGAATGATAATGCTTTATCTACTGACTCCATTGAAAGCTTTATCCAAGAATATGTTGAGACGTATGTGATGCAGGATAAGATGGAGGTCACCTTGACTCAAGGGCTGAACGAAACAAATATCTAGGATATGAGGGATGAGGAGATCAGAAAAAGCATCTCGGCTTTATACGCCACTCCAGAATTGGCGACTGTCAGTAGTGTGTCTCAGTTAGCCAAACAAGACACTTCTGAAAAATTGCTGCCATCGATCAACAAGGCACCGAAGCTGGAAATTAAACAACTTCCAACACATTTGAAATATGTCAATCTTGGAGAAAACGAGACGCTGCCTGTCATCATCAACAAGGAGTTGGATGGAAATCAGGAAAATGCATTGCTAGAAGTTTTGAGGAAGCATAAGAAGGCCATTGGATGGACTTTAGTCGACATCACCAGCATAAGTCCTGACATTTGCGAGCATTCTGTTCTTATGGAGCCCGATTATTGGGATTTTATATACTAGAAGCAATTTTTATGCTTGTATACAATGTGTTTTTGTCCTTACCACTGTTTTGTTCTCCTATCTGATAAATATATATTTGCACATGTAATCCTTTATCTTGTATATAAGTTAGATTGTGTAGTGTGTTGTAGATCACAGAAGACTATTCAATTGGTTGATCTGACAAGATATAAACAATTATCACAGTTGAGACAACTTAAGGATATGTTGTCGGTATAAGCTGCAGTTTAGATAAAAAGTGTTTTATCTTGGATGCTTGTCTATAGTGGTACATTGAAGGTGGTGCATTGACGGATCACAGTGAGATGTGTTCTCCTGACAGACCATAGTGGAGAACCACTAGTGGAGAACTAAGATCTCGGTGCCTTAGCTGGTCTTAAGCTTGGTAAGACTTCTTGGTGAGTGCATTTTGCTATCACTTTGACCTACGTATTGTGGGTGCTAGTAGTCATATGTGGGTCGACTGGTTGTTAGTGTCTTACAACCGAATCCTAGTAAAATGGGTTGATAATATCCCACGAGGAACTCGTAAGGATTCCTATCCGGATGTAAAGGCAAAACAGTAAAGAGACGCGAATCACTCTTGTATGCGAAACTGCTCGGTTTCCTCTTCTACCTACGAATGGGTAGTGAATTTGGGGGCAATTTATCATGGTTATTACACCTTGCAAGGTTTCTTGCAGAAAAGGCAATTGAGTGATGGGGAGGTGGTTGTCTCCATGAGCAATGGATCAAGAGTTCCTACAATTGCCATTGGAGATTTACATCTATCTTTTGATAGTTTTGTTTTAGTACTTAAAGATGTTTTATGTGTTCCTGAGTTTCTATTTCAAAACTCTACCCCATGGATAGGTATAAATCAAGTTTTGATAGTGATGTTTCTATCATGAAAGATGGTGATTTTATCTGTGGTGGTCTATTAAGCAGATCTTCTTTTATTACTTGTAAATCGTGTAATTCTGTTCATGATGTTTCCTTATCATCAAATTCGAAGAAGAGGAAAGAGTCTTCTAAAACAAATCAAACTTATCTATGGCATCTACGACTAGGTCGCATCAATCTGAATAGGATCCAAAGGTTTTTGAAATATGGATCTTTGGAGTCTCTCCAAGTTGAACCATTTCCAACTTGCAAACCCTGTTTAGAAGGAAAGATAGTGACTAGGCCTTTCAAGGCAAAGGGCTATAGAGACACATGAGCCCTAAGTTTGATTCATTCTGACTTTTGTGGACCTATGTCTACACAAGCTCGTGGAGGGTATGAGTACTTCATCACATTTATCGACGATTGTTTACCTTCTTTTCCACAAGTCGGATTGCTTCGAAACCTTTAAGGAGTTCAAAGCAGAAGTGGGGAAGAAGTTAGGTAAAGAAATCAAAACACTGCGCTCTGATCGTGGCGGGGAATACCTGTCCAACAAGTTAAAGGATTACTAGATAGAATTTGGGATCACATCCCAGCTGATAGCACTGGGCATGCCTCAGCAAAATTGTGTGTAAGAGAGAAGGAACCGAACTCTCTTAGAGTTGGCTCAGTCGATGATGAGTTATGCAATTTTGCCAATATCCTTTTAGGGATATGCCTAGAGACTGCGTGTGCTATCCAAGTCTTTTAACAAGACTCTGATCGAGTTGTGGAGGGGGCACAAGCCCAATACGCACCTCATAAAGATTTGGGGGTTATACTAGGCCGAAAAGTTGAGCCACGTTTAGAGGTTATACTATTTATAAGGTATCCGAAGGAAACGAAGTGTGGATACTTTATGATCCTAAGAAACAGAAGATCGTTGTTAGCACCAATGCTCGGTTCTTAGAAGAGGATTATATTAGTAATCACAAGTCTCGAGTCAAGATCATCTTTGAGGAATCTCAAGGTGATCGAGATCCACTCACAGAGCCAGTTGTGCAAGATAGATCTCCAGGAGCAACTTCAAAATCTGTTAACATAGCTCCTAACACTCTTCGACGTAGCGAAAGGGTGATACTTACACCTGATCGATATATGTTCACTGGGGAGACGTCTGATCATCTCCCGGGAGATGAACAAGATACCATGGATCCCTGGACTTACAACATAGCAGTGGGAGATATAGATGCAAATTCAATCGCTATGGACTTGGAATTTGAGTCCATAACTGATATGGACGTAAACGAGATCAGTGAACTACCTGACGGCTGCAAGGCCATTGGTACTAAATGGGTATACAAGTGAAAGAGAGGACCGAATGGAGAGATCGTGGCATTTAAGGCCAGGCTAGTGGCGAAGGGTTTTTCCTAGAAAGAAGGTATCAATTATGAAGAGACCTTCTCGCCTGTAGCAATGATCAAGTCCAATAGGATTCTCCTTGCCATAGCAGCTGACACGAACCTAGAGATCTGGCAAATGGATGTCAAGAACGCATTCCTAAACGGTCACCTTGAAAAAGGTAGAGACATCTACATGGAACAGCCAGATGGTTATGTGAAGGAGCGCGAAGAGCATCAAGTTTGGAAGCTTAAGAAGTCCATTTGTGGACTTAAGCAAGCTTCCCGGTTATGGCACCAGCGTTTTGACGAGAAGGTCAAATCATATGGTTTTGTATCCTGTCCTAACGAGGTGTGCGTGTACCGTATCTGTGTTAACGAATCAGTGGTGTTTCTTGCACTTTACGTAGACCACATCCTTGTCATTGGCAACAATGTTGAAGTGTTATCATACGTAAAGACGTAGTTATTTGAGCAGTTTCAAATGAAGGACTTAGGTGAAGCTGCTTACATCCTTGGGATCAAGGTTATCCGAGATCACCAGAAAAGGATGTTATACTTGTCACAAGCATCCTACATTGACATTGTTAATACTGTTTTGTTGGGAGATAATTCAGCAGTAGATTGTTTAGAAGATTTGGCTGATCCCAAAACCCTAATTTGATAGGTGAACCATTCCTTTGTAATTGTAACACCTTGGTCTTTAAGAGTTTTAAACTCATTAGACTTTCCTTCAGCATGGTCTAGGATCAGAAGTTTTGTCTGTTGTACCCTCGGTAGACTATCCGCCTCAGTACCATGGTGTGAAGACTCGATAGTCTTTGGACTCGGCGGGAGCAAAGCATATCGAGAGGTATTCAGATTCGAGTAGTCTTGGACTCATTGGAGCAAAGATACTGTAAAGAGTCAGTAGAACTGGACTCAGGAGGAGCAGTTCACTGAACTCAGAGTCGACCTTCAGAAGAGGTTGACTCAACAGGAGTATACTATTGAAACCTAGGCCAGACTTAGGAACAACCTGACAGTCTCCTCGATTGTTAGAAGGTTCTCAATGTTAAATCTGGAGAGTTGTCCGAGGTTGTATACATAAGAGAAGTCAACTTCAGTATCTGCCTTGAAGTTTGAATGTCTCAACAACTTTCTACACCTCGACCAATGACAAGAAACCAGCTGTCAAAGTTCTGGTAAAAAGTTGCAAGTCAACTACTTTCTTGAAAAAGAGGGTAGACTCTGCACGATTTATAAAAGAGCCGTTAGCTACCCAAAGAGAGTGACACATGGACAGTTCGTCTCTAATAGATCTATCTGTAGCTCAACTCTATAAATAGAGGGAAAGTCAAATCAAAGAATACAAAATTTACGAGCATCGAACAAACAAGATACAAGCTTTCCGCAAGAACTTCAGAGAAATACTCAACGCGAAAGGCAACTACACTGCTATAGGGAAACAAGCTTAATAAAATCAAAGCCTCTAGCATCCAAGTGATAGAACACGAACCCAGAAAGATTATTCCTCATTGTTCTTCACTCTAGAAGCCTCTTCTTGTTCCCTTTCCCTCTAACCTAAGCTCCATTGAAATATCCATAGCTTAGAACCGAAGGAGTTCATATCTTGAACTGTTCTTACTGTGAAGAACTCCTTCATCGTTGTAGAATTTGTCAAACATTCTTGTTTGATCCTTGTAAACTGGGACTTACTCAATATAATCTTCAAGGTCGTGTTTGTCCAGCATACAAACCAACAGAGACTAACTCAGTATAATAAAATAGCCTCCTGATATTTTCGGGACAGTGGATGTAGGATTGTTGATATCCGAACCACTTTCAAATCGCTGTGTTCGTTAATGTTGCATTGATTTACTATTCATACTAAAAACCGTTTACAAAATCATATGACAGTGTTTTAGAAAAGCTTAACTGAGTGCACTAATCTACTGAAACAGTTTTCAACTCAACTAAATCGGGCCTACACTATTCCGCACCTACTGAACTCTTACTAAACGGTGCGAATTCGACATCGGTCGGCTTGCGGGCCTCGGTATAGTCGGTCACTCTATCCACACAATCCAAAACAACTTGTCTGGTCTACTGAATTTATTCAGCAGACAATCTCCTTAATCGGACTGTTCGCGTTCTAAGTTGAGAAAAAGTTTTCAGGTGTATTCACCCCCCTCCACATCAGAACGTTTACCTCGGGAGCAACAATTGGTATCAGAGCAGGAGTTCTTTAAGACTCTTGTTATCTAAAACTTGTCTACTTGAACGGATCCTGAAAACGTTTTCACTGCATATCATTCATATTATTACCTAACATGTCTGATATGTCAAGAATAAGGATAGTACCCATGTTCTCAGTAGAGAACTACGGGGTATGGTGCATCAAAATGGAAGCACATCTGACTTCCCTCCACGATAGAATGATAGAGGTATTGGAAGACGGACCTATCGTACCTATGGTCGATAGTGTTGATTTCCAGGAACAATCACAAGGAGGAGGACCGGTAACCAGGAAGAAGGTTCCAAAGGACAGAAGCCTCTTCACACCAGAAGAGAAGAAACTTCACAATCTTGACCGGGTTGCCAGGAACGCCATACTGACCACCTTGAGCGACTCATATCTCGGGAGAGTTCAGGACTGCAAGTCATCCAAAGAACTCTGAGACGCTCTAGCGCTACTGAGTCGGGGGACTTAGAAGATGAAAGCTAACAAGTTAACCCTGGAACTCCAAAAGCTGGAGAGACTGTCACTCATGCCTGGCGACACGATTGAAGATCTTAATGTCAGATTTACGGATATGATGAACACAATCAATGGGCTATGTTGGGTGATGATTCAATCCTCAACATGATCATACTTGTGGGAAATGATTCTATCTTCTACACTGAATCACGCTCAGTAGCCTCGTGCTCTGACTGTTGAGAAGATTTGAAGATCCCAAAACCCTATCTGATTGGTGAACCATTCCTTTGTATTCGTATTTGTCTCTGCGGTTTCAGACTCAGTAGACACTCTGCTCTGGTCAAAGCGCTCAGTAGCTCATCAGCCTCAGCACCAGTGTAGAAGACTCAGTGAATACTGGACTCGGCGAGAGCAAGATATGCGAGAGAGTCAGTTGAACTGAACTCAGCAGGAGTAGTTCACTGGACTCAGAGCTGATTTTCAGTAGACCCTTCTCAGCTGTCTATCTACTGAATACAAAATCAGACTCAGCATCGGCTGACAGTCTTCTGAACTGTCTGAATCTTTTGATAAGCTATCAGTATTGTCAAGTACGAGGAAGAGAGAAGTCAACTTCAATTGCCTCGAAGTTTGTTCTGTCTCAACCACCACATCCACCTCGACAAATGACAAGCATACACGTGTCGTCTCACCTACTAAAGCTACAGTCAACATATTTCCGTAAAAGGTGGGAAAGTACACTGTTACCTACACAAAAGAGCCGTTTGCTACCACAAAAGAGGGAAAAAGAAGAAGATCGTCTCCAACGGATCTATTCTTCTCTCCACTCTATAAATAGAGGGATCATTCAAGATTTGAAGCTCACCGAGAACCAACACTAACAAAAAGCAAGAAACGCACAGAGCATTCAAACGAGCGAAATTAACGACTAAGTCTTCCGCAAGAATCAACCGAGTTATCTCCGGCGAAAGACTACATCCAGCTCAAAAGGAACCAAGCTGAACCGACATAAGCTTCTAGTATCCAAGCGACTGACACGAACCTATAGCTAAACCCTCAACCGTTCGTCGCTCTAGATAGCTACATTCTCGTTCCTTATCCCTCTAACCCTAAGCTCAACCGTTCTTATCTATAACTTAGACGAAGGAGTTCACATTTGAACCCAATCCTTATTGTATAAGGACTCCTTCATTGTTGGAGAAGTTTGTCAAACACTTAAAGTTTGATAGAATTGTAAGCCGGGACTTGCTCAAGTATAATCCCCAAGCCACGACTTTGTCCAAGTGTACAAGGCCGACCGAGACTAACTCGGTATAATAAATAGCCTCCTCGATCTATCGGGACGATGGACGTAGGATTGTTGATATCCGAACCACTTTAAAAATATCTCGTGTCGTTTACTTCTTGTTTCATTGGTTTTACCGTGCATACCGAACATCATATTTAAAATCAATTTAACGTCTCAAGCATTCTGAACTTCTTATCTACTGAACTGAGACTTGCATGAAACGTTTTCCTCATTAAAACTGATTTAGGCCTACACAATTCCGCACACTGAACTCTCACTGATCGATACTAAATTCTGACCTAGTCAGTTAGCAGATCTCAGCTGAGTCAATACTCTTTTAGCCTTAACACGATTCGAGCAGTATGCCCGGTCTCACCGAACTATTTCAGTACGGCACCTTCCTGAATAGGACTGTTCGTGTTCGAAAGTTGAGAAATTTGGATTCAGGTGTATTCACCCCCCCCCTCTACACCTGAACTCACTCATGGGACCAACAATTGGTATCAGAGCAGGAGTTCTTTGACTCTTGTTATCTTTGAGACTGGTCTATTCGAACGGATCCGAGGGAAAGCGTTTTTTCACTGCATATCACTCTACATTTATTTCATTATTCTTCATGGCTGATATGTTAGGAATAAGGATGGTACCTATGTTCTCGGTGGAGAACTACGGAGTATGGCGAGTCAGGATGGAAGCTCATCTGACATCCCTCCATGACAATATGACTGAAGTGCTTGAAGATGGACCTATCGTTCCTATGATTGATAGTGTCGTGACTCAGGACCAAGCTCAAGGAGGAGGAATGGTGACTGGGAAGAAGATCCCCAAAGACAGAAGTATCTTCACTCCTGAAGAGAAGAAGCTTCACAATCTAGACCGAGTCGCCAGGAATGCTATACTAACCACCCTTAGTGATTCTTATCTTGGCAGGGTTCAGGAATGCAAGACTGCTAAAGAACTCTGGGATGCTCTTGCGCTACTGAGTCGAGGGACTCAGAATATTAAAGCTAACAAATTAGCGCTGGAACTCCAAAAGTTTGGAAAGCTTGTCTCTCATGCCCGGGGACAAAATCGAAGATCTAAACGTCGATTTACCAATCGATGAATTCTAACAATGGATTGGGAAAGACATTCAAGAACCGAGAGATGAATCGAAGATTCGAGGGCACCGCCGACGGATGGATCTTGGACACCTTTTGCCACTTTATTGCGACATTCTCGATTTAGATCTTGTGTCTCCCGACCATATCTTTTCGGAATTATAGGCGAGGAGTATGAGTTCGACGGACCTCAAAGAAAGCCGAGAGCTGAAGGCCGATACGAAGATTGACCATGCTTTTAAAGCTACGGTCAAGACAAAGCATCTCCCGCTACGAGCAAGACGACGAGTAAGACCGAGCCTTCACTCACCGACCTACAAGAAGGAAGTCTAGCTCGGAAGTACGCTCGCTCGCAGTGAAGTATCGAAGGAGAAAGAAAGGCGTAGAAAACCGACCAAAGCATACCGAGATACAAAAGGTAAGTCGAATATACACCTAAACGCGCTCCTGATACTCAATCTTCTGAATGCAGAAAGAAAGATGACTCAGCACCCTAAGGGATAGTGCAACCAAAGAAGAAAAAATCATCACTTTCTACAACTGCAAGAAGCCGGGACATTATCAGTATGATTGTCCTGAGCTCAGTAGTGCTTTGAACGCGCAAAGCACGCAAGGCAAGGAGAGAGAAATTCGCCCGAAAAGACAATCCTACATAGTCGGCGAAATCTCGAGATGACTCGAAGAGATCGACTCCTTTATGGATTCATCTGACGATGAAGCAGCTTTCATGGCCTTAGAGCATGAAGCAGATGAATCAACTGAAATGTGCATGATGGCAGGCGAAGAGGATGAGGTAAATTCTCATGAACCAGTGAACTCCTCTTCACACTGCACACACGACACTATTTCAGGTGCAGATGGGAATTTGGACATCTCGACCGCATATGAAGATCTACTAGATGAACAAATTCAGATGAGTCTGCAGCTCAGTAAGACTCTTCAGGAGTTGGATACCCTGAAAGTGGAGAATCAGAGACTTTCTCAGGAGAGTCAGGTTGTTACTGAGGCCGAAGGACTTGTGTTGAGACTCAGGGAGGAGATAAACTCTCTGATGGCCAAGTCTCAGCATCAAGAATATCGGATTTCAGTCTTGACCAATGACTTGACTCAGAAAGATACTGAACTGAGTCTACTGAAGCAAGAACTGTCAGGACTTCAGACCGAGCACGACGCACTGAAGAAAAGTGATGATGTCTGGAGGAACCTGATGACTGAGAGGTATATGGGCGCAGAGAAGAAATTGGAGGCTATGCTAGCAAGTAATAAGCCAAAGCACTGCAAGGAAGGACTTGGATTCAGTCTAGGAGCTTCCTCATCTGCCCCAGTACACTCAGAAGTACGGCTTGCTGATAGATTTGTTCAAGGGGAGACTAGCAACGCAGATATACTGAACCCCCTAGCAAAGAACAAACAGAAGATGAAAGCACCTCATCCCACACATCAGCATTCTGACAAGAAGATCAATGCCAAGAAACCCCAGTTCAGTCAAGGGGGAACCAGCAAATCAAACTTGGCAGATCAGTATGGACCTCCGAAGCTGACGCATCCTGCTCAGTATGGATCCTATTATTATGAACCTATAGTCAGAAGAGGCTCCAAAGGTCAGAAGAAGAAAAAGGTCGCACAGAAGGCAAAGGTCAGCACTCCACCAACTCAGAAGATCAGGACTCCTGAACCTCAGAAGCCTCAGAAGTCAGCTGTGACCAGTCCAGTGGTCAGATATGTTGACTCCAGTGGAAAGAAAATGTCTGAAACCACCAGGGTTGTTAGATAGATTTGGGTTACTAAAACTAACATCTAAGGACCCAAAATCAAAAATAAAGGGTACCTGAATATAATTCTGTTTTGCAGGTGCGTAAAGACCCATGGTATGTGGACAGCGGATGCTCAAGACACATGACATACCAAAGGAGTCTATCGAAGAATTATATCATCGAAGAAGGACCCGACTGAGTTCGGAGACAATGCAAAAGGCTATACTAGAGGATATGGAACACTCAGCATTGGAACTGCCAACGTTCCAAGAGTATCATATGTTGAAGGACTTCAACATAATCTTCTCTCTGTTAGTCAATTTTGTGATAACTCAAATAGAGTGATATTTGACGCTGGTTTCTATGATGTTATTGATAAATCCACAGGGAAAACAGTGTTATCAGGTTCGCGCAGAAAGAACATATATGTAGCTGACTGGAACTCAGCTGAACCTGAAGCTTGCTTATTGGCGAAGAATGACAACCGCATGGGGTGGCTATGGCATAGAAGACTCAGCCATCTCAACTTTAAGACGCTCAACAAGCTAGCAAGAAACACTCTAGCAAGGGGACTGCCGAATGAAGTATTCAGCAAAGACACTCAGTGTGAAGCATGTCTGAAGGGAAAGCAAACAAGGAATCAAAATCCTCCAGTTCCATCGCCTTCCACAGATGGAATCCTTCAGCTGCTACAATGGATTTGTTCGGTCCAGTCTCCCCAGTGACGATCAGAGGCAGAAAATATGCATTAGTGGTCATAGATGACTACTCGCGCTACACATGGGTCATATTCATTGCCAACAAGTCTGACGTCAAAACAGAGTTACCAACGCTTCTGAAAAAGCTCAGTGTCGAGAAGAACACCAAGATCAGAAAAATACATTCAGACAGAGGAACTGAGTTCCTTAATTCCATGGTAAAGGAGTTACGCAAGCGAAGGAATAGAGCATGAGACTTCAGCTGCACGCACACCTCAGTAGAATGGAGTTGCTGAACGAAAGAACATAACTCTAAAAGAGGCAGCTAGGACTCTACTCGCAGACTCAAGACTCCCAACCAAATTCTGGGTAGAAGCAACGGATACTGCATGTTATACTCAGAATAGATCTCTACTGACAAAGCAGCATAAGAGAACACCATATGAACTATGGAACGGCAGGAAGCCTTCTCTATCTTATTTCCATATTTTTGGTTGTTCATGCTTTATTCACAATAATGGGAAAGATCAGCTGAAGACTTTTGATAGCAAGTCAGATCAGGGAGTATTCTTAGGATACTCTCGGGTCAGCAAAGATTTCAGAGTATTCAACTATCGGACTCTTTGCGTGGAGGAAAGCCCTCATGTTGTTTTTAACGAGTTTGCTACTGAAGACAGGAGCAATAACTCAAATTCTGAATCCGAGGACATCGATGAAGCGGCTACAGGATCTAAGCTTAAAAGACAAATCTGAAAAGATCCAGCTATGTTAGGATGATGATTCAGACGAAGAAACTGAAGACAAATCTACTGAATCTCAACCCGCTGAGCAAGTAGCTGAACAGATTAATTCTCCCGAACAGAATCAATCCCAGGTAACTCAGGTCGATGAAGAAACCGTTGAGGTAACTGAGACCAACACTACTGAGAGCAACACCTCAGGGGGAACGTCTAGTAATGTTCCTGAGCTGAATGCCCCTGAACCCGGTGACTCAGTAGACCATGCTCTTGTTACTGAATTACTTCAATCTCAGAATAGTACAACTGAAATGCCTAACTCACCTACTATCTGTGTTGAACAATTTTCAGATGAAGAGTTGAAACATCGTAGATCGTGGCTCGATGCTCACACCGCCGATTTAATCATTGGAGATCCTTCAAGCAAATGTCAAGACAAGATCCGGATTCGTCAAGGAGAAAGCGCATTATTTTCCCGCTTCTTGTCTCTCGAAGAGCCTCGGACCATTGAGGATGCACCGAAAGATGCTTGGACCGGATCATTGCTATGCGGGAGGAGGTGAATCGGTTCACGAGAAACGAAGTATGGGAGCTTGTAGACGAGACCCGGCATCAACATGTTATTGGAACTAAATGGGTCTTCAAAAACAAGCGAGATGAAAACAACGTTATAGTAAGGAACAAAGCAAGACTCGTGGCTAAAGGCTACTGTCAAGCCGAAGGGATAGATTTCAATGAGACGTTCGCTCCAGTTGCAAGATTGGAGGCAATCAGACTATTCCCGGCCTACGCAACACATCAACGATTCGAGTTTATCAAATGGATGTGAAGTCTGCGTTCTCGAATGGCGTGCTGAAAGAAGAAGTCTATGTGGAACAACCGCCCGGCTTTCAGCAGGGACATCAAGTATATAGACTTAGAAAGGCTCTATACGGGTTAAAACAAGCACCCAGGGCTTGGTACGATACCCTGTCTGAGTTTCTTCTTCATAAAGGTTTTCGTAAAGGCACGTGAGACCGCACTCTATTCAAAGCATTCGACTAGAAGAAGACTTATTACTTGTGCAGATCTACGTGGATGACATTATATTCGGATCAAAGAATGTCATCATGTGTCGGCAATTTGAAAAGATGATGAAGGATAAGTTCGAGATGTCGATGATGGGTGAAATGAACTACTTCCTTGGTTTTCAAGTCAAGCAATCGAAAAGGGAACGTTCATCAACCAAGGCAAATACACTCGAGACCTCATCAAAAGATTCACCGCACATCCGGCAAATCAATCAAGATCCCGATGAACACGAATATGAAGATAGATCTTGATAAAGAGGGAGTATCGGTAGACCAAACCGAATACCGTGCTATAATTGGTTCTTTATTATATCTAACGACTACTCGTCCCGACATAACTTATGTTGTAGGTGTGCGTTTCTCGATTTCGGGGCGAATCCCAAGCGTAGTCATATGGACTCAAAGCAAAGAAGATTCTCCGCTATCTACGAGGAACACCCGACATGGGTTTGTGGTATCCAAATGATGATAATATTGAACTAACCGGTTATTCGATGCCGACTATGCGGGATGTAGAATAGACCGAAAATCAACTTCGGGAACATGTCGGTTCCTTGGCGGCAAGCCGATCTCATGGTTTTCAAAGAAACAACACTCGGTGGCCACGTCGACTACTGAAGCTGAATACATGGCTGCCGGAAGTTGTTGCGCCCGGATCCTTTGGCCGAGACAAGGAAGAGAGACTATGACGTCATTCGGAATGAAGTGCCGATTTTCCTGCGACAAGTACCGGTGCTATTGCAATCACTCGGAACCCTGTACTTCACACGAGATGCAAGCACGTGGATATCAGACATCACTTCATTCGTGACCATGTCGAGAAAAAGGATATCAGGGTGGAGAAGATCCATACTGACAAGCAACGGGCTGATATACTGACCAAGCCTCTAGCTGAATCCAGATTCAGAGAACTTTCAGTAGAGCTAGGTCTGTTGGACCCTACCGACCCTAGTCGGTAAGAGGTTTCGAGGAGAGAGACATTTCGGAAGGGGGGAATGTTCACTCTCGATGCGATACATTCGGTACATAGAGACGAAACCATCTACACGAGGTATCAGCTGACTACTATGTTCACCCTGCCAGGTTGCGTATCTCTACTCAGTAGTAATTTAATACAACAGTACTTTGCATTTATGACAAAGATTCAGCATGACATTTAATATCTTTTGGTTTGTCTTTATTATTAACGGCTCACATTTAATGCACGACATTCCATACATAAGCTTGCTAAACTCTGCACGCATTTAATGCATGTCTTTTCGCAGTTACTACTTAGGCTATTTTACAACTGGCTTTGACTTAGGCGCCTTTTGTGAATTCAGCCTTCGATCGAAAACCGTTCATCTTCATATTTGATATATATATTCGATCATATCTTTGAAACCGCCATTAGCATACTTCATAACTTTCAAATTCCGAAAAATCCGAGATCTGCATACGCAATCCTTACTTGCAACTTCATTCTCAATCTTATCTCGAATTTTATCTATTGGTATGCTTATATCTGTTAATGTATTTATTATATTTTTCAGTATCGCATTGTAAAGCACTGTTCTATCCAAGAAACGGTACTGATTCATTTCTTGTAACAGGTACTATGGCTGGTCTATCTGTCAGTTCTCCCGACAAGATAGAGGAAATCGTCAGCAAGGGCCTCATCTGGTGCGAACCAGTCATGGAGTTCGACGCGTGCGAGCTCGAGTACATGGACGAGATCTTCACATATCTGAGGAAATCCGGACTTGAGGAGTTTCTATCTAGGAAGCCGACCTTCTTTCTTCCTCGACAAGTGGCGGAACTGTATCTGAACTCCGACTCAGTTGGAGGAGACATTCTGGCGAGGTTCGCTGTTAACACCATTGACGACGCATCGAGGATATGCGGCGATGTCTATTAAACAAGCGCTGAAGAAGAGCTTCAACCTCCCGTCTGAAGGTGTCAGCACCTTGGGGTACAATGACAACGCTGTCGACACATACCTCTCCGTTTTCTGTGGCAAGCCCACAACCTTCAGAGCAGCATTTCCGAAGAATGCCATGCTACCGCAGTTCAGAGCACCGGCGTACATCGTCACTCACCGTTGTTGATGAGCCGGTGCTCTTTCGATCAGTCTCCCGACCCAAGATCCATATGATGATGGCGATTTATGACTGCGTGAAAGTCAATTGGACCGACTTCTTTGTTCGCGAATTTATGGCTCGGAGCAACCAAGTTCGACAAAGCTACGCGAACACTGACCGCAAAAGGAAAGCTTCTCTACGGACTTAAATTGTCAGTCATGATCGAGGATTTCTGCGAGGCTGAGCAGATCACATATGACGGCAAGCAATATTTTAATGTGAAGAAAATCCGCTTTCACAACAAGTCCGCGGCCCCGCAACGTTGGTTCGGAGACCGGCCACGTAAGCTCGGCCATCTAAGCCTCGGCGAGCGACTCCTAAGAAAAGGACACCTCCGACAAAATCTCCTAAGGCACCAGCCAAGAGGCCGAGGAAGGCCATACCGGATACACCCGCTCGAACCGTAGACTACTACTCGAAGTGGCTACCGAACCAACTCCTATTCAGCCACTACAGTTGGTAGATGAGTCTTCCTCATCTGAGAAGACCAAGTCAGTGGAGAAAGCCGTCTCAACTGAGGAACAAGTTCAAGAGGAACAGGGAGAGGCTACTGAAGCCCAAAGCGAAGAAGTCCAACGTCTGGATAGCCCTCTCTCTGTGCCTCCGCTCAGCAGTCGCCCACCTGCTGACTCTGAGACTGACTTCGTTGATATCGAGTCAGATTCTGCGTCTGCAGAAGAGACTCTCGGGATGGAAGCAGCAGTTATTGTCTCTAGAGCTTCCCGAGAGATCATCCAGTTAATTCCAGAGCTTGCCGACCATTCAGATTTGCTCGTCCTAGCCAAGTCAGCAAGGCTCCATATGATCCTACGCTTTCAGGAGTGGCCTCAGCTTCAACGCCTTGTTCTACACTACTCCTGTCAGCAGCTACACTTGGAATAACTGAGATTGCGTGAGGAGATAGGCTATTCAGAGCCTGAGAACCTCAACACGATGGAGAATCTAAGGGCAGCCATGCTTGCAATCATTGCTGATCGACGCCAAGCAGCTGGCTCGCCGCCCTCAGATGGGTCTGACCACGACGGTCAGGACCCACCCAATGATTCAAGCCCTGGAAAGCCTGATGAGGGACATCCACAGGACAAGGATACCCATACTGAAGTAGCAGCACCACTCAGTATCCTTGGGCCTGAGAAGCCTTCGGCTGGTGTCTCGTCCTCAGCAGAGCCTGCTCAGCTCCTGCTCAAGTCGACATACGAGGCAGCGCCCAGCCCATCTGCCAAGAGATCCCGTTCCATTGCCAAAGCTCTAACTGCACAAGGAGTTAAAAATCGGGAATTGGCGAAGGCAGTCCACAAGGTGTGGAAGAAGTCTGCATTGGCCACCAACTCTGAGCTTCAGGGGCTGAAATCCAGCATCTCTACATCGCCGCCCCCCGATGTCTCCGCTCTCATATCGAAGCATTGGCCCAAAGACGCAACGCGGTATCTGGACTCGCCTAAGGACAATTCGAGAGGGACGAGCCAAGCTCCTTGAACAATTTCGAACGCCTTGTCCGCTCATACCGAGTCATTCACCGAGCAAGCCAAAGCCACGGAGAACGAGACTAGACCTCATTCAACTGGTCGTGGAGGACAAGATCGGTGAGAAACTAGCTGAACTGAAGTCAGAAGCCGTTCTCTCTCATACAGCATACAAGGACGCACTCATATCTGAGAGGAACGAGCTGCATCTAGCATTAGAGAAAGTGCATAACAAACTGGACGTCTTGTCCACTGTTTATCAGAAGCTAGAGAAAAAGGTACTCATCCCAACCCCGGCTGTACTTGATGATGCCAAAAAGGGGGAAGGAAAGAAGAAGGGTACTGAGAAAGAAAGTGAAGGAAGTGAAGGAAAGAAAAAGAGTACTGAGAAGCTGACTCCCACTAAACCTTCTAGGCTACTGAAGGGGACAGCTACTGAAGAAAAGAAGGAGACTGAGAAGAAGAAATCTATTGCTGACATTAGCAAAACTCAGTCTCAGAAAACTCAGACTCAGACTCCGGGTAAGGCCCACGGTGTTTCGGCCTGCGAGCACAACTGAAACCGGCCCAAGTGGCTCAGGACCCCAGCAGACTACTCAGGCAACCCAGACTCCCAAAGACATTATTAAGGAGGTTGCCGAGTACGGCCGAACAAAGCGGTGGAGGACTCGGAAGAAGAAGAGGCTCCTCTTCCACCACCGGTTCAAGAAGGCAAGGGCAAACAAAAGCTTAAAATTCCAACCCCTCCAGCAAAGCGATTAAGGTACATATCTGCTGAGGAGGAAGCCCAAATAGCCGCGGATGAGAGGCTGGCCAGAGAAATTGCAGAGGCCGAAGCAGCTAACAAGCCAAAGTCTAAGCCCTTCTAAAGGAAAGACTAAAGCCCCATCCAGAGGAGGAAAGAAAACTGCTAGACTGCCTCCGAGAAAGCTCATCATAACGAGATGAAGAGGACGAGAGAAAAGGAAAAGGAGCAAAGCAGCAGAAGAGTACCGAAAGGCGTGGTACGTCCAAATCTAGATCTAGTACCCCGCCGAATCGAAGAAGCCCCTCAGCAAGCCACTGATACACAAGGAGATGAAAACGAAGCCATATTTGCTCTGATGAACAGATATCTATACAGAGGCGAGGAGGCAAGACAGATTCAGGCTGCCAGAGACAGAATTTTGAAGGCAGACCTTGAAGCTCTGATGAAAAGGGCTGAAGAGGAGGCCAGGCTGAGAGTGCCTTCTAAAGCCTGATATTCCATACGGATACGTGAAATTCGGGAAGCCACTGACACGAAATTTCAAAGATGGCCAAGAACGAGATGAATTGATACCGGCTCGACTCAATCAAAGATGGGAAAATGCGAAAATTGAGTTCATCAAGAGGAACTATTTTCGGAGGTTCGGTCCAACGAGACAAGGATTGAAGCTTACATGGAATGGATGTTCGCTACTGAACCTGAACTCTACCCATACCTCGACAAAGCCATATCTGAAGGTATAGAAGTCAGTGTTCCGGGACCCAGAATCATACCTCCACCGAGAAGACAGGATGACTCAGTACACTTTGGTACGATTGAAGCGGAAGTGAAGCATGCCACAGCGAAGAAAGAACTTGCTGAAGATGAGCCTGCTGATTTTGCAGAATTTCTGAAGCTAAGGAAGATCACATACAGGATGTATGGAGTGCCGCTCCCTGAAGATCAGACTCAAGAGTTCATGGACAGAATCAAGAAGTTCAGTGGCCCTCCTCCTTAGATCTTTAGCTCATTCTCTTAGCATAGCAAGATTGTATCGGTACTGAATTTCTCTTATATTTATACAGTCTGCTTTTGGCTCTGACAACTACTTGTTGTCTATACAGCCGTGTTTGCTTTATGCTTTAACACTCAGAATCACTGAAGTGATTACTGACACACACACACTGTGTTTATTTACTTGTCGTTTTGCTCGTTAGATCTCGATAGACTAGACTTTCAGTTACTATTTCTCTTTAGGGGAAATTGTTGCATGGGGGAAATTATTGTAAAGGGGGAAATTGTTCTGCTTTGTCTCCCTCAGTAGTCTAGCACTTACCAGACAACTCCACTGATCCTAGTTGTAATATTTGTAAGGAGCTCTGTTTCTGAGTAAGTTAGTGTTTAGCATAGTTGATAGGACATAAATGATAGGTTTTGGCATCATCAAATAGGGGGAAATTGTTGGGTGATGATTCAATCCTCAGCATGATCATACTTGTGGGAAATGATTCTATCTTCTATACTGAATCACGTTCAGTAGCCTCGTGCTCTGACTGTTGAGAAGATTTGAAGATCCCAAAACCCTATCTGATTGGTGAACCATTCCTTTGTATTCGTATTTGTCTCTGAGGTTTCAGACTCAGTAGACACTCTGCTCGGTCAAGGCGCTCGGCAGCTCATCGGCCTCGGCACCGGTGTAGAAGACTCGGTGAATACTCGGACTCAGCAGAGCAAGATATGCGAGAGAGTCAGTTGAACTGAACTCAGCAGGAGTAGTTCACTGTTCTCAGAGCTGATTTTCAGTAGACCCATCTCAGCTGTCTATCTACTGAATACAAAATCAGACTCAGCATCGGCTGACAGTCTTCTGAACTGTCTGAATCTTTTGATAAGCTATCAGTATTGTCAAGTACGAGGAAGAGAGAAGTCAACTTCAATTGCCTCGAAGTTTGTTCTGTCTCAACCACCACATCCACCTCGACAAATGACAAGCATACACGTGTCGTCTCACCTACTAAAGCTACAGTCAACATATTTCCGTAAAAGGTGGGAAAGTACACTGTTACCTACACAAAAGAGCCGTTTGCTACCACAAAAGAGGGAAAAAGAAGAAGATCGTCTCCAACGGATCTATTCTTCTCTCCACTCTATAAATAGAGGGATCATTCAAGATTTGAAGCTCACCGAGAACCAACACTAACAAAAAGCAAGAAACGCACAGAGTATTCAAACGAGCGAAATTAACGACTAAGTCTTCCGCAAGAATCAACCGAGTTATCTCCGGCGAAAGACTACATCCAGCTCAAAAGGAACCAAGTTGATAGCTACATTCTCGTTCCTTATCCCTCTAACCCTAAGCTCAACCGTTCTTATCTATAGCTTAGACGAAGGAGTTCACATTTGAACCCAATCCTTATTGTATAAGGACTCCTTCATTGTTGGAGAAGTTTGTCAAACACTTAAAGTTTGATAGAATTGTAAACTGGGACTTGCTCAGTATAATCCCCAAGCCACGGCTTTGTCCAGTGTACAAGCTGACTGAGACTAACTCAGTATAATAAATAGCCTCCTGATCTATCGGGACAGTGGACGTAGGATTGTTGATATCCGAACCACTTTAAAAATATCTGTACCGTTTACTTACTGTTTCATTGGTTTTACTGTGCATACTGAACATCATATTTAAAATCAATTTAACTGTCTCAGTATTCTGAA
The DNA here is from genome assembly GCA_028984105.1 of Lavandula angustifolia. NCBI lineage: Eukaryota > Viridiplantae > Streptophyta > Magnoliopsida > Lamiales > Lamiaceae > Lavandula > Lavandula angustifolia. Next base: position 21,892,061 of record CM054820.1, read on the forward strand.
CTTCTTATCTACTGAACTGAGACTTGCATAAAATGTTTTCCTCATTAAAACTGATTTGGGCCTACACAATTCCGCACACTGAACTTTCACTGATCGATACTGAATTCTGACCTAGTCAGTTAGCAGATCTCAGCTGAGTCAGTACTCTTTTAGCCTTTAACACGATTCAGAACAGTTGTCTGGTCTACTAAACTATTTCAGTATGGCACCTTCCTGAATAGGACTGTTCGTGTTCGAAAGTTGAGAAATTTGGATTCAGGTGTATTCACCCCCCCCCTCTACACCTGAACTCACTCACGGGACCAACAGGCTAGGAAAGACTTTCTCCAACCGAGAAATGAATCTCAAAATTTTGAGAGCATTGCCACAACGGACATTGGACTCACTTTGCTACATTACTTAGACATTTTGATCTTGATATTGTTTCTCCTGATCATATATTTTCATAATTAAAAGTTGAGGAGTTCGAGTTCGGTCTACCGTAGAGGAAGCAACGAGCTAAAACTGACACCCAAATAGATCATGCTTTTAAAGCATCAGTCAGCACAGCAGCTCCAACATCTAGCAAAGCTGAGCCTTCGTCCAATGACCTACAAGAAGGAAGCCTAGCTAAGCGATATGCACTTCTTGCAATCAAATATCAGAAGGAAAGGAGAGGCGCAGAAAGCTTTCCAGAGTCGTCAGAGACTCAAAAGAGTAAGTCTGATTACTCACCTAAATGCACTCCTGAACCACATACTTCTGAATGCAGGAAACAGGAGGATTCTGCACAGTCGAAAGATAGTGAGAATAGAGAAGGCGGAGTCACCTCCTGCTACAATTGCAAGAAGCCAGGACACTATTCGTACGACTGTCCTGAGCTCAGTATAGCTGAAAGAGCTGCAAGAAAAGCTCGAAGGAAGAAGTTCATCAATAAACGACAAGCCTACATTGCTGGTGAACTCTCAGACGACTCAGAAGAAGTTAACTCCTTCATGGATTCATTATATGATGAAGTTGCCATCATGGCCCAAGAGCTTGAAGAAGATAGTGAAAAGTGTCTAATGGCAGGAGAAGAGGATGAGGTAAACTCTCACGAATCATTTAACTCTTCTTCACACTGCACACAAGACATTATTTCAGGTGCAGCTGAGAATTTGGACGTCGCGATTGCCTACGAAGAACTACTCAACGAACAGATCCAGATGAGTCTGCAGCTCAGTAAGACTCTTTAGGAGTTGGATGCCCTGAAAGTGGAAAATCAAAGACTTTCTCAGGAGAGTGAGGTTGCTACTGAGTCGAAAGGACTTGTTATGAGACTTAGGGAGGAGATTAACTCTCTGATGGCCAAGTCTCAGCAGCAAGAAGATCTGATCTCAGTATTGACCAAAGACTTGACTCATAAAGATACTGAATTGAGTCTACTGAAGTAGAAGTTCTAAGGACTTCAGACCGAGCATGAAACTCTCAAGAAGAGTGACGATGTCTGGAGAAACCTGATGACGGAGCGTTACATGGGAGCTGAGAAAAAGCTTGAGGCGATGCTAGCCAACAACAAGTCTAAACACTGCAAGGAGAGACTTGGGTCCAGCCACGAAGCTTCCACATCTGCTTCCAAACGCTAAGAGAATCGGCTGACTGATAGATTTGTTCAAGGGGAGACAATCAATGCAGAAACACTGAAGCCCCTAGCAAAGAACAAATAGAAGATTAAAGCACCTCATTCGAGCTATCAGAAGTCTGAGTCAAAGTTCAGCTCAAAATCACCCCAGCAAAGTCAAGAGGGAACCAGTTGAGTCAAGTGGGCTGATCAGTACGGAGCTCCACAGCTGACACATCCAGCTCAGTATATGTCGTATTATTATGATCCTATTGTCAGAAAGGGTTCCAAGAGTCAGAAGAAGAAAAAGGCCGTTCAGAAGGCTAAGCTCAGAAGTCCACCACCTCAGAAGATCAGGACTCCTGAACCGACAAAGCCTCAGAAGTCAACTTCACCCAGCCCAGCGATGAAATATGTTGACCAGAGTAAAAAGAAATTGTCTGAGACCACCAGGATCGTAAGACATATTTGGGTTTCCAAATCTAACGCTTAAGGACCCAAAATCAAAAATAAAGGTTACCTAAATATAATTCTTTTTTGCAGGTGTACAGGGACCCATGGTACATGGACAACGGATTCTCAAGACACGTGACATACCAGAGGAGTCTACTAAATAATTATAGTACAGAAGAAGGACCCAGAATCGAGTTCGGAGATAACCCAAAAGGCTATACCAGAGGCTACGGAACACTCAGCATTGGAACCACCACAGTTCCAAGAGTGTCATATGTTGAAGGACTTCAACATAATCTTCTCTCTGTTAGTCAATTTTCTGATAACTCGAATAGAGTGATTTTTGACACTGGTTTCTGTGATGTCATTGACAAATCTACAAGGAAAACAGTGTTATCAGGTTCGCACAAAAAAGAACATATACATTGCTGACTGGAACTCAGCAGAACCTGAAGCATGCTTGCTGGCGTAGAACGACAACAGAACGGGTTGGCTTTGGCACAGAAGACTCAGCCATCTCAACTTGAAGATGCCCAACAAGCTTGCTAGAAACGCTCTAGTGAGAGTACTGCCGAATGAAGTGTTCAGCAAGGACACTCAGTGCGAGGCATGTCTGAAGGGATAGCAAATAAAGAAACAAAATCCACCAGTTCCATCGCCTTCCACGGATGAAATCCTTCAGCTCCTGCACATGGACTTGTTCGGTCCAGTATCTCCTGTGACGAATAAAGGCAAGAAGTATGCATTAGTGGTCATTGATGACTACTCGCGCTATACATGGGTCATATTTCTTGCCAACAAGTCTGACGTCAAAACAGAGTTACCTACGCTTCTGAAAAGGCTCAGTGTCGAGAAGAACACCGAAATCAGAAAGATTCATTCAGACAGAGGAACAGAGTTCCTGAATTCGATGGTGGAAGAGTTCTGTAAAACTGAAGGAATAGAGCATGAGACGTCTGTTGCACGCACGCCTCAAGAAAATGGGATTGCTGAAAGGAAGAATAGAACACTCAAAGAAGCAGCAAGAACCCTGCTCGCGGACTCAGGACTCCCATCTAAATTCTGGGCAGAAGCTACTGATAATGCATGTTACACTCAGAACAGATCACTACTGACAAAGCAACATCAGAAGACACCATAAGAACTATGTAACGGTAGAAAGCCTCTCCTATCTCATTTCCATATTTTTGGGTGTTCGTGCTTTATCCAGAATAACGGAAAGGATCAGTTAAAGACTTTTGATAGCAAGTCAGACCAGGGAGACTTCTTAGGATACTTCCGTGTCAGCAAAGCCTTCAGAGTTTTTAACTACCGGACCCTTTGTTGGGATTTTGTATACTAGTAGCACTTTTTATGCTTGTATACAATGTGTTTTTGTCCTTACCATTGTTTTATTCTCCTATCTGATAAATATGTATATTTGCACATGTTATCCTTTATCTTGTATAAAAGTTAGGTTTGTGTGGTGTGTCGGGTATCACAGAAGACAACACAAGTTGGTTGAACTGACAAGATATAAACAGTTATCACAGCTGAGACAACTTAAGGGTAAGTTGTCGGTTTAAGCTGCAGTTTAGATAAGAAGTGGCTAGTCTTAGCTTCTTGTCTTTACTGGTACACTTAAGGTGGTGTATTGATGGATCACAGTGAGATGTGTTCTCCTAACTGACCTTAGTGGAGAACCAAGATCTCGGTTCAGCTGAGTGCATTTGACTATCTATCACTTTGACCTATTATGGTGAACGTCATCGCGACCGGATCTACGTATCTTGGGTGTTAGTAGTTAGTTGTGGCTCAGGCTGGTTGTCTGTATCTTGCATCTGTATCCTAGTAAAATGTGTTGATAATATCCCCTGAAGAATACAAAAGGATTAGCACACTAAACCCGACTGGTTGATTAAGTTCAGGTGTGTTAATAAGGTCGAGTGGTACTACTCAAGAATATAAGATGTTAATTAATTTAAGCTGTCAGTGAGCTTAATTAATTAACGGATATTTCTATCTTAAATACGGAGATCGATTAAGTCTAAAATACAAGCTCTTGCTCAATTTAGGATAAAGGGGTAAGTCAGCACGGATTCTCTAGTGGAATGAGTCTGTGTTTATTAATTAATTTTACTCTGGGCTGAGGATAGATAATTAATTAATTTGAGGCCCAGCTTTATTTCTTGTATTGGATCCCTGATCTGGCCAATTAGTTGCCTAGTTATTTATTGTCTCTCAAAAATCATTATTAATGGATTAATGTATTTTTACATTATTTAATAATGTTATTTATCTGGAATTAATTGGCTGGACAAATTAATTGATAAATATTAGGAGCCCAGTGGACTAATTAATTATATCATGGGCTAATTATGTGGTAGCCCATCAGAAATATAATTAAATTAATGGGCTACAAATATATTAATATTATATTGGCTTTTGAAGCCTATATATATTAGTATTATGTTCAGAAACAGTTTACACACATACACAAAATAGACGTACGTCGTTGAGTGTAGGGGAGATAGTAATCTTATTTTCTCCAGTTCTCTGACCACCCAGAGGGAGAAAAAGGTCGGGACACAGATCAGAAGATCTGACACAGGAGCAACAATTAGAGCCGCAACAACATACGAAGGAGGAAGGTATCGTTTCTAACCCTCAATTATCCTTCAATTGGTATCAGAGCCTGGTTTAGGCTCTGATTGTTGTTGTTAGGTGTATGATTAGGGTTTATTTCCGTCGTTATCGGGTTAATTTTCGTGTTTGGGGCGGCCTGCGAGCCATTGTTTTGACCCTATTGTAACGTTTTTCTCGTGATAAAATCCACGAGTAGTTGATAGGATCAATGTGTTATGTGATTGTACTACTTTTGTACTGTATTTTGGTCTGGATGCATGAAAATCGAGGCACGACGGCACAGAAGGACGAAAAAGGGCGAAACCCTAGTTTTTGGCAGAACACGATCACCAGCTTTATGAGGCGCGTGGGGGCGCGTTCTGAATCATATTTCCGTTCCGTTTTGATAGTTTTGGTCGTTGTTTCGTTAGCTTCGTCTGGACTGGTCGCACAACTCATTCCAATTTCTGGTTTTTCCGGAATAGCGTCGGAAAGGAGAAGTGGTCGTGCTGTCCAGAAATCCCAAAATTGGCCAGAAAACCCTAGTTTTTCTAGGGTTCCGCCGCATCTTGCGGCCGCGATACCCGGCGGGTCGGGGGTCCGATTTCCAATCGGCTTGAACCTATGGATTCCTCGTCACACGAGCTTCGCGTTGATAGGTCGTAAGGGGTCACCTGATCCCGGATGCGATCGAAATTGACGTCTGAAGTTTGCTGCTCGTCATGAATTCGTTCCGGCGAACACGTTTGAAATTCGGGAAATTGAGGAACTAATCTCGGCCGGAATCCGTTACACAGTGGTCGTGAGTGTTCCAATTACATTTCCCTTCTTTCAATTGATCGAATCGCGGCTCGGAGAGCACGAATTTGAGAACCAAAGTTCGCCGGCGACGGGATGCGATATTCGCTTGATTCCCATCGAGGCGGCGACAATTGTCGCCGGATTTAGGCCGCCCAGACGTTTGAGTGATACCTAGGGGCTACAGGCGACGACGAAGATGGTGCTGCCAGAACCGTCATGTGATTGCTGCTGTTGCAGGCGACGGCGAGCGGCGTGGGGCGACCGCACGGTCACGACGTGACGGCATGAGAGGCAAAGCGGCAACGGCGCGGCGGCTGGGACGGCCGGGGGGCAGTGCGGGCGGCGCGCGTCTGCGGCGGCGAGCGCGCCGTGCGTAGGTGCAGATCTGCGCGCGCCGCCGCGGCGCGTCTCGGCTTGGGGTAGCCGGTTCCTGGCTCGCCGTCGCCCGGCGCATCCCTGGGTGCCGACGACCGGCACAGAACCGGCGGCGACGGAAACTTGGAGACGACGCTGACGTGGCGCGCTGACGTGCGCGCCACGTCAGCCCTTTCTGACTTGATGGCCAATGTGTCTGCCACGTGGCAGACCCCCTGATGATGTGGCGACGATAGTTTTCAATGCAGTTTTCGACGTTGTTTCCAGATTCGAAGATTTTGAAGATTTTGAAGATCTGTATTTTGATCGAGCAATGTAATTGTTAGGAATTACGTGTTTTAAAGCCCGATAACGGCGTTTTAAATTTCTTATTTTCGCATTTTATTTTTTATTATGCTTTAGCATGCGATTATGTGATTAATTGCGCTTAGAAAAGAATGAAAATATGATTTATGTCGTATTAAAGCATGTTTTAATTTTCGCGAGCACATTTTATTATGTGCGCTTAGAAATTGCATGCTTTAGGAATTATGTGGATATGCAAGATTCAAAACAAACATTTTGAATAAAAAAGATTCAAAACAAACATTTTATTATGTGCGCTTAGAAATTGCATGCTTTAAATTAAATGTTTTATTAGATTCCATTAATTTGGATATTAAACACTTAATCGGACCTCCATTAATTGGACTCTACACAAAAGTAGTACGATTATGTGAGTAAACGTCCACCTGCGTGGCTTGCTTGCATCTTTGAGCTACAAGTTTTGTGAGATGAGTTTTCCAAAACAATATTTGATTATTATTGAGTAGTAGGAGCGAAGCCGTAAACGTCCACCTGCGTGGCTTACGTGCCTAGTAAACACGAGTACTCTAGAAGATAATAATTAAATAGGATGGCTAATTAGATCAAATTGAATGCGGCATGGTTTGAGTAAGTATGTCAATTTCGGGAATTTGATTCTATTTTGGTCAAATTAATGGTCAATGCTTAGATGTCACCGCAGGTACAATTCACTTCCCTCAAAGTCCCTTCCCGCGTTTTAATAGTGACACGGTCCAGAATATCGAACTATTAATTCCATTCGTCTTAAGAACCTAGACGTGGATGTGAATTAAAGAGTTAGGTAAATAGCTTTGTTTAGGGTTACGCTAGTAAACGTCCACCTGCGTTGCTTGTTAGTGGAATTCCTAGAGTCGTTCGAGGTTTTTAATATCATTGTTTTTTACAAAAGGTTACAACGATTATTAATTACGAATTATGTGCAAATATTAATTTCATACATGCTTTTTAAATTATATTTTTCAGATATGTCTGTTCGAAATTTTTTGAGTTCCTAAAAAGTCTCACCAACCAAACCCTAACGGGTTCAACAAATTTTAAATAATTTCATAGAGTGGAAGAGATATCTTACCTCTCCCAATAAAAGCTCTGCAAAGGTCCTATAAGAACTTCTGTTTTAGGATCGCTATGTCTAAGAACGAGTTTACTATGAGTATGTTACTCAAATCTTTGGTAGCGGTCAAAGAGGTTATAGGAAAGGGCAAGAGTGCTCAAGTCTTGAATATCCCTACTAGTTCAAGGAATCCTCCGAAAGGCGGAAACCAGAAAAAGAGCAGAAAGGGTGGACATTTCAAGAAGATCAGTGGGAGTAAGAAGACGGTCCTTACCGGCGACATACGAATGTCAAAGGAGAAAGGAAGGTTCTTCAATTATGGAAAGAAAAGATACTGGAAGAGTTATAATCCAATTTCAAGGCAAAACAGAAAGAGACGCGAGTCGCTCTTGTAACTGAAACTGTTCTGGTTTTCGCTTCTGATCATGTTTGTTACTGATCATGTTTTCGCTTCTGATCATGTTTGTTACTGATCATGTTTGTTACACCTTGCAAGGTTTCTTGCAGAAAAGGTAATTAAGCAATGGCGAGGTAGTATCAATGGGCAATGGATCGAAAGTTCCTGCAATTGCCATTGGAGATTTACATCTATTTTTTCGATAGGTCTGTTTTAGTACTTAAAGATGTTTAATATGTGCCTGAGTTTGGGTGAAACATTATTTCTGTTTCAAAACTATGCACCATGGATGGTTATAAATCAAGTTTTGATAGTGAAGTTTCTATTATGAAAGACGATAATTTTATCCGTGGTGGACTATTAAATGGATCTTTATATACTATTACTTGTAAACCGCGTAGTTCTGTTAATATTGCTTCCTCATCATCAAATCCTAAGAAAAGGAAAAAATCTTCTAAGGTAAACCAAACTTATTTGTGGCACTTAAGACTAGGTCACATCAATCTTAACAGGACTCAGAGGTTGGTGGAATATGGATCATTGGAGTCTCTCCAAGAATGAACCATTTCCAACTTGCAAAACCTATTTGGAAGGAAAGATGATGACTAGGCCTTTCAAGGCAAAGGGCTATAGAGCCACAGAAGTATTAAGTTTGATAGATTCTGACTTGTGTGTGTCTATGTCTACACAAGCTCGTGGAGGGTATGAGTACTGCATCACATTTAGTGACGATTACTCGAGGTATGGATATGTTTACCTTCTTCGCCACAAGTTGGATTGCTTTGAAACCTTTAAGGAATTCAAGGCAGAAGTGGAGAAGAAGCTAGGTAAAGAAATCGAAACACTACGATCTGATCGTGGTAGGGAATACCTATCCAACGAGTTCAAGGACTACTTGACAGAATGTGGGATTACATCCCAGCTGACAGCACTGGGCACGCCTCAGCAGAATGGTGTGTCGGAGAGAAGGAACCTAAGTCTCTTAGAGATGGTTCGGTCGGTGATGAGTTATGCAACTTTGCTAGTTTCCTTTTGGGGATATGCCCTAGAAACTGCAGCATACTTGCTGAACCGTGTGCCTTCCAAGTCGGTACAAAAGACCCCTTTCAAGTTGTGGAGCGGGCATAAACCCAGTATGGACTACTTAAGGATTTAGGGTTATCCTGCTTATGTGTGCTAAATAGGCAGGCCGACAAATTGGAATCACGTTCAGAAGTGATGTTGTTCATAGGATATCCAAAGGAAACGAAGGGTAGATACTTTTATGATCCTAAAGAACAGAAGATCCTTGTTAGCCCTAACGCTCGGTTCTTAGAAGAGGATTACATTAGTAACCATAAATCTCAAGTCGACATCATCCTTGAGGAATTACAAGGTGGTCGAGTTCCACTTGAACAACCAGTTGTGCAAGATAGTACTCCACGAGTAACTGTACAATCTGTTAGCACAGCGCCTGGCACTGTTCGACGTACTGGGAGGGTGATATTTACACCTAATCGGTATAGGTTCACTAGGGAGACGTTTGATCATCTCCCGGCAGATGAACAAGATATCGTGGATCCCTGGACTTACTACGAAGCAGTGGGAGATGTAGATGCAGATTCCTAGCGAATCGCTATGGACTCAGAATTTAAGTCCATAACTGATATGGATGTATACGAGATCACTGAACTACCTGAGGGCTGCAAGGCTATTGGTAGTACGTGGTCATTCGGATTCTCCTTGCCATAGCAATGATCACATGAACCTAGAGATCTGGCAAATGTATGTCAAAACCGCATTCCTAAACGGTCACCTTTAAAAAGGTAGGGACATCTACATGAAACAGCCAGATGGTTATGTGAAGGAGGGCGAAGAGCCTCTAGTTTGGAAGCTTAAGAAGTCTATTCATGGACTTAAGCAAGATTTTCGGTTATAGCACCAGCGTTTTCGATGAGGTAGTCAAATCCTATGGATTTGTATCCTGTCCTAACGAGGTGTGTCTACAGTATTTATGTTAACGGATCAGTGGTGTTTCTTGCATTTTACGTAGATGACATCCTTCTCATTGGCAACAATGTTGAAGTGTTATCAGATGTAAAGACGTGGTTATCCGAGCAGTTTCAAATGAAGGACTTAGCTGAAGCTGCTTACATCTTTGGGATCAAGGTTATCTGAGATCGCCAGAAAAGGATATTAAGCTTGTCACAAGCATCCTACATTGACACTGGTATTGCTCGTTTTAGCTTGCAAAATGCCAAAAGAGGTTTAGTACCATATGAGGCTAGTACCATATGCTTCCGCTGTCGGTAGCCTCATATATGTGATGCTTGTACGAGAGAAGATATCTCATATGCTGTAGGCATGGTCTCAAAATATCAGTCTAACCCTGGAAAGGAATACTGGACTGCGATCAAGCATATTCTCAAGTACCTTAAACGGACTAGAGATTAAAGGCTTGTTTACCAGTCAGACAGTCTAGTATCTTTGGGTTATACAGAATTGGATTTCCAGGCTGACAGAGACGAGAAGAAGTCTACCTCGGGTTATGTGTTTACCTTGGGAGGTGGAGCCATTTCATGGAGGAGTGCAAAGCAGAAATGCAATGCAGACTCAACCATGGAAGCAGAGTATGTGGCTGCTTCAGAAGCTTCGAAAGAGGCAGTTTGGCTCAAGAATTTCCTCCTAGATCTTGATATTGTTCAGAATTTGCCTAAGGCGATCACGATTTATTGTGATAATGCGGGTGCAGTGACAAATTCTAAGGAACCTAGATCTCACAAGGCGTCTAAACACATAGACAGAAAGTACCACATTATATGAGTATTCGTAAATCGAGGTGACATGGGGATTGACAAAATTGGAACTGAAGTCAACCTAGCTAATCCTTTCACGAAGAGCTTACCACTTCCAGCTTACGAGAAGCATGTTCGTGGGTTAGGGATGGTAGAGATGCCCCCCACTTAGGACTACATAAACTTTTGTATAAGTGGGAGAAGATGCAGTGATAGATAGGATAGATAGTTGGGATATAACTGGGTACTAGTTTGTACCTAGAACTGACACATTGTATACTAAAAGTTTGCTTTAGTATAAGTGGGAGAATTGTTAGGATTTTGTATACTGGAAGCTCTTTTTATGCTTGTATACAATGTGTTTTTGTCCTTACCACTATTTTATTCTCTTATCTGATAAATATGTATATTTGCACATGTTATCCTTTATCTTTGTATAAAAGTTAGATTTGTGTGGTATGTCGGGTATCACAGAAGACAACACAAATTGGTTGAACTGACAAGATATAAACAGTTATCACACTGACTCAGGCTCACGAGCTCAGGATTGCCTCCATTCAGAAAGCCTATGAGGAGAAGTGTAATGCGAAGCTGAAGACCATTCCGGACTTGGTCAATACCTCTCACCGCGAATATGGTGAAGACCTAACCAATGAGAGCAACGAACTGCACCATTAGTTCGAGAATATGCAAAAATCCTTGGATATGCTGGCAACTGTTTACTCTGCCCTGAACACCAAGGTAGTCTAGATTCCAACCCCCGGCGTATTGGATGATGCCAAAGAGGGGGAAAGAATGGTGAAAGGGAAGAAGTCAGTAAAGCAAATCTACTCCCACTGACCCCTCTTCTTCAAAGGAAGAGACTGAGAAGGGTAAGGCCCAGGGTATCTCCAGCGCAGGTGATGTAGGCGTTGAGACTGGCCCAAGCGGCTCAGGATCCAAGGAAACAGCAACACAAACTTCTGCTGAACATATCAAAGAACTTGCTGAGTTCCTTGAGGAGGACTCAAAAGATTAGGAAGAGCCTCCTCTTCCTCCACCAATATCGGGTAAAGGGAAGAAGCCACTGAAGATCCCCACCCCACTGAAGAAAGGCATCAAAAGATATATAAGCCCAGCTGAACAAGCTCAGATCGAAGCCAATGAGAAATTGGCAAGGGAGCTGGCTGAGGCTGAAGCTGCTAACAAGCCTAAAAAGGCTCCTGCAAAGACCCGAACTAAGGTTCCAGCAAGGAAACCAGCTAAAAGGCGTCCTGCAAGAAAGCTAAAACTCAGCGATGAAGCTGATAGAGAAAAAGAAAAGGAGCAGGAAGCTGAGAAGACAGCTATTGACTCACACCAGCAGCAGCAGCAAGAAAAGAAGAGAGCTGAGCCGACTATGGACGAGATGATCAACTTCAGTATTGTTGCTCTAGCTAAGAGAGCAGAATACTATCAGATAGAAGAGTTCAGACGGCAAGAGGCTCTGGCCAAGGAGAAGGCTGGTGAAGCAGCTAGAGAAGCTGAGAGACTGAAACCTCGACCTCCTCCGCTGAAGGACAAGGAGATCCCTTATAAGTACAGATGAGGCAGAAGACCCACTGATCAGAAGATACACAGGTGGCCTCGGGTTGATAAGTGGATGCCCTGGCAGAAAACTCATCTTTGGGAGACAGTGAAGGTCGAATTTATTAAGCAATATTATGTCTGGCAATACTGGCCAGAAACTCATAAGAATGACGCTTTTGTTGACTGCTCTTCAAGTGTGATTTGGATATCTATAACATGGTCGAGAAATCCATTGCGGACAAAGAAGATGTTCAGACTCCAGCTTTCACGCCATTGCCACCACCTCAGAAGCTAGATGGTTCTCTCTATATCGGCGTAATAGAAGGAGATGTCAGTAAGGCAATGTTGGCTTTGGAACTTGATCCCAACTATCCTAAAGACATTCTCAAGATCCAGAAGTTACGAAGAGATACCTTCAAGATGTATGGACTCCCTCTGCCTGAAGAAAAATCGAAAGACTTTAAGGCACGTATTCAGCGCTTCAGAAGATAGTCTTGATAGGTTCTCTGTTTTTGTTTTGATAGAATAGCAAGCGATGTATTTGTACCGAACTTCTTTATTTATATACATGCATCCTTGATGTTTGGCCTGACAACATCTCATTGTCTCTATGGCCTATCTGATTTAATTTTAACACTCAGAATCACCTAACTGATTACGGACTCACACACTCACTGATTATCTGTGTTTGTCTGTTTTTGCTTAGATTGATAGATTCTATTTGGAGGAATTGTTGATGGTTATTTCAGTATTGTGATCCTCAGTAGAATAGAACTTGACGTACAACTCCACTAATTCTACTTGTAATATTTGTAAGGAGTTTGTATGTGATAGTTTGAAGTGTTAGGTTTTGGCATCATCAAATAGGGGGAAATTGTTGGGAGATGATTCAGTTGTAAATTGTTTAGAAGATTTGGCCGATCCCAAAACCCTAATTTGATAGGTGAACCATTCCTTTGTAATTGTAACGCCTTGGTCTCTGAGAGTTTCAGACTCAATAGACTTTCCTTCAGCATGTTCCAGGATCAGAAGTTTTGTCTGTAGTACCCTCGGTAGACTATCTGCCTTAGTACCAAGGTGTGAAGACTCAGTAGTGCTGGACTTAGTAGGAGCAGCAAACTGAGAGGTGTTCAGATTCAGTAGTGCTGGACTCAGCAGGAGTAGCATACAGAAAGAATCAGTAGAACTGGACTCAGCAGGAGCAGTTCACTGAACTCAGAGTCAACCTTCAGAAGAGTTGGACTCAGCAGGAGTATACTACTGAACCCCAGGTCAGACTCAACAATGGCCTGACACTCTCCTTGATTGTCAGAAGGTTCTCAAGGTTAAATCAGTAGAGTTGTCTGAGGTTGTACACATCAGAGAAGTCAGCTTCAGTATTTTCCGTGAAGTTTGAATGTCTCAACAACTTTCTACACCTCGACCAATGACAAGCAGCCAGCTGTCAAAGTTTTGGTAAAAAGCTGCAAGTCAACTACTTTCCTGAAAGAGAGGGTACACTCTGCACGATTTCTAAAAGAGCCGTTAGCTAACCAAAGAGAGTGACACATGGACAGTTCGTCTCCAATGGATGTATCCATAGCTCACCTCTATAAATAGAGGGAAAATCAAATCCAGGAAGATGGAATTTACGAGCATCGAACGAACAAGATACAAGCTTTCCGCAAGAACTTCAGAGAAATACTCAACGCGAAAGGTAACTACACTGCTCTAGGGAACCAAGCTTAATAGAATCAAAGCCTCTAGCATCCAAATGATAGAACACGAACCCAGAGAGATTATTCCTCATTGTTCTTCACTCTAGAAGCCTCTTATTTTTACCTTTACCTTTAACCTAAGCTCCACTGAAATATCCATAGCTTAGAACCGAAGGAGATCATATCTTGAACTGTTCTTACTGTAAAAAACTCCTTCACCGTTGGAGAATTTGTCAAACATTCTTGTTTGATCCTTGTAAACTGGGACTTGCTCAGTTTGTCTAGCGTACAAACCAACAAAGACTAACTCAATATAATAAAATAGTCTCCTGATCTTTTCGGGACAGTGGACGTAGGATTATTGATATTCGAACCACTTTAAAATCGTTGTGTTCATTTACTGTTGCCTTGATTTAGTGTTCATACTGAAAACCGTTTACAAAATCATACAACAGAGTTTCAGAAAAGCTTAACTGAGTGCACTAATCTACTGAAACAGTTTTAATTAAAAACGTTTTCAACTCAACTAAACCGGGCCTACACTATTCTGCACCTACTGAACTCTTACCGAACGGTATTTAATTCTGACATCAGTCTGCTAGCAGTCCTTAGTATAGTCAGTTACTCTGTCCACGCGATCCATAATAGCTTGCCTGGTCTACTGAGATTATTCAGCCTACGATCTCCTTAAGCGGACTGTTCGCGTTCTAAGCTGAGAAAAAAGTTTTCAGGTGTATTCACAGCCCCCCATCTACACCTGAATGTTTACCTCGGGACCAACAGTTTTAGCATGCAAAATGCTAAGAGAGGTTCAGTACCTTTCAAACATGGCATTTTTCTATCCAAGAATCGGTGCCCCAAAATACATGAAGAGATAGAAAGTATGATGCTAGTACCATATGCTTCCGCTGTCGGTAGCCTCATGTATGCAATACTTTGTACGAGACCAGATATCTCATATTCTGTAGGGATGGTCTCAAGATATCAGTCTAACCCTGAACAAGCGCACTGCACTGCGGTAAAAAATATTCTCAAGTACCCTAACAGACTAGAGATTATAGGTTTGTTTACCAGTCAGACAGTTTAATGCCTTAGGGTTATACAGACTCGGATTTCCAGGCTGACAGAGACGAGAAGAAGTCTACCTCGGATTATGTGTTTACCTTAGGAGGTGGAGCTATTTCATGACAGTGTGCAGAACAAAAGTGCGTTGCGGACTTTACCAGAGAAGCAGAGTATGCGGCTACTTCAGAAGCTTCTAAAGAGGCGGTTTGGCTCAAGAATTTCCTCTTGGATCTTGATATTGTTCGTAGTTTGCCTAAGGCGATCACGATTTATTGTGATAATGCGGGTGCAGTGGCAAATTCTAAGGAACATAGATCTCACAAGGCGTCTAAACACATAGACAGGAAGTACCACATTATACGAGAATTCGTAAATTGAGGGGACGTGCTCATTGAGAAGATCGTAACTGAAGACAACCTAGCTGATCCATTCACGAAGAGCTTACCAATTCCGGTATACGAGAAGCATGCTCGTAGCTTAGGAGTGGTAGATATTTCACTCACTTAGGACTGCATAAACTTTTGTATAAGTTGGAGAAGATAGAGTGATGATAGGATAGATAGCTGAGTACTAGTTTGTACCTAAAACTGACACATTGTATATTAAAAGTTTGCTTTAGTATAAGTGGGAGAATTGTTGGGATTTTGTATACTGGAAGCAGTTTTTATGCTTGTATACATTGTGTTTTTGTTCTTACCACTATTTTATTCTCCTATCTGATAAATATATATATTTGCACATGTAATCATTTGTCTTGTATAAAAGTTAGATTTTTGTAGTGTGTTGGGTATCACAGTTTACTACACAAATTGGTGGAATTGAGAAAATATAAACACTTATCACAACTGAGATATTTTAAGGATAAGTTGTCATTTTAAACTGCAGTTTAGATAAGAAATGGCTTGTCTTAGATGCTTATCTTTACTAGTACACTTAAGATGGTGTATTGATGGATCACAATGAGATGTGTTCTCCTGACGGACCTTAGTGGAGAACTAAAATCTCGGTGACTTAGCTGGTCTTAAGCTTGGTAAGACTTCAGCAAAGTGCATTTGCCTATCTATCACTTTGACCTAATATGGTGAACGTCATCCCGACCGGAACTACATATCTTGGGTGTTAGTAGTTATTTGTGGCTGTATCTTGCAACCGTATCCTAGTAAAATGGGTTGATAATATCCCTTGAGGAACTCCTAAGGATTAGCACACTAAACTCGGCCGATTGATTAAGTTCATGTGTGTTAATGAGGTCGAGTGGTACTACTCAGGAATATAATAAGATGTTAATTAATTTAAGCTGTCAGTGGGCTTAATTAATTAATGGATATTTCTATCTTAAATACGGGGATCAATTAAGTCTAAAATACAAGGTCTTGCTCAATTTGGGATAAAGGGGTAAGTGAGCAAAGATTCTCTAGTGGAATGAATCTTTGTTTATTAATTAATTTGGCTCTGGGCTGAGCATAGATGATTAATTAATTTGAGGCCCAACTTTATTTCTTGTATATTATCCCTGATCTGGCTTAATTAGTTAACGAGTTATTTATTGTCTCTTAGAAATCATTATTAATAGATTAATATATTTTACATTATTTAATAATGTTATTTATCTGAAATTAATTGGCTGAGCCAATTAATTGATAAATATTAGTACCCCAATAGATTAATTAATTATACTATGGGATGATTATGTAGAAGCCCATTAGGGATATAATTAAATTAATGGGCTACAAATATTAATATAATATTAGCTATTGAACCCTATATATATTAGTATTATGTTTATAATCAGAACACACACATTCATACACTCATACGTGCATGCGCAAGTTTGAAAGAGAGACAGTTTTATTTTCTTCAGTTCTGTGACCACCCGGAGGAAGAAAAAGGTCGGGACACAGATCAGAAGATCTGAACAGAAGCAACAACGCGACTACAACGTACGTGGAGGAAGGTACAATTTCTTCCTCTCCTATCATTCCTTCAATAGTAAGGGCATACAAGAGAAAGAGAGGACTGAATGGAGAGATCGTGTCATTTAAAGTTAGGCTAGTGGCGAAGGGTTTTACCTAGAAAGAGGGTATCGATTATGAGGAGACCTTTTCGCCTGTAGCAATGATCAAGTCCATTTGGATTCTCCTTGCCATAGCAGCTCACATGAACCTAGAGATCTGAAAGATGGATGTCAAGACCGCTTTCTTAAACGGTCACCTTAAGGAAGGCAGAGACATATCCATGAAACAGCCAGAAGGGTATGTGAAAGAGGGCGAAGAGCTTCGAGTTTGGAAGCTTAAGAAGTCTATTTATGGACTTAAGTAAGCTTCCCCGTTTATGGCACCAACATTTCGACAAGGTAGTCAAATACTATGGTTTTGTATCCTGTCCTAATGGGGTGTGCGCGTACCGTATCTGTGGTAACGGATCAGTGGTGTTTCTTGCACTTTATGTTGACGACATCCTTCCCATTGGAAACAATGTTCAAGTGTTATCAGACGTAAATATGTGGTTATCCGAGCAGTTTCAAATGAAGGATTTGGGTGAAGCGGCTTACATCCTTGGGATCAAGGTTATACGAGATCGCCGGAAACGGATGTTAAGTTTATCCGAGGCATCCTACATTGACACTGTTATTACTAGTTTTAGCTTGAAAAATGCTAAGAGAGGTTCAGTACCTTTTAGATATGTCATTTTTCTGTCCAAGAATCAGTTCTCTTAAACTCCTGAAGAGATAGAAAGTATGAGGCTAGAACCATATGCTTCCGTTGTCGGTAGCCTCATGTATGCAATGCTTTGTACGAGACCAGATATCTCATATGTTGTAGGCATGGTCTCAAGATATCAGTCTAACCCTGAACAAGCGCACTGCACTGCGGTCAAAAATATTCTCAAGTACCTTAATGGACTAGAGATTATAGGCTTGTTTACCAGTCAGACAGTTTAATGCCTTTGGGTTATACAGACTCGGATTTCCAGGCTGACAGAGAGAAGAAGAAGTCTACCTCGGATTATGTGTTTACCCTAGGAGGTGGAGCTATTTCATGACGGAGTGCAGAGCAAAAGTGCGTTGCGGACTCTACCATAGAAACAGAGTATGCGGCTTCTTTAGAAGCTTCTAAAGAGGCGGTTTGGTTCAAGAAATTTCCTCTTGGATCTTGATATTGTTCCTAATTTGCCTAAGGCGATCACAATTTATTGTGATAATGCGGGTGCAGTGGCAAATTCTAGGGAGCCTAGTTCTCACAAGGCGTCTAAACACATAGACATGAAGTACCAAATCATATAAGAATTCGTACATCGAGGACACATGGTGATTGACAAAATTGGAACTGAAGATAATCTAATTGATCCTTTCACGAAGAGCTTACCTGTTCCGGCTTACGAGAAGCATGTTCGTAGCTTAGGAGTGGCAGATATGCCCCCCCCCTTTAGGACTGCAGAAACTTTTGTATATGTGGGAGAAGATGCAGTGATAGATACGATAATAGCTGAGCGTGTTTGTTCATACTAGTTAGTACCAGAATTGACACATTGTATACTAAAAGATTGCTTTAGTTTAAGTGGGAGAATTGTTGGGATTTTGTAAACTAGAAGCAGTTTTTATGCTTATATACAATGTGTTTTTGTCCTTACCACTATTTTATTCTCCTATCTTATAAATATATATTTGCACATGTAATCGTTTATCTTGTATATAAGTTAGATTGTGTAGTGTGTTGTAGATCACAGAAGACTACTCAATTGGTTAACCTGACAAGATATAAACAGTTATCACAGCTGAGACAACTTAATGATAAGTTGTCGGTATAAGCCACGACAATTAGTTTGTCGTCGCTTCTTGTCTATACTGGTACATTGAAGGTGGTGTATTGATGGATCACAGTGATATGTGTTCTCCTGACTGACCTTAGTGTAGAACCACTAGTGGAGAACCAAGATCTCGATGACTTAACTGGTCTTAAGCTTGGTAAGACTTCAGTTGAGTGTATTTGGTTATCTATCACTTTGACCTACTATGGTGAACGTCATCGCGATTAGATCTATGTATCTTGGGTGCTAATAGTCATTTGTGGCTCAGACTGGTTGCTTGTATCTTGCAACCGTATCCTTGTAATGGGTTGATAATATCCCTTGAGGAACTAGTAAGGATTATCACACTAAACCCGACCGGTTGATTAAGTTCAAGTGTGTTAATAAGGTCGGCTGGTACTACTTAAGAATATAATAAGATGTTAATTAATTTAAGCTATCAGTGAGCTTATTTAACGGATTTTTCACTCTTAAAACGGGGATCGATTAAGTCTAAAATACAAGTTCATGATCAAGTTGGGATAAAGGGGTAAATCAGCACAGATTCTCTAGTGGAATGAATCTGTGTTTATTAATTTATATTGCTCTGAGCTGAGCATAGATAAATTAATTAATTCGAGGCCCCACTTTATTTCTTATATTGGATCCCTGATCTGGTCCAATTAGTTGCCTAATTATTTATTGTCTCTCGGAAATTATTATTAATAGATTAATGCATTTTGTATTATTTAATAATGTTATTTATCTGGAATTAATAGGCTGGGCCAATTAATTGATAAATAAAAGTAGCTCACTAGATTAAATTATTATATTATTGGTTAATTGATGTGGAAGCCCATTAGGGATATAATTAAATTAATGGGCTACAAATATTAATATAATATTAACTTTTAAAGCCTATGTATATTAGTTTTATGTTCATAATCAGAACACAGAAACACACACATAGATACGCGCATACGCACATTTGTGAGAGTGACAATATTTATTTTTCTTCAGTTCTCTAACCACACGGAGGAAGAAAAGGGTCGGAACACAGATCAGAACATCTGAACTGTAGTAATAATCAGAGCTACTACAACATACGAAGGAGGAAGGTAAACTCCACTCCTTCACCGATAGCATGCCCTTCCTCGATAAACAAAGGAAATTCAATCCGAACATGCAGGAGTTCGTGCTAAAAGAAGTGTTAAAGCTTTTATCTCTAGGAATTATCTATCCCATATCGGATAGTAAATAGGTGAGTCTCGTTCACGTCGTGCCAAAGAAGTTCGGATTCCAAGTGGTCGAGAAAGAGAAGAATGAATTGGTTCCGATACGTTTAGTGACTAGATGACGTGTGCATCGATTCCAAGGGATCGGATTATGTAATACGTCGGACACCTTTCAAAGGTGCATGATGAGTATATTCTCGGACCTTATCGAGAATTGCATAGAGGTCTTCATGGAAAACTTCACCGTTTATGGTGATTCTTATATTTCGTGCTTGAAGAATTTAGACAAGGTCCTAGCCCGGTGCGTGAAGAAGAATTTGGTACTAAATTACGAGAAATGTCATTTCATGGTGACCGAGGGGATCGTACTCGGTCATGTAGGTTCAAGGAGAGGAATCGAAGTCGCCAAGGCTAAGGTTGAGTCCATCGCCAAGCTACCATACCCTACGACGCCTAAAGAAGTTCGTGGTTTCCTAGGGCACGCCGGTTTCTATCGGCGCTTTATCAAGGACTGCGCGAAGATTGCTCAACCCTTGATGAGGCTACTTCAACAAGAGGTCGAGTTCTATTATGATGACAAGTGTAAGGAGGCCTTTAACCTCTTAAAAGACAAGCTCACAACAACTCCGATGATGCAGCCGCCGGATTGGAATAAGCCCTTTGAAATTATGTACGATGCCTCTGATCGGGCAATTGGAGAAGTCCTGGGACAAAAATCCAAAACTGAGAGCCACGTGATTTATTATGCATCATAGACATTGAATCCGGCTCAATGCAACTATACGATCACGGAGAAGGAGCTGTTGGTAATAGTTTTTGTTGGGTGATGATTTTATCCTCAGCACTGTTATACTTAGTGGGAAATGATTCTGTCTTCAGCACTAACCGTAAGCTCAATAGCCTCGTGCTCTGTACCTATCTGAAGATTTGAAGATCCCAAAACCCTATCTCGATTGATGAACCATTCCCTTGTAATTGTTTTGTCTCTGAGGTTTCAGACTCAGTAGACACTCTGCTCTGGTTAAGGCGGTCAGCAGCTTATCAGCCTCAGCACCAGAAGTAGAAGACTCAGTATTTACTGGACTCAGCAGGAGCAAAGATATGCGAAGGAGTCGGCAGAACCGAACTCGGCGAGAGTAGTTCATCGAACTCGAGGCGACCATCGATAGAGTACCCTCACTGTCTCTCTACCGAATGAAGATCGGGACTCAAGCAACGGCAGAGCCTACTTTCCGAACCGTCGACACTTTTGGAATATACAATCAGTATTGTCAAGTACGAGGAAAAGAGAAGTCAGCTTCAGTATGCCTCGAAGTATGTTCCGTCTCAACCACTCCATAATCCTCGACAAATGACAAGCATACACGTGTCTCTACCTACTAAAGCTGCAAGTCAACATATTTCCAAAAAAGGAGGGAAAGGACACTGTTACATCCTTAAAAAAGAGCCGTTAGCTACCAAAAGAGAGAGAAAGGAAGATCGTCTCCAACGGATCTTTTCCAATCTCTGCTCTATAAATAGAGGGACATTTCAAGTCTTGAAAAAGAAAAAGGGCACAAGAAAGAGAGACGAATGCGCATGAGCTTAACGACGAAAACAAACACAAGCATTCAAACGAGCTAGAACCAGAAAACCCTAAGTCTTCCGCAAGAATTTGAAGATCTATCTCCGGCAAAAGACTACCTTCTCAGCTCATAGGGAACCAAGCTAAACTGTTAGAAGAGCCTCTAGTATCCAAATCGACAATACACGAACCTAAAGCTTATTTCAGCTGTTCGTCGATCTAGAAGCCACTCTCTCATTCCCTATCCCTCTAACCCTAAGCTCAACAGAATATACTTATAGCTTAGACGAAGGAGTTCATATTTGAACCCAATCCTTATTGTAAAAGGACTCCTTCATAGTTGGAGAAGTTTGTCAAACACTTTAGTTTGATGCCTTTGTAACCGGGACTTACTCGATATAATCCCCAAGCCACGGCTTTGTCCTGTGCACAAGCTGACTGAGACTAACTCAGTATAATAAATAGCCTCCTGAACTTTTCGGGACAGTGGACGTAGGATCGATTGATATCCGAACCACTTTAAAACTCTGTGTCTTGTTATTGCTTTCTGATTACTGTTGCATTGATTTTACTGTTCATACTAAAAACCTACTTTAAAATCATACAACTGTCTCAGCATACTGAATTGTCTATTTGCTGAACTGAGACTTGCTAAAACGGTTTTTCCACTCAACTGATTTGGGCCTACACTTTTCCGCACCGCTGAACTCTACCTGTTTGATACTGAATTATGACTCAGTCAGCTAGCAGATCTCAGTAGAGTCAGACTCTTTGCCACACACGATTCAGAACAACTATTTGGTCTACTAAATTATTTCAGTACGGCACTTTCCAGAACAGGACTGTTCGTGTTCGAAGTTGAGAAAATCGGAGTCAGGTGTATTCACCCCCCCCCTCTACACCTGACCATACACTCGGGAC
The DNA here is from genome assembly GCA_028984105.1 of Lavandula angustifolia. Taxonomy (NCBI): domain Eukaryota; kingdom Viridiplantae; phylum Streptophyta; class Magnoliopsida; order Lamiales; family Lamiaceae; genus Lavandula; species Lavandula angustifolia. The sequence continues at coordinate 21,914,256 of CM054820.1, forward strand.
CAACAATTGATATCAAAGCGCACGGTGTTCAACTAACCACCTGAGTTCTATAAGACTCTCGTCGTTCTGAAACTGGTCTACTTGAACGGATCCGGAAAATCCTTTTCACTGCATATCACTCTACATTCATATCATTATTGTTCATGACTGATATGTCAGGTATAAGGATGGTGCCTATGTTCTCAGTAGAGAACTATAGGGTATGGCGGGTCAGGATGGAAGCACATCTGACCTCCCTCCACGACAGTATGACTGAAGTACTTGAGGAAGGGCCTATCGTTCCTATGATCGACAGCGTCGTGACTCAGGATGCAGCTGCTGGAGGAGGAATGGTGACCGGGAAGAAGATTCCCAAAGACAGAAGTCTCTTCACTCCTGAGGAGAAGAAACTTCATAACTTAGACCGTGTCGCCAGAAACGCTATACTAACCACCTTAAGTGATTCGTATCTTGGCAGGGTTCAGGAATGCAAAACTGCAAAGGAACTCCGGGACGCTCTAGCGCTACTGAGTCGGGGGACTCAGAAGATTAAACCTAACAAACTAGCGCTGGAACTCCAAAAGCTGGAAAATTTGTCTCTCATGCCTGGTGACAAAATAGAAGATCTAAATGTCAGATTCACGAATCTGATGAACTCCATCAACGGGCTGGGAAAGATATTCAGCAACCGAGAGATGAATCTCAAGATACTGAGGGCATTGCCGGACGGACACTGGACACCTTTTGCCACTTTATTGCGCCATTCTGATTTAGATGTTGTCTCTCCTGACCATATCTTTTCAGAACTTCAGGCAGAAGAGTTTGAGTTCGACAGACCTCAACGAAAGCAAAGAGCTGAAGCTGACATAAAAATTGACCATGCCTTCAAAGCATCAGTCAGCACAGCACCTCCCACGACGAGCAAGACAACGAGTAAGACTGAACCTTCACTCAACGACTTACAAGAAGGAAGTCTCGCTCAGAAGTACGCGCTACTCGCCGTGAAGTATCAGAAGGAGAAGGAGAGGCGCAGAAAACTGACTAAAGCATACCGAGACACAAAAGGTAAGTCAGATTATACGCCAAAACGCACTCCTGACTCACAATCCTCTGAATGCAGAAAGAAGGATGACTTAGCACCATCAAAGGATAGCGAAAACAAAGAAGAAAGAGTCATCTCTTGCTATAACTGCAAAAAGCCAGGACATTATCAATATGACTGTCCTGAGCTCAGTAGTGCTGAACGCGCAGCACGCAAGGTAAGGAGAGAGAAATTCGCCAAAAAGAGACAATCTTATATTGCAGGCGAAATCTCAGATGACTCAGAAGAAGTCGACTCCTTCATGGATTCATCGGATGATGAAGCAGCTTTTATGGCCTTAGAGCTTGAAGCAGAAGAAGCTACTGAAAAGTGCCTATTGGCAGGAGAAGAGGATGAGGTAAATTCTCATGAACCACTTAACTCCTCTTCACACTGCACACACGACACTATTTCAGGTGTAGATGAGAATTTGGACGTTGCTACCACTTATGAAGAACTGTTAGACGAACAAATTCAGATGAGTCTGCAGCTTAGTAAGACTCTTCAGGAATTGGATACCCTGAAAGTTGAGAATCAGAGACTTTCTCAGGAGAGTCAGGCCGCTACTGAAGCCGAAGGACTTTTGTTGAGAATCAGGGAGGAGATAAACTCTCTGATGGCCAAGTCTCAGCATCAAGAAGATCGAATTTCAGTTTTGACCAATGACTTAACTCAGAAAGATACTGAACTGAGTCTACTGAAGCAAGAACTGTCAGGACTTCAGACCAAGCACGACACACTGAAAAAGAGTGATGATGTCTGGAAGAGCCTGATGACTGAGCGTTACATGGGCGCTGAAAAGAAGCTGGAGGCTATGCTTGCAAGCAACAAGCCCAAGCACTGTAAGGAAGGACTTGGTTTCAACCAGGAAGCTTCCTCATCTGCCCCCGTACACTCAGAAGTCCGTCTAACTGATAGGTTTGTTCGAGGGGAAACAATCAATGCAAATGTTCTGAACCCCTCCAAGCAAAGAACAAACAAAAGATGAAAGCACCTCATCCTACGCATCAGTATTCTTACCAGAAGATCAGTACCAAGACACCCCAGTTCAGTGAAGGGAGAACTAGCAGAGTTAAGTGGGCTGATCAGTATGGACCACCTCAGTTGACACATCCAGCTCAGTATGGGTCATATTACTATGATCCTATAGTCAGAAGGGTTCCAAGAGTCAGAAAAAGAAGAAAATCGCACAAAAGGCAAAGGTCAGCAGTCCACCAGCTCAGAAGATCCGGACTCCTGAACCTGAACAGCCTAAGAAGTCAGCTTTGACCAGTCCAGTGGTCAAGTATGTTGACTCAAGTGGAAAGAAACTGTCTGAAACCACCAAGGTTGTTAGACAGATTTGGGTTACTAAAACTAACATCTAAGGACCCAAAAGCAAAATAAAGGGTACCTGAATATAATTCTGTTTTGCAGGTGCACAAAGATCCTTGGTATGTGGACAGTGGATGCTCAAAACATATGACGTACCAAAGGAACCTACTGAAGAATTATATAGCTGAAGAAGGACCCAGAATCGAGTTTGGAGACAATGCAAAAGGCTATACAAGAGGACATGGAGCACTCAGCATTGGAATTGCCACAGTTCCTAGAGTATCATATGTTGAAGGACTTTAGCATAATCTTCTCTCTGTTAGTCAATTCTGTGATAACTCGAATAGAGTGATTTTTGACGCTGGTTTCTGTGATGTCATTGATAAATCCACAGGGAAAACAGTGTTATCAGGTTCGCGCAAAAAGAATATATATGTAGCTGACTGGAACTCAGCAGAACCTGAAGCTTGTCTGTTGGCGAAGAACGACAACCGTACGGGATGGCTTTGGCATAGGAGACTCAGCCACCTCAACTTCAAGACGCTCAACAAACTAGCAAGGAACACTCTAGTAAGAGGACTGCCGAATGAAGTATTCAGCAAAGACACTCAGTGTGAAGCATGTCTGAAGGGAAAGCAAACAAGGAATCAAAATCCACCTGTTCCATCTCCTTCCACTGATGGAATCCTTGGTACCGCTACATATGGATTTGTTCGGTCCAGTCTCTCCAGTGACGATCAGAGGCAAGAAGTATGCTTTAGTGGTCATCGATGACTACTCGCGCTACACATGGGTCATATTCATTGCCAACAAGTCTGACGTCAAAACAGAGTTACCAACGCTTCTAAAAAAGCTCAGTGTCGAGAAGAACACCAAGATAATCAAAATTCGTTCTGATAGAGGAACTGAGTTCCTTAATTCCATGGTAGAGGAGTTCCGCAAAACCGAAGGGATTGAGCATGAGACATCTGGCTGCGCGCACCCCTCGGCAGAACGGGGTTGCTCGAACGAAAGAATCGCACACTCAAAGAAGCAAAGAAGAACTCTACTCGCAGACTCGGGACTCCCAACCAAATTCTGGGGAAGTAACAGACACTGCATGTTATACACAGAACCGATCTCTACTGACAAAGCAGCATAAGAGAACACCATATGAACTATGGAACGGCAGGAAGCCTTCTTTATCTTATTTCCATATCTTTGGTTGTTCGTGCTTTATTCACAATAATGGGAAAGATAAGCTGAAAACTTTTGATAGCAATTCAGATCAGGGAGTATTCTTAGGATACTCTCGAGTCAGCAAAGCTTTCAGAGTATTCAACTATCGGACCCTTTGCGTGGAAGAAAGCCCTCATGTTGTTTTTAATGAGTTTGCTACTGAAGACAGGAGCAATAACTCTAAGTCTGAATCTGAGGACATCAGTACGCAGCTACATGATCTGAACCTAAAAGACAAACCTGAAAGGATCCAGCTTTGTTGGGATGATGATTCAGATAAAGAAACCGAAGATAAGCCTATCGAATCCGAACCAAAGAACGCAAGTAGCTGAAGCAGTTGACTCTCCCGAAGCAGTCAATCCCGGGTAACTCAGGTCGATGAAGAAACCTTGGAGGTAACTGAGACCACTACTGAGAATAACAACTCAGGGGGAACATCTATTAATGTTCCTGAGCTGAATGCCCCTGAACCTGGAAACTCAGTAGATCACACTCTCATTACTGAATTGCTTCAATCTCGGAATAGTACAACCGAAATGCCTAACTCACCTACTATCCGTGTTGATCAAATTCCGGATGAAGAGCTGAAACATCGTAGATCGTGGCTAGATGCTCACACTCCCGATCTAATCATTGGAGATCCTTCAAAGAAAAGTCAAGACAAGATCCGGTTATCGTCAAGGAGAAAGCGCATTATATTCCCCGCTTCTCGTCTACCGAAGAGCCTCGGACGATTGAGGATGCACTTAAAGATGCTTGGACCGGATCATAGCCATGCAGAGGAGCTGAATCGGTTCACGAGAAACGAAGTTTGGGAGCTTGTTGACGCACCCGGCATCAACACGTCATTGGAACAAAATGGGTCTTCAAGAACAAGCGAGATGAAAACAACGTTATAGTAAGGAACAAAGCAAGGCTCGTGACGAAAGGCTACTGTCAAGCTGAGGGAATAGATTTCGATGAGACATTCACTCCAGTTGCAAGATTGGAGGCAATCAGACTATTCCTAGCCTACGCAACACATCAAAGATTCAGAGTCTATCAAATGGATGTGAAGTCTACGTTCCTGAATGGCGTACTGAAAGAAGAAGTCTATGTAGAACAACCGCCCGGCTTTCAGCAGGGATATCAGGTTTATAGACTCAAAAAGGCTCTATATGGGTTAAAACAAGCACCCAAGGCTTGGTACGATACCTTGTCAGAGTTTCTTCTTCAGAAAGGTTTTCAGAAAGGCACAGTAGATTGCACGCTGTTCAGCATTCGACTGGAAGACGACTTATTACTCGTGTAGATCTATGTAGAAGATATTATCTTCGGATCAAAGAACATCGTCATGTGTCAGCAGTTTGAGAAAATGATGAAGGACAAGTTCGAGATGTCAATGATGGGTGAAATGAACTATTTCCTCGGCTTTCAAGTCAAACAATCTGAAAAGGAAACATTCATTAACCAAGGCAAATACACTCGAGACCTCATCAAAAGATTCGGTTGCACATCCGACAAACCTATCAAGATCCCGATGAACACGAATATGGAAATCGATCTTGATAAAGAGGGAGTATCAGTAGACCAAACTGAATTTCGTGTAATAATTGGTTCCTTATTATATCTAACAGCTACTCGTCCTGACATAACTTATGCTGTAGGTGTTTGCGCTCGATTTCAGGCGAATCCTAAGCAGAGCCACATGGACTCAGCAAAGAAGATTCTCCGCTACGTCAGAGGCACACCTGGCATAGGTTTATGGTATCCAGCTGATGATAATATTGAACTAACTGACTATTCTGATGCTGACTATGCAGGATGTAGAATTAACCGAAAATCAACTTCAGGAACTTGTCAGTTCTTAGGCAGTAAGCTGATCTCATGGTTTTCAAAGAAGCAGCACTCAGTAGCCACGTCAACTACTGAAGCTGAATACATGCCTGCCGGAAGTTGTTGCGCCCAAATCCTTTGGCTGAGACAGCAACTAAGAGACTATGACGTCATTCAGAATGAAGTACCGACATTCTGCGACAGTACCAGTGCTATTGCAATCACTCAGAACCCTGTACTTCACATGAGATGCAAGCACGTGGACATTAGGCATCACTTCATTCGTGACCATGTCGAAAAGAAGGATATCAGGATGGAAAAGATCCATACTGACAAACAAAGGGCTGATATTCTGACCAAGCCTCTAGCTGAATCCAGATTCAAAGAACCTTCAGTAGAGCTAGATCTGCTGGACCCTACTGACCCCAGTCAGTAAGAGTCTTCAAGAGAGGACCATTTCAGTAAGGGGGAATGTTCACTCTCAGTACTGAGTATAATCAGTACGTAGAGAATCAGCAACCATCTAAATGAGGTATCAACTGACTACTATGTTCAGCTGACAGATTTGCGTATCTCTACTCAGTAGTAACTAATAGAACAATATTCTGCACTTATAATTCAGATTCAGCATGGTATAAATTATCTTAAAGTTTGTCATTTAATGAAAACGACTCTCATTTAATGCACGACATTCTATGAATTCTGCCACGCATTTAATGCATGTCCTCTCATAGTTACTACTTAGGCAAATTACAACTGGCTTTGACTTAGGCGGCTACTGTTATCATTACCTTCTTTATAATATCCAATCTTAACCGTCCATATCATAAAGCAGATTTGAATTTGGCCTTTGATCGAAAACCGTTCACCTTCACGTTAGATATATATTTTCGATCATATCTTAGAAACCGCCATTAGTATATCTTCAAATCCTTTGCTCCGAAAATTCTGAGATCTCTAGCAATCCTTTACTTGCTTCTTATCTTCTCTATTCTCAGAATTTTATCGGTATGATTATTAAATCTGTTACTATACTTCATTATCTCTTTTCAGTATCGCTATACTAACTGTTTTATGAACAAACTATACTGATAATCTTTTCTTGTGATAGATAAAATGGCAAATCTTTCTCTCGTCTCCCCAGGGAACATGCAGGAAATCTTAGACAAAGACCGTGTCTGGTGCGAACCAGTCATGGAGTTTGACGCCTGCGACCTTGACTTCATGGACGAGATTTTCTCGTATCTGAGAGCGTCTGGATTGGAGCAGTTCCTCTCAAGGAAGCCTACCTTCTTCCTTCCTCGACAGGTGTCTCAGATATACCTCAACTCAGATTCGATATCTGGAGACATCATTGGACATTTTGTCGTCCACTCCATAGGCGATGCCTCTATGCAACTGAAGCGGATCTCAATTAAAGAAGCACTGAGGAGAAGCTTCGCTTTGCCTGCTGAAGGAGTTAGCAATGTTGGCTACAACGATGACAGGATAGACGACTATGTATCTATATTCGGCGGAAAGCCTACCACATTCAGAGCGGCCTTCCCAAAGAACGATATCTTGCCCCGATTCCGTGCACTAGCTTATATAGTCAAGCAGCTACTGACAAGCCAAGCGGGTTCATTCGATCAAGTATCGAGACCCAAGATCCAGCTCATGATGGCAATATATGACAAAGCAAAAATCAACTGGACGGAGTTCTTTCTTCGAGAGTTCATGGTTCAAGCTGCCAAATTTGATAAGGCAACGTGCAACCTGACAGTAAAAGGCAAGCTGCTGTACGGACTGAAGCTGTCCATCATGATATAAGATTCTGTGGAGATGACCAGATCACCTTTGAAGACAAGGTACACTTTAATGTAAAGAAGATCAGGTTCCACAACAGAATAGCTGCTCTTCAGCAGATTGGTTCAGGACCGTCGCTTCAGCAAACTACGCCTACCAAGAAGAGGTCTCCTCTAGCAAAAATTTCTAAGAGATCGGCTAAACGTCTGAAGAAAGCCATCGCTGATGTCCCTACTGAATCCGAGGCTGTACCGGATGAAACTACTGAACAACCAACTGCTGAACAGGCTACTAAACATGCTACTGAACAGCCTACTCAGCCTATGCAGCTAATAGATGAGTCAGAGTCCTCCGAGGAGACTCATTCGGTGGAGAAGGTCGTCTCCACTGAACAGACTCAAGAAGTGGATCAAGGGGTTCCAGTTGAACCTAGCCAAAGTGCTGATATACAAACTCTGGAAAGCCCGCTTGATATTCCACCACTCAGCACTTTGCCATCTGCTGAAAAACAGACGTCCGCCATAGATCTTGACGACTCAGAAACGGCGTCTGAGTAAGAATCAATCGGAATGGAAGCCTCAGCGCTCAAATCTCAAGCATTCCGAGAGACAGCTGACCAAATATCGGAGATCGCTGGCCACCAAGACTTGGTGTTAATTGCTAGACAGGCCAGGCTCCACATGCTCCTAAGGTTCTAGGAGTGGCACCCACAGCTTCGCCTCATCCTTCACTACTCCTGTGACCAATTACATCCGGAGGAGCAGCACCTAAGGCAGCAGATAGGCTACTCCAGGCCTGCTGACCTAGGTAACTTCGATGATCTAAGGGCCGCGATGCTGGCCTTGCTGCACGATAGGCAGCAGACTTCAAGCTCAGCCCCCTCAGATGGGTCTGACCACGACGGTCAGGACCCACCCCATGATTCAGGCCCTGGGAAGCCTGATGAGGGAGTACCCCAGGACAAGGATACAACTGTTGAAACTTCTGATATACCGCTCAGTATCCTTTGGCCTATGAAGTCGGCGGCTAGTACTTCAACATCTGCAGAGCCTGCTCAGCTCTTGCTAACATCTCAGTTTGAAGTAGCGCCCAGCCCCAAAGGCCGACGCTCAAAGTCCATGGCCAAAGCACTGAAAAGCCAAGGAGCTCAGAACAGACCTCTAGCCAAAGCTGTCCATAAAGTATGGAAGAAAACTGCTGAAGCCACTAGCGCTGAGCTTCAGGGGCTGAAAACCTCTCTATCCGACTCAGCTGCCCCTGATGTCTCTTCCATTGTCTCAAATGCGCTGGCAAAGCAGAGACAGGACTTTGAAGATCAGCTCAGAGTGATTCAGGAGGGACAGGCCAAACTGCTTGAAGAATTCAAGGCCTCTCAGTCCACTCATACCGAATCAGTCTCAAACCTATCCCAGGCCACTGAGCTCAGACTCAACAATATTCAACAAGCTCTGGAGGATAAGGTGTCTGAGAAGCTGACGGAATTTAAGGCTGCAGCTGAGCTCTCCCACAAGAAATACAGTGAAGATCTTGCTTCTGAGAGGAATGAGCTGCATGAGGCACTGACAAAAATCAAAGACAAACTCGACTCTCTGTCAACCTCTTACAAAAGCCTAGACCTAAAGGTATCCACTCCGACTCCGGTAATAATTGATGATGCCAAAAAGGGGGAAGGAAAGGATAAAAGGGAAGAAAAGAAAGACAGTGAAAAAGGGGACAAGTCAACCCCCAAGCTGACCCTGACTAAACCCACAGCCAAATTCACTAAGGGCGAAGCTCCACTGAAGCCCGCCAAGAAAACCAGGTCAGTAGCAGACGCAAGCGAAGTTTAGACTACTGCGCATCTTGGACCAGCGAAGAGACCCAGGGTGTCCCCGCTGCGAGCACAGCAGAGACCGGCCCAAGTGGCTCTGGAACAGCTACTCACGGAACCAAGACTCCTACTGATATTGTTAAGGAGGTTGCTGAGTATGCTGAACATGATGATTCAGAAGAGGAAGAAGCCCCTCTACCACCACCTGTTCCAGGCAAAGGGAAGAAAGTACTGGAACTCCCGACCCCTCCAGCAAAGAAATCAAAGAGATACATTTCTGCTGAAGAGGAGGCTCAGATAGCAGCTGACGAGAAACTTGCTAGGGAGATAGCCAAGGCTGAGGCTGCTAACAAGCCTAAAGCGAAGACCTCTCAAGGCAAAACTAAGGCACCAGCTCGAGGCGGAAAGAAAACTGCTAGGTTGCCTCCAAGGAAGCTCAAGATTCATGATGATGAAGATAGAGAAAAGGAAAAGGAGCACCAGCAGAAGAATACTGAGAAGCAGGGTACATCCAAAGAGAAATCCAGTACCCCTGCTGACTCAGAAGACTCTCCTCACCAACCTTCCTATATGAGATCCAAAGAACAAGATGTTGAGATCGAAGCCATTTTCGCTCAGATGGATAGGTATCTCTACAGAGGAGAGGAAGCCATACAGATAGAAGCTGCCAGACAGAGAATACATATGGCATACCTTGAGGCACTGAGAATTCGTACTGAACAACAGGCCAGGCTGAGAGTACCTTCAAAAGCTGATATTCCTTATCCATACAGAAGGTTCAGGAAGCCAGCTGATCTGAAATCGCATAGATGGCCAAGGACAGACGATTGGATGCCCGCTCGCTTACTCGAGAGATGGGAATCTCGCAAAGATAGAGTTTATCAAGCGCAATTATTTCTGGAGGTTCTGGCCAGACAAGGCTAAGACTGATGCTTACACAGAATGGATGATGATAACAGAACCGGATCTATATGTATACTTGCATAAAGCCGTGTCTGAAGGTATAGAAGTCAGTGTTCCTGAGCCCAGAATCATACCTCCGCCAAGAAGAAATGATGACTCAGTCCATCATGGAGTAATAGAAAAGGAAGTGAAGAATACTACCGCGAACAGAGGACTTGAAGAAGATGAGCCAGCAGACTTCGCTGAATACCTGAAGCTGAGGAAGAACTCATACAGAATGTATGGCTTGCCCCTGCCTGAGTCAGAATCGCAAAACTTTATGGACAGGATCAAGCAGTACAAGCGTTCTTAGTATTAGATTTCTTTATCTTCCTAGCTTAGAAAGAGATGTAATGTACTGAACTTTCACATCTTATATATACATTCTCTTTTGGCTTGGACAATATCTTATTGTCTAAACAGCCGTGTTTGTTTTTATGCTTAAACACTCAGAATCACTGAAGTGATTGCTGACTCACACACTCACTTTATCTTACTTGTCAGCTTATTGCTTCTCTAGATCTGATAGTCTAGTTGTTGTATTTCGGAGGAATTGTTTAGATAGAGGGAAATTGTTTTGCCTTGCTCCCCTCAGTAGACTAGAACTTGAAGAACAAACTCCACTGATCCTACTTGTAATAATGTAAGGAGCTCTGTTTCTGATAGTTTAGTGTTAGTATAGAAGATAGGTTTTGGCATCATCAAATAGGGGGAAATTGTTGGGTGATGATTTTATCCTCAGCACTGTTATACTTAGTGGGAAATGATTCTGTCTTCAGCACTGACCGTAAGCTCAGTAGCCTCGTGCTCTGTACCTATCTGAAGATTTGAAGATCCCAAAACCCTATCTTGATTGAAGAACCATTCCCGTGTAATTGTTTTGTCTCTGAGGTTTCAGACTCAGTAGACACTCTGCTCTGGTTAAGGCGGTCAGTAGCTTATCAGCCTCAGCACCGTAAGTAGAAGACTCGGCATTTACTTGGACTCGGCAGAGCAAGATATCGAAGGAGTCAGTAGAACTGAACTCAGCAGGAGTAGTTCACTGAACTCAGAGCTGACCATCAGTAGAGTACCCTCAGCTGTCTCTACTGAATGAAGATCAGACTCAGCAACGGCAGACAGTCTTCTGAACTGTCAGACATTTTTTGAATATACAATCAATATTGTCAAGTACGAGGAAAAGAGAAGTCAGCTTCAGTATGCCTCGAAGTCTGTTCCGTCTCAACCACTCCATAATCCTCGACAAATGACAAGCATACACGTGTCTCTACCTACTAAAGCTGCAAGTCAGCATATTTCCAGAAAAGGAGGGAATGGACACTGTTACATCCTTCAAAAAGAGCCGTTAGCTACCAAAAGAGAGAGAAAGGAAGATCGTCTCCAACGGATCTTTTCCAATCTCTGCTCTATAAATAGAGGGACATTTCAAGCCTTGAAAAATAAAAAGGGCACAAGAAAGAGAGACGAATGCGCATAAACTTAACGACGAAAACAAACACAAGCATTCAACGAGTTAGAACCAGAAAACACTAAGTCTTCCGCAAGAATTTGAAGATCTATCTCCGGCGAAAGACTACCTTCTCAGCTCATAGGGAACTAAGCTAAACTGTCAGAAGAGCCTCTAGTATCCAAATCGACGATACACGAACCTAAAGCTTATTTCAGCTGTTCGTCGATCTAGAAGCCACTCTCTCATTCCCTATCCCTCTAACCCTAAGCTCAACAGAATATACTTATAGCTTAGACGAAGGAGTTCATATTTGAACCCAATCCTTATTGTAAAAGGACTCCTTCATAGTTGGAGAAGTTTGTCAAACACTTTAGTTTGATGCCTTTGTAACCGGGACTTGCTCGAGTATAATCCCCAAGCCACGGCTTTGTCCCCGTGCACAAGCCGACCGAGACTAACTCAGCATAATAAATAGCCTCCCGAACTTTTCGGAACAGTGGACGTAGGATCGATTGATATCCGAACCACTTTAAAAATCTCGTGTCTTGTTATTGCTTTCGATTACTTGTTGCATTGATTTTACTTGTTCATACCGAAAACCTACTTTAAAATCATACAACCTGTCTCAAAGATACCGAACCGTCTATTTGCTTGAACTGAGACTTGCTAAAACGGTCTTTCCACTCAACTGATTTGGGCCTACACTTTTCCGCACCGCTGAACTCTACCTGTTTGATACGATTCGACTCGATCGCCGCCCAGCGAGATCTCAGTAGAGTCAGACTCTTTGCCACACACGCTTCAGAACTGCTATTTGGTCTGCTGAATTATTTCAGTACGGCACTTTCCTGAACAGGACTGTTCGTGTTCGAAGTTGAGAAAATCGAAGTCAGGTGTATTCACCCCCCCCCTCTACACCTGACCGTACACTCGGGACCAACAGTTTTTGCCTTTGACAAGTATCACTCTTATTTACTCGGCTCAAAGATCATCGTGTATACCGATCACGCCGATGCCAAGCACCTTCTAGCAAAGAAGGAATCAAAGCCAAGACTTATCTGATGGATTCTACTTCTTCAAGAATTCGATTGGGAGGTGAAGGACAAGAAAGGTGTTGAAAATTATATGGCGGATCACTTAAGCCGATTAAATCAAGAAGACGATGATAGTCAATCAATGTGATTTTTCCCGAAGAACACTTGTACGATGTTCCACAAACTGTTTCCAGCCTTGCCAGGCTGCTACCCGAACAGTGTTTTGTAGTAGAAGTCCAGGGAATATCTCAGCTGGACAAGCAAGACACCACTGAGTCAGAACAATTAAAAGTTGAGGGTAAGGTTTCTAATTTACCTTGGTTTGCTAATACTATTAATTAATTGACATAAGCAGCTTCCACCCGAGTTTACTTACGCTCAAAATGCAAAGTTGAAAAGCGAGTCCAAGCATTATTTTTGGGACTCCCCAATCCTTTGGAAAATGGGAGTCCATCAAGTGATTCGTAGGTGCATTCCCGAAGATGAACAAAGAGATATCTTATACCATTGCCACTCGTCTGCTTATGGTGGACATTTTGGTCGAAAACAAACCGTTAGGAAAGTATTAGATGTGGGATTCTTTTGGCCAAGCCTACACCTCGACGCCTACAAGTACTATAAGTCATGTACACGTTCTCAAATGACCAGAAATATATACATGAGAGATGAAATGCCCCAAAAGCCTTGGAGATTTTATGAAATTTTCAATGTATGGGGTTTGGATTTCATGGGTCTGTTTCCTAATTCAAATGGTAACTTTTACATTTTACTTGTCGTTGATTACGTTTCTAAGTGGGTGAAGGCGAAAGCTACAGAGAGTAATGATTCTAAAGTTGTTGCATGATTTCTTCGTTTTAACATATTCTGTATATTTGGTGTACCCAAGGCCATAATAAGTGTTGGGATGAACATAGGATAAGATTTGAATATCCCAAAATTCTTAGCTAAATGATGGGCATTCGATATTGTAATAGCTTAGTTGAGTTCAACTGTTAGAACTCAGTAGGGTAGTTCAGTAGCTGTGGATTCAGTAGAAGATTTTGCACTCAACCGTAGAACTCAATATCGAGGAAGTTAGTTGGTTTATTATCGACCAACTGAATCTACAAAGGAAATCGAGCCTGCGAACTGAACTTTCAGACGAATGTCAATAAAAGAACATCAGGTGAAAGTCCGAGGATTCAGAGGAAGTCAAATCACTTTACTTTGAGTTTGAATAAGCCTTACCAACTCTTATAAACCTCGACCAATAAGGAGCCGACAACGCCTTACCTACTCTCCATAAAGCTGCTCCTAGCCAGAAAAAGAGGAAATCTCTATAGTGCCTCTACAAAAATGTTCAAATTATTATGGCCGTTTTTCTTGTCCTATTCAACACGTGTCTAGACTCCCTCCAACGGATCTATTTTCAAATCGGAGACTAAAAATAGAGAAGAGTCTTCATGCAGAAAGATACCGGGAACCAAAGCAATCAAAGCTCAAACACTCTAGCGAACTTACAACTGATATTCAAGCGAAGAACTTGCACTTAGATTTAGATCTTCTTTCGTTCTTCTCTCTAGAGAATCATTGTTCCCTTTTCTCTATCTAAGCGTGCTTATTGTAATACTCAATAGTTAGAACCTCGAAGGAGTTCATTTTATTAACCTGTTCTTATTGTAAGAACTCCTTCTTAGTTGGAGAAATTCTAACCTTTAACGATTAAGAACTGTACAGTCACTACGACTATGAGTAGATATCTGTCCTGTGAACAGATTGACTGAGGCTTGCTCAATATAAGAAAACAAGAGAGAATATGTCATGTGAATAGATCAACTGAGGCTTGCTCAGTATAATTAATACAAGATTTTCTACTTCGTTTAGGACAGTGGACGTAGGACCCAGCGTGTCCGAACCACTTTAAAAATCTCCTGTGTTGATTTCAACTGTTGCATTGATTTACTGTTCATTTTACATTCAACTGAGTTTTAATCAAACAAGCATAAAACGGGTTTTCAACTGAGATGATTTTTTAAGGTCCTACATTTCCGCACACAACTCTTGTACTGAACTACTATTCACTGACATAAGTCAGTAGGACTATAGTCAGTAGGAGAATCTCTGCCCACACGATCGAGAAATCCTGTTTGGCTAACTGACAAAGTTTAGTAGCAACCTTCAGCTACAGCTGACTTTCGCGTTTTGAGTTTTTAGAATTTGCATTCAGGTGTATTAACCCCCCGCCCCCACTCCTGAAGCTCATCTATGGACCAACAATAAGCGACCAAGGTACTCACTTTTGCAACTGCACAGTAGAATCATTCATGAAGAAGTATGGAGTAGCCTACCGTGTTTCTACCACTTACCATCCACAAACAAATGGGCAAGCTGAAGTGTCCAATCGAGAAATCAAGACTATATTAGAGAAGACAGTCAATCCATCAAGAAATGATTGGAGTACGAGGCTGGATGATGCCTTATGGGCCTATCGGGCTGTGTATAAAAATCCTCTCGAAATGTCTCCCTAGAGACTTATTTTTGGTAAGTTATATCATCTGCCTGTGCAACTGGAACACAAAGCTTAGTGGGCAGCCAAGAAAATCAACATGGACCCAGCCGAATGTGCTAAGGAAAGAAAATATTAGCTTCAAGAGCTGGAGGAGATTCGGATGGAGTCATACGATGCGACAATGCGATATAAAGATCTTACCAAGGCATGGCATGATAAGGCATGGGGCAGGTTGTCTTGTTGTATCAATCACGCCTCCAGATCATGTCGGGAAAACTTGGGTCCAGATGGATTGGTCCTTTCTGGGTTTAGTCTGCTTGGCCAAGCGGAGCAGTCGTGATACATAAACTCGATTCTGACGAAGCTTACCCCGTCAATGGCCATCACCTTAAAATTTACCATGCTGCCACCTTGATGGAAGATGTGGACGAGCCAGGCTTGTCCATTCCCTCTTACGTTTGATTCTTTGAAGAAGAGGTCTAGCCGAAGACTCTAAAGAGAGGCGCTACCGAGAGGCAACCTGCGTTTTTCAATTATTTTCGTTATTTTGTTTCGTACTTTTTTTTCCATTTTTATGCTTGGTGTGTTCTTCTTTTTTAAAATTTTGGTTAAGGGTGGAAAGGCCCCTAAGTGTAAGGAGATACACTTTCATGGTGAATTTAAAAGAGAAGAAGTTTGGAGGGACCAAATTGCAATTTTGGAAAGTTTGGAGGACCTAATTGAAGTTGCAAAGATTCTAAGGGTGCTGATTTTGCAAGAAGGAAATTTTATTGGGGTCAATTGAACTTGGTAAAAGGTTGAGGACTTAATTGTATAAAGGTGCGGGTAACTCTCCTAATTGTGTAAGTGGAGGGACCAAAGTGAAAATTTCTACATCTATATAAAGGAAGGGATCTTGAAACCTTAGCCACTTGACACTATCCCCCTACTTTTCCTTCTACTCACGCCTCCCCATACTCTCTCTCTCTCTCTCTAAATCTTTCAAACTTTATCACACCTTCTCAACTACCAAACTAAGCCATCACACCACCACTTCATGTCGCCGAAGAATTCCGGCTCACTTGCCACTGCATGCTGGTTCGCTGCTGTTCAAGCGGACCCCGAGATCAGCACTGCCAGAACGCCGCTGCTGCCCATCGTGCCACTGCAACATGTCCTGTTATCCGAGGCCGAAGTTCCTCCACCGCCGGAATTTGTATATGTTCAAGTACTGGAGAACTACTCAGCGGAAGAGGTAATCCGTGATCCACCAACCACTTTTCTCTCGGAGTCTTCCTGTCCACTGAAACCGCCAAGGAGACGGTTACGGAGTAATGCGGGTATCCACATCCAAGAACCAACTCAACTGCCAAGGGCGGTTACTCCCAAGGCAAGTCCCGAGGCTTCTCCAGAACCTACGCCACAGCCCTCGCCGCCTCGGAGCCACCGATCTAGGGCACGCAACCCAACCGCCCGCTCTGACAAAGCATCTTCCTGCCGTCCGCCACGTTCCCCTCAAACTATCTACGAGTGGCTGCCATTCGTTGAAGAGCAACAAGCACAACCGTCACCACAATACTACGGCGAAATAAATTGGATAGAAAGTCTTCGCAGTGACTTTGCTAGTGAAGAGGAGGATTCAGATTACGTATCCGACGACCATAAAGGTGTGTATGAGGGCAATTTCAACTTGAGCGGCCTCTCTTTGGCTAATTCCAATTCGTCCTCCGCCCTTCCTCAAGATGATGAGTACGAGAATCGTACAGTCATCCATTTGGACACACCCAAAGCCGTCGTTGCCCTATCCCGATTCGAGATCGAATACTTGGATAACCGCAACATGGAGCGCGAAGGCAAGGAGTTTTGAAAGCGGATGGTTACTCGACCGCGACTTCCTTCAATCGAATTGGTTGGTCGTGGTTATTAGAGTCGCATCACTATGCATGTTATAAGGAAATGGCTAGGGAGTTCTTTAATAGTTTTCATTTTGAGTTTGATAAGGACTTGTAGGTGCCATGCATTGCATTTCGATTTTTTGGAAATAATTATCATCTTTCTTTGGCCGAGTGGAATGCTCGGCAAGGTATTACTTCTTTTGATCATTTTCTTGAGTTGAGGTATGAGATAGGTGCCCATTGCTTACCGAACAAGGATCCCTAATATATTGGCTCGATAAATGCATGGAGACTTTTAGCCCCAAGTGACCCGGAGGACTTTGCTACTTCGGGTTCTTTTTGTAGTTATATTAAGGATCCGGCTCTTCGCCTTTGCCACCAATATATCGTCCATAACCTAACCGGTAAGAGCACGACCTTTGATAAGGTGGCGGCTAATGAGCTTTATTTCCTATGTCGAAAGGTAAATTTAGGTGTTTAGATTGCGAAGAATATGTTTGTCATTCCTAGTCACACCGCATGCACGCTCCTCACTTTGTGTCATTTGCTTACTACGTTCATTAAACGTAATTTTGTGATATACGATGATCAGCATTTAACTCGCGTGCCCCCGCCCACTTCATTTGATATGTCTTTGTTAAAGCACTCTCGCCTGCTGTATGAATTACGTAACCGGGACATCCAGTTTTATCCACTAGGACCTTGTGTCCCGAGTGCGTCTCCAAGTGTAGGGGGAGATTCCATAGAGTTGTTGCGCAAAGATCTAAACTCTTTGGGCCGCCGAGTTGACCGCTTTCGCCGAACTGTGATGAGCCGGTTGCTATGCTTGCCCAAGCGAGGTCACAAGTAACTTTCTTCCCCAATTTTTAATTTTCATTTTCATTTTTAATTTTTGTCTTTTGAGTCTATTTTGTGTGTCTTTTGTGTTCTTGATGTTTATTTTCTTTTGTTTTTTGTCTTTGTTTTGTACTTACACTTGATCGAGATCAAGTGTAAGGAGGGTGTTTTTGCGTTTATCTTGTCATGCCTTCTCTCTTTGTTTTGTCATCTATTTCTTGCTCGAGGGCAAGCAAGTTTAAGTGTGAGGAGGTGGGTGTTTTGTGACGAAGCATGCCAAATTTTTTTATTTTTTTTATACGCCATTTTCTATGTCAATCATGTCTTATTTGTGCTTTTATGTTTCATTATGCTTGCTTGTAGTCTTTGTGAAGAGTAGATCTAGGCACATGTGTGTATGTAATTTGGGATGAGGAAAAATAAACTTTGTTGGATCGAATTTTATAAACTACTCACTTAAATTAGATTTGAGCCTTAAAGTAGGACAATTCCTACTATTCTTTTGAGAATGTTTATCCACAAAGTCGCAATATGTTTGAGTCACCTGTGATAAATGATAGGAGGCACTAAGGATTTTTTGCCACACGGCCGCGACAAAAAACTTCCGACCTTAAATTATCCCTTAGTGAGCCAAGATTGAGCCTTGACCGAATTCTTTGATTTGAGTTAGTAAAATTTAGCCAAGGCATTTTAAATTTTCTTTTGATCTATGTTATTGTTTGTCTTATGAACTTTCTTCTGCATAATAGTTGTTGTTTAGAGGACTGTTGCATATGTCCTTTGCCTGTCCAATTTAGACGTGCTGCAGAAAATTGTATGGGCCAGAAATACAAAAAATAGAATTTGTTTTAAGTAAGCAGAATATAGGTGGCCTGATTGCACAGTTAAGACAGTCTGTACCTAGAATGTTGAAAAAGAAAAAAATATGCCACATAAAAAAATATAGAAAAAAAAATATTCAGAAAAAGAAAAAAAAACTTTTTAATCGCTTTCATAGTTCTAGTATTTTCATATTCTCATTCTTATGCTTTTGAAGATTTCAAGTTTAATTCGAGTTTTCGTTCAGTTCAAGGTTTCAATATTCTCTACTTTTAAGTTTCTCGCACTTTAATTTATGTTGCATGCTTTTATATTTTCGCACTTTAAATTTTCTTTTAATCATGTTCGTTACTGCTTTCTACTTGTCCAAGTTAATTAGGCGTAGCTAATCTTTTAGGACTTCGGCGAAGGTGACGAGTATGAGATACAAACTTTGTAAGATTAGACGTAGTAATTAAAGACTAGGGTTTCGACTTAATTCGGGGTAAAAAGATTTAATTGGATTAACTTAAACCTGATCAATGTGGTTCACAAAATCCAATTGTTTTCCTTGGTTGCTAAATGTCTAAAGAGTGGTGAATGGTAAAGGTTGAGAATGGGTTGGCCTGGTCTTTACGAGCAGTACAACCTCATGATAGAAATTATTTTTTTATTTATTTATTAATTTATATTATTTTTCCGCCATGTCGTGAATAACCACTTCCACTACTGCCTTCTTTGATTTAACCTGGTACTCTGTTGATGTTCTGCAACCTCTTGAATATTGATTGTTTCGAAATTGAGATTGTTATACACTTGAAACTTTTGATGTCATAACAATTTGTAGTTGTTTATATTTTATGGACTTGGAAGTGATAACAATTTGTAGTTTTGTCAAAGTTTATGAGTTCCTTGCATGGTGTTGATATTTATTTTTTACTAATCTTATATCTGATTGTTGTGGCTTTTTATGGACAAAAGAAAATAAAAAGATCGACGATATTTAGAAGATAAAACATACAAGTGAATATTTTGATTGCATACATGATATGCGTGCATTTTTTAAATTTCATAAATATAGATACATAATACATGAACCAGTCTTCTATATTTAATATAATTCGTACACTATGTAGGTACTGCATGATGTATGCATATTTATTTATTAAAATTTATGAATTATATTTCTAAAATATAAACGAAAACATTTACAAGTCTCCTATAACATACTCTCTCCGTCCCATTATTAATGTCCCACTTGCCTTTTTTGGTTGTCCCATTATTTATGTCACATACCAAATAAGGAAATAAATGAGTGGACCACAATCAATCTAAGCAAGTGGACCTTTATACTTTTACACCACAACTTTACACATTTACCTCCACTATCTTAATTACCGTGCCCAGTCTCAATGGGACATAAATAATGAGACGGAAGGAGTATATATGTTAGGTTGTTCTTTTAAATGTAGGTATCTATTTATGAATAAACTCTCGATAGGAATAATTTTCTCCGATGATTTTAATTTTATTTATCATATTTTAATGCGTTATTGTATTATTTTTGAGAAAAAAGAGTTTCATAAGTTGAACTAGTTATATTTGTCGTAAACATTAAAGAGTTATGCCAGTTATACCTTCTGATTTAATATTTTCCCATATATTTGTTATGTGAATTATTATTACTTCAACAAATTATAACGAGATATAGATGTGGGCAGCGTGCTTGGGGTTCAAATATATTTGGGAGCCTATTGTCAAATAATTGGGCGAGACCTCAAAAAAAAAAAAAAAAAAAATAGCTAAAGGTGCGAAAAACTCGAAACCTAGAAATCCAACAAGTATTATCAATGTTATTCGACTAGATCAATACTAGTTTTTATATTTTTAAACATTAGAAATATTTATTTTAAAAATTATATGATAATTTTTGGGGGCCTTGTTTAAGGTGGGGCCTAAAGCAGTAATTCACTTGCTTAGCATGAGAACCACACATCCGACAGATACGAGGAAGGGTGCATGCGAATATATATACTGGCCCAGACACAATATACTTATACTGCAAGAACAAAGTGCTTCAAATATCAAAGATACTCTAATTGATGCTGGTGCATGGCAGAGTTAGACAATATATTCACAGCAGGGGCTTTTGTCACAAGATGGATCTGTACGGAGTATAAGATTTTAATCCATTAATATTTTCAAGCTACATACATGTTAGAAAAAAAATATATTTTCAATTTGTGTGACCATTTCGTTACACCTCTTTATAGTGTACAGATGCTTTATATATATTTTAAGTCTTGAATTTTGCTTTATACTAATTTTGTAATCAAGATAAACTTGTGATTTTCTTAAGCATTCTTAATATTCATCATAATAAACGCAATGACCTTAAACCATCTCATTTCTTAAGATACAACATCGACAATGATAACATTTTATTTAATAAATAAAATACATGAATAAACATACAATCTTGCTGCTTGATAATTTGACAATTTTCAACTTGGCAATTCCTTTGCGGCAAGATAATGAGCATTACAGATAGGAAAGAGGTAAATAACTTAATTCTTTAACGAGATTTATGATGAAAGAGAAAAAACAAAGAACAAATGTATCAAGTTCAGTGCCGAAAGTTTTTGAAGATAAATAATCAGATGGTGGAGAAGATGGTTGAACGTTCTAATAGTAAAGAGGGGGTGGAGGTGACTCATATTTGTAGGATGGGGGCGGAGGCGATTTATACTTGTAAGGTGGTGGTGGTGGAGATTTGTAAACATAAGGAGGGGGTGGTGGTGACTCGTATTTGTATGGCGGTGGTGGAGGTGATTTGTACTTATAAGGTGGTGGTGGTGGGGATTTGTAAACATATGGAGGAGGTGGCGGTGACTCGTATTTGTAGGGTGGTGGTGGAGGTGATTTATACTTGTAAGGCGGCGGTGGTGGAGATTTGTATACATAAGGAGGAGGTGGTGGTGACTCATATTTGTAGGGCGGAGGTGGAGGTGATTCGTACTTGTAAGATGGTGGTGGTGGAGACTTATAAACATATGGAGGAGGTGGTGGTGATTCGTATTTATATGGTGGTGGGGGTGGAGACTTGTAGACATATGGTGGGGGTGGAGGTGACTTATACTTGTAAGGTGGTGGAGGTGGAGACTTGTAGACATATGGTGGCGGGGGTGGTGACTCATATTTGTAGGGTGGTGGTGGAGGTGATTCGTATTTGTAAGGTGGTGGTGGTGGGGATTTATAAACATATGGAGGAGGTGGTGGTGATTCGTATTTGTATGGTGGTGGGGGTGGAGACTTGTAAACATATGGTGGGGGTGGAGGTGATTCGTACTTGTAAGGTGGTGGAGGTGGAGATTTGTAGACATATGGTGGTGGGGGTGGTGACTCGTATTTGTCGGGTGGTGGTGGAGGTGGAGATTTGTATACATATGGAGGAGGAGGTGCTGACTCATACTTGTAAGGTGGTGGTGGAGGCGATTCATATTTGTAAGGAGGCGGTGGTGGTGACTTGTATTTGTATGGCGGGGGTGGAGGTGATTCATATTTGTAAGGAGGCGGTGGTGGGGATTTGTAGACGTACGGAGGAGGTGGTGGTGATTCGTACTTGTATGGTGGTGGTGGAGGTGACTCATACCTGTAAGGTGGTGGAGGTGGAGATTTGTAGACATATGGCGGTGGTGGCGGCGACTCGTATTTGTATGGTGGTGGTGGCGGTGATTCATATTTGTAAGGAGGCGGTGGTGGAGATTTGTAAAGATAAGGAGGAGGAGGTGGTGATTCATACTTGTAGGGTGGTGGTGGAGGTGATTCGTATTTGTAAGGTGGTGGCGGTGGGGATTTGTAAACATAAGGAGGAGGTGGTGGTGATTCATATTTGTAGGGTGGTGGTGGTGGTGACTCATACTTGTAAGGTGGTAGAGGTGGAGACTTATAGACATAAGGTGGTGGTGGAGGCGACTTATATTTGTAAGGCGGAGGCGGTGGAGATTTGTAAACATAAGGAGGAGGGGGAGGAGACTTATATTTGTAGGGTGGGGGTGGAGGTGATTCATACTTGTATGGCGGCGGCGGCGGAGATTTATAAACATATGGAGGAGGTGGTGGTGATTCATATTTGTAGGGTGGTGGTGGCGGCGACTTGTACTTGTACGGCGACGGTGGAGGTGATTCATATTTGTACTGCGGTGGAGGAGGCGACTCATACTTGTAAGGTGACGGCGGTGGAGGGGATTTATACATGTAAGATGGAGGTGGTGGTGAAAAGTAGGAATAAGGTTTCCAAGATTCCCAAGGCTTGTCTGCATTTGCAGCTATTGCAAATGCGGAGAGGAGAGCTACTAGAACCCACAGTTGGGGTCCCATGAAGCTCGACATGGTTGCTAAGACAAAACTCTTTTGCTTTTGATCACCACTCCTGTTTTTGTTTCTGTTCTGCTTTTCATTATAGACTGATATATATAGCCATTTTCTGCAACCAATTATTGAAAAAGTCAACCATTATTTGTCATAATGTTATTGTTTATCATATGGTTCGGTAGGAATGGAGTTTAGAACTAGTCTAGTAATTGGGAAGAGTTAATTTCATTATCTTCAATGCTAGTTGGAAATACTTTAAAATTGGTAATATAAAATTTTTGTGCTACTATTATGTGATCTTGATATTAAAACTAATTGATAAGGACATTATTAACATAGTATAAAATTTGAGAGATCGTGAAGAAAGTTGGGAAGTAGCATTAGGTTCACAAAATGTTAAATGTTCGAAACTATCCACCGAGTTATTTGAAAGCATATGGTGCTCGTTAGTAGGGAGAGGCTTCTGAGGCTGCCATCCCACACATTTTGTAGAATTTTGAATTTCATTCTATATTTTTGAATTTTTTTTCCTCATATTTTATAATAATAAATTTATATTCCAAAATTGCAGATTTCATCCCCTAAATTCAAAATTTGCTAGGTGCCAACCATGGTTAGGAAAATTCAAACCCATAATTTTTTTTAAAAGGTAACAATGTACGTACTTTTACAACTAAGCTAGTAAATTCTCACATTTTTTCGTACTAAAATTTAAAATGCGTAAAATTTAGAAGTGCTATAGCACCTAAAGAGCATATCTAATTTCGCCTCAATTACACCTAACTAGAATTTACTTTATCGAATATATTAACGGCTGCAGATTTTCCAGGTCATGGTAAAATATACAATTATATTCAATGTTGTAATACCCTAAGCAATCCAAGAGCAATTTCAAACTTGTTTGTTAATTCTCCAAATAAAAACAAATGTATTGAACTCATTCGTGCCAATATTGGACTCGGTTGCTCATTTGTATAGGATCATGAACTAAAATATTTATTTCGAGATAATTTTAAAATTATAATTAAATTTTTCATCAATAAAATATTAAATCTTAATAATAATAACAACATTATATTCTTAGAAAATATATGAAGTTGTTTATATTAATTAAAAAAAAGGATTATGTTAATTTTGAATTTTTTATTTTATAAAACATGTTGAAGTTTGAATTGGCTCAAATAAGCCACATAATATATATGAAGATGACTCCATATCAAAACGAGACAAGTCTAAACTTTGACAAAACCCTCTTGCTAGTTGCCGTTGCTGAAAAATTCCTGATGTTGAAAATTTAAGCTCTTGGTTTAATATCTTAATCACCATTATTTTCTTGTATGGTTATAATGTCATTATCGTCATCTTTGCGGACGTCGTCAACGTTACTTCACATAATTTTACTTTAACCGGAATAGGTTAATTTGAGGGAGCAGGGGTTGAGGTGGTTATAAGATCTACTATTGTTAAACAACTCGGTAGATATGATATTTGAATATTTGATAAAATATAAGGAGGCAGAGAAATATTCAAAGTCGCTCCAAGTATAATAAACTATGAAGACGTGACTTCCTCTTAATGCCGACTGTAACCATTACTGTAATTAGAGGGCTATTTATACGATGGAATAGAACATGAATGCATGGGAGGGTGAGTTATAAAATTTAATTTCGATCAATATATGTTATAGTTATTTTCAGTTTAAATGTATAATGTATGTATATATTTATTTTATATTAAATCCCACCGATCCTCGCGTCGTCTCTGCTAGTTGGCTTTGCTATCAAGGCGTTAAATGTATAAAAAACTAGTTTGGATTAATAAATACTAAATTTATCATTGATATTTAATGTGTATATAGATACTGTAAAGAGATTTTCAATTTCATGATAGATAAAATTGAAAATAATATATATGTATATATATATCCCCATGCATATTAGGAATGTACATATAGGAAAATTGCTTAAAACTGGAAATAAAAAGAAATATGCATTGTTTGCACCCTTTATCTTATTATTGCATGGTTTGGATTGAATATGTTATGCAATATTCTTTATGCATATTCCTTATATATTTTATGCATAATAGTAAAAACGTAAAAGTTACAAGATTTATGCATTAAAAGAAAATGAATATACATAAAACATATAAGGAGTATGCATAATTCCTAACTTCTTGTCAGATCCATACTAATGAATGGATATTTCACAAAGACTTGTGTACAACGGGTGTACATACAACAGGATCTCTACCAAGCACCAAGTTTTTTAAATTTCTTATTTTGGATTATTTTTAATTTAGTAATTTAAAAATTTTAATTTTTTTAATTTTCTTAAATTATTTTAAGGACGGATGTGTTATTTGTTGTGAACAAAAGTGTTATTTATTGAGTATCATTGTGAACAATAGTGTCATTTAATTTTTTTATTTTCTTTAATAATTTTAAGGACGGATGTGTCACTTGTTGTAAACAATAGTGTCATTTGTTGTGAACAAAAGTGTTATTTGCTGTGAACAAAAGTATCATTTTCATTTTAACAACAAATGACACTCTCATCCTTATAAGAAAAAAAAAAAATAAATAATAAAAACAGAAACATGATAAAAGTGATAGGGGGTGGGCCGTCCGTTACAATGAGAGTACAATAGACCATCTCTATATATTTTTATATAAGCAAGATGATGATCCCTAATAACCAGACACAAAATCAAAAGTTATCTTTTTTTTTTTTTTAATAACTCTAAAAGAATTCGTAAAATTATTGATTGTGTTGGATAATTGTAATTGGACTGAATTCCAAGAAACAAGATACATACATGTAGTTGGTGTGAATGTTTGAGGCTTTGAGAAACAATAAACAATTATTATCCATTATGTTCTTGCACGTTTCTGTTCAATTATGAGTTTGCCAATTCATTGTGTATGACCAGAATCCAATTTGTGATGACTACTATGTGTCTATTGTTCCGAAATTTTGTTTGTGAATTCGGAGAATTAACTTTTATGCAAAAATCTATGTCATGATTACGTAATTTTATTTTTTTTTGGACTTGAGGACTCTTTATTTAGTCACTATGGATACAATATAAATTATATTTACGGATTTAATTGTCTTTTTTAGCCATATCTTTCATTTATCCTATTATGCTTACGACTTTTTGACTTATCGGCATTTAAATATAGTTTTCGGGCTTCACGCGTGACTAGTTAAACGAAATGTCCTAATCGACTAGAATTCTTCATAATCTCTCATCTCTTTTAAGACCTATTTTTTTAAAAATAAGCTTCAAATACGGTCATGAACCTTCATATTTGTATATAGAACAAAGCCGAACTTAGAGAATAATGGAAATCAACTATATATATCCTTTTGATAAAGTTTTGGTGATGTCACTACGCATAAATTTTGGGTTTACTACTTAGCAAAAAAAATTAATAGTAGAAAAGTAAATTGAAGGAAAGCAAGTAGAGAAAGGCGGACTCGGCTTAAGTAACTTGTATGAGACAATTACTTCGATCATTGATGCATAGATTTAATTAATTCATAGGATCAACCAGCCACAATATACAATTTTGGACACGTACATACCTCAATTCGAACAATCCTCCAAGTACTCGGTAACCTAACCACAACCTAACTTGATGAACAACTTTAGATTTAATGATTAGATAGCATTACGATGAAAGAACCCAATTTTAATCTCTATCGTTATTAAACAATCTAACATAGACTATTAACCACTTAATTCAACTTTTGTTATGATAGCTCCGCCACCCAAGTTGTTGTAGAATCTGTCACTAATCTTCATAACCTAAATTGATCAGGTTTAAGTTAATTCAATTAAATATTTCTACACCAAATTAAGTCAAAATCCTGGTCTTTAATTACTACGTCCAATTAGATCTCATAAAGTTTGTATCTCATACTTTTCACCCTCGCCGAAGCCCTAAAAGATTAGCTGCGCAAATTAACTTGGACAAGCAGAAAATAGTAACGAACATGATTAAGACTAAACTTAAAGTACAAAAATTTAAAGGCATAAACTGAAAGTAAAGTAGAGAATACCGAACTGGAAGCTGAATAAAAGTTGGAATCTATAATCTTCAAAGTATATAAAAACTGAATTCGAAAACAACTTAAAAATAAGAAAGCGAATAAAGTGTTTGATGTTCTTGAGCTAAAACTAAAATCTAAACTATGGGACTAGGATCGAAATGTGCTAAAATGAGAACGAAAAGGATGTAAAAACAGTGTAGAGAGCTTTTGAATGGTATCCAACTCATGTAGCTTCCAGCCCTTTATATAGAGATCTTCAAGCTTGACCTCCAATTAAAGATAATTAGGGCAAATCTAAATCTTATCTCTAAGATCCCTTTCTATATATACTTCGGCCCTAATTTATCTTCAAGCTTTCAAATCTTTAGCAGATCTTTTCTTCCTATCCAAGTCCCTTTTTGGCTTCAAAATCGTGCCAAAGCATCTCCAACTCAGCTCAAAATCCTCCACGTCACCATCGGCTAAAAGTATGCTGAAAATCTGCATTTCTAGACATAGACAACCTGAACTTGGACAAGGTGAGCGTCAGAATCGGGTGAATTTGAGTAGTATAAAATAGACATATCAAACATCCTCACACTTGATTCATACTTGCCCTCAAGTATGGACTGAACACAGAATACTACTACTTGAATCACCATTTCCTAAGACTCAAAACAGACTCAAGGAAGAAAATAAAAAAAAAACACTAAGACACGAGACTCAGATTCAAAGAAGAGAAATAAAGCAAACAGACTCAAACATAATCGACTCAACATTGAAGCATACCAAGCAGCCATGAAACATTCATGATTCTCAATCTCTGCCCAAACATGCAATGCAGTCAAAACTTTCATCAAACAAGTCAAGGAACATAATTCTCAAATAATGGATTCAGATATCAGCTTTGTCAAAACAAAGACATAACTTAACGAGCTCATCGATTCACTCATCTCTCTCTAATCTGGTCTAGGTAAGCCGCTCATAAAAACATAGCCACTCAGTTACAATAGCAAGTGGTCAATCTAGCAACTCAAGGATGTCTTTCTTTTTTTATGTTATGGGGCTTAAGGACCATTCAAACATATAATATGGTAGGGAATCCTAGGGGTCCTAAGCTTCTAATAATTAAGCTTAAGTATGTGTTGGTCCCGAGAGTGAGTTCAGGTGTAGAGGGGGGGGGGGGTGAATACACCTGAATCCAATTTTCTCAACTTTGAACACGAACAGTCCTATTCAGGATAATGCCGTGCTGAAATAATTCAGCAGACCAAATAACTGTTCTGAATCGTGTTAGGCTAAAAGTCTGACTCTACTGAGATCTGCTAACTGACTGAGTTAGAATTCAGTGTCAATAGTAGAAATTCAGTGTGCGGAAATGTGTAGACCCTAATTAGTTGAATGAAAAAAACGTTTTATGCAAGTCTCAGTTCAGCAAGTGGTCAGTTCAGTATGCTGAGACAGTTGAATGATTTTAAGAAGATTTTCAGTATGAATAGTAAAATCAATGCAACAGTAAGAGAACGTAAGTAAGCGACACAGAGAGTTTTAAAGTGGTTCGGATATCAATCGATCCTACGTCCACTGTCCCGAAAGTTCAGGAG
Source organism: Lavandula angustifolia (assembly GCA_028984105.1). Taxonomy (NCBI): domain Eukaryota; kingdom Viridiplantae; phylum Streptophyta; class Magnoliopsida; order Lamiales; family Lamiaceae; genus Lavandula; species Lavandula angustifolia. Next base: position 21,942,696 of record CM054820.1, read on the forward strand.
GCTATTTATTATACTGAGTTAGTCTCAGTTAGCTTGTGCACAGGACAAAGCTGTGGCTTGGGGATTATACTGAGCAAGTCCCAGTTTACAAATGTATCAAACTAAAGTGTTTGACAAACTTCTCCAACAGTGAAGGAGTCCTTTTACAATAAGGATTGGGTTCAAATATGAACTCCTTCGTCTAAGCTATATATGGTTTCGGTTGAACTTAGGGTTAGAGGGATAGGGAACGAGAGTGTAGCTTCTAGAGCGACGAACAGCTGAGTGTAGTTATAAGTTCATGTCACGTCGCTTGGATACTAGATGCTTGGTTGCCGGTTCAGCTTGGTTCCCTTACGAGCTAAAAGGTAGTCTTTCGCCGGAGATAGATCTTTAGATTCTTGCGGAAGACTTAGGCTTTTTGGTTAGGCTCGTTTTAATGCTCTGTGTGTTCTTGAGAGGTTTTTTCGAGTTCGTGCTTTTTCTTATGATTTCGGTGAGCTTCAATTCTTGAATGATCCCTCTATTTATAAAGAAGAGATTGGAAAAGATCCGTTGGAGACGATCTTCTTCTTTCTCTCCCTTTTGGTAGCAAACGACTCTTTTGAAGTAGGTAACAGTGTACTTTCCCACCTTTTTAGGTAAAGGGTTGACTGCAGCTTTAGCAGGTGAGAAGACATGTGTGTTCTTGTCATTCGTCGAGGTGGATAGAGTGATTGAGACAGCACAGACTTCAAGGCTAACTGAAGCTGACTTCTCTCTTCCTCGTATATGACAATGCTGATTGTCTTTCAAAAGTATTTGATAGTTCTGACTGTCTGCCGATGCTGAGTCTGATCCCGTATTCAGTAGGTAGATAGCTGGGGAAAGTCTACTAAAGATCAGCTCTGAGTTCAGTGAACTGCTCCTGCTGAGTCCAGTTACACTGACTCTTTCGATATCTTGCTCCCGCTCGAGTCCAAGATCACTGAGTCTTCTACTTCTGGTGTTAAGGCAGATAATCTACTGAGCGCCTTGATCAGAGCAGAGTGTCTACTGAGTCTGAAGCCTCAGAGACAAATAACGATTACAACGGAATGGTTCACCAATCAGATAAGGTTTTGGGATCTTCAAATCTTCTCAACAATCAGAGCACTAGGCTGCTGAGCATGGTTCAGTATAGAAGATAGAATCATTTCCCACTAAGTGAGACTATGGTGAGGACAGAATCATCACCCAACAATTTCCCCCTATTTGATGATGCCAAAACCTGTCATCTATACTAACACTAAACAAACAGAAACAGAGCCCCTTACGATATTACAGGTAAGATCAGTGGAGTTGTTCCAACAGTTCTAGACTACTGAGAAAATAGGGCAAAACACAATTTCCCCCATTACATAGAAACTAGACTAGCAGAATCTAACAAAGTAATAAACTGACAAGAAAGTAAATAGAAGTGAGTGTGTGAGTCAGTAATCACTTCAGTGATTCTGAGTGTTAAAGCATAATACAAACACGGCTGGATAGACAACAAGTGGTTGTCAGAGCCAAAATCAGATTTGTATAAATGAGTGATTCAGTCCAGTACAATTACAAATCTTGCTAAGCTAGGAAGAACATAACTAAGCCTAGGAGCCCTTAAACTGCTTGATCCTGTCCATGAATCCTTGAGATTACGTCTCTGGCAGTGGCACTCCATACATCCGGTATGTGTTCTTCCTCAGCTTCAAGAATTCAGCAAAGTCTGCTGGCTCATCTTCGTCCAGTTCTCTTTTTGATGCAGCATACTTCACTTCAACTTCTATTAACCCAAAGTGGATTGAGTCATCATTTCTTCTAGGTGGAGGTATGATTCTGGGCTCCGGAACACTGACTTCTATACCTTCGGATACGGCTTTATGCAAGTATATGTATAGATCGAGTTCAATTATCATCATCCATTCCGTGTAGGCATCGGTCTTAGTCATGTTGGGCCGGAACCTCCGGAAATAATTGCGCTTGATGAACTCTATCTTTGAAGATTCCCATCTCACGAGTAAATTGAGCGGTATCCAATTGTCCGTCTTTGGCCATCTCGTGCGATTTCGGATCGGTGGCTTCCCGAACCTTCGTATCGATAAGGAATATCGGCTTTTGAAGGTACTCTCGCCTGGCCTCTTCCTCGGTCCTTTTCCTCGGTGCTTCAAGGTCCGCCTCCCGCATTCGTCTCGGCGGCTGAACTTGTCTAGCCTCTTCGCCTCTATATAAGTATCCGTTCATTTGGTCGAATATGGCCTCAATCTCATCATCTTGGGCTTCAGGTGGCTTTCGAGGAATGTCTTCGATTCAAGCAGGGGTACTTGATTTTTCTTTTGACTTACCCCGCTTCTCGGTGCTTTTGCCGCTTTTGCTCCTTCTCTTTCTCCCTATCTTCTTCATCCTCGATAATCGGTTTCCTTGGAGGTATCCTAGCAGGCTTTCTTCCTCCTCGAGCTGGAGATTTTGTCTTTCCTTTGACAGAGGCTTAGACTTTGGTTTATTAGCGGCTTACTGTTTCAAAGCAATCTCCCTTGCCGCCTTCTCATCACCGCAATTTGAGCCTCCTCCTCGCCTGAAATGTATCTCTTCGTTTTCTTGGCTGGAGGGGTCGGGAGAGTCGGCACTTTCTTGCCTTTTCCCCGAACAGTGGAGGGAGAGGAGCCTCGTCCTCTTTCGACTCTTTACGCTCGGCATACTCGCAACCTCCTTGATAATATCGGTCGGAGTCCGGGTTGCATGAGTAGCCCGGGTTCCCGAGCCACTTGGGCCGGTCTCGGCTGTGCTCGCAGCCCAAGACACCCCGGGCCTTACCCTCCGTCCGAGTCTGAGTCTGAGTTCTGCTTATCTTAGTCACGGACTTGGTCTTTTTCTTAGATCTCAGTGAAGCCTTCCTCTTCTGACTCTTCCTGCTCAGCATACTCTGCAACCTCCTTGATAATATCAGTCGGAGTCTGGGTTGCATGAGTAGCCTAGGTTCCTGAGCCACTTGGGCCGGTCTCGACCGTGCTCGCAGCCAAGACACCCCGGGCCTTACCCTCCTGCCGAGTCCGAGTCTGAGTCCTGCTTATCTCAGTCACGGACTTGGTCTTTTTCTTAGATCTCAGTGAAGCTGTCCCCTTAAGTAATTTGGCAGCAGTTTTGGTAGGGGTCGGCTTCTCAGTACTCTTCTCTTTTCCTTCCCCCTTTTTGGCATCATCAATTACAGCTGGGGTAGGGACGAGTACCTTCTTGTCTAGGCGTTTGTAGACAGCGGACAGTTCGTCCAATCTGTCATGGATCTTTGTCAGCGCCAAGTGCAGCTCATTCCTCTCATTAGTCAGTTCCTCCGAGTATTACTTATGGGAGAGGTCAGCTGCTGCCTTGAATTCTGTCAGCTTCTCAGAAATCTTATCCTCCACGACCAGTTGAATGTTGTCAAGTCGGATTTCCGTGGCCTGGGCTTGTTCAGTGAAGGACTCAGTATGAGTGGACATTGAAGCCTTGAATGCTTGTCCTTCCTGAATGATTCTGAGCTGATCATCAAACTGCTTCTGCTGCGTAGCCAAAGCTTCGGATACAATTGCAGAGACATCTGGGGCGGCTGATTTTGATACTGATGTTTTCAGCCCCTGTAGCTCAGTGGTTGTGGCTAGCGTAGTCTGTTTCCACACCTTGTGGACGGCCTTCGCAAGAGCTCGATTCTGGATTCCCTGAGCAGTGAGAGCTTTTGCTACAGATCAAGATCTCTTGGTAGTTGGGCTGGGCGCTGCTTCGTAAGTCGACTCCAGCAAGAGCTTAGCGGGCTCTGCTGAGGACGAAGCACCAGCCGTGGACTTCGCAGGTCTAAGGATACGGAGTGGAGGTTGAGCTTGTTCAGTAGCATGTGTATCCTTGTCCTGGGGATTTCCCTCATCAGGCTTTCCAGGGCCTGAATCACTGGGTGGATCTTGACCATCGTGGTCTGATCCATCTGAGGGTGCTGAGCCGGTTGCTAGCTGTCTGTCATGTATCATTGCCAGCATAGCAGCCCTCAGGTTCTCCATGGTGCTAAGGTCAGCAGGCTCAGAGTAGCCTATTTACTCCCTCAACTTCAATTCTTCTTCATGAAGCTGCTGGCAGGAGTAGTGGAGTACTAGACGTTGTAGAAGGGGCCACTCCTAAAATCGCAGCAACATGTGGAGCCTTGCTGATTTTGCAATGAGCAACAAATCAGAGTAGTCAGCATGCTCTGGAATCTGTTGAAGAATCTCTCGGGATGCTCTGGATACGATCACTGAAGCTTCCATCCCAATCGTCTCTTCTTCAGATGCTGTCTCAGACTCCAAGTCTATGGGAGACGTCTGAGTCTCAGCAGGAGGCACACTGCTGAGTGGTGGAACTGAGAGGGGGCTGTCAAGACGATGAATCTCTTTGCTATATGCTTCTGTAGCATCCCCTTGTTCCACTTCTACGGGTTCCTCAGTGGAGACGGCCTTCTCCACTGATTGAGTCTTCTCAGATGATTCTGACTCGTCTATTAGCCGCTGAGGCTGAATAGGTTGCTGAGTAGCCTCGAGCAAGCAGAACTTCGAGGAGAGACCTCGGTGTTCGGTAGGCACGTCCGGAATGGCTTTCCTCAGTTTCTTAGCTGGTGCCTTAGGAGTTTTTTTTGGAGGTGTTCTCTTCTTCGAGGGTGTAGCCTGCCGAGGCTTAGTCCGCCGAGTTACGGTGAGGGACTGACCCGATCTCGCCGAAGAGCAAGCAGCCTTGTTGTGGAATCCGACCTTCTTCACATTAAAATACTCCTTGTCATTGTAGGTTATTGGTTCGAGATCCGCAGAAATCCTCTATCATTATGGACGACTTCGATCCATAAAGAAGCTTGCCCTTTACACTCAGCGTGTAAGAGGCCTTGTCGAATTTGGCCGCCTGAGCCATGAATTCACGGATAAAGAACTCCGTCCAATTGATCTGAGCTCTATCATATATGGCCATCATGAGCTGGATCTTGAGCCTCGATACTTGATCGAATGAGCCTGCTTGGCTAGTCAGTAGCTGCGTCACAATATAAGCCAAAGCTCTGTACTGAGGCAGCATGTTGTTTTGAGGAAAAGCAGCTCTGAAGGTCGTGGGCTTTCCACAGAATATTGTCAAGTAGTCATCTACAAGATCATCATTGTACCCCACAGTACTGGCTCCTTCAGAAGGCAGATCAAAACTTCTCTTTAGCGCCTCCTTGATTGATATTTGCTTCAGTATCGGAGAAGCATCCTTGATCTTGTGAACGACGAATCTTCCGATTATGTCCCCGCCTGCTGAGTCAGAGTTAAGATAAACTTCGGCCACCTACCTCGGGAGGAAGTATGTCGGCTTCCTTGAAAGAAAACTTTCAAGCCCTGACCTCTAAGAGCTGAGAAGATCTCGTCCATATAATCGAGATCACAGGCGTCGAACTCCATAGTTGGCTCGAACCAAACACGGTCCTTGTCCAGGATTTCTTGCATGTTAACTGGAGTAGACACCGAAACATTTTTACTTGCCATTGTACCTGTTACACGAGCATTTATCTGTATCGATTTAAATAAAACAGTTTGTATAGCGATTCTGAAAAAGAAAATTAATTCGTGTAGCAGTTATAATAAACATATCGAAAGAGAGATTGAGATTCTGAAAGGATATGCAAGAGGGGATTGCGAGAAATGATCTCAGAATTTTCGGATGCAGAGGATTTTAAGTGCGGTAATGGCGGTTTCTAAAGATACGATGGAATATAAGTCTATCGTGAAGATGAACAGTTTCTGATCTAAGGCTGAGTTTAAACTTGCTTTATGAGATGGACGGTCAAGATTAAAAGATATATATTAAGTAATGATTACATATGCCGCCTAAGTCAAAGCCAGTTGTAAATATGCCTAAGTAGTAACTGTGAAAAGACAAGCATTTAATGCGTGCAGAGTTCAGCAAACTTATGTATGGAATGTCGTGCAATAAATATAAGCCGTTAATAATAAATGACAAACTTAGGATATTTAATAGCATGCTGAATCTTCATCATAAATGCATTACTGTTTTATTCGTTACTACTGAGTAGAGATACGCAAACCTGTCAGCTGAACATAGTAGTCAGCTGATACCTCGTGTAGATGGTTTTCTGTCTCTACGTACTGAATTTACTCAGTATTGAGAGTGATCATTCCCCCTTACTGAATGATCCTCTCCTAGAACCTTCTTACTGACTGGGGTCAGTAGGATCCAACAGACCTAGCTCTACTGAAAGTTCTCTGAATCTGGATTCAACTAGAGGCTTGGTCAGTATATCAGCCCTTTGTTTGTCAGTATGGATTTTCTCCATTCTGATATCCTTCTTTTCGACATGGTCACGAATGAAGTGATGTCTGATGTCCACGTGCTTGCATCTTGTGTGAAGTACAAGGTTCTGAGTAATTGCAATGGCACTGGTACTGTCGTAGAAGATTGGCACTTCATTTTGAGTGATGTCATAGTCTCGTAGCTGCTGTCTCAGCCAAAGGATTTGGGCGCAGCAACTTCCGGCAGCCATGTATTCAGCTTCAGTAGTTGATGTAGCTACTGAGTGTTGTTTCTTTGAAAACCATGAGATCAGCTTACTGCCAAGGAACTGACATGTTCCTGAAGTTAATTTTTGGTCGATTCTACATCCTGCATAGTCAGCATCAGAGTAACCAGTTAGTTCAATATTATCATCAGCTGGATACCATAAACCCATGTCAGGTGTTCCTCTAAGATAGCGGAGAATCTTCTTTGCTGAGTCCATATGGCTCTGCTTCGGATTCGCCTGAAATCGAGCACAGACACCTACAACAAAAGTTATGTCAGGACGTGTTGCTGTTAAGTATAATAATGAACCAATTACAAAGACGATATTCGGTTTGGTCCTCGATACTCCCTCTTTATCAAGATCAATCTTCATATTAGTGTTCATCGGGATCTTGATAGGTTTGCCGGATGTGCAACCGAATCTTTTGATGAGGTCTCGAGTGTATTTGCCTTGATTAATAAACGTCCCCTTTTCAGATTGCTTGACTTGAAAACCAAGGAAGTAGTTCATTTCTCCCATCATTGACATCTCGAACTTATCCTTCATCATCTTTTCAAATTGCTGACACATAATGACATTCTTTGATCCAAAGATGATGTCATCTACGTAGATTTGCACCAGTAATAGGTCTTCTTCCAGTCAAATGCTTAATAGAGTGCGATCTACTGTGCCTTTCTGAAAACCTTTCTGAAGAAGGAACTCAGATAGGGTATCATACCAAGCCCTGGGTGTTTGTTTTAACTCATACAGAGCCTTCTTGAGTCTAAAAACTTGATGTCCTTGCTGAAAGCCGGGCGGTTGTTCCACATAGACTTCTTCTTTCAGTACGCCGTTCAGGAACGCAGACTTCACATCCATTTGATATACTTTGAATTTTTTATGTGTTGCGTAGGCTAGGAATAGTCTAATTGCCTCCAATCTTGCATCTGGAGCGAAAGTTTCGTCGAAATCTATTCCCTCAGCTTGACAGTAGCCTTTAGCCACGAGTCTTGCTTTGTTCCTTATTACAACGTTGTTTTCATCTCGCTTGTTCTTAAAGACCCATTTTGTTCCAATTGCACGTTGATGCAGGGGTCTATCAACAAGTTCCCAAACATCGTTTCGTTTGAACTGATTTAACTTCTCCTGCATGACTATGATCCAGTCAGCATCTTTTAGTGCATCCTCAATCGTCTAAGGCTCTTCAGTGGACAAGAAGCAGGAGTATAATGCACTTTCTCCTTGACAAAATCTGGATCTTGTCTTGACATGTGCTGAAGGATCTCCAATGATTAGATCAGCAGAGTGAGCATCTAGCCATGTTCTACGATGTTTTAGCTCTTCATCTGAAATTTGATCAACACAGATAGTAGGTGAGTTAGGCATTGCAGTTGTACTATTCTGAGATTGAAGAATTTCAGTAATAAGAGTGTGATCTACTAAGTCACCAGGTTCAGGGGCTTCAGCTCAGGAACATTACTAGATGTTCCCCCTGAGTTGTTACTCTCAGTAGTGGTCTCAGTTATCTCTTGGGTTTCTTCATCGACCTGAGTTACCTGGGATTGATTCTATTTGGGAGAATCAATCTGCTCAGCTACTTGCTCTGCTGGTTGAGATTCAGTAGACTTGTCTTCAGTTTCTTCGTCTGAATCATCATCCCAACATAGCTGGATCTTTTCAGGTTTGTCTTTTAAGCTTAGATCCTGTAGCTGCTTACTGATGTCCTCAGATTCAGAATTAGAGTTATTGCTCCTGTCTTCAGTAGCAAACTCATTAAAAACAACATGAGGGCTTTCCTCCACGCAAAGAGTTCGATAGTTGAATACTCTGAAAGCTTTGCTGACCCGAGAGTATCCTAAGAAAACTCCCTGATCTGACTTGCTATCAAAAGTCTTCAGCTGATCTTTCCCATTATTGTGGATAAAGCATGAACAACCAAAGATATGGAAATAAGATAAAGAAGGCTTCCTGCAGTTCCATAGTTCATATGGTGTCCTCTTATGCTGCTTTGTCAGTAGAGATCGATTCTGAGTGTAACATGCAGTGTTGGTAGCTTCTGCCCAGAATTTGGTTGGGAATCCTGAATCTGCGAGTAGAGTTCTAGCTGCTTCTTTGAGAGTCCTGTTCTTTCATTCAGCAACTCCATTTTGCTGAGGTGTGCGGGCAGCCGATGTCTCATGCTCTATTCCTTCTGCTTTGCAGAATTCCTCTACCATGGAATTAAGGAACTCAGTTCCTCTGTCTGAACGTATTTTTCTAATTTCGGTGTTCTTCTCGATACTGAGCCTTTTCAGAAGCGTTGGTAACTCTGTTTTGACGTCATACTTGTTAGCAATGAATATGACCCATGTGTAGCGTGAGTAGTCATCTATGACCACTAAAGCATATTTCTTGCCTCTGATCGTCACTGGGGAGACTGGACCGAGTAAATCCATATGTAGCAGCTGAAGGATTCCATCAGTGGAAGGAGATGGAACGGGTGGATTTTGTTTCTTTGTTTGCTTTCCCTTCAGACATGCTTCACACTGAGTGTCTCTGCTGAATACTTCATTCGGCAGTCCCCTTGCTAGAGTGTTTCTTGCTAGCTTGTTGAGCGTCTTAAAGTTGAGATGGCTGAGTCTTCTATGCAATAGCCACCCCGTCCGGTTGTCATTTTTCGCCAATATGCAAGCTTCAGGTTCAGCTGAGTTCCAGTCAGCCACATATATGTTTATTCATGCACGAACCTGATAACACTGTTTTCCCTGTGGATTTATCAATAACATCACAGAAACCAGCGTCAAATATCACTCTATTCGAGTTATCACAAAATTGACTAACAGAGAGAAGATTATGCTGAAGTCCTTCAACATATGATACTCTTGGAACTTTGGCAGTCCCAATGCTGAGTGTTCCATATCCTCTAGTATAGCCTTTGGCATTGTCTCCAAACTTGATTCTGGGTCCTTCTTCAGAGATATAATTCTTCAGTAGACTCCTTTGGTATGTTATGTGTCTTGAGCATCCGCTGTCCACATACCATGGGTCTTTACGCACCTGCAAAACAGAATTATATTCAGGTACCCTTTATTTTTGATTTTGGGTCCTTAGATGTTAGTTTTAGTAACCCAAATCGTCTAACAACCCCGGTGGTTTCGCAGTTTCTTTCCACTTGAGTCAATATACTTGACCACCGGACCGGTCGAGCCGACTTCTTAGGACCGTTCGGTGTTCGGGGAGTCCGGATCTTCTGAGTTGGTGGACTGCTGACCTTTGCCTTTTGTGCGTTTTTCTTCTTTTTCTGACTCTTGGAGCCTCTTCTGACTATAGGATCATAGTAATATGACCCATACTGAGCTGGATGTGTCAACTGAGGTGGTCCATACCGATCAGCCCACTTAACTTTGCTAGTTCCCCCTTGACTAAACTGGGGTGTTTGAGTACTGATCTTCTGGTCAGAATACTGATGCGTAGGATGAGGTGCTTTCATCTTTTGTTTGTTCTTTGCTGAGGGGTCCAGAACATTTGCATTGATTGTTTCTCCTCGAACAAACCTATCAGTTAGACGCACTTCTGAGTGTACGGGGGCAGATGAGGAAGCTTCCTGGTTGAAGCCAAGTCCTTCCTTACAGTGCTTGGGCTTGTTGCTTGCTAGCATGGCCTCCAGCTTCTTTTCAGCGCCCATGTAACGCTCAGTCATCAGGCTTTTCCAGACATCATCACTTTTCTTTAGTGTATCATGTTCGGTCTGAAGTCCTGATAGTTCTTGCTTCAGTAGACTCAGTTTAGTATCTTTCGAGTCAAGTCATTGGTCGAACTGAAATCCGCGATCTTCTTGATGCCGAGACTTGGCCATCGGAGAGTTTATCTCCTCCCCGAGTCTCAACACAAGTCCTTCGGCTTCGCAGCAACCCGACTCTCCCGAGAAAGTCTCGATTCTCCACTTTCGGGGTATCCAACTCCCGAAGAGTCTTACCGAGCTGCGTGCACTCATTTGAATTTGTTCATCTAATAATTCTTCGAGCGGTCGTGATGTCCAAATTCCCATCCGCACTTCGAAACAAGTGTCGTGTGTGCGGTGTGAAGAGGAATTAAGTGGTTCATGAGAGTTTACCTCATCCTCTTCTCCTGCCATTAGGCATTTTTCAGTTGTTTCTTCAGCTTCAAGCTCTAAGGCCATGAAAGCTGCTTCATCGTCAGATGAGTCCATAAAGGAGTCGACTTCTTCTGAGTCATCTGAGATTTTGCCGGCTATGTAGGATTGTCTTTTCTGGGTCAATTTCTCTCTCCTTGCCTTACGTGCTGCGCGTTCAGCACTACTGAGCTCAGGACAATCATATTGATAGTGTCCTGGCTTTTTGCAGTTGTAGCAAGTGATGACTCTTTCTTCTTTGCTTTCACTATCCTTTGATGGTGCTGAGTCATCCTTCTTTCTGCATTCAGAAGATTGTGAGTCAGCAGTGCGTTTTGGTGTATAATCTGACTTACCTTTTGTGTCTCGGTATGCTTTAGTTAGTTTTCTGCGCCTCTCCTTCTCCTTCTGATACTTCATAGCGAGCAACGCGTACTTCTGAGCGAGACTTCCTTCTTGTAGATCATTGAGTGAAGGTTCAGTCTTACTCGTTGTCTTGCTCGTCGCTGGAGATGTTGTGCTGACTGATGCTTTGAAGGCATGGTCAATTTTATTGTCAGCTTCAGCTCTTTGCTTTCGTTGAGGTCTGTCGAACTCAAACTCTTCTGCCTGAAGTTCTGAAAAGATATGGTCAGGAGAGACAACATCTAAATCAGAATGTCGCAATAAAGTGGCAAAAGGTGTCCAATGTCCGTCCGGCAGTGCCCTCAGTATCTTGAGATTCATTTCTCGGTTGCTGAATCTCTTTCCCAGCCCATTGATGGAATTCATCAGATTCGTAAATCTGACGTTCAGATCTTCTATTTTGTCACCAGGCATGAGAGACAAACTTTCTAGCTTTTGGAGTTCCAGCGCCAGTTTGTTAGCTTTTATCTTCTGAGTTCCACGACTCAGTAGCGCTAGAGCATCCCAGAGTTCCGTTGCCGTTTTGCATTCCTGAACCCTGCCAAGATAAGAATCACTAAGAGTGGTCAGTATGGCATTTCTGGCGACTCGGTCTAAGTTGTGAAGCTTCTTCTCTTCAGGAGTGAAGAGACTTCTGTCTTTAGGGATCTTCTTCCCAGTCACCATTCCTCCTCCTTCAGCTGGGGCCTGAGTCACGACACTATAGATCATGGGAACAATAGGTCCATCTTCAAGCACTTCAGTCATACTATCATGGAGGGATGTCAGATGTGCTTCCATTCTGACTCGCCATACTCCATAATTATCTACCGAGAACATGGGTACCATTCTTATACCTGACATATCAGCCATATAAAAATAATGATATGAATGTAGAGTGATATGCAGTGAAGAAACGTTTTCTCCGGATCCGTTCAAGTAGACCAGTTTCAAGATAACAAGAGTCTTAAAGAACTCCGGCTCTGATACCAATTGTTGGTCCCGAGAGTGAGTTCAGGTGTAGAGGGGGGGGGTGAATACACATGAATCCAATTTTCTCAACTTTGAACACGAACAGTCCTATTCAGGATAATGCCGTACTGAAATAATTCAGCAGACCAAATAACTGTTCTAAATCGTGTTAGGCTAAAAGTCTGACTCTACTGAGATCTGCTAACTGACTGAGTCAGAATTCAGTGTCAATAGTAGAAATTCAGTGTGCGGAAATGTGTAGGCCCTAATCAGTTGAATGAAAAAAACGTTTTGTACAAGTCTCAGTTCAGCAAGTGGTCAGTTCAGTATGCTGAGACAATTGAATGATTTTAAGAAGATTTTTAGTATGAATAGTAAAATCAATGCAACAGTAAGAGAACGTAAGTAAGCGACAGAGAGTTTTAAAGTGGTTCGGATATCAATCGATCCTACGTCCACTGTCCCGAAAGTTCAGGAGGCTATTTATTATACTGAGTTAGTCTCAGTCAGCTTGTGCACAGGACAAAGCTGTGGCTTGGGGATTATACTGAGCAAGTCCCAGTTTACAAATGTATCAAACTAAAGTGTTTGACAAACTTCTCCAATAGTGAAGGAGTCCTTTTACAATAAGGATTGAGTTCAAATATGAACTCCTTCGTCTAAGCTATATATGGTTTCGGTTGAGCTTAGGGTTAGAGGGATAGGGAACGAGAGTGTAGCTTCTAGAGCGACGAACAACTGAGTGTAGTTACAGTTCGTGTCACGTCGCTTGGATACTAGATGCTTGGTTTTCGGTTCAGCTTGGTTCCCTTACGAGCTAAAAGGTAGTCTTTCGCCGAAGATAGATCTTTAGATTCTTGCGGAAGACTTAGGCTTTTTGGTTAGGCTCGTTTTAATGCTCTGTGTGTTCTTGAGAGGTTTTTTCGAGTTCGTGCTTTTTCTTATGATTTCAGTGAGCTTCAATTCTTGAATGATCCCTCTATTTATAGAGAAGAGATTGGGAAAGATCCGTTGGAGACGATCTTCTTCTTTCTCTCTCTTTTGGTAGCAAACGACTCTTTTGAAGTAGGTAACAGTGTACTTTCCCACCTTTTTAGGTAAAGGGTTGACTGCAGCTTTAGCAGGTGAGAAGACACGTGTGTTCTTGTCATTCGTCAAGGTGGATAGAGTGATTGAGACAGCACAGATTTCAAGGCTAACTGAAGCTGACTTCTCTCTTCCTCGTATATGACAATGCTGATTGTCTTTCAAAAGTATTTGACAGTTCGCTTGCCCGCCGATGCCGAGTCTCGATCCCGTATTCGGTAGGTAGATAGCCGGGGAAAGTCTATCGAAGATCGGCTACGAGTTCGATGGCTTGCTCTGCGAGTCCGGTTCCACCGTATACGCGCTCCCGCCGAGTCCAAGTATCACTGAGTCTTCTACTTCTGGTGTTAAGGCAGATAATCTACTGAGCGCCTTGATCAGAGCAGAGTGTCTACTGAGTCTGAAGCCTCAGAGACAAATAACGATTACAACGGAATGGTTCACCAATCAGATAGGGTTTTGGGATCTTCAAATCTTCTCAACAATCAGAGCACTAGGCTGCTGAGCATGGTTCAGTATAGAAGATATAATCATTTCCCACTAAGTGAGACTATGATGAGGACAGAATCATCACCCAACAGTATGCTATTTACTGAGGCAATAGTTCAGGCAAGCAGACAGTAAACACAAGAGATAAGAGTTCAACACAGATTTGGAGATTTTCTTATCATACAAACTGAGCAAGGTAGAATATAAACATTCAGGCTTCGGTAGAGTTAAGAATGTATAACAACACAACTCCAGGGTATCAGTTCAAATAATATATCTCCAATAAATCACATAAAATCTCTTCAATTAAAAGTTGCCTTCAAATCTGTATTACCACAACAAACACATGCATATATAAGGTCAAGAGAAAGGCTTTGAAAGACTTCGTTTATTTAAATAACTCATGAAAGAACAAGTCAATGCTTCAAAGTGGCTAACTAGGGCCTGAGCATAGGTAGGAATTGAAAGAATTAAAGTTTAAATTGGTTAACCCTAATTTGTCTCCTATTATTTATCACACATGACCGCAAGCTATGGAGACTAACACAACTCTCTCAATAAAATAGTAGGAAGTGTCTCATATAAAGCTCAAATCTCTCTTTAGTAATGGGGTTTAAAAAGTTCAATTTTACATGCCTAAACTCCTTATCCCAAGACACATACTAAATCCTCCATAGAAAGAGAAAATACACTCCAATCATGCTGAATTCAGTAAAGAAAAGCATGCAAAAATCTGGGACAATTTATCCTAAAATTACATAAAAAATTATGAAAAACCTAGCATGCTTCGACCCACGATGAAGGACACAAACCTAAAACAACCTCCACAAACTTAAACCTTGCTCGCCCTTAAGCATGTAAAAGAAAAAAAGAGAAGCATACAGAGGAAACACAAATAAGACAAAGATAAAAATACAGACACAAATCGAAAATAAATTAAAATAAAATAAACTTACTAGGGAATGGTATCGCCGGTCCTTCAACTCGTCCAAACGAGCAATCACCTCCTTCTGAAACTCATCCAGCTGCTGCTCAAGCTTATCTAACTTTGCGTGTATCCGGGCAAGCCCGTCTTGCTCCTCCTCCTGACATACAGATTGGCTCAGGACATTGAGTCCCGGCTTATAAACCTTGTCCAGACCGTCAGTTCCAACAAAGGTTAGCTTGACCGACCGCAATCGACTAAGGCTCATAGTAGCAGGAGGATCACAGAGAGACATTGGTACATGGGATATCAAAGCAAACTTACGAGCAAAGAAAGTAGCAAGCAAATAACATAGAGTATGATACCAATTAGGCGTAGAAGCTATGTTCTCAAAAAAATGAGCCACCCAATATCCCGAATCATGTTCAGTCCCTATATGCATACACCATAGAAAATAAAACTCCGTAGTGCTCACTTTAGAAAACCCCGTAGTGGTACCAGTCAAGATATAAGCAATATAGTAATGTCACAAATGAAGAACTTGGTTTCAACATGATAAATTGCAGAACGTGAGGCATAAAACTCATTCGGATCAGACGGAGCAAGCAATTTCCATGCATCCATAGGACCTGTGTAAGCTGGATTCATCTCGGGCAAACCACACATAAATAAATCATAAGAGTCTTCACAAAAATCAGAATAATCCGTCAATCCTAATCTCATATTCCAATCCCATAAACAAGTATGAAATTAATGTCCACCTAAACAGAAAGCAATACAATCATCATTCAAACGCCCAACATCAACAAAATGAAAAGAACTGAAAAATTCAAGATCAATATCTTGTGGCAAAGAGAAATGATGAGGAGCAAGCAACCAACTCCAACCAGTGCTTCGAAAATACTCAAAAAACTCAATACGGATACCTAAATGACTTAAAACCTTAGCATCAAGAAACATACCTAACTTGCGGGCTCGAAACTGCCTCTTCTCACACCTTACGGCCAACACTTCCTTGTCGAAATGGCGAAGGCGGAGACGATTTTCTTCAGACAAGATCCGAATTATGAACATTTTGTCGTAATCATTTTCGGCCGACTTGGAGTCAGAGACGTCTTCTTTGGTTGTGGCTTATCGGTGAAATATGTATTGATATTCATCATCCAACAACATATCGGTTGGGTAATCAGACTCTAGGACATATTCTTCATCCTCCTCTTCCAAAGGATACACATCATCTAAGATCAATTGCACCCATGATATGTGAATTGAGCCATCCTCTCGTACCGTACCACCCACTAGTGCAGCTCGGGCTGCGACCGTGCGCTTGACAGCGGTGATGGAAGATTCCGGGAGATGAGATTCTGGAGGCGATGATTGAGGGGGCATAGACTCCAAAACAGTCGGTTCTCCAGGGGATATGGAATGTTTTGGCAGCGGCGGAGATACTCTAACTGGCGACAAACACGGCAAAGTAGTGGGAATAGTAATAATAGGGGTTTCTTCTGGAATACGAGGTAGAGATGGAGTTGGAGTTTTCTGAACTTCCAATGAAGCCGGCTCTGCATGATCCAGCAGCGGTACCTAGGGAGAAGTGTCAGCGGCAAGTTCTTCTTCAATAGGTGGAACTTCTTCATGAACGTGGACATCTTCTTGAACCAACGGTGGAGGAGTCGGCTATTTCCAACGACTTGCTCGCTGTTGGCGAGCCGTCGGCTTGGCTAATAGGGAAATCAACAGCAGTATCTTCTTCACAGCGAAGGCGGTCTTCTTCTGCTTCTTAGGAGCCATGGTTGTGGTGGGAGAGATGTGGAATGAAAATGATGATGGTAGCTTGGTCGAAGGTGAGTTTTAAGAGAGGGGAGAGGAAACATGCGTGGGAACAGGTATGAGGGAGCTTCCTCCTTGAATTGATCTTAAAGCTCAATCTTTCGACTGTCTCCAATTGAATCCCAAGATTTTTGTTTGTACGCAAATACACCCCCGCTTTGCAAAAATATCCTCTCACTTCGAATTTTTTATCTATTGAACCAAAAAAGTATAAAGTGTTTTGCAATTAGGTCCTCAAGCCATACTTAGGCAAATTTCTTTCTTCAAACTCTTTCCTTATGCAACACGAATCTTTATACTTCCTTCCACAAATATCTATATCTCCTGCATAAAATATTCAATATAAGAAACCAACACTAAAAGTGTATGTGAAAAAACATAAAAAAACCTAGACTAAAGAAATAAAATGCGAAAAATATGAAAAAGGATACGTGTGGGGGCACAAGTGCCTTGATTTAGAGTTGCAGGTTCGACTATTCCAAGATCTTCGAGTGTAAGTTGGGAGGTACAATGGAACCTCATCCACTATTTTTAATTGGTGCAAGGGATGATAGGGCTTTAGCCATTGGCCATTCAACGTGAAAATTGACTTTGTTACGGGATCTTACAGATCAACTGCTCCGCTTGGCCAAACTGACTTGATCGTAAATGACCCTATCCATATCCATCTCGAACGAAGCTTCCCGGGCATGAGATGAAGATTAGACTCATACAAGAGTAACAGTTGTCCGACTTCAAACTGTTTAAGCCTCAAATTACGTTCATGCCAAACTTTTGTTCAATCCTTATACCATATAAATGCATCATAATCTTCCAGTATAAGCTCTTTCAAATCTTGCAAATGATACTTGCATTCATCATCACAGTTGAGCAAGTTCATATTCATTCTTTAAATGGCCCAAAATGCCTTATGCTTGAGCTCAACAGGTAAGTGACATATTTTCCGAAAGATGAAATGATAAGGGGACATACCAATAAGGGTTTTGTATGCGGTTCAATACTTCCAAAGAACATCCTCCAAGTGTGCACTCCAATCCTTTCTAGACAGATTAACTTTCTTCTCCAAGACATGCTTGATCTCACTATTGGATACTTCAACTTGGTCATTTGTTAGGTGATGATACGGAGTAGCTAGAAGATGTTGACATACGTACTTTTTCATCAAAGCTTCAACGGTACGATTGCAGAAATGAGAACTGTTATCCCTTATTATGGCTCGCGGAACACGATACTGACTGAAAATGTTGGACTTAAGAAATCCAACTACCACCTTGGAGTCATTAGTGCGAGTAGCTTTGGCTTTAATCCACTTGGACACATAATCCACAACTAAGAGTATGTATAGATTATCTAACAAGCTAGGAAAAGGTCCCATGAAATCCATCCCCAAACGTCAAATATTTCACAAAAGCTCGTCGTATTTTGAGGGAGTTCATCTCAAGGACCAATAGTACGAAGCATTTGGCAGCGTTTGCAACACTTGCAAACTCATAAGCATCTCGATTCAAAGTCAACCAAAAGAAACCACAATCGAGAACCTTGCGTGCAGTACACTTTACTCCTCCATGTCCTCCATAAGGTGATGAATGAAAAATGTTCCATGATCTCAAATTGTTCTTGATTGGCTCCAACTTTTCAAAGTATACGATCATCCTAAATGTAATATATGCTCTCGCTCATCAACTTTCTCCCGTGAGCCATGGTAAAATATGGTGGCAGCCTCTTCGAAGGGAGATAATTAACAATTTTGGCATACCATGGTGCTTTACCATCCTTCCCTTAAACTTCATAGCATTATGCATGAGTCTCATATTTCCACTTGGACAAGCTGGCGGTGGAATTTTCAGCAGACGGCTTGGCCAAGTTCAGCGAGCAGTTAATAGCTGGGGTGGCAGAAGAATAAAGATGTTCTTTTGGATTGATTCTTTGATTGGTTCGACATCTTCTGGATGAACTAGACGACTCAAGTGATCGGCTACATTATTCTCAGCTCCCTTCTTATCTCTCATATCCTAATCAAATTCTTGCAATAACAAAATCCCACGTATAAGACGTGGTTTGGTCTCCTTCTTCATGAGTAGATGTTTCACGGCAGCATGATCAGTGTAGATGATTACCTTTGACCCAAGCAAGTACGATAGGAACTTGTCAAATGACAAAGACAATAGCGAGTAGCTCCTTTTTCGTAGTGGTGTAATTGCATTGTGCAACATTGAGTGTCTTAGAGGTATAGAACATAGCATGACTAGCCTTTTCATTCTTTTATGCAAGGACGACTCCAACAACATAGTCACTTGCATCACACATAGGCTCAAATGGAAGTTTCCAATTCGGAGCTTGTATAATAGGAGCAGTGACCAATTTATTCGTGAGAACGTCAAAAGCTTCCTTGCCATCATCAGCTAGGACAAACGGAACATCTTGTTGAAGTAATGTTGGTCCTCAGGTAAACGTTCAGGTGTAGGGGGGGGGGGTGAATACACCTGCAGACTTTTTCTCAACTTAGAACGCGAACTGTCCGATTACGGAGATAGACTACTGAATAAATAAATTCAGTAGACCAGACAAGCTGTTCTAGATCGCGTGGACAGCGTGACTGACTATACTAAGGCGTACATCTGAGTCTTCTCCCATGGCATCCATTTATCAACCTGAGGCCACCTATGCATCTTCTGATCAGTGGGTTTGCGGCCTCTTCTTTATTTGTAAGGGATCTCCTGTCTTTCGGCAGAGGAGGTCGAGGTTTCAGTCGCTCAGCTTCTCTCGCTGCTTCAGCAGCCTTCTCCTTGGCCAGAACCTCTTGTCGTCTGAACTCTTCCAGTTTATAGTATTGTGCTCTCTTATCTAAAGCAACAATACTAAAATTAATCATCTCGTCCATTGTCGGCTCAACTCTCTTCTTTTCTTGCTGTTGGGAGTCAGTAGCTGTCTTCTCAGCTTCCTACTCCTCTTTTTCTCTGTCAGCTTCATCACTGAGTTTTAGTTTCCTTGCAGGAGGCCTTTTAGTTGGTTTCCTCGCTGGAACCTTAGTACGGGCCTTCGCAGGAGCCTTCTTAGGCTTGTTCGCTGCCTCAGCCTTAGCTAGCTCCCTTGCCAATTTCTCATCGGCTTCAATCTGAGCTTGTTCACCTGGGCTTATGTATCGCTTGAAGGATTTCTTCAGAGGAGAAGGCACCTTCAGTGTCTTTTTACCCTTACCCGATACTGGTGGAGGCAGAGGAGGCTCTTCCTCATCTTCTAAGTCCTCCTCCAGGAACTCAGCAACTTCCTTGATATGTTCAGCAAAAGTGATTGTTGTTGTTTCCTTAGGTCTTGAGCCGCTTGGGCCAGTCTCAGCGCCTACATCACCTGCGTTGGAGACACCTAGGGACTACCCATTTTCTCAGTCTCTTCCCCCTTAGGAGTTGAGTTAGTGAGAGTAGATTTGCTTTGAGCTCCTGTTACTGACTTCTTCACTTTCACTATTCTTTCCCCCTTTTTGGCATCATCCAATACGCCTGGGGTGGGAAGTGAGATTACCTTGGCATTCAGTGCTGAATAACCAGTAGATAGCCTATCCAAGGATTTTTGCAGACCTTCGAAATTTATATGCAAGTCGTTCCTCTCAATAATGAGATCTTCACCGTATTTACAGTGAGAGGTATCGACCAAGTTCTGAATGGTCTTCAGCTGTGAATCCAATTTCTCCTCACAGGCTTTCTGAATAGAAGCAATCCTAAGCTCGTAAGCCTGAGTAAGTGTGGAGAATCTGGACAAGTGTTCTGACTGAGCTGCCTTAAAAGTTTCTAGAAGAGATGTATAGGCAGCCGTCATGGACGCTTGCTGATTCTCGAACTCAGCTCTTTGTGCGGTTAGTGCGTTGTTGATAATTGTCTGATCCCCTCCCACTGAGTTGTCGTAGCCTTCTCCCAACTTCTATGGACATTCTTTGCCAGGAGGCGGTTATGTGTCCCTTGAATCTTAAGTGCTTTGGCTACTGATCGAGATTTTTGGCTCTTGGCAGTGGGCGCAACCTCGTAAGCAGACTGCAGCAACAGCTGTCCAGAGTCTGAGTCATGAGAGGTTCCAACTGCCGCCGAACCAGGAGGGAGGGAGCTGATAGGTAGATCAGCTGAGGGTTGAGCTTCCTCCTCATGTTGAATACCCTCAGCAGGCTTCTCAAGGCCTGCATCACTGGGTAGGTCCTGATCATCCAGAACAGATCCCTCTAAAGGCGCGGCTGCTGAGGGAACCCTGTCCTCAAGCAATGCAGGCATAGCCGCCCTTAGGTCTTCGAGGGAGCATAGGTCAGTAGGCTTAGATAGCCTATCTGCTGACGGATCTCTAGCTCCTCGGAATTCAGGATCTCACAGGATTTAAATCTTACAAGGCGATCAAGAGTGATTCAATCCTGGAACCTGATAAGCATCTGAAGCTTGGCCTTCTGAGCAATATTTACCAAGTTAGAGTGACTTGTGATTTCTAGAATGGGCTCAAAGATTTCTCGGGTTGCTCTGTCCTGAAGAATATCAACCTCAAACCCGATAGTCTCTTCTTCAGTGCTTGTCTCCATGTCTTCTACATCTATTGGAGACAGTCTTCTCAGCAGATGGAAGACTACTGAGTGGTGGTACATCCAGTAGGGACTGAAATGTTAGAGTTGTAACCTCAGGTGCAGTCCCCTGTTCTGCTGAGGCCGCTTTCTCAGTTGAGGCTGCCTGCTCTTCAGACGCAATCTTTCCTACTGAGATTGTCTTCTCAAAGGAGTCTGAATCGTCCCTCAGTCTGAATGGGGCTACTACCACGACCTTCTCAGAAGCTTTCTTCTGCTTCTTCTAAGGGGTAGTACCCTTCTTGCTGGGAGTGGGGGCCTTCCTCTTCCCCTTCCCTACCTCAGCAGCGCCTGCGCCTATCTGCTGAAGCGCACTCGCACGACTGTGAAACAGATCTTCTTTGGGTTCAAATAGCCTTTATCAGCGTAGGCTATGTTGTTATCTCCGCATAGATCTTCTATCATAATAGGCAAGTTCATCCCATACAAGAGTTTCCCTTTGGCACTCAGACATCCATTAGATTTGTCGAACTTGGTGGACTGCGTCTGAAACTCTTTTAAGAAGAACTTTGTCCAGTTGATCTTGGCCCTATCGTAGATGGCCATCATCATTTGGAGCTTTGGTCTGGACACATAACCAAAAGATCCTACTTGGCTCATCAGAATCTGCGTAACAACATACGCTAAGGCTCGGAACTGCGGGAGCATACAGTTTTTAGGAAATGCAGCTCGGAAGGTCATCGGCTCTCCGTAGAAGATCTCTAGATACTCGTCCAGTAGATCATCTTTGTAACCAGCTATACTGATGCCACTGTCGGGCAGCTGGAAACTTCTCTGAAGCGCTTGCCTTACAGACATTCATCTGAGTTCAGGATCGGCTCGTGCAGGATCAGAGATGAGATGTACTGTAAAGTTTCCAATCACATCCCCGTCTACCTCCTCAAGATTGAGGTAGAACTCTGAAATCTATCGTGGGAGGAAGTAGGCAGGCTTCCTCGACAGAAGCTTATCTAGTCTAGATGCTCTGAGAGCATCAAACACTTCGTCCAGCATATCCAACCCACTGGAGTCGAACTCCATGATTGGCTCGCACCAGAGATGATCCTTCTAAAGGATCTTGATCATGTTGATTGGTACGATCACGCTGATACTACTGGGGTTTGCCATTACTGAATCTGCAAAGTTACGTATTAGTACTAGATAAAAGATTAAATCAGTATGAGTACTAAAGAACGTCGTGCATTTAATGAAACCGTTTATAATAAATGACATTCTCTAAGGCATTGAATACGATGCTGATTTAATATCATAACAACATTGTAGTCAGCAGATAGTGTTGGAATTTTGTATACTGGAAGCAAATTTTATGCTTCTATACAATGTGTTTTATCCTTACCACTATTTTATTCTCATATCTGATAAATATATATTTGCACATGTAATCCTTTATCTTGAATAAAAGTTAGATTTGTGTAGTGCGTTGGGTATCACAGAAGACTACACAAATTGGTTGAACTGACAATATATAAACAATTATCACAACTGAGACAACTTAAGGATAAGTTGTTGGTTTAAGCTGCAGTTTAGATAAGAAGTGGCTTGTCTTAGCTGCTTGTCTTTACTGGTACACTTAAGGTGGTGT
This sequence comes from Lavandula angustifolia, assembly GCA_028984105.1. NCBI lineage: Eukaryota > Viridiplantae > Streptophyta > Magnoliopsida > Lamiales > Lamiaceae > Lavandula > Lavandula angustifolia. Next base: position 21,965,159 of record CM054820.1, read on the forward strand.
ATTGATGGATCACAGTGAGACGTGTACTCCTGACTGACCTAAGTGGAGAACCAAGATCTCGGTGACTTAGTTGGTCTTAAGCTTGGTAAGACTTCAGCTAAGCGCATTTGGCTATCTATCACTTTGACCTACTATGGTGAACGTCATCGCGACCGGATCTATGTATCTTGGGTGTTAGTAGTTATTTGTGGCTCAGGCTAGTTACATGTATCTTGTATTCGTATCCTAGTAAAATAGGTTGATAATATCCCCTGAGGAACTCGTAAGGATTAGCACACTAAACCCGGCAGTTGATTAAGTTCAGGTGTGTTAATAAGGTCGAGTGGTACTTCTCATAAATATATAAGATGTTAATTAATTTAAGCTGTCAGTGGGCTTAATTAATTAATGGATATTTCTATCTTAAATACATGGATCAATTAAATCTAAAATACAAGCCCATGCTCAAGTTGGGATAAAGGGGTAAGTCTGCACGGAGTCTCTAGTGGAATGAATCTGTGTTTATTAATTACTTTTGCTCTGGGCTGAGCACAAATAATTAATTAATTTGAGGTCCGGCTTTATTTCGTGTATTGGATCCCTGGTTTGACTCAATTAGCTGCTCAGTATTTATTCTTCTCTCTCGGAAATTATTATCAATATATCAATGTATTTATACATTATTTAATAATATAGAAAATAATTATCTGGAATTAATTGGCTGGGCCAATTAATTGATAAATAAGTGACCCAGTTTTTATTAATTATATTATGGGCTGAATATTAATTAATTTATTAGAAGCCCATTAGCATTATAACTACTAATTGGCTACAATTATAATATAATGTTTTTTACATTATATATAGAGGAAAAACACGTTCATTAAGTTTATGATTTCATAAAAAAAATCATTCGCGCACATGAGTTACAAAGAGCAAAAAAAAAATTCAACTCAGATCTCTGTCCACACGGAGGAGAGGAAAGGCCGGAACACAGATCAGAAGATCTGACACACGAGCAACAATCAGAGCTGCAACAACATACGAAGGAGGAAGGTAATCGTTCTTCACCTCCTATTTCCTTCAATTAGTATCGGAGCCTGGTTTATGCTCTGATTGTTGCTGTTAGGAGCATGATTAGGGTTTTGCCAACACTTGCTGCGGCGAGCGGCGGTGCGTCGGGTATCCTCCGGCCAAGCGGCTTACACCGTTTGGTTCGTCTTGTCATGAGATACGCGTTGGTGTGTTGTATGGTGTCATACGACCTCGGATGCGACCAGAATCGACGTCGCAAGTTCGCTGCTCACCTTGAGTTTTTTTTTGGCGATTCGTTTGAATTTTTGGAAATTGATGGACTAATCTCAGCCGCAATCCATTACATGGTGGCCGTGAGTGTCCAAACATCACTCCCCCTCTTTCAATTGATCGAATCGCAGTTGGGAAACACGTAATTTTGAGTGGTGGAACTCGTCGGCGACGGGATGCGTTTTTCGCTTGAATCCCATCGCGGCGGCGGTAGATCTGGGCAAATCAGAGTTGTCCAGACCACCTGACAACACGGTGAGGCGGAGGGACGCGGTAGACGGCAGCGGAAGGGCGGAAATTCGCGGCGGCGCGCGGGCTGCTGTCACCATGAAGGAGAATTGAAGGTTAGAAACGCTACCTTCCTCCTTCGTATGTTGTCGCGGCTTTGATTGTTGCTCCTGTGTTAGATCTTCTGATCTGTGTCCCGGCCTTTTTCTTCCTCTGGGTGGTTAGAGAACTGAAGAAAATAAATTATCGTCTCTCTCTCTCTTACTCGCGTGCGAGCACGAGTTTTATGAAAATGAGTGTAATCTGTTTCTGAACAGAATACTAATATATATATGTTTAAAAAACCAATTAATATTAATATATTTGTATCCCATTAATTTAAATATATTTCTAATGGGCTTCCACATAACCAGCCCATAATATAATTAATTAATTTACTTGGCTACTAATATTTATCAATTAATTGGCCCATCCAAATAATTCCAAATAAATAACATTATTAAATAATGTAAAAATACATTAATCTATTAATAATGATTTCTGAGAGACAATAAATAACTAGGCAACTAATTAGGCCAGATTAGGGATCCAATACAAGAAATAAAGTTGGGCCTCAAATTAATTAATTATCCATGCTCAGCCCAGAGCAAAATTAGTTAATAAACACAGATTCATTCCACTAGAGAATCCGTGCTGACTTACCCATTTATCCCAAATTGAGCAAGGGCTTGTATTTAAGACTTAATCGATCTCCGTATTTAAGATAGAAATATCTGTTAATTAATTAAGCTTACTGACAGCTTAAATTAATTAACATTTTATATTCCTAAGTAGTACCACTCGACCTTATTAACACACTTGAACTTAATCCACCGGCCGAGTTTAATGTGTTAATCCTTTCGAGTTCCTCAGGGGATATTATCAACCCATTTTACTAGGATACGGCTGCAAGATACAGACAACCAGCCTGAGCCCCAAATAACTACTAACACCCAAGATACGTCTTGTCAGTTCAACCAATTTGTGTTGTCTTCTGTGATACCCGACATACCACACAAATCTAACTTTTATACAAGATAAAGGATAACATGTGCAAATATACATATTTATCAGATAGGAGAATAAACAGTGGTAAGGACAAAAACACATTGTATACAAGCATAAAAAGTGCTTCCAGTATACAAAATCCCAACAATTCTCCCACTTATACTAAAGCAAACTTTTAGTATACAATGTGTCAGTTCTAGGTACAAACTAGTACTCATCTATATCTCAGCTATCTAAGTACAAACTAGTACCCAGCTATATCTCAGCTATCTATCCTATCTATTACAGCATCTTCTCCCACTTATACAAAAGTTTCTGTAGTCCTAAGTGGGGGGCATCTCTACCATCCCTAAGCCACAAACATGCTTCTCGTAAGCCGGGAGTGGTAAGCTCTTCGTGAAAGGATTACCTAGGTTGAATTCAGTTCCAATTTTGTCAATCACCATCTCTCCTCGATTTACGAATACTCGTATAATGTGGTACTTCCTGTCTATGTGTTTAGTAGGGGTGTAAAAGTTCGGTTCGGTTCGGTTTTTAGTACAATTTAGGAACCGAACCGAACATATGAAAGTGGTTTGGTTCGGTTCGGTTTAAGGTGTACTTTACTTTTGGAACCGAACCGAACCGAACTACTTAGAAATGGTTCGGCTCGGTTCAGTTCATCGGTTCTACATTTTTAAATCCTAAATAGATTTTTTTGAACCATAATATTCCATACATGCTTAACGTGAATGAAATCCAAGCACGACAACTCCAAAATATTAACAAAATATAAATATACTAAACATAACTACAATAGTTAATCTCCAACTAGGGGAAACAAATTCATGACTCCACAACCCACATAGGCAGTAGTAAAATGAAACAACTTCATGACTCCACGTAAACGGATGAACTAAGAACTCCCAGAAAAAATTCCTACGGATGGAGGACTTGTTGTTCAACTTTTACGTTTTGGTAGAAAAAGTGAAAATAATATTGAGAATGAATTGAGAAATGAGAATGGAGATGGAAATGAGAATTGAGAAGACAGAAGAGTGGTGTAGTCAGGACTCAGTTGTGCGGCGTGTCCTACTGCCCTAGTGTAATAGTAATATTAACATCTCTTTTTTAATTTTTTTAATTACATATTTACATATGTATCAATTACCTACTATACCCATAGTAATCACATATTAGTATACTACCTAGTAAGTAAGTAGTATGTAGTATTAACAAAAATCTTCATATTTCATTCGGTTCCATTGGTTCGGTTCGGTTTGAGGGGTTTCTAAACCTTTGGAACTGTGAACCGAACCGATTGTAAACGGTTTTGGAAAATATAAACCAAATTGAACCACGAAACCGAACCCAACCACATTTTTCGGTTTGGTTCGGTTCGGTTTCGTCGGTTTTGTGGTTCGGACCGGAACCACTTACACCCCTAGTGTTTAGACGCCTTGTGAGATCTAGGTTCCTTAGAATTTGTCACTGCACCCGCATGATCACAATAAATCGTGATCGCCTTAGGTAAATTTTGAACAATATCAAGATCCAGGAGGAAATTCTTGAGCCAAACTGCCTCTTTCGAAGCTTATGAAGCAGCCACATACTCTGCTTCCATGGTTGAGTCCGCAATGCATTTCTGCTTTGCACTCCTCCATGAAATGGCTCCACCTCCCAAGGTAAACACATAACCCGAGGTAGACTTCTTCTCGTCTCTTTCAGCCTGAAAATCCAATTCTATATAACCCAAAGACACTAGACTATCTGACTGGTAAACAAGCCTATAATCTCTAGTCCGTTTAAGGTACTTGAGAATATGCTTGACCGCAGTCCAGTGTTCCTTTCCAGGGTTAGACTGATATCTTGAGACCATGCCTAGAGCATATGAGATATCTGCTCTCGTACAAAGCATCGCATACATGAGCCTACCGACAGTGGAAGCATTTTGTACTAGCCTCATACTTTCTATCTCTTCAGGCGTTTTAGGGCACTGATTCTTGGATAGAAAAATGCCATGTCTGAAAGGTACTGAACCTCTCTTGGCTTTTTGCATGCTAAAACGAGCAATAACAGTATCAATGTAGGACGCTTGTGACAAACTTAACATCCTTTTCTGGCGATCTCGGATAACCTTGATCTCAAGGATGTAAGCAGCTTCATCTAAGTCCTTCATTTGAAACTGCTCGGATAACCACGTCTTTACGTCTGATAACACTTCAACATTCTGGCCAATGAGAAGGATGTCATCTACGTAAAATGCAAGAAACACCACTGATCCATTAACACAGATACGGTACATGCACACCTCGTTAGGACATGATACAAAACCATAGGATTTGACTACCTCGTCAAAACGCTGGGGCAATAATCGGAAAGCTTACTTAAGTCCATAAATAGACTTCTTAAGCTTCCAAACTAGATGCTCTTCGCCCTCCTTCACATAACCATCTGGCTGTTTCATGTAGATGTCCCTACCTTTTTCAAGGTGACCGTTTAGGAATACGGTTTTGACATACATTTGCTAAATCTCTAGTTTCATGTGAACGGCTATGGCAAGGAGAATCCGAATGGACTTGATCATTGCTACAGGCGAGAAGGTCTCTTCGTAACCGATACCTTCTTTCTAGGTAAAACCCTTCGCCACTAGCCTGCCTTAAACACCATGATCTCTTCATTCGCTGCTCTCTCTTTCTCTTGTATACCCACTTACTACCAATAGCCTTGTAGCCCTCAGGTAGTTCAATGATCTCTTATATATCTATATCATTTATGGACTTAAATTCTAAGTCCATGATGATTCGCTGGGAATCTGCATCTACAACTCCCACTGCTTCGTTGTAAGTCCAGGGATCCACGGTATCTTGTTCATCTGCCGGGATATGACCAAACGTCTCCCCAGTGAACATATACCGATCAGGTGTAAATGTCACCCTCCCACTACGTCGAACAGTGTCAGGCGTTGTGTTAACAGATTGTGCAGTTACTCATGAAGTCTTGCACAACAAGTTGTTCAAGTGGAACTCGACCACCTTGTAATTTCTCAAGGATGATGTCGACTCGAGATTTATGGTTACTAATGTAATACTCTTCTAAGAACCGAGCGTCCAATTTGTCGGCCTGCCTATTTAGCACATAAGCAGGATAACCCCAAATCCTTAAGTGGTGCATACAACATACTGGGTTTGTGCCCGCTCCACAACTCGAAAGGGATCTTTTGTACCGACTTGGAAGGCACACGGTTCAGCAAGTATGCTGCAATCTCTAGGGCATATCCCTAAAAGGAAACTGGCAAAGTTGCATAACTCATCATCGACCGAACCATCTGTAAGAGACTTCGGTTCCTTCTCTCTGACACACCATTCTGCTGAGGCGTGCCCGGTGCTGTCAGCTGGGATGTAATCCCACATTCTGTCAAGTAGTCCTTGAACTCATTGGATAGTATTCCCCACCACAATCAGATCATAGTGCTCCACTTCTGCCTTGAATTCCTTAAAGGTTTCAAAGCATTCCGACTTGTGGCGAAGAAGGTATACATATCCATACCTCGAGTAATCGTCAGTAAATGTGACGAAGTACTCATACCCTCCACGAGCTTGTGTAGACATAGGTCCACACAAGTCAGAATGTATCAAACTTAATGCTTCTGTGGCTCTATAACCCTTTACCTTAAAAGGCCTAGTCATCATCTTTCCTTCCAAACAGGTTTCACAAGTTGGAAATGGTTCAATCTTGGAGAGACTTCAATGATCTATATTCCACCAACCTCTGAGCCTTGTTAAGATTGATGTGACCTAGTCTTAGTCTTAAGTGCCACAGATAAGTTTGGTTTACCTTAGAACACTATTTTCTCTTCTTAAGATTTGATGATGAGGAAGCAATATTAACAGAACTACGCAGTTTACAAGTAATTGTATATAAATATCCGTTTAATGGTCCACCATATATAAAATCATCGTCTTTCATGATAGAAACTTCACTATGAAAACTTGATTTATAACTATCCATGGTTCAGAGTTTTGAAACAGAAATAATGTTTCGCCTAAACTCAGGCACATATTAAACATCTTTAAATACTAAAACAAAACTATCAAAAGATAGATGTAAATCTCCAATGGCAATTGCAGGAACTTTCGATCCATTGCCCATTGATACTTCCACCTCGCCATTGCTCAATTGCCTTTTTCTGGAAGAAACCTTGCAAGGTGTAACAAACATGATCAGTTGCCCTCGAATCCACTACCTATTCGTGGGTAGAAGAGGAAACCATAACAGTTTCAGTTACAAGAGCGACTCGCGTCTCTTTCTGTTTTACCTTGACATCTGGATTATAATTATTCCAGTGTCCTTTCTTACCACTCTTGAAGAACCTTCCCTTCTCCTTTGACATTCACAAATCGCCGGTAAGGACCGTCTTCTTACTCCCACTGCTCTTCTTGAAATGTCCACCCTTTCTGCTCTTTTTCTAGTTTCTGCCTTTCGGAGGAATCCTTAAACTACTAGGGATATTCAAGACTTGAGCACTCTTGCCCTTTCCTATAACCCTTTTTGACCGCTACTAAAGATTTGAGTAACATACTCATAGTAAACTCGTTCTTAGACATAGCGGTCCTAAAACATAAGTTCTTATAGGACCTTTGCAGAGCATTTATTGGGAGAGGTAAGATATCTCTTCCACTCTATGAAATTATTTAAAATTATTACACCCGTTAGGGTTTGGTTGGTGAGACTGTTTAGGAACTCGGACAAATAAAATATTCGAACATACATATCTGAAAAATGTAATTTAAGAGCATGTATAAAATTAATATTTGCACATAATTCGTAATTAATAATCATTGTAACCTTTTGTAAAAACAATGATATTAAAAACCTCGAACGGCTCCAGGAATTCCACTAGCAAGCCACGCAGGTGGACGTTTACTAGTGTAACCCTAAACCAAGCTATTTACCTAGCTCTTTAATTCCAATCCACTTCTAGGTTCTTAAGACGAATGGAATTAATAGTTCGATATTTTGGACAACGTCACTATTAAAACGCGGGACTTCAAGGGAAGTAAATTATATCTGCGGTGACATCTAAGCATTGACCATTAATTTGACCAAAATAGAATCAAATTCTCGAAATTAACATACTTACTCGACCCATGCCGCATTCAATTTGATCTAATTAGCCATCCTATTTAATTATTATCTTCTAGAGTACTCGTGTTTACTAGGCACGCAAGCCACGCAGGTGGACGTTTACGGCTTCGCTCCCACTACTCAATAATAATCAAATATTATTTTTGGAAAACTCATCTCACAAAACTTGTAGCTCAAAAATGCAAGCAAGACAGGCAGGTGGACGTTTACTCACATAATCTTACTACTTTTGTGTAGAGTCTAATTAAAAGAGGTCCAATTAAGTGTTTAATATCCAAAAAAATTGAATCTAATTAAACATTTAATTTAAAATTGCTTAGTCTTTTATTCAAAAGGTTTGTTACGAATCATGCATATCCACATAATTTCTAAAGCATGCAATTTCTAAGCGCACATAATAAAACGTGCTCGCGAAAAATAAAACATGCCTTAATAACGACATAAATCCTATTTACATGCTTTTCTAAGCGCAATTAATCACATAATCGCATGCTAAAGCATAATAAAAAATAAATACGCAAATAGGAAATTTAAAGTCGTTATCGGGCTTTAAAACACGTAATCCCTAACTATTACATTGTCCGATCAAAATACAGCTCTTCGATCTTCAAAATCTTCAAATCTGGAAACACGCTCGAAAACTGCATTGAAAAATTTCATCGCCATGTCATCAGGGGGTCTGCCACGTGGCAGACACGTGGCAAACACTTTGGCAGACCAGTCAGCGTCGTCTCCATGTTTCTACCTCTGTCGCCGCCGATGTAGGCCAGTTCTCTGCCAGCTGTCGGTACCCAGGGGCGTGCCGGACGACGGCGAGTCAAGAACCGACAGCCCCGTGCCGAGAAGCCGCCTGCGGCGGTGCAGATCTGCGCCTGTGCGTGGCGCGTTTGCTACCGCAGACGCGCGCCGTACCTGACCCTGTCCAGCGCCATGCCGCTGCCGTCTACCTCTCCTGCCGCCGCATCGCGACCGTGCGGTCGCCCCACGGCGCTCGTCGTCGCCTGCAAGAGCAGATTATACACGTCTGTGTGCGGCGGTTTCGGCAGCAGACGCGCGTCGCTGCAGTCTTCGTCATCGTCTGTAGCCCCTAGGTATCACCCACACGTCTGGGCGGCCTAAATCCGGCGACTATTGCCGCTGCCTCGACTGGAATCAAGCGAATTTCGCATCCCATCGCCGGCGAACTTCAGTGCTCAAATTCATGCTCTCCGAGCCGTGATTCGATCAATTGAAAGAGGGGAAACGTAATTAGAACACTCACGACCACCGTGTAATGGATTCCGGCCGAGATTATTTCCTCAATTTCCCGAATTTGAAACGATTCACCGGAACGAATTCATAACGAGCAGCCAACTTCAGACGTCAATTTTGATCGCATCCGGGATCGGATGATCCCTTACAACCTATCGACGCGAAGCTCATCAGATGAAGATTCCAGAGGTTCAAGTTGATCATCAATCGGACGCCGGACCCGCCGGGAATCGCCACCCCAAAATGCGGCGGAACCCTAGCCGAATTAGGGTTTTCGCCCAATTTGTGGCTTTTCTGGACAGCACGACCACTTCTCCTTTCCGACGCTATTCTAGACAAACTAGAAATCAGAATGGGTCGTCCGACCTATCCAGACAAAGCTAACGAAAAAACGAACAAAACTATCCGAACGGATCGCAAAAGTAATTCTGCAGTACAATAACAGTACAATGAAATTGGCGGTCGTGTTCTGCCAGAAACTAGGGTTTCACCTTTTCTGTCTTTCCGCGCTGTTGCGCCTCGATTTTCATGCCTCTCGGACCAATTACAGTACAATAACAGTACAATCACATAACATATTGGTCCTATCATCTACTCGTGGATTTTCTCACGAGAAAAACATTACATCGGGGTCAAAACAGTGGCTCGCAGGCCGCCCCAAACACGAAAATAGCCCGATAACGACGAAATAAAACCTACTCATACATCTAACAGCAACAATCAGAGTCTAAACCAGGCTCTGATACCAACTGAAGGATAATTGATTGTTAGAAACGCTACCTTCCTCCTTCGTATGTTCTCGCGGCTTTGATTGTTACTCCTGTGTTAGATCTTCTGATCTGTGTCCCGGCCTTTTTCTTCCTTTGGGTGGTCAGAGAACTGGAGAAAATAAATTATTATCTCTCTCTCTTACTCGCGTGCATGCGTGAGTTTTATGAAAATGAGTGTAATCTGTTTCTGAAAAGAATACTAATATATATAGGCTTCAAAAACTAATATAATATTAATATATTTGTATCCTATTAATTTAATTATATTTCTAATGGGCTTTCATATAACCAGTCCATAATATAATTAATTAATTTACTGGACTACTAATATTTATCAATTAATTGGCCCAGCCAATTAATTCCAGATAAATAACATTATTAAATAATGTAAAAATACATTAATACATTAATAATGATTTCTGAGAGACAATAAATAACTAGACAACTAATTGGGCCAGATCAGGGATCCAATACAAGAATAAAGCTGGGCCTCAAATTAATTAATTATCCATGCTCAGCCCAGAGCAAAATTAATTAATAAACACAGATTCATTCCACTAGAGAATCCGTGCTGACTTACCCCTTTATGCCAAATTGAGCAAGGGCTTGTATTTAAGACATAATCGATCTCCGTATTTAAGATAGAAATATCCGTTAATTAATTAAGCTTACTGACAGCTTAAATTAATTAACATCTTATATTCTTGAGTAGTACGACTCAACCTTAATAACACACCTGAACTTAATCAATCGGCCGGGTTTAGTGTGCTAATCCTTTCGAGTTCCTCAGGGGATATTATCAACCCATTTTACTAGGATACGGCTGCAAGATACAGACAACCAGCCTGAGCCACAAATAACTACTAACACGCAAGATACGTAGATCCGGTCGTGATGACGTTCTCCATAGTAGGTCAAAGTGATAGATAGCCAAATGCACTCAGCTGAAGTCTTAGCAAGCTTAAGACCAGCTAAGTCACCGAGATCTTGGTTCTCCACTAAGGTCAGTTAGGAAAACACATCTCACTGTGATCCGTCAATACACCACCTTAAGTGTACCAGTAAAGACAAGCAGCTAAGACAAGCCACTTCTTATCTAAACTGCAGCTTAAACCGACAACTTATCCTTAAGTTGTCTCAGTTGTGATAACTGTTTATATCTTGTTAGTTCAACCAATTTGTGTTGTCTTCTGTGATACCCGACATACCACACAAATCTAACTTTTATACAAGATAAAGGATAACATGTGCAAATATACATATTTATCATTTAGGAAAATAAAAAGTGGTAAGGACAAAAACAAATTGTATACAAGCATAAAAAGTGCTTCCAGTATACAAAATCCCAACACACCACACGCGGCGCGCGCTACTTCTTCTCCAGCGCCAAACGGCGGGCCTGCCGACGGAGGAGGCCGGCGGTTCCTGGCTCGCCGTGGACTGGCGACCACCACCACGTCAGCAGCCGGTCAAGAACTGGCCTACAACGGCGGTGGGAAGTGAGCCAGCGGCAGCAGTGGTTTCTCTTCAAGACCCAGCACTGATGTCAGCCCTAGGCTGCTGACGTTAGCATACTAGCTGACGTGGTAGTACACGTGTCTGAAATGTGACAGCCACCCTGATGATGTGGCGCCGATGTAGAATTCGATGGAGTTTTTCAGATACGAAGTTTTTTGAAGATTTCGAAGACTTGTATTTGTTCGGGATATGTAATAGATATAATTTAAATTTTTATTTGTGTTTTTATCCTGGTAACGACGTTTTAATTTCCTATTTGCACATTTATTTTTTATTATGCTTTAGCATGCAATTGTGTGATTAATTGCGCTTAGAAAAGCATGAAAATAGGATTTACGTCGTTTTAAAGCATGTTTTCATTTTTCGCGATGACGTTTTATTATGTGAGTTTAGAAATTTTATGCTTTAGGAATTATGTGGATATGCATGATTCAATACGAACCTTTTGAAGAAAAAGACTAAGGAAATAATAAATTAAATATTTAATTGGATTCCATTTAAATTGGAAATTAAATATTTAACCGGACCTCAATTAATTGGACCCTACACAAAAGTAGAACAATTATATAAGTAAACGTCCACCTGAGTGGCTTGATTGTATTTTTGAACCACGAGTTTTGTGAGATGTGTTTTCTAATGTAATATTTAATTATTATTGAGTAGTAGGAGCGAAGCCGTAAACGTCCACCTGAGTGGCTTACTTTCCTAGTAAACACGAGTACTCTAGTAGATAATAATTAAATAAAATGACCAATTAAATAAAATTGAATGCGGTATGGTTCGCATAAGTATGCCAATTTCGGGAATTTGATGTTAATTCGGTCAAATTAATGGTCAAAGCTTAGGTGTCACCGCGGGTACAACTTCTTGAGAAGTCCCTTCCCGCGTTTTAATATTAATAGTGACATGATCCAGATATGTCGGATTATTAATTCCATTCGTCTTATGAACCTTGGCGTGGATTGGAATTAAAGAGCTAGGTATATAGCTTGGTCTAGGGGTACACAAGTAAACGTCCACCTGAGTGGCTTGCGAGTGTGATCTCTAGGGCTATTCGAGTATTTAACATCATTTGTTTTTTAAAAGGTTACAATGATGGTTAATTATGAATTATGTGCAAATACAACTTTCTTATATGATTTTACTATATTTTTCAGATATGTTTGTTCGAAAAATTTTCGAGTTTCTAAACAGTCTCACCAACCAAGCCCTAACGGGTTTAAATAATTTCACAAAGGGGAAGAGATATCTTACCGTCCCAATAAATGTTCTTATAAGGTCCTATAAGAACTTCTGTTTTATGACCACAATGTCTAAGATTGAGATTACCTTGAGTAAGTTACTCAATTATTTGGTAGTGGTTAAAGATGTTATAGGAAAGGGTAAGGATGCTCAAGTCTTGAACATCACCAGTAGCTCAAGGAATCCTCCGAAAAGCGGAAACGAGAAAAAGAGCGTAAAGGGTGGACGTTTCAAGAAGAGCAGTGGGAGTAAGAAAACAGTTCTTACCGGCGACGTGCGAATGTGAAAGGAGAAAGGAAGGTTCTTCAAGAATGGTAAGAAAGGACACTAGAAGAATTATAATCCAGATGTCAAGGCAAAACAGAAAGAGACGAGAGTCGCTCTTGTAATTGAAATTGTTCAGGTTTCCTCTTCTACTCACGAATGGGTAGTGGATTCGGGGGCAACTGATCATGTTTGTTACACCTTGCAAGGTTTCTTGAAGAAAAGGCAATTAAGCGATAGCGAGGTAGTAATCTCAATGGGCAATGGATCGAGAGTTCCTGCAATTGCCATTGGAGATTTACGTCTATCTTTTGATAGTTTTCTTTTAGTACATAAAGATGTTTTATATGTGCCTGAGTTTAGCCGAAACATAATTTCTATTTCAAAATTCTACACCATATAAATCAAGTATTGATAGTGAAGTTTCTATCATGAAAGACGATGATTTTATCTGTGGTGGGCCATTAAGAGGATCTTTATATACTATTACTTGTAATCCGCGTATTTATGTTAATGTTGCTTCCTCATCATCAAATCCTGAGAAGAGGAAAGAATCTTCTAAGGTAAACCAAACTTATCTGTGGCACTTAAGACTAGGTCACATCAATCTAAATAGGATCCAAAGGTTGGTGGAATATGGATCAATAGAGTCTCTCCATGTTGAACCATTTCCAACTTGTGAACCCTGCTTAGAAGGAAAGATGGTGACTAGGCCTTTCAAGGCAAAGGGTTATAGAGCTACAGAAGCATTAAGTTTGATACATTCTGACTTGTGTGGGCCTATGTCTACACAAGCTCGTGGAGGGTATGAGTACTTCGTCACATTTACTAATGATTACTCGAGGTATGGATATGTTTACCTTCTTCGCCACAAGTCGGATTGCTTTGAAACCTCTAAGGAATTCAAGGTAGAAGTGGAGAAGAAGTTAGGTAAAGAAATCAAAACATTACGATCTGATCGTGGTGGGGAATACCTATCCAATGAGTTTAAGGACTACTTGACAGAATGTGGGATGACATCCCAGCTGACAGCACTGTGCATGCCTCAGCAGAATGGTGTGTCGGAGAGAAGGAACCGAACTCTCTTAGAGATGGTTCGGACCATGATGACTTATGCAACTTTGCCAGTTTCCTTTTGGGATATGCCCTACAGACGGCAGCATACATGTTGAATCGTGTACCTTCCAAGTCAGTACAAAAGACCCCTTTCGAGTTGTGGAATGGGCATAAGCCTAGTTTGGACCAGTTAAGGATTTGGGGTTGTCCTGCTTATGTGCTAAATAGGCAAGCCGACAAATTGGAATCATGTTCAGAAGTGATGTTGTTCATAGGGTATCCGAAGGAAAAAAAGGGTGGATACTTTTTTGATCCTAAAGAACAGAAGATCGTTGTTAGCACTAACGCTCGGTTCTTAGAAGAGGATTACATTAGTAACCATAAGTCTTGAGTCGACATCATCCTTGAGTAATTACAAGGTGGTCGAGTTCCACTTAAATAGCCAATTGTCCAAGATAGTACTCCACGAGTAACAACACAATCTGTTCACACAACGCCTGACAGTGTTCGACGTAGTGGGAGGGTGATTTTTATACCTGGTCGATATATGTTCACTGGGGAGACGTCTGATCATCTCCCGATAGATGAACAGGATACTGTTGATTCCTGGACCTACAACGAAGCAGTGGGAGATATAGATGCAGATTCCTGGTGAATCGCCATGGACTCAGAATTTAAGTCCATAACTGATATGGATGTATACGAGATCACTGAAATACCTGAGGGTTGCAAGGCTATTGGTAGTAAGTGGGTACAAGAGAAAGAGAGGACCGAATGGAGAGATCATGGCGTTTAAGGCCAGGCTAGTGGCGAAGGGTTTTACCCAGAAAGAAGGTATCAATTATGAAGAGACCTTCTAGCCTGTAGCAATGATTAAGTCCATTCGGATTCTTCTTGCCATAGCAGCTCATATGAACCTAGAAATCTTGCAAATGGATGTCAAAACTGCATTCTTAAACGGTCACCTTGAAAAAGGAAGAGACATCTACATGAAACAGCCAGAAGGTTATGTGAATTAGGGCGAAGAGCATCTAGGTTGGAAGCTTAAGAAGTCTATTTATGGACTTAAGCAAGCTTCCCGATTATGGCACCAGCATTTCGACGAGGTAGTCAAATCCTTTGGATTTGTATCCTGTCCTAACGAGGTGTGTGTGTACAATATCTGTGTTAACGGATCAGTGGTGTTTCTTACACTTTACGTAGATGATATCCTTCTCATTGGAAATAATGTTGAAGTGTTATCAGACGTAAAGACGTGGTTATCCGAGCAGTTTCAAATGAAGGACTTTGCTGAAGCTGCTTACATCCTTGGGATTAAGGTTATCCGAGATCGCCAGAAAAGGATGTTAAGCTTGTTACAAGCGTCCTACATTGATACTGTTATTGCTCATTTTAGCATGCAAAATGCAAAGAGAGGTTCAATACCTTTCAGACATGGCATTTTTCCATCAAAGAATCAGTGCCCTAAAACGCCTGAAGAGATAGAAAGTATGAGGCTATTACCATATGCTTCCGCTGTCGGTAGCCTCATGTATGCAATGCTTTGTACGAGACCAGATATCTCATATGTTGTAGGCATTGTCTCAATATATCAGTCTAACCCTAGACAGGAGCACTGGACTGTGGTAAAGCACATTCTTAAGTACCTTAAAAGGACTAGAGATTATAGGTTTGTTTACCAGTCAAATAATCTAGAGCCTATGAGTTATACAGATTCAGATTTCCAGGCTGACAAAGACGAGAAAAAGTCTACCTCAGGTTATGTGTTTACCTTGGGAGGTGGAGCCATCTCATGGAGAAGTGCAAAGCAGAAATGTATTGTGGACTCAACCATGGAAGCAGAGTATGTGGCTGCTTCAGAAGCCTCTAAAGAGGCAGTTTTGCTCAAGAATTTCCTCCTGGATCTTGATATTGTTCCGAATCTGCCTAAGGCAATCACAATTTATTGTGATCATGCGGGTACAGTGCCAAATTCAAAGGAACCCAGATCCCACAAGGCGTCTAAACACATAGACAGGAAATACCATATCATACGAGAATTGTTACATCGAGGAGACGTGGTGATTAACAAAATTGAAACTGAAGACAACCTAGCTAATCCTTTCACGAAGAGCTTACCAGTTCCGGCTTATGAAAAGCATGTCCATGGCCTAGGAGTGGTAGACATGCCCACCACTTAAGACTACATAAACTTTTTTATAAGTAGGAGAAGATGCGGTGATAGATATGATAGATAGTTGAGTACTAGTTTGTACCTAGAACTGACACATTGTAAACAAAAAGTTTACTTTAGTATAAGTGGGAGAATTGTTGGGATGTTGTATACTGGAAGCAAATTTTATGCTTGTAAACAATGTGTTTTATCCTTACCAATATTTTATTCTCCTATCTGATAAATATATATTTGCACATGTAATCCTTTCTCTTGTATAAAAGTTAGATTTGTGTAGTGTGTCGGGTATCACAGAAGACTACACAAATTGGTTGAACTGGCAGGATATAAACAGTTATCACAGCTAAGACAACTTAAGGATAAGTTGTCAGTTTAAGCTGCAGTTTAGATAAGAAGTGACCTTTTTTGGCTGCTTGTCTTTACGGGTACACTTAAGGTGGTGTATTGATGGATCACAATGAGATGGTTTCTCCTGACTGACCTAAGTGGAGAACCAAGATCTCGGTGACTTAGCTGGTCTTAAGCTTGGTAAGACTTCAGCTGAGCGCATTTGGCTATCTATCACTTTGACCTACTATGGTGAACGTCATCGCGACCGGATCTACGTATCTTGGGTGTTAGTAGTTATTTGTGGCTCAGGCTGGTTGTGTATCTTGCAACCGTATCTTAGTAATCAGAGTGCAAAAAAAATAATTCCTCTCAGATCTCTGTCCACACGGAGGAGCGGAACGGCCGGGACACAGATTAGAAGATTTGACACACGAGCAACAATTAGAGCTGCAACACATACGAATGAGGAAGGTAATCGTTCTTCACCTCCTATTTCCTTCAGATACCTCATGTAGTTGGTTTCTGAATCTCTGTGTACTGAATGAGTCCAGTACATAGAGTGGGCATTCCCCCTTGCTGAATGCTTCTCTCCTGAATCTACTTACTGACTTGAGTCAGTAGGGTCCAGCAGACCTAGCTCTACTGAAAGTTCTCTTAATCTGGCTTCAGCTAGAGGCTTAGTCAGTATGTCGGCCCTTTGATGGTCAGTATGGATTTTTTCCATCCTGATATCCTTCTTTTCGACATGGTCACGAATGAAGTGGTGTATGATGTCCACGTGCTTGCATCTAGTATGAAGAGCGGGGTTCTGAGTGATTACAATGGCACTGGAGCTATTGCAAGAGATCGACATTTCATTCTGAATTACGTCATAATCGCGTAGCTGCTGTCTCTGCTAAAGGATTTGGGCGCAGCAACTTCCGGCAGCCATGTATTCAGCTTCAGTAGTTGATGTTCCTACTGAATGCTTTTTCTTGGAGAACTATGAGATGAGCTTACTGCCGAGGAACTGACCAGTTCCTGAAGTTGATTTTTGGTTAATCTTGCAACCTGCGTAGTCAGCATCAGAATAACCAGTTAGTTCAATATTATCATCTGCTGGATACCATAAACCCATGTCAGGTGTTCCTTTGAGATAACGGAGAATCTTCTTTGCTGAGTCCATTTGGCTCTGCTTAGGATTCGCCTAAAATCGAGCGCAGACACCTACATCATAAGTTATGTCAGGTCTAGTAGCAGTTAGATATAATAGAGAACCAATAATTGCGCAAAATTCAGTATGGTCTACTGATACTCCCTCTTTGTCAAGATTAATTTTTATGTTTGTGTTCATCGGGATCTTGATTGGTTTGCCGGATGTGCAACCAAATTTCTTGATGAGGTCTCGAGTGTATTTGCCTTGATTGATGAACGTTCCCTTCTCTGATTGTTTGAATTGAAATCCAAGGAAATAATTCATCTCTCCCATCATCGACATCTTGAATTTGTCCTTCATCATTTTCTCGAACTGCTGACACATGATGACATTCTTTGAACCGAATATAATGTCATCTACATAGATCTGCACAAGTAGGATATCGTCGTCTAGACGAGTGCTAAATAGTGTGTGATCCACTGTGCCTTTGTGAAAACCTTTCTAAAGAAGAAACTCATACAGGGTATCGTACTAAGCCCTAGGTGCTTGTTTTAACTCGTACAGAGCCTTTCTGAGTCTATACACTTGAATTCCCTATTGAAAGCCGGGAGGCTGTTCTACATAGACTTCTTCTTTCACTACGCCGTTCAGGAACGCTGACTTCACATCCATCTGATATACTCTGAAGCGTTGATGTGTTGCGTAGGTAAGGAATAGTCTGATTGCCTCCAATCTTGCAACTGGAGCGAACGTTTCTTCGAAATCTATCCCTTTGGCTTGGCAGTAGCCTTTTGCCACAAGTCTAGCTTTGTTCCTTACTTTGACGTTGTTTTCGTCTTGCTTGTTCTTGAAGACCCATTTAGTTCCGATCACATATTGATGCCGGGGTCTGTCGACAAGCTCCCATACGTCGTTCCTAGTGAACTGATTCAGCTCCTCTTGCATGGCAGTGATCCAGTTAGCATCTTTAAGCACGTCCTCAATTGACTGAGGTTCTTCAGTAGACAAGAAGCAGGAATATAGAGCACTTTCTCCCTGACAGAATCTGGATCTTGTCTTTACACTTGCTGAAGGATCTCCAATGATAAGGTCTGAAGAGTGAGCATCCAGCCACGATCGACGATATCTTGTCTCTTCATATGAAATTTGTTCAACACAGCTAGTAGGTGAATTAGGCATTTCAGTTGTACTATTCTGAGATTGAAGCAATTCAGTGACAAGAGTTAGGTCTACTGAGTCACCAGGTTCAGGGGCATTAAGCTCAGGAACGTTATTTGTTCCCCCTGAGTTGTTATTCGCAGTAGAGGTCTCAGTTACCACTTGGGTTTCTTCATCGACCTTAGTTACCTAAGATTGATTCTGTTCAGTAGAATCAATCTGTTTAGCTACGTTCGATGTTGTCTGTGATTCAGTAGTCTTGTCTTCGTTATCCTCTTCTGAATCATCATCCCAACAAAGCTAGATCTTTTCAACATTATCCTTTAAGCTTAGATCCTGTAGCTATTTACTGATGTCCTCAGATTCTGAATTTGAGTTTATGCTCATGTGCTCAGTAGCAAACTCATTAAAGACAACATGAGGACTTTCCTACACGCAAAGGGTCCGGTAGTTAAAAACTCTGAAGGCTTTGCTGACCCGGGAGTATCTTAAGAAGACTCCCTAGTCTGACTTGATATCAAAAGTCTTTAACTGATCTTTCCCGTTATTGTGGATAAAGCAAGAACACCAAAGAATATGGACATAAGTTAACAAAGCCTTCCTGCCGTTCCATAGTTCATATGGTGTCTTCTGATGTTGCTTTGTCAGTAGTGATCTGTTCTGAGTGTAACATGCAGTATCAGTAGCTTATGCCCAAAATTTAGATGGGAGTCCTAAGTCTGCGAGCAGGGTTCTTGCTGCTTCTTTGAGTGTTCTATTTTTCTTTTCAGCAATCCCATTTTGTTGAGGTGTGCGTGCAGCAGACGTCTCATGCTCTATTCCTTCAGTTTTGCAGAACTCTTCCACCATCGAATTCAGGAACTCTGTTCCTCTGTTTGAACGAATCTTTTTGATTTCGGTGTTCTTCTCGACACTAAGCCTTTTCAGAAGAGTTGGTAACTCTGTCTTGATGTCAGACTTGTTGGCAATAAATATGACCCATGTGTAGCGCAAGTAGTTATCAATGACCACTAATTCATACTTCTTGCCTCTGATCGTCACTGGAGAGACTGGACTGAACAAGTCCATGTGCAGGAGCTGAAGGATTCCATCCATTGAAGGTGATGGAACTGGTAGATTTTGTTTCTTTGTTTGCTTTCCCTTCAGGCATGCCTCGCACCGAATGTCCTTGCTGAACACTTCATTCGGCAGTCCTCTCACTAGAGCGTTTCTAGCAAGCTTGTTTAGCGTCTTGAAGTTGATATGGCTGAGTCTTCTGTGCCAGAGCCACCCCGTTGTGTTGTCGTTGTTCGCTAGCAAGCATGCTTCAGGTTCTGCTGAATTCCAGTCAGCAATGTATATGTTCTTTTACGTAAACCTGATAACACTGTTTTTCCTATAGATTTATCAATGACATCACAGAAACCAGTGTCAAAAAATCACTGTATTTGAGTTATCACAAAATTGACTAATAGAGAGAAGATTATGTTGAAGTCCTTCAACGTATGATACTCTTGGAACTGTTGTGGTTCCAATGATGAGTGTTCCGTAGCCTCTGGTATAGCCTTTTGCGTTATCTCCAAACTCAATTATGGGTCCTTCTTCTGTAATATAATTCTTCAGTAGGCTCCTTTGGTACGTCATGTGTCTTGAACATCCGATGTCCATGTACCGTGGGTCCCAGTGCACCTGCAAAACAGAATTATATTCTGATACCCTTTATTTTGATTTTGGGTCGTTAAGCGTTAGTTTTAGAAACCCAAATCTATCTTACGACCCTGGTGGTCTCAGACATTTTCCTTCCACTTTTGTCAGCATATTTCACCTCTGGGCTGGGTGAGGTTGACTTCTGAGGCTTTGTCGGTTCAGGAGTCCTGATCTTCTGAATTGGTGGACTGCTGACCTTAGCCTTCTGAACGACCTTTTTCTTCTTCTGACTCTAGGAACCTCTTCTGACAATAGGATCATAGTCATATGAACCATACTGAGCAAGATTTGTCAGCTGTGGAGGTCCGTACTAATCAGCCCACTTTACTCTGCTGGTTCCCCCTTGACTGTGCTAGGGTGATTTTGAGCTAACCTTCTTGTCAGATTTCTTATAGATAGGATAAGGTGCTTTCATCTTCTATTTGTTCTTTGTTAGGGGGTTCAATGTTTCTGCATTGATCGTCTCCCCTTGAACAAATCTATTAGTTAGCCGATTCTCTGAGCATATGGAAGCAGACATGGAGGCTTCGTGTTTGAATCCGAGTCCCTCCTTGCAGTGTTTAGACTTGTTGTTGGCTAGCATGGCCTCAAGCTTTTTTCTTGGCTCCCATCTATCGCTCCGTCATCAGGTTTCTCCAGACATCATCGCTCCTTTTGAGAGTTTCATGCTCGGTCTGAAGTCCTGAAAACTTCTACTTCAGTAGACTCAACTCAGTATCTTTCTGAGTTAAGTCCTTGGTAAGAGATCAGATCTTCTTGTTGCTGAGACTTGGCCATCAGAGAGTTAATATCCTCCCTGAGTCTCATAACAAGTGCTTTTGACTCAGTAGCAACCAGACTCTCTTGAGAAAGTCTCTGAATCTTACTAAGCTGCAGACTCATCTGAATCTGTTTGTCCAATAATCTTTCGTATGCGACCTCTAGATTCTCGTCTGCACCTAAAAATGTATCATGTGTGCAGTGTGAAGAAGAGTTATATAGTTCTGGAGAGTTTACCTCATCCTCTTCTCCTGCCATTAGACACTTTTCAGTATCTTCTTCAAGCTCTTGGGCCATAAAGGCAGCTTCATCATCTGATGAATCTATGAAGGTGTCGACTTCTTCTGAGTCGTCTGAGAGTTCACCGGATATATATGCTTGACGCTTTTGGTTGAACTTCTCCCTTCGAGCTTTAATCGCAGCTCTTTCAGCTGAGCTGAGCTCATGACAGTCATACGGATAGTGTCCTGGCTTTTTGCAGTTTTAGAGGAGATGATTCTGCTTTCTTTGTTTTCATTGTCCTTGGAATGTGTAGAATCCTCCTGTTTTCTACATTCAGAAGTACGTTTGTCAGGATTGCGCTTTTGTGAGAAGTCAGACTTACTCTTTGAGTCTCTGACGACTCTTGACAGTTTCTTGTGCCGCTCCTTCTCCTTCTGATACTTCAATGCTAGCAACGCGCATTGTTTAGCTAGGTTTCCTTTTTGTAAATTACTAGTTGAAGGCTCAGCTTTGCTAGATGTCAGAGCCGTTGTGCTGACTGATGCTTTAAAAGCATGGTCTATCTGAGTGTCAGCTTTAGCTCGTTGCTTCCTCTGTAGTAGACCGAACTCGAACTCTTCAGCTTTTAATTCTGAAAATATATGATCAGGAGAAACAATATCAAGATCAGAATGTCTAAGCAATGTAGCAAAAGGAGTCCAAGGTCCGTCTGGTAGGGCTCTCAGAATCTTGAGATTCATTTCCCGGTTGGAGAATGTCTTTCTTAGCCTGTTGATTGTGTTCATCAGACCCGTGAATCTGACATTAAGATCTTCAATCGTATCGCCAGGCATGAGTGACAATCTCTCCAGCTTCTGGAGTTCCAGCGCAAGTTTGTTATCTTTAATCTTCTGAGTCCCTCGACTCAGTAGCACTAGAGCATCCCAAAGTTCTTTGGCTGACTTGCAGTCCTGAACTCTCCTGAGATATGAGTCGCTCAAGGTGGTCAGTATGGCGTTCCTCGCAACCCGATCAAGATTGTGAAGCTTCTTCTCTTCTGGAGTGAAGAGGCTTCTGTCTCTGGCCACCTTCTTCCCGGTTACCGCTCCACCTCCTTGTGCTGGTTCCTGGAAAGCAACACTATCGACCATAGGTACGATAGGTCCGTCTTCAAAGACCTTTGTCATATTGTCGTGGAGGGAAGTCAGATGTGCTTCCATTCTAACTCGCCATACCCCGTAGTTCTCTACTAAGAGCAAGGGTATCATCCTGATTCCTGACATATCAGACATGTTAGGTAATAATATGGATGAAGAATGATATGCAGTGAAAGCGTCTTTAGGATCCGTTCAAGTAGACCAGTTTCAGATAACAAGAGTCTTAAAGAACTCTTGATCTGATACCAATTGTTGGTCCCGAGGTAAACGTTCAGGTGTAGGGGGGTAAATACACCTCAAAACTTTTTCTCAACTTAGAATACGAACAGTCTGATTACGGAGATTGTCTGCTGAATAAATTCAGTAGACCAAGCAAGCTGTTCTGGATCGCGTGGACAGAGCGACTGACTATACTGAGGCCTGCTAGCTGACTGATGTCAAAATTCAGTATCGTTCAGTAAGAATTCAGTAGCATGCGGAATAGTGTAGGTCCAATTCAGTTGAGTTGAAAACATTTTTAATGAAAACGGTTTCAGTAGATTAGTGCACTCAATTAAGCTTTTTCTGAAACTCTGTTGTATGATTTTGTAAATGGTTTTTTAGTATGAACAGTAAATAAATGCAACAGTAAATGAACACAGTGATTTTAAAATGGTTCGGATATCAACAATCCTACGTCCACTGTCCTGACAAGATCAGGAGGCTATTTTGATATACTTAGTTAGTCTCAGTCGGTTTGTACCCTGGACAAACACGGTCTTGAAGATTATACTGAGTAAGTCCCACTTTACAAGGTTCAAACAAGAATGTTTGACAAATTCTCCAATGATGAAGGTGTTCTTTATAGTAAGAACAGTTCAAGATATGAACTCCTTCGGTTCTAAGCTATGGATATTTTAGTGGAGCTTAGGTTAGAGGGAAAGGGAACAAGAAGAGGCTTCTAGAGTGAAGAACAATGAGGAATAATCTCTTTGGGTTCGTGTTCTATCACTTGGATGATAGAGGCTTTGATTCTATGAAGCTTCGTTCCCTAGAGCAGTGTAATTGCCTTTTGCGTTGAGTATTTCTCTGAAGTTCTTGCGGAAGGCTTGTATGTTGTTCGTTCAATGCTCGTAAAAATTTTGTGCTTTCTTCGATTTGATTTTTCCTCTATTTATAGAGGTGAGTTATGGATAGATCCATTGGAGACGACCTGTCCACGTGTCACTCTCTTTGGGTAGCTAACGGCTCTTTTGAAATCGTGCAGAGTATACCCTCTTTTTCAAGAAAGTAGTTGACTTGCAGCTCTTTACCAACACTTTGACAGCTGGCTGCTTGTCATTGGTCGAGGTGTAGAGAGTTGTTGAGACATTCAAACTTCAAGGCAGATACTGAAGCTGACTTCTCTGATGCGTACAACCTCGGACAACTCTACTGATTTATCATTGAAAACTTCTGACAATAAAGGAGACTGTCAGGCCGTTGATGAGTCTGACTGGGGATTCAATAGTATACTCCTACTGTTGGGAGATGATTCAGTAGCATAGTGCTCAGTAGATTTGAATTATCCCAAAACCCTACTTTGATTGATGAACCATTCAGTTGTATTTGTTTGTTCTATCTCTCAGACTCAGTAGTCATCCTTCCTACATGGTTCAGGCGTTCAGTTCTGTTTGCTGGTTCTTCAGCAGACTATCAGCCTCAGTACCATGAGAAGAAGACTCAGTGGTACTGGACTCAGCAGGAGCAGTATACTGAAAGGAGTCAGTAGAACTGAACTCAGCAGGAGTAGTTCACTGAACTCAGAGTTGATCTTCAGTAGAGCTGAACTCAGCAGGAGTATGCTACTGAACATAGATCAGACTTAGCAACGACCACACAGTCTCCTGAGTGTTAGAGATCTTATAAGTCAAATCAGCAAAGTCATATGAGGTATAGAGAAGTCAGCTTCAGACCTGTCTTGAAGTCTGTTTCTCTCACCTACTTTCTTCAGCCTCGACCAATGACAAGCAGCCAGCTGTCTACTTTCTGATTAAAGCTGCAAGTCAACATCTTTCCGGAAATGGAGGGAAATTACTCTGCCACCATATACTTTTAAAGAGCCGTTAGCTACCAAAAAGAGAGAGACACATGGATCATCGTCTCCAACGGATCTTTCCATGTCTCTCATCTAAAAATAGAGGGAAGAGTTCAAATCAAAGCTCACGACGACACATACAAGAACACACGAGCATTTACGAGCAACTCATAATTAACTTAAAGCTTTCGCAAGATCTTCAAAGAGCTATTCCAAGCGAAAGGCGACATACTTGCTCAAAGGGAACCAAGCTGAATCAGATCATAAGCCTCTAGTATCCAAGCGACTGAATACGAACCCAGAGTTTATACTTAACCGTTCGTCGCTCTAGAAGCCACTTTCTCGTTCCCATCCCTCTAACCTAAGCTCAGCAGACCATATCTATAGCTTAGAACGAAGGAGTTCTCCCTGAACTGTTCTTTATTGTAAAGAACTCCTTCATAGTTGGAGAGTTTGTCAAACACTTTAGTTTGATACCTTGTAAAATGAGACTTGCTCAGTATAAATCTCAAGACCATTGTTTGTCCATTGCACAAACCGACTAAGATTAACTCAGTATAATAAATAGTTTCCTGATCTTTTCGGGACAGTGGACATGGGATTGTTGGATCCGAACCACTTTAAAATCGCTTGTCTTCTATGTGTTTTCTTTATTGTTGCTTGATTACTGTTCATACTGAAAATATCTTTCAAATTATTCAACTGTGTTTTAGCAAAGCTTAAAAGATTGCACTAATATCTGAAACAGTTTTCCCAAAACTGAATTTGGGCCTACACATTTCCGCACTCTACTGAACTTCTACTGAACGGTACTGAATTCTGACCTAAGTCAGCTAGCAGGCCTCAGTGACGTCAGTCACTCTGCCATGCGATTCAGAACAGCTTATCTGGTCTACTGAACTTGATCCGTACGATATCTTCCTGAAAAGGACTATTCGCGTTTTGAATTGAGAAAGTTTTCAGGTGTATTCACCCCCCCCCCTACACCTGACCGTTTATCTCGGGGCCAACACCTACTGAGTCCAACTCTACTGAAGGTTGACTCTGAGTCTAGTGAACTACTCTTGTTGAGTCCAATTCTACTGATTCTTTCAGTATGCTGCTCATAGTGAGTCCAGCACTACTGAATCTGAACACCCCTCAAATTGCTGCTCCTGTTGAGTCCAGCACTACTGAGTCTTCACTCCATGGTACTGAGGCGGATAGTTTACTGAGGTTCAGCAAACAGAACTTCTGAGCCTGGACCATGCTGAAGGCAAGTCTACTGAGTCTGAAACTCTCAGAGACCAAGGCGTTACAAAATACAAAGGAATGGTTCACCTATCAAATTAGGGATTTGGGATCAGCCAAATCTTCTAAACAATCTACTGCTGAATCATCTCCCAACAATATCCCCCTATTTGATGATGCCAAAACCTAACACTACAAACTATCAGATACAAACTCCTTACAAGTGTTACAAGTAGAATCAATGGAGTTGTACGCCAAGTTCTATTCTACCGAGGAACAAACGCATTACTGAAATAACTCTCAACAATTTCCCCCAAATAGAAGTTATCAAATCTAAGCAAAAACATACAAACACAGACAAGTAGTGAGTGTGTAAGTCAGTAATCACTTAGGTGATTCTGAGTGTTAAATTAAAAGAAATAGGCCATAGAATGAGATGTTGTCATGCCAAACAACAAAGATGCATGTATATATATAAACAGGTTCGGTACAATTACATCACTTGCTATTCTATTAAAAACAAAGAAACAGAGAACCTAACAAGATTATCTCCTGAAGTGCTGAATCCGTGCATTAAAGTCTTTCAATTTCTCTTCAGGCAGAGGGAGTCCATACATCTTGATGGTATCTCTCCGCAGCTTCTGGATCCTCTGGTTATCTTCAGAATCATTAGGATTAAAATCTAAAGCTAAGATTGCTCTTCTGACTTCTCATTCTATCACGCCGGTATAGAGAGACCCGTCAAGCTTCTGAGGTAGAGGTAGTGGTCTAAAAGCCGGAGTCTGAACATCTTCTTTGTCTCCAATGGCTTTTTCGACCAAGCTGTAAATTTCAGAATCACACCTGAAAAGCCATTCATTGAAGGCTTCATCCTTTTGAGTTTCTGGCCAATATTGTCAAACATAATATCGCTTGATGAACTCAGCCTTAAGTGTTTCCCACATCTGAGTCTTCTCCCAGGGCATCCATTTATTAACCCGAGGCCACCTATGCATCTTCTGATCAGTGCGTTTGCGGCCTCTTCTGTATTTGTATGGGATCTCCCTGTCTTTCGGCGAAGGAGGTCGAGGTTTCACTCGCTCAGCTTCTCTCGCTACTTCAGCAGCCTTCTCCTTGGCCAGAGCATCTTGTCGTCTGGACTCTTCCAGTTAATAGTATTATGCTCTCTTATCTAAAGCAACAGTACTGAAATTAATCATCTCGTTCATTGTCGGCTCAGCTCTCTTCTTTTGTTGCTGGTGGGAGTCAGTGGTTGTCTTCTCAGCTTCATGCTGCTTCTCTTTTTCTCTGTCATCTTCATCATTGAGTTTTAGTTTCCTTGCAGGAGGCCTTTTAGTTGGTTTCCTCGCTGGAACCTTAGTACGGGCCTTCGCAGGAGCCTTCTTAGGCTTGTTCGCTGCCTTAGCCTCAGCTAGCTCCCTTGCCATCCTCATTGGTACCAAATTATTCTTCTCATTCTCAACAACTTGAAAACGTGATTTCTTTGGTACAACATGTATCGGGCTGACCCATTTGCTATACGACATCGGGTACATAATTCTTAAATCAAGCAACTTCAAAATTTCTTTCATAACAACTTCGCACATGTTGGGTTTTAGCTTCCTTTGCAGGTCTCAGCTTGACTTACTATCCGGCTCCAATAGGATGCACTGCATGCAAACATCCGGTGATATCGGCCAATGTCCAGCCAGTAGCTCGAGTATGTTTCTTCAGAATTTTGGACCAATTGCTCTTCTTGTTCTTTTGATAACTCACTGTTGATAATCACATGAAGAGTCTTATCTTGTCCATGGTAAACATACTTCAAGTTGGCTGCAGCTTCTTAAGTTCCAGAACGGGGGATGGAACTGGTCTATCTTCCACATTCTACTTTAGTAAATAGATTTCGCTGCTTGAGGCAACGACTTCTGGAACTGCACACTATAGCTTCCTTCACCTCCTCATCGAGCATCCCTCCAACATCCATTCCAAAGAGGCTCTGTGTCAAAGCTAACTCCAGCTTATCCTGCATCAATGTCATCTCAAGATGTTCTTGGACAAGAGGCTCAAAAACGACAACAAAATAAGCATTTTCACAAATGAGGGTCTTCTCATAGCATCATCAATACTGTAAGTAAACATGTCACCATAATTGTCTAAACAAATAGTGCCCTTACAAACATCAATCAATGCCTTAGTCGTTTTAAGAAATGGTCGACCTAGCAAAACTCCTGAGGTTCCCTTCTTTCTCTCATTAGTGTTAATTATACGAAGTCATGGATTTTAACAAGAACATCTTAGTTCCAACCAAACAAGGTAAAGTGAACACACTTGGATCATTACACTTCTCGAGAGCATATTCCGAATGCATGCTGAGACATTCTCATACACCACAATTTTTCCATTTTGACTTGTCTTTCATGTTTTGAATTCTTTCAGAAACTTCCCGAGTTGTGGGATCTTGATAGCGTGAAGAAATGGCAAATTAACTTCCAGCTTGCCAAAGATTGACATGTAATCCAGCGTATGATCCCCAGGTATTTGCTTCCGCACCAACGCTTGTGGAAATGGTGGATCAATCAGTATCTCTTCTTGGAAAACCTGTTCCTTTTGTTTTTCCTCTTCATCGACTTTCTCCTTGAAGGAATATTAGGGTTTACAGTAAGGCTACCTTCCTCCTGGTGTGTTGTCGCGGCTCCGATTGTTGCTCCTGTGTCAGATCTTCTGATCTGTGTCCCGGCCTTTTTCTCCCTCTGGGTGGTCAGAGATCTGAAGAAAATAAATTTATTCTCTCTCTATAAACTCACGCCTATTTCGAAAATAAGAATGAATTCATGTGAGTTTCTAAACTGAATACTAATATATATAGGCTTCAAAAACCTATATAATATTAATATATTTGTAGCCCATTAATTTAATTATAATCCAATGGGCTTCTATTAAATCAGCCCATAATATAATTAATTAATTTATTGGGCTACTAATATTTATCAATTAATTGGCCCGGACCAATTAATTCCGGATAAATAACATTATTAAATAATGTAAAATACATTAATCCATTAATAATGAATTCTGAGAGATAATAAATTACTAGGCAACTAATTGGGCCAGATCAGGGATCCAATACAAGAAATAAAGCTGGGCCTCCAATTAATTAATTATCCATGCTCAGCCCAGAGCAAAATTAATTAATTAACACACATTCATTCCACTAGAGAATCCGTGCTGACTTACCCCTTTATCCCAATTTGAGCAAGGGTTTGTATTTTAGACTTAATCGATCTCCGTATTTAAGATAGAAATATCCGTTAATTAATTAAGCTTACTGACTGCTTAAATTAATTAACATCTTATATTCCTGAGTAGTACCACTCGACCTTATTAACACACCTAAACTTAATCAATCTGCCGGGTTTAGTGTGCTAATCCTTTCGAGTTCCTCAGGGGATATTATCAACCCATTCCTGGGATACGGCTGCAAGATACAGACAACCAGCCTGAGCCACAAATGACTACTAACACCCAAGATACGTAGATCCGGTCGCTCATTGGACGTTCACCATAGTAGGTCAAAGTGATAGATAGCCAAATGCACTCAGCTGAAGTCTTACCAAGCTTAAGACTAGCTAAGTCACCGAGATCTTGGTTTTCCACTAATGTCAGTTAGGAAAACACATCTCACTGTGATCCGTCAATACACCACCTTAAGTGTACCAGTAAAGACAAGCAGCTAATACAAGCCACTTCTTATCTAAACTGCAGCTTAAACCGACAACTTCATCCTTAAGTTGTCTCAGCTGTGTTAACTGTTTATATCTTGTTAGTTTAACCAATTTGTGTTGTCTTCTGTGATACCCGACACACCACACAAATCTAACTATTATACAAGATAAAGGATAACATGTGCAAATATACATATTTATCAGATAGGAGAATAAGATAGTGGTAAGGACAAAAACACATTGTATACAAGCATAAAAGTGCTTCCAGTATACAAAATCCCAACAATTCTCCCACTTATACTAAAGCGAACTTTTAGTATACAATGTGTCAGTTCTAAGTAACTAGTATTTAGCTGCAAATCCTATCTATCACTTCTCTTCTCCCACTTATACAAAAGTTTCTGCAGTCCTAAGTGGGGGGCATCTTTACCAGTCCTAAGCCACGAACATACTTCTCGTAAGCCGGAATTGGTAAGCTCTTCGTGAATGGATCAGCTATGTTGTCTTCAGTTCCTATCTTTTCTATGAGTACGTCACCTCGATTTACGAATTCTCGTATAATGTGGTACTTCCTGTCTATGTGTTTAGACGCCTTGTAAGATCTAGGTTCCTTAGAATTTGCCACTGCACCCGCATTATCACAATAAATTGTGATTGCCTTAGGCAAATTCTGAACTATATCAAGATCTTGGAGAAAATTCTTGAGCCAGATTGCCTCTTTCGAGGCTTCTGAAGCAGCTACATACTCTGCTTCCATGGTTGAGTCCGCAATGCATTTCTGCTTTGCACTCCTCCATGAAATGGCTCCACCTCCCAAGGTAAACACATAGCCCGAGGTCGACTTCTTCTCGTCTCTGTCAGCCTGGAAATCCGAGTCTGTATAACCCAAAGGCACAAGACTGTCTGATTGGTAAACAATTCTATAATCTCTAGTCCGTTTAAGGTACTTGAGAATATTTTTCACCGCAGTCCAGTGCTCTTGTCCAGGATTAGACTGATATCTTGAGACCATGCCTACAGCATATGAGATATCTGGTCTCGTACAAAGCATTGCATACATGAGACTACCGACAGCGGAAGCATATGGTACTAGCCTCATACTTTCTATCTCTTCAGGCGTTTTTAGGGCACTGATTCTTGGATAGAAAAATGCCATGTCTGAAAGGTACTGAACCTATCTTGGCATTTTGCATGCTAAAACGAGCAATAACAGTGTCAATGTAGGACACTTGTGACAAGCTTAACATCCTTCTTCTGACGATCTCGAATAACATTGATCCCAAGGATGTAAGCAGTTTCATCTAAGTCCTTCATTTGAAACTGCTCGGATAACCACGTCTTTACGTCTGATAACACTTCAACATTATTGCTAATGAGAAGGATGTCATCTACATAAAATGCAAGAAACACCACTGATCCGTTAACACAAATACGTTACACACACCTCGTTAGGATAGGATACAAATCCATAGGATTTGACTACCTCGTCAAAACGCTGGTGCCATAACTGGGAAGCTTGCTTAAGTCCATGAATAGACTTCTTAAGCTTCCAAACTAGATGCGCTTCGCCCTCATTCACATAACCATCTGGCTGCTTCATGTAGATGTCCCTACCTTTTTCAAGGTGACCGTTTAGGAAAGCGGTTTTGACATACATTTGTCAGATCTCTAGTTTCATGTGAGCTGATATGGCAAGGAGAATCCGAATGGACTTGATCATTGCTATAGGCGAGAAGGTCTCTTCATAATCGATACCTTCTTTCGGGTAAAACCCTTCGCCACTAGTCCGGCCTTAAACGCCATGATCTCTTCATTCGGTGCTCTCTCTTTCTCTTGTATACCCACTTACTACCAATAGCATTGAAGCCCTTAGGTAGTTCGGTGATCTCGTATACATCCATATCGGTTATGGACTCAAATTCCGAGTCCATGGTGCATCTACATCTCCCATTTGCTTCATTGTAAGTTCGAGGGATCCACGGTATCTTGTTCATCCGCCGGGAGATAATTAAACGTCTCCATAGTGAACATATACCGATCAGGTGTAAATATCACCCTCCCACTACGTCGAACGGTGTCGGGAGGCGTGTTAACAGTTGTGCGGTTACTCATGGAGTACTATCTTGCACAACCGGTCGTTCAAGTGGAACCCGACCACCTTGTAATTCCTCAAGGATGATGTCGACTCGAGATTTTTGGTTACTAATGTAATCCTCTTCTAAGAACCGAGCGTTAGGGCTAACAACGATCTTCGTTCTTTAGGATCATAAAAGTATCCACCTTTCGTTTCCTTCGGATGCCCTATGAACAACATCACTTCGAACGTGATTCCAATTTGTCGGCCCGCCTATTTAGCACATAAGCGGGATAACCCCAAATCCTTAAGTGGTGCATCTTGGGTTTGTGCCCGCTCCACAACTCGAAAGGGATCTTTTGTACCGACTTGGAATGCACACGGTTCGGCAAGTATGCTGCGATCTCTAGGGCATATCCCCAAAAGAAACCGGCAAAGTTGCATAACTCATCATCGACCGAACCATCTCTAAAAGACTTCGGTTCCTTCTCTCTGACACACCATTCTGCTGAGGCTTGCCCGGTGATGTCAGCTGGGATGTAATCCCACATTCTGTCAAGTAGTCCTTGAACTCGTTGGACAGGTATTCCCCACCACGATTAGATCGTAGTGTTTTGATTTCTTTACCTAGCTTCTTCTCCACTTCTGCCTTGAATTCCTTAAAGGTTTCAAAGCAATCCAACTTGTGGCGAAGAAGGTAAACATATCCATACCTCGAGTAATCGTCAGTAAATTTGACGAAGTACTCATACCCTCCACGAGCTTGTGTAGACATAGACCTACACAAGTCAGAATGCATCAAACTTAATGCTTCTGTGGCTCTATAACCCTGTGCCTTCAAAGGCCTAGTCATCATCTTTCCTTCCAAACAGGTTTCACAAGTTGGAAACGGTTCAATCTTGGAGAGACTCCAATGATCCATATTCCACCAACCTCTGAGTCCTGTTAAGATTGATGTGACCTAGTCTTAAGTGCCATAGATAAGTTTGGTTTACCTTAGAAGACTCTTTCCTCTTCTTAGGATTTGATGATGAGGAAGCAATATTAACAGAATTACGCGGTTTACAAGTAATAGTATATAAAGATCCATTTAATGGTCCACCACAGATAAAATCATCGTCTTTCATGATAGAAACTTCACTATCAAAACTTGATTTATAACCATCCATGGTGCGAGTTTTGAAACGAGAAATAATGTTTCGCCTAAACTCGGGCACATATTAAACATCTTTAAGTACTAAAAGCGGAACTATCAAAAGATAGATTTAAATCTCCAATGGCAATTGCGGGAACTTTCAATCCATTGCCCATTGAGACTACCACCTCGCCATTGCTCAATTACCTTTTACGCAAGAAACCTTGCAAGGTGTAACAAACATGAACAGATTGCCCCCGAATCCACTACCCATTCATGGGTAGAAGAGGAAACGAGCAGTTTCGATTACAAGAGCGACTCGCGTCTCTTTTGCGTTTTGCCTTGACATCCTGGATTATAATTCTTCCGGTGTCCTTTCTTACCATTCTTGAAGAACCTTCCTTTCTCCTTTGACATTTGCATGTCGCCGGTAAGGACCGTCTTCTTACTCCTACTTGCTCTTCTTGAAATGTCCACCCTTTCGTTCTTTTTCCGGTTTCCGCATTTCGAGGATTCCTTGAACTACTAGGGATATTCAAGACTTGAGCACTCTTGCCCTTTTCTATAACCTCTTTGACCGCTACCAAAGATTTGAGTAACATACTCATAGTAAACTCGTTCTTAGACATAGCAGTCCTAAAAAAGAAGTTCTTATAGAACCTTTGCGAGCATTTATTGGGAAGGTAAGATATCTCTTCCACTTTGTAAAATTATTTAAAATTGTAAACCTGTTAGGGTTTGGTTGGTGAGCTTGTTTAGGAACTCGAAATTAAAGTTTTTCGAACAGACATATCTGAAAAAATATAAATTTAAAACATGTATGAATTAATATTTGCACATAATTCGTAATTAACTATCATTGTAACCTTTTGAAAAACAATGATGTTAAAAACCTCGAACAGCTCTAAGAATTCCACTAGCAAGCCACGCAGTGGACGTTTACTAGCGTAACCCTAAACCAAGCTATTTACCTAGCTCTTTAATTTCAATCCACGTCTAGGTTCTTGAGACGAATGAAATTAATAGTTCGATATTCTGGACCATGTCACTATTAAAACGCGGGAAGGGACTTCGAGGGAAGTGAATTGTACTGCGGTGACATCTAAGCATTGACCATTAATTTGACCAAATAGAATCAAATTCTTGAAATTGACATACTTACTCGAACCATGCCGCATTCAATTTGATCTAATTAGCCATCCTATTTAATTATTATCTTCTAGAGTACTCGTGTTTACTAGGCACGCAAGCCACGCAGGTGGACGTTTACGGCTTCGCTCCCACAACTCAATAATAATCAAATATTGTTTTGGAAAACTCATCTCACAAAACTGGTAGCTCAAAAATGCAAGCAAGCCATGCAGGTGGACGTTTACTTACATAATCTTACTACTTTCGTGTAGAGTCCAATTAATGGAGGTCCGATTAAGTGTTTAAAATCCAAATTAATGGAATCTAATTAAACATTTAATTTTAAAGTTGCTTAGTCTTTTTGTTCAAAAGGTTTGTAACGAATCATGCAATCACACATAATTCCTAAAGCATGCAATTTCTAAACGCACATAATAAAACGTGCTCGCGAAAAATAAAACATGCTTTAACAACGACATAAATCCTATTTACATGCTTTTCTAAGCGCAATTAATCACATAATCGCATGCTAAAGCATAATTAAAAATAAATACACAAATAGGAAATTTGAAATTGTTATCGGGCTTTAAAACACGTAATTCCTAACTATTACATTGCCCGAT
The DNA here is from genome assembly GCA_028984105.1 of Lavandula angustifolia. Classification (NCBI taxonomy): domain Eukaryota; kingdom Viridiplantae; phylum Streptophyta; class Magnoliopsida; order Lamiales; family Lamiaceae; genus Lavandula; species Lavandula angustifolia. The sequence continues at coordinate 21,999,498 of CM054820.1, forward strand.
CAAAATACAGATCTTCGAAATCTTGAAAATCTTCGAATCTGGAACCGTGTCAAAACCGCATCGAATTGTCGTCGCCACGTCATCGGGGGTCCGCCACGTGGCGGCACATAGCGGCGTACACGTTTACGCCCGGTCGGCAGAGAGGGCCGACGTGGCGCGACACGTCGGCGCGCCATGTCGGCATCACCTTCTTCATCAAATCGCGCCGCCGCCGCCGTTCCAGGCCTCGCCGGAGCCCGCCGTCGTCGGGGGAAGATGCCCGCGGCCACGCAAACCTTTCCCCACCTCGTGCCGCCGCTGCGGCGCCGGGGAATCGAGGCTGCGCGCGGCCGCGCTTCCGGCGGCGGCGCGCGGCTGCCGCGGCCTCCACGGCCTGGCGCCGCCGTTTTCGTTGTCTGGTACCACCCCTAGGCACGATCCTCACGCCTGGGCTACCCAAATCCGGCGACAATTGTCGCCGCCGCGCCGGGAATCAAGCGAATTTCGCATCCCGTCGCCGGCGAGCTTCACAGCTCAAATTCGTACACTCCGAGCCGCGATTCGATCAATTGAAAAAGGGGAAACATAATTGGAACACTCACGACCACCGTGTAACGGATTCCGGCCGAGATTAGTTCCTCAATTTCCCGAATTTCAAACGATTCGCCGGAACGAATTCATAATGAGCAGTGAACTTCAGACGTCAATTCCGGTCGCATCCGGGATCGGATGACCCCATACGACCTATCAACGCGAAGCTCGTAAGACGAGGATTCCATCGGTTCAAGCCGATCGGAAATCCGACTACGTACTGGCCGGGAATCGCCGCCACAAGATGCGGCGGAACCCTAGAAAACAAGGGTTTTCTCGCCAATTTGGGGATTTCTGGACAGCACGACCACTTCTCCTTTCCGACGCTATTCCGGACAAACCAGAAATCGGAATGGGTCGTGCGACCTATCCAGACAAAGCTAACGAGAAGACGAACAAAAATATCCGAACAGATAGGAAATATAATGTAGCACGGGCCCCCACGCGCTTCCTCAATCTGGCGGTCGTGTTCTGCCAGAAATTAGGTTTTCGCCCTTCCGCTCCGTCGCGCCTCGATTTTCGTGCCAATCGGACCAATTACAGTACAATTAAAATACAATCACATAGCACATTGATCCTATCAACTACTCGTGGAATTTCTCACGAGAAAAGCGTTACAACGGGGTCAAAACAATGGCTCGCAGGCCGCCCCAAACACGAAAATTAGCCCGATAACGACGAAATAAAACCTAATCATGCATCTAACAGCAACAATCAGAGCCTAAACCAGGCTCTGATACCAATTGAAGGAATATTAGGGTTTACAGTAAGGCTACCTTCCTCCTGATGTGTTGTCGCGGCTCCGATTGTTGCTCCTGTGTCAGATCTTCTGATCTGTGTCCCGGCCTTTTTCTCCCTCTGGGTGGTCAGAGATCTAAAGAAAATAAATTTATTCTCTCTCTATAAACTCACGCCTATTTCGAAAATAAGAATGAATTCATGTGAGTTTCTAAACTGAATACTAATATATATAGGCTTCAAAAACCTATATAATATTAATATATTTGTAGCCCATTAATTTAATTATAATCCAATGGGCTTCTATTAAATCAGCCCATAATATAATTAATTAATTTATTGGGCTACTAATATTTATCAATTAATTGGTCCAGCCAATTAATTCCAGATAAATAACATTATTAAATAATGTAAAATACATTAATCCATTAATAATGAATTCTGAGAGATAATAAATTACTAGGCAACTAATTGGGCCAGATCAGGGATCCAATACAAGAAATAAAGCTGGGCCTCCAATTAATTAATTATCCATGCTCGGCCCGAGCAAAATTAATTAATTAACACGATTCATTCCACTAGAGAATCCGTCTTGACTTACCCCTTTATCCCAATTTGAGCAAGGGCTTGTATTTTAGACTTAATCGATCTCCGTATTTAAGATAGAAATATCCGTTAATTAATTAAGCTTACTTGTTGCTTAAATTAATTAACATCTTATATTCCTGAGTAGTACCACTCGACCTTATTAACACACTGAACTTAATCAACCGGCCGGGTTTAGTGTGCTAATCCTTTCGAGTTCCTCGGGGGGATATTATCAACCCATTCCCGGGATACGGCCGCAAGATACGGACAACCGGCCTGAGCCACAAATGACTACTAACACCCAAGATACGTAGATCCGGTCGCTCATTGGACGTTCACCATAGTAGGTCAAAGTGATAGATAGCCAAATGCACTCGATGAAGTCTTACCAAGCTTAAGACTAGCTAAGTCACCGAGATCTTGGTTTTCTACTAATGTCAGTTAGGAAAACACATCTCACTGTGATCCGTCAATACACCACCTTAAGTGTACCAAGTAAAGACAAGCGGCTAAGACAAGCCACTTCTTATCTAAAGCTGTGAGCTTAAACCGACAACTTCATCCTTAAGTTGTCTCAAGTTGTGCTTGTTTATATCTTGTTAGTTTAACCAATTTGTGTTGTCTTCTGTGATACCCGACACACCACACAAATCTAACTATTATACAAGATAAAGGATAACATGTGCAAATATACATATTTATCAGATAGGAGAATAAGATAGTGGTAAGGACAAAAACACATTGTATACAAGCATAAAAGTGCTTCCAGTATACAAAATCCCAACACTCCTTGCCTTTCTTTGAGTTAGATAACTCAGAGATGTTTGTCTTGTCCATGTCGATAGTGGTATCAGTGCCGCTTTCTTCAGTTTTCTTGAGGCTTTGCTTAGCACATCTGGTATATCTCTTCCGCTTCTCAGAGTAACATGGCTAACATTCTTTGGATTTAGCTGGACTTGAGAAGGTAGCTTTCCTTGATTCCCTTGAAGCTCGATGATTGAAAGTGATAGCTACCCTATCTGTCCAACCAAGCTATCTAGTCCGATTTTTTGATCTTTTATGAGAGTTTTGAATGTTCAAGATAGCTTCATTATGAGTCAAAATACTCCGTTGCATGGTTTGTTGTGTTTGAAGCAATGTATTCTGTGAAGTAGCCAATTCAGAAAGAATTTCTTTAAGTGTCTTGCCAGGCTTTGCTTGTGTAGGTGGAGGCAAAGGCGGTGGATTTGCCCGGTAAGACATTTTATTTAGAGGGCGATAAACCTGTTGTTGAGGCTGTTGTGGGAACACTGGTGGTTACTGCTGGGCAAACTGTGGTTTGGGCTGATTATTCTGATTATCCCACTTAATATTTGGATGATCCTTCAATTCGGGATTGTAGGTGTTGGAGTAAGGATCCCTCTTCTGTTGGTTGTTATTCCAATTCCCAATCGCGTTGCAATCTTCAGTAGGATTTGCTTGAGTATTACATTGCAACGAAGTGTGTCCAGACTGCCACATGCTCCACATATTTGCTCGGCCAAGCTAGCAGTAGATGTCTTCTCCATCATAAAGTTCATCATCTATGGTTTGGACAGCTTTCGATGAGAGCCATGTAACACATCCAATATGGATTCAGTGTGTCATCAAATTCTTGTCGAACTCCAAAAATCTCCTTTCGCAAGGCATTGATCTTTGTACCCGGAAAGTAGCATTCCAAAAAGGTTTGTGAGTGCAAAAGGAAATGCAGAAAGCTTGAATTCCTCCTTTGTTCCATGGGTATTCTTTTTAGCATTGCATATTCTCAAGAATTCCTTCAGAAAATGGAATGAATCATTTTTCTTCATTCCATGAAACTTGGGTAAGGCTTGGATAAGCCCATACATGATCTCAATCGGCTCATTAAGTCTTTCAATTTGGATTGGTGTTGGAAGATCTTCACCACCATGCTTTCCAAACTGATCTAGCCTCAGATTATTTTGATCTACGACCATCTTCTTGAGTTCAGTCTCAAGTTTCTCTTCAGAAAAAAGTTCTACTAGGCCAAGCAGAACTTCAGAGTGAGCTTCTACTTGGTCAGACGAAGTGTGCTGCTTCGGCAGTTGCTGTTGTGACAGCTTTGTCTCCTTCCTTAGCCTCCTTACGATTCATTCGATCTCAGAATCAAATACAAGGTTTGGATTGGAAGAACTAATAATAAATTAGTTAAAACACAAAAGATCTAAAGGTAAACACGGTTAATTAGAAACACCGTTCCCTGGCAACGGCGCCAATTTAGTGATCACTGTTTTCACACTAAATAAAATTCCTGCACATCCAAAATCTTATAATTAGTATGAACAGGGTCGAACTTAAGGAACAATGGAAATCAACTATATCTATCCTTTTGATCAAGTTTTGGTGATGCCACCATGCATAAATTTTGGGTTTACTACATTGACAAGGAAATTAAATAGCAGAAATGTAAATTGAGAGAAAGCAAGTAGAGAAAGGCGGACTCGGCTTAAGTAACTTGTATGAGACAACTATTTCAATCATTGATGCATAGATTTAATTAATTCCAAGGATCAACTAGTTACATCACCATCGGCTAAAAGTATGCTGAAAATCCGCATTTCTGGACATAAAGAGCCTCAACTTAGAAAAGGTGAGCATCAGAACTGAGTGAATTTGAGTATTATAAAATAGACACGTTAGAAGAATTCAATGATGTAAACTGTGTGATTGCCATGCAGAAAGAGCTAAATTAATTCTAACGCAACAAAGTATGGGAACTAGTTTACAGACAAAACCATCAAACCGTAATTAGAAGCAAGTTGGTCTACAAAAATAAGCGTGATGTGAATAGGATTATTGTTCGCAATAAATCCACACTGGTTGCTAAATGATACTGTCAATCTGAAGGAATCGGTTATGAAGAAACCTTTGCACCAGTTGCTTGTTTAGAAGTTGTTCACTTATTTTTGGCTTAAGCTGCTCATTAGAGATCTAAAGTTTATTAGATGGATGTTAAATGTGCTTTTATGAATGTTGATCTTAAGAAAGACGTCTACGTGGATCTGATACTTGGGTTCGTTTACGGTAATCAAGTTTATCTTCTTAATAAAGCTTTCTACGGTTTGAAACAGGCACCTCGAGCTTAGTATGATACACTTTCAGCCTTTCTATTGGATAAGGTATTTACAAAGGGGATTGTTGATCGCACTGTATTATGAATGATGGACTTCTATTCGTTCACATTTATACTGATCGTATTATATTTGATTCTAAAATGAAGACTAATGCAAAAAAAAAATTGAATCTATGATGACAAGGCCGTTCGAAATGTCCATGATGGGCAAAATGAACTATTTTTTAGGTCTTCAAGTCAAGCAATTAGATGATGGAATCCTTATTAATTAGTCCAAATATGTCAAGGACTTAAGTGCCAAATCCTGCCTAACAAACAACAACTTAGTGCAGATTCATATGAACACAAACTAGAAGATGGAACTTGATATACGGGAGCTCCAGTTAATCAGACATTGGTTCTCTAATATACCTAACGACAAGTAGACCTAATATTACATTTGCTAGTTGTGCTCGCTTTCACACCGATCCTAAACTGAGTCATATGTAAACTGCCAAAAAGGATTATTCGCTACATCAAAGGAACCGTCAATCTAGGTTTGTGGTATCCTTCTAATGATAATTTGGAACTAAGTGGATATTCCAATGCTGATCTTGCAGATTGAAATTTGATCGGAAGCCCACATCTGGAACTTGTCAATTTTTTTAAAAACAAACTGATCTCATGGTTCTCAAAGAAGAAGAACTCAGTCGCCACTTCAACCAATGAATCTCAGTACATGGTTGTTGGAAGTTGTCGTGCTAAGATTCTATAGTTAAAGAAACAACTCAAAGGTTATTAGATTTAGACGTTGACTTTCTTATTTTATGTGATAGTTCTAGTGCAATCTCAGTTGCACTAAATCATGTACACCATACGAGATGTAAGCACGTGGACATACACCATCAATTTATACGAGATCATGCTAAAAAAGGAGATGTCAGAATGGAAAAAACAGATAGTAAACATCAAGGTTCTTTTGCTAAGCCTCTACCTGAATCAAGGTTGCTCTAGCTTTCCATGGGAATGGAACTAGGTGTACTAGATCCATGCAAGTAGAATGCTAAGCATTAATTAAGGGGGACCAACTAGTTTATAGAATCAACACTTTGATCATTACAACTCTTATGAAAGTGTATCCACTAATCTACATTTCTACGATTTAATCTTAACAATCGATTAATTATATGGAGATTCAAATTCCCTATTTTTCCGCCATTATCAACACTTCCAGTTTCTCATCTCCAATTAACTTTGGCGCATAATGTCTCTATGCAGCTACATTTTATTTTGCGATTAACTCTACCTCTGCTACATCTTCGCGTTACCCTAAAGGTATTTCAATATTTCTACGATACTAACTTTCTCTACTTTTGAGTTTTTGAAGTCTATTTTGCAGAATATCTTAGGGCATCCGAGGCAAAAATTCAACAATCAATATTTAGTTTGGAGAACAAAGAGGATCTTCTGAAGCATCTGGTATTTTATTCTCCGATTTAGATAAATTTCGGAGAGATAGAGGTCATGGACGCGGTGTTTATGAAGCTACAAGATTCTGGACTTTGACGTTTCATTTTGGTAGAGCCGGAACTTCTTTCGATACGTGTATTGGAGTTCTTTTTCCTTAATAAAGATGGTGGAGAGTTGATTTCGAAGATAAGCGTAGTTAGTGATCAGCACCCAGATGGTATGGGTATGGAATTAAGGTTTAGAGAGGCTATAGATTAGTTCTCGAAACCACCGTTGAGAGGAAGCAGAATTATGCCCTGCGACTACAACAAGAAGCAAGATGATTTCTATCTTGAACATTATACTAGAGACAATAAAGTGGTTTTCAAAACCCAGGTTACGAAAAACATGTTGAGGACGAAGTACATGGGACTTCTCTACATCACAACGCACAGTACAGCTGGATCCAGGATCAACTTTCAGAGGTTGGTTTGCAGATGATGATGGTCATAACTGATGTCGTGGAGATTAATTGGGCAGGCCATGCCATGAATGAGCTGACACATACGGCCTCTAGCTGTGAGACCAAGAAGATGGATATTGCAGGGGTTATGATCGGATCAGTAGCACACCAGATAATATGGGCTACGAAGATATCATATCTACTGATCCGCGTGGCTGAATCTTTGGGACTGACCAATACTCAGTGGAGGAATGTTATACCATATGACAGTGGAAAAGTGACTGCGTTCCTAGATAAGGCCAAGAAGACTAAGCAATAACAGGAAGAAAAGTTGTAGAGTCTGCAGCCCCCGAGGAACCTTCTGTGAAACTGGTTTAGGTTAAACAAGCAGGCAAAAATGTTGTTCTACGCATCTCCAAATGTCACGCTCAAGTTTCCATACGAAAACAAGCTGCTACAAGTAGCAAACTTGAAGTTGAACCAAAGAAGAAAACGGCTAGGACGCAACAAACTAGTGCTTCAATAGTGCTACCTCACCTTCGTGTGATCAATGAACCTGAAATGGAAGAAGAAGAAGAAGATACTACTGAACAATAAAGCTTAGTCAAGAGACCCAGAGTGATTGAGACTCAGAAAAGAGCTTCACTACCGAAGGAAAGCTCACCGAACAAAGCTAAGAAACGAACCCTTATTGGTACGTACAAGAATGCATGGTGAATAAACCATTAGTGCCAAACAGTCGGTGGTAAAAGTTTTAAACTTTGATACTGGGATAGAGGCAGATTTGCCTCGTGTGGAGGATGTCGAACCTTCATTTGAAGTTACCAATGAACCAGAGGTCATTCGAACTAGGAGACGACAGAACCCGCTTAGCAATATGTTGATCCTAAGAGAGAATTATCGTCAGTAGAAGCTGTAACTTTAGTCATCTCTAAATCACCGTCCCTCCATCCAGAAGGTACTCTTCCTACGCCGGTTAAGTCCGCCATTGTCGAGATGGACATGGAGACTGTTAGAGTAAAGAGATTGAAACGAATTGTAATTAATAATCGAAATTAAATTAAGAAAGCAATAACCAAACTCAAAGAGTCCCACGGAAGAAACTTCCGGCCAAGCGAAGAATTCGCCGTCCAAGGTTCAAAACCAATAACCCTAGATAATTTTCTCCTCCTAGAACTAGGATATAAATAGAAGAATAAGCCTCACACGGCTAAGCCTTATTCATGGGCTCAAAATATAAATAAAATATAAATAAGGACTAAGTAATAATAATTAAGGACTAGGTAATTAAAATAGGCAATAACTAAATTAAGAAATCCGCATGCATGCTTCCTCGCCGAAAACCCTAACCATGCATGATCCCTGCATGCGTCCTCTTCGATTCTACGGCTCGACTTCTTCTTCAATCTCTCGCCTCTTTGTTCTTCTTTGATAAACTCGATCTCTAACAATTCTTCCCTCCTTCCAAACAACCTTGTCCTCAAGGTTGAATTGTGGAAATTGATGTTGCAACTCCGATGTTTCGACCCATGTAGCGTCATCTTCGGATTTTCCATGCCATTGAATTAACACTTCCCGTACACGGTCATCTCCGCGCCAAACCCATCGATCTCGTAACACTCATTCCGGAACAAATTCCGAATCAACAGTCCATAACTCTTTAGGCAATTTGTTCTCAATTTCATGAAGACCGACGGCTGCTTTCAAGAGTGAGACATGGAATACCGGATGCAAGTGACACCCCTCCGGCAACCGAATCCGATAAGCCACCGCGCCAATTCTCTCCTCGACTTCAAAAGGGCCATAATATCGCGCGGCCAACTTCGCATTTTTGCGCTTGAAAAGTGACTTCTGTCGATAAGGACGCAATTTCAAAAATACCCGCTGCCCTACTTCGTACTCCACATTCCGCCGATGCTTATTTGCCCCTCTAACCATATAATCTTGAGCTCTCGCGATGTGCTCTTTTAAATGGCGAAGAGCTCCGTCTCGAGCTTGTAATTCCTCGACCACCGCCTTGACAATTTCGGAGGGAAGAAAACTTCCTAGAGATGGAGGCGGCCTCCCATATACAACTTTAACGGGGATTTCCCCGTGGTTGAATGGAAATTCGTATTATATGAATACTCCGCCCAAGCCAACCACCGACTCCACTGTCTTGGCCGCTCCGAGGCAAAACACCTCAAAAACGTTTCCACGCATCGATTGACCACTTCCGTTTGACCATCCGTCTCCGGATGGTAAGCTGAACTCATGCGCAATTTTGTTCCCACCGCTTTAAACATAGCTCGCCAAAACTCGCTACAAAAAATCGGATCACGATCAAGTACAATCGACGTGGGAAATCCATGTAAACGAACAATTTCTCGTACAAACAAGTCGGCCATGCTCCTTGCCGTATATGGGTGTTTGAGACCACAAAAATGAGCATACTTAGATAGCCTATCAACCACAACCATCACGAAATCATAATTCCCCGATCGTGGTAAACCTCCGATAAAATCCATGCTTCTATCTTCCCATACTCGCGACGGAATTTGTAAAGCTTGAAGTAGTCCCGCCGGCGCCCGAGTCTCATACTTATGCCGTTGACACACTAAACATTCGGATACAAACTTCGTAACATCCTTCATCATCCCGGGCCAATACACACTTTGAGCTAATCGACGGTAAGTTCGATACGCTCCCGAATATCCACCGAGAGCCGTCGCGTGAAATTCGGACAATAACCGTGGTATGAAAGATGACCCCTTGGCAATTACCAATCGACCCTTATAATACAAAACCCCATTGACTAATTGGAAATGGACGAACTTGGATGAGCCTTTACCCTCGTTCACGGCTTTGTAAACCTTACCCATTTCGGAATCCGACTTCACTTCCTCCATCACACGAGACCATCCGACCCATATCGGCAACGAAATCGCCGTATACGTCTTCTCTTCTTCACCTTATCTTGATAGAGCGTTGGCCACTTTATTAGCCACTCCCGATTTATACTCAATATCAAACTCGTATACCAACAATTTTGCCACCCAATATTGCTGAGCTGGTGTTGAGACCGATTGGTTTAGAAGAAACCGCAGGCTCCTTTGATCGGTTCGAACAATAAACCGTCGCCCAACCAAGTAAGGCCGCCAATGTTGTATTGCGCACACTAGAGCCATTAATTCCAACTCATAGGCGGACTTCGCAAGGCTACGATCCGACACCGCCTTGCTGAAATATGCTAAAGGACGACCCGTTAATACCGCCCCTAATCCTCGTCCGGATGCATCACACTCCACGATAAAAGGTTTGGAGAAATTCGGAGTAGCCAAAACCGGCGCCGAAGTCACGTCTTTCTGCAACTCATGAAACGCCAACTGGGCTTCACTCGTCCATGTGAACGATGCCAAACGATCCTTCTTCAACAACTCGGTTAGGCCCCTCGCCATGTGGCCATAGTTTTGAATAAAACGACGATAGTAACCCGTTAAACCTAGGAAACCACGGACTCCCCGAACAGAACCTGGAGTAGGCCAACGCAAGATAGCTGAAATTTTCCCGGGATCCATCTGTACTCCTTTTATCGATACGATATGGCCTAAATATTCCACTTCCTTTTGTCCCCAAGCGCATTTCTTTGGATTGACGACATAGGAATCCACCCGGAGCAATGACATTACCGTCCGGAGATGCTTCACATGTAAATCCCAATCACGGCTATAAATAAGAATATCGTCAAAAAAAAACTAATACAAACTTACGTAAATGGGCTCGGAGTAAGTCATTCATCGCCGATTGGAAGGTGGATGGCGCATTGGTAAGCCCGAATGGCATTACCCTGAATTCGTAGTGCCCCGAATGAGTCCTAAATGCCGTCTTCGAAATGTCTTCTGGGGCTATCCGAATCTGATGATATCCCGACCTCAAATCCAGCTTCGAAAACCATTTTGCTCCATTTAATTCATCTAGCATCTCCTGAATTACGGGAATAGGGTATTTATCTGGAATCGTCTGCTTGTTAAGCTGCCGGTAATCCACGCAAAAACGCCAACTTCCGTCCTTCTTGCGAACTAGCAACACCGGGCTGGAGTACGGGCTCGAACTAGGTTGTATAATATCTGCTTCCAACATTTCCCCGACAAGTCGCTCCATCTCATCTTTGGCTGCGTGGCTATATCGATACGGTCGGACAGATACCGGAACCGTCCTTGGTTTTAATGGTATGCGATGATCTACGCTCCGGTGCGGCGGTAACCCTTGTGGCGGTAACATGACGGAAGGAAATTCGAGCTCCATTAATTTTTTTAATTCATCGCCTTTGCCATCCTCCACCGCCTGAACCCTCGATATTTCAGCCCCCGATTCTTGCATTCCGATCCACAACAACCAACATTTCCCATCGTCTCTGATTTTAATCAGATGCTGTAAAGAAACCTCTCGACGGACAAGAGACGAATTGCCTCTTAAAGTAACTGATTCACCATTATGAACGAATTTCATCGTCATATTCTCCCAATTCGCGCGGACATCTCCCAAAGTTCGTAACCAAGTCACGCCCAAGACTACATCGACTCCGCCCAATTCAAACACATAACACGTTAGCACAAACTCAGTATTCTGCAAAACCAATTTCACGTTCTCACACACCCCTAAAATTGCTGATCGTCGACCGTCTCCCAACCGTACAACCGATCGGTGGGTACTCGAGGGCGATAAGAGAAAAGCCATCGCGATTCGGGACGAGATAAAACAGTGGCTTGCGCCACTGTCGACCATTACACAAACCGACTGCCCTGCTATCGACCCAGTCATCTTCATCGTTTGTGGCCCATCAAACCCTTGTGCAGCTAGGCGAGTCAGCATCATGGAATTAGCTTCGGGATCTAATTTCGGGCCTTCCACGTCTATCACCGAATCATCGCATTCTTCGGCTTCAATTTCAGTTTCATCCCCGTCTGCATTCGGAACCATAATTACTTGCAAAGTTTTATCGGCGCATCTATGGGTGGGTGACCACTTTTCATCACAACGAAAACATTTTCCGGCGGCGCGTTTAGCTGCATATTCCCTATGCGTAATTTGCCAAATTGGTCAATTTTTGCCGGATCCACCGGCTCTTGCTGTCGATCCGAACGAAGACGTGGAATCCTTCGTTTTGTCTTTGAACCCATTAACTCTCTGATTCGATCCTGAAAACTGGGAGTAGGTCACCTGTGCCGACTTTGTCCCGATCCGAGGCATAGGTGTATATGTCAATCGTTGTCCTCCGCCTGAATACACGTTACCGAATTCGCCTAAAATCTTGACTTCTTGTTCGATCTCCTTCGTGAGATGTATGATATCGGATAGACTTCTCGCATCTCGCGATCTAATCTTCAACCGAATTTCGTCCTTCAGTCCGTTCAGAAACAAACCCAGACAATATTTCTCATCCAATCCCAGGACATGTACCATGCGTGCGATAAACAACGTGACATACTCACCCACTGAGTTCGTCTGACGTGTTTGAACCAAAGTCTCAAACGGCTAATGCCAAAGGGTTCGTGCCATACTCGCCCACTGAGTTCGGCTAATGCCAAAGGGTTCGTGCCAAACATACGCACCATTTCGAGTTTGAATCCGGTCCATCCCATCGACGGACTCGTGGCTCGAACCCATTGAAACCAAGGAAGCGCATCTCCTTCCATTGCCACAAGCGCCACGTCCAGTCGATTCCCGTCCGGGGTGTTATGCAGCTGAAAATACTGCTCCACCCTAGTCAACCATCCTTCGGCTCCATTGCCGTCAAACATGGGCAATGTGACCTGCGGCGCGCCAGCCACCATGCTTGTCGAACTAGCCGCTGCCCCTGGTTCGCCATGCCGTGGCCCTTCTGCTGATTCGCGGTCCTCCGAATGCGGGTTTGCCTCGAAGTTAGGGTTTGCCTCGGATTTAGGATTCGGTGTCACAACAGGGTTCGACGTGGGATTAGGGTTCGTCGAACCCTCGGCCGAAGTAGTCTTCGCCGTAACCAAATCTTGAAGCAAATCTCGCATGGAAGCCATTGTGTCCTTAACCGTTGATAATTCACTCGATAAGCGAATATCCATAGCCTTCAATCCCTTCTCCAACTCGTCTAATCGCGTTTCCATCTGTTGTTGTCTCGTGTTGGTCATCCGGCAGGTCGGACCAATTTGTTAGAGTAAAGAGATTGAAACGAATTGTAATTGATAATCGAAATTAAATTAAGAAAGCAATAACCAAACTCAAAGAGTCCCGCGGAAGAAACTTCCGGCCAAGCGAAGAATTCGCCGTCCAAGGTTCAAAACCAATAACCCTAGATAATTTTCTCCTCCTAGAACTAGGATATAAATAGAAGAATAAGCCTCACACGGCTAAGCCTTATTCATGGGCTCAAAATATAAATAAAATATAAATAAGGACTAAGTAATAATAATTAAGGACTAGGTAATTAAAATAGGCAATAACTAAATTAAGAAATCCGCATGCATGCTTCCTCGCCGAAAACCCTAACCATGCATGATCCCTGCATGCGTCCTCTTCGATTCTACGGCTCGACTTCTTCTTCAATCTCTCGCCTCTTTGTTCTTCTTTGATAAACTCGATCTCTAACAGAGACTAAGGAAACCAAGCTTAATATTCCATCTGAAATAGAGATCAGAGCTAATATTGGGACAGCTGATGAGATTGAGACTGCTAATAGTCTTGTTAATGAGTTAGGACCTGATGTGAGTAAGACATGTTCTAAAGAAGAGGCTCTTGCTGAGAAGGCACAAGGAAAAGGGCATCTGATTAAGAGCCTATATGAAATATAGATCATCAAGATTAATGAAGCCAATTCAAATGATGATCTAGATTTTCCAGTTGTTTAGGCAGATAAGAAATTGGCTTTTGCCAATGTTTAATTTGGATGACATTATGGATTTCTCGTTTATCGGCTCAGCTTACTAGACGATCTAAGAACCGTCAGATACCGAAGATAACCGTCAGCCCGAAGCTCGACTCGCAAAATTAGAATTTGGCAGTTCAACTGATGGGTCGACCTAAAATATAAATTATAATTATATAATAATTATTTAGAAAGAATATCATCAATAATAAGAAATAATTATAAATACTAGATTTAATTTACGAATATATTAAGCAAACACATAATCAACTAAACTGAAGTAATCAAGTAAATATAAAACATCTCCATGGTGGCCCGTCATCATAATAATATCACAGGGATAGATTTATTTTGGTGGATACAAAGAGCATTTGATTCTGGCTAGGTGTTTTGCACTACTTGTGAGATTTTTAATAATACAATATCTTATTAACCTTAATTCCTTGTTGTACTACACTCGTTGCGTCATTCAGTCGCTCCAACCCAAACTCTCTCTTTCATTTCAAAGTCTAACTTACTACGGCCATTGAGACTTGAAGAAATTTTCTCCTCAACCTTCAACCTCTTGCTTGCTAGAGACTCCCCTGTTAGCCAGATTCAAGCGCATTCATAATAATTTAAAAAAAAAAAAAAAATACTCATCTGCGCCGATTAGGATTGGGCTAACCGGTCGTCGGTTTTCAGTTATTCGATCATTCTGGCCGGTTCAGAGCTGACTGATTAAGAAAACGGGCCTTTGCTCACTCGGCCAAAATTTGTCACCGTGTCGCGATTGAAGTGGTCGAACCGACTGGTCTGGGCTAGTTTTAATAACACAGATGATGAAAATATCACTTGGATGAAAATATCACTTGGATGAAAACTACTGGAAAGGGCATAGTCGACTACTTTTGATAATGCTATTTCCCCGGTTCCTGAGTAAATGAGTTTGATGCCCGAGCGCAGATGATGATAAGCATCAAGGCCATGTGGGCTTATGAGTAATCAGCAATCTAGTATGCCTACAAACCCACCCGATTTGTCAGGGAAGAGAAGTTACAGCAATCCATTGTTTGCTCTCAGAATCCTGATAATATGAGAAACGAGGCAGTTTTCCATGTTACTATCTAAAGAGTGATTGATACTGAATATAAAAAGCATGTAGGAGCTTCGACTTCAGGAGGTGGAGATGGTGATAATGAATAGAATCGGGAGAGGACTGATGAAGAAGCTGTGACTGATAAGGTAGATCAGACAGCTGATGAAGATACACAGCTTCCGGGAGGGATCAACTCAGAATCCTAATGATGGACAGTAGCGGAGCCAGGTTAGGGCTGGGGGTGCTATAGCACCTCCAAAAATATTGATAAAAAATTTCTAGTACGAATTTGTATAATTGAGACTGTCCCAGCGGTGTTGATGCTCTGTAATTTTCGTAGCGGCCTGTGTTTGAATCCATCCAATCCCATTTTTTCCCTTTAACTTCTTATATTGGATTTGGGCCCATACACTCAAGACAACAATTATTTGTTTCATATATTCCTTTTAACTTTTGGCACATTACATCTACATTTAAAATAAAATACTTCTCCTTCCTCACCTAATCACCTCACATATGTGTTTTTCTCCCAAACACCAAGAAAATCACCTCACACGTTTTTTTCTCCGAAACGCCATTCACCAAGATAATCAGTTCTATTTTCGATAGATACAGAAGTTGGAAGGTTTTGGGATGAATTATCGAGAAAGCTTTGTTTCATGTACTTCTGATAAATTGTTTATCAACATGCAATCGAGGAAAGGGAAATTAACAATACATGTTAGGTTTTAAACCTTGTATTTGATGTACGGTATTTAAATTTTTTTTTTCGGGGGCGGAGCCCCCGAACCCCCGGAAAGGTTTCGCCCCCTACTCTAAATCATGGATCCACCATGCTTAGCACCTATGGAGTCAAAATCCTGACTCCGCCAGTGATGATGGAGTTGATGATAATAGGCAGAAACAGGTTGATGCGACAATACTAAAATTGTCTCTACTCTTATTTACACACAAAAGGATGAACACAACTAGAAGTGATGCAGTTTCCAAAACTCTTGTTCACAACCTTAGTATGCCTAGGTCAGGTACATTATCTTGTTGAGAAATGTTGTGAAAAATTAGAGGCGATGACAAACGCTATGCGCAACAACATTGAAATATATAAAAAAGCGTGTGGACAAGATGACTGAATCTATAAAAAAAAATCCATAAGGTCTGATAACATTATCTGACAAATAGACCCGATCTCATCTTCAAATCAAATTTCAAAATATTGAAGAGATAGTCAAATTAAGCATGGGTCTGATGGAAAAGACTAGGGAGTCAACGGAAGATGCCATAGCTGAAGCTGTGAATAAAGCCTTTGCAGAGGCTAGTCAAGTGGTGTTAACTCAGAACGCCTAGGTCACGGCTCAGAAGACAAACATCCAAGCTCAAGCTGAACTCATTCAAGCTCAAAATGAAATATGATATGTTGGTCCACTGGCAAGTCTTGAGGTGTGGGGGTGGGGTGAATACACCTGAGCCCGAGTTTCAACTCAAACGCGAAAGTCAGTCTTATACTGAGTTTGCTCACTGAAAAAATTCAGCTCCCCAATCAGACTTTCTGATCGCTTGGGCAGAATGATTTAAGATACTGAATATTGTTTAGTGACTAAGGTCAGTAGACAAGCTACTCAGTATGAGAAGTTGTGGGGAATAGTGTAGGCCTGATTTTAATCATCTCTCCTGAAAAAATTTGTTACTTAAAATAATTTCAATTTATGCTTCTGCGTGTCTTAAGCGGTTTTACTAAAAATCCAAACATGATTTTTGTAAACAGTTGTAATGGATGATGAACAGTGAACAATAAAACAGTTGCGACACACGGATTTTAGGGTGGTCTGGATACACTAGTTCCTACTTCCACTTTCCTTTTTCTAGGAGGTCTTGAATAGATTATACTGAGCAAGTCTCAGTGCATCCGTGCATCGGACAGATCACTTATAGTCTTAGTAACTTTACAAAGGTTTCAAACACGATGATTTTAGGGTGATTTTCTCCAACTATGAAGGAGTTTTATAATAAGAATAATTCGATAATGAAATCCTTTAGGTTCTGAGCTTATCATCTAACAATGAAGGCTTAGAGTATAGACAAGGGAACTAAATTAATTCTAGAAAGAAGAACTATATCAATAATCTATCAAAAAGAGAAATATCTGCAGGGCTACAACCAGTCCTTTGGGAATTCTTCATGGTTCGTGAGTTCTACGTTGTGTATGCTTTGCGTATGTTAGAGCATGTTTGCTTTAATGCTTTGTGTTCCCGGTGGTCTCCAACGCTTGAAGATCGCTCTCTATTTATAGTCTTGACTCATGAATAGATTCACTGGAGGGGACCTAGCCACGTGACAACAAACAAGCAGCAAAACAACTATCTTTAATTTTGAATGAAACTGTAGAGATTCTCTCTTTTTTGAATTAGGGTGGCTGACTGTAACTTTATGTCAATGTAAGTACAATACTAGCAGCTGCCCATTGGTCGAGGCTAGATGGTAGGTGAGGCTTCTTGAAACTCCAAGACTGATAATGAGTTGACTTTCTCTCATACCTCGAACACTTTACAGAAAGGTCCTCTACTAGCATTCTCTGAAACTTCAGCATGTCGGTCGTTGCTTCGTATTCTTTTAGAACACCCATTTAGTAGATTCGGCTGAATCCTACTTAGTCTTTAGATAACTGAGTCCCAACAACCAATGACCTAAAATACAGCTATTGAGTCTAACTACTGCTACTGAATGCTATCTATCCTACTGAGCTCGTAACATGCTGAGATCAGCTAAGCTATATATTTATTAAATTATATTGGTTCATCACTCAGCTAGAGTTTTTGGGATCTTTAAATCTTATAATAAATCATCACCCAACAATTTCCCCTATTTGATGATGCCAAAACATTTACATCTCAAAGAGATGTACTGAAGACATCAAAGGTAAAAAATGGCAATCAAACATAAATGAAAGTGTGTTGGTGATCACTTAGGTGATCAATAGTGTTAAATAAACTACTAAGGCCAATGTGACAATGAGTAGTTGTCAGGCCGAAAGGGTAGTACAATTTTTTTTAATAAAATGATATTACAAGTACAATAATCACCACTAACACTATTAAAGATAAAAACTAGACTAGTAAGCTACTTCTTCATTCTGAACTTCTACAGTCTTGCCTTGAAGTCGGTTGATTTAGACTTTAGAGGTTGAAGTCCTTATGAGTTGTAGATATCTACTTTGAGTTTCTTGATGTCTGCTTGATCGTCCTTAATATTCAGATTCAGAGTCATCATTGACTTCTTCCTCGATCTCTTTAGTGCATATATTCCCTTCGACTGTCATGGGAAGTGTAGTGACTTGTGTTCAGGAGTCTTTAGTAGTACTCCTTCCTTCAAAAGCAATACCCAAAGATAAGCAAATAGATCGGGATCAAAAATAGTAAGCATCGCTTTAAATAGTTTATCTGAATCTACTTTCTCTTCTTTGATCGATTCCCGTCTATTGTTCAGATTTCAAGGAATCTATTTATCAGCACGAAGGTATGTTGGCTTCTTCAAGTTGTACCTCTGAGCTCCACATCTGTAGAATTTTGAAGTAATGGGGATCTCACGGCTTTTCTCTGGCACTCTCTCTAGCATCTTTCTATATTCTAGCAACATTTTTGTTAATCTCGGCTTATTTTAGTCTTTCTCTAGCCTCTCTTATCTGTCACACCTTCAGCTGTTAAACTTAAGCCTCTCTTGCAGGCTTCCTACAGTTCTCATTCTTCAACCTGAACCTTAGTCAATTTAGTAGGAACTTGTTGATATGAAGGTCTCTGTTTAGGTTGATCTTATGTGCCCTGAGTAAGCGAATTAGTGACCTTATATACTTCGGCAGATTTTTCTTTCTGAGATTTTGTTGCTTGAGATCTTTTCTATCCTTTAATAGCAGTCCTGGATTTCTTACTCATAACTACCTTCTTCTTCTGAGCTTTCAGATTAGCTTTATAGTTAAACTGATGCTTAATTCGTTCAGTCATTCTCCCGTCATATTACAGTTAAGCTTCCTCACTGGAAAATTTATTTTTAGAAGATAGAGGAGGTAGATCGGGAAAGTTGCTGACCAGAGCTTTCTTCCCTTTAACAATAGATCGTGGCTCAGCAGGCTCATCCTTATCTTGGTCGACAAACTGAGCAATCTCATCTATGACCGCTGAGGAGGATCCCTTTCCTTTGGATCCTTCAGCTACTAAAGTCAGGACTTATCTTTCCCTTTCTCAAAAGGACCAGCATGTATTGTATCCTCTTCATCTTCTTTTACTTCACTGTCCCTTTCCCCCTTTTTGGCATCATCAACTACGTACGGGAAGGAGATAAGGGTTGTGACTTTCTATGAGTGGGTATTCATTCGGAGTTTAACTAGATCGAATCCTGCTTTGATGTCATAGATTCCCCCTTGAGTAGGATTACCACTCTACTCCACTATCCTTTCGTATAGCTCTAAGAAGTGTTGTTGCGTCATTCTTATCCTTTTGAAGCAAATCAGTCAGAAGTCGGGATGAGTCTTCTCTGATCGTGGTGAGTGCAGAAGATTCGGTGTTGATCAGTTGAGAGATTCGTTCAGTAGCAGATTTGTTTAGGTCTCAGCAGTCTTAAGCATAGACTGAATGTCATTAGATAGCTTCTCCGAGAAGATTTTGGCTTGAGTCTCGAGAGTATGCTGAAACAACTCTATAAGGGCCTCTTTCTAAGATTCCAGAGCTGTTTTATGGATGGATTCAATATCAAGAGTTAGAATTGCACGAATCCATTTTACTTCGGCAGTGAGTTTATCAAGTTGCTCAATCTATGCCTTAGTATACTTTGTCCATTGGAAGTGAACATCTTTACCTAGAAGCGTATTCTTCTCTCCCTGCTTATCAAGGCTCTTGTTGAAACTCCACGCATAGAGTTCTTTCATGGGTTTATCCTAATATGAAGAGTTGGCTATTCTCTACTTAGTAGAAGTCATATGTTGTTCAGGTTTAGAAGTTTTAGTAGCAACGACGACACTAGATGGAGGAGGTGGTGGGGATCCACGTTATCACCTGAGTCTTTCGGAGAGTCACTCTTAGCAGATTCCCAGGGTCTGCATCCTTGGGTTCATTGTCTTCATCATCATCATCATTTGCCGATTGCTGAGTCTAGAATGGACACTTTGTACTTGGCTTAATGCTCAAATGAAGAAACATTGTACTTGGACATATTCCAACGAAGCTATATCAAAAGAGTCTTCATACCCTATCTCTGATCGAAGCTTTTGGTCTTCTTCCATCAAGTGCAGCTTGATTCTGATTTTGATAGCTTCATCTAGTTCATCCCAATCGAGGAACCGAAGTAGCATCTGTAGCCATGCTCGGTAGGCTATGCCTATCAGATCAGGGTGATCTTCAAATATATCTTGATCGTCTCTTTTGTTTGCTTTCCAAATGGAAAATGGGAGTTCTTCAATAGTGTCACCAGGTTAGATCTCTTCAGATTGCACTACTGGATTCGTTCTAACTGAGTCTCCTCATAACTTATTTTATTAACTTTTTCTTTGATTGTGCTTCTTTATTGCCAAAGTCTAAGTCTATTTTCCAATATGCTTGACTGGAGGTGGTGGATGCTATGGTTTCTTGGTTAACCTCCCCTTTTTAGAGACTTGTGGCTGAGGGGGTGGTGAAGACTGAGACGTGGCATCTGATTTCCTTTTTTGTTCAGTGGCACCCTTGCAAATCGATTTTTCAAAAAGAAGTTGTTGGTCCCGAGAGCACGTTTAGGTATAGAGGGGGGGGGGTGAATACACCTGAAACCGATTTTCTCAACTTAAACACGAATAGTCCTTTTCAGGATGATGTCGTACTGAGCGAGTTTAGCAGACCAGATAAGTTGTTCTGAATCGTGTTGGCAGAGTGACTGACTCTACTAAGATCTGCTACCTAACTGAAAGTCAGAATTCAGTATCTTGCAGATAGAGTTCAGTGGTGTGGAAAAGTATAGGCCCAATTCAGTTGAGTTGGAAAACGTTTTTAATAAAACAGTTTCAGTAGATTAGTGCAATCAGTTAAGTTCGCTGAAACTCAGTTGAATGATTTAAGAAGGCTTTTCAGTATGAACAGTTAAATCAATGCAACAGTGAAAAAGAATATGAGACACAGAGATTTTAGAGTGGTTCGGACATAAAAATCCTACGTCCACTATCCCAAATGATCAGGAAGCTATTTATTATACTGAGGTAGTCTCAGTTGGTTTGTACGCTGGACAAACTCTGGTCTTGAGATTTATACTGAGCAAGTCTCAGTTTACAAGGTTATCAAACTGAGTGTTTGAAAAACTCTCCAACTATGAAGGAGTTCTTTACAATAAAGAACAGTTCAAAGATGAAGTCCTTCGTCTAAGTTATGGATATATTCTGTTGAGCTTAGGTTAGAGGGATAGGGAACAATGAAGGTGGCTTCTAGAACGACTAACAGCTGAGTATAGCTTTAGGTTCGTGTATCGTCGTTTGGATACTAGAGGTTGAAAAAACCAGTTAAACTTGGTTCCCTAAGAGCTAGAATGTAGTTCTTCGCCGGAGATGAATTCTTCGTACTTCTTGCGGAGAACTTAGGCTTTTCGAGTTCGCTCGTTTTAAATGCTCTGTGTGTTCTTGTGTGCTCGTATGTTGGCTCGTTAGCTTCAAATTTCGATTTATCCCTCTATTTATAGAGAAGAGACTAGGAAAGATCCGTTGGAGACGATGATCCTTTTTCTCTCTCTTTTGGGTAGCTAACGGCTCTTTTAAAGTATGGTGGCAGTGTCCTTTTCCTCCTTTTCTAGAAAGTTGTTGACTTGCAGCTTTAGTAGGTGTAGGACAAGTGTCTTCTTGTCATTGGTCGAGGTTTAGAAAGTGGTTGAGATGGAATAGACTTCAAGGAGATCTGAAGCTGACTTCTCTCTTCCTCGTATTTGAGTATACTGATTGACTTTCAAAAGATCTGATAGTTCAGAAGACTGTCTGGCCGTTGCTTAGTCTGATCTCTGATTCAGTAGTGAACTACTCCTGAGTTGGTTCTACTGAGGATCAGCTCTGAGTACGATGAACTACGCCTGCCGAGTTCGGGCCCACCGACTGCGTTCGCATATCTTTGCTCCTGCTGAGTTCAGTATATACTAAGTCTTCTACATCTGGTGCTGAGGCGAATAAACAACTGAATGCCTGAACCAGAGCAGAGGGTCTGCTGAGTCTGAAACCTCAGAGACAAACACGTTACAATATAAAGGTTCACCGATCAAGATAGGGTTTTGGGATCTTCAAATCTTTAGACTAATTCAGAGCACAAGGCTACTGAGTATCGGTCAATACAGAAGATAGAATCATTTCCCACTACATTACTGCTGAGGATAGAATCATCACCCAACAATTTCCCCCTATTTGATGATGCCAAAACCTATCAACAAAAATCAACATCTAACACTATGACTAGTCAGAAACAGAGCTCCTTACAAATATTACAAGTAGAATCAGTGGAGTTGTTCTTTAAGTCCTAGACTACTGAGGGGATCAGGGCAGAAAGTCAGAATTTAGAGACTAAGCATATTCTCCCTGTTTTAACAATATTTTCCCAAAATACAGCAAGTCTAACAGAATCTAGCTAAGCAATAAACTGACAGAAAATCAGACAGTGAGTGTGTAAGTCAGTAATCACTTCAGTGATTCTGAGTGTTAAGCATAAAAGAACACGGCTATTCAGACAATAAGATATTGTCAAAGCCAAACAGAGATGTCACATATAAGTGAAGAATTCAGTACAGATACATCTCTGCTAGACAAAAAAAGTAAAACAAAAGAGTACAGAAGCAGGGAATCATTTGAACTGCCTAATCCTGTCTTTGAACTCTTGCGATTGAGATTCAGGAAGGAGCACTCCATACATCCGATAAGTGATCTTCCTCAGCTTCAGTATCTCAGCCAAGTCCGCTGGATCTTCTTCATCAAGGAATTTTGCTTCAGCAGCGGTCTTCACTTCTTTCTCAATGATACTATAGTGAATAGATCCATCCAGTCTTCGTGGGGGTGGCAGTATTCTGGGGTCTGGGACTCTGACTTCGACATTCTCTTTGACAGCTTTCTGCATCCAGGCATACATGTCTAAGTCGGCTCTCATTACCCATTCAGTATATGCTTCAGCCTTGCGCTTATCATACCAGAAACTCCATAAGTAGTTTCTTTTGATGAACTCTATCTTCAGCGCTTCCCATCTCTGAGTGTGTTCTACTGGTATCCATTCATCAGTTCTCGACCATCTGTAAATCTTCAGATCAGTAGGCTTCCTGAATTTCCTGTATCTGTAAGGAATATCAGCTTTTGAAAGAATCCTCTGACTGGCTTCTTTTTCAGTTCTGATTCTGAGTGCCTCAAGATCTGCCATTCTGATCTATTCTCTGGAAGCTTCTATTTGCCTGTCCTCTTCTCCTCTATACAGATATCTGTCCATTTGAGCCCAGATTGCATCCATTTCAGCATCTTGTGCCATAGAGGCAGTATAGGAGGGCTTGTGAGGCGGTTCATCTTCTGAGTTGGCAGGTGTTGAAGATTTCTCTTTTGAAGTACCCTACTTCTCAGTAGACTGCTGCTGTTGCTTCTCCTTTTCTCTGTCAGCTTCATCGCTGAGTTTGAGCTTCCTAGGGGGCAGTCTTGTAGTAGATGGTCTTTTACCGCCGCGAGCTGGAGCCTTTGTCTTACCTTTAGCAGGATTAGCTTTTGGTTTGTTGGCTGCTTCAGCTTCGGCTATCTCCCTAACCAGTTTCTCATCTGCGGCTATTTGAGCCTCCTCCTCCGGAGTAATATATCTCTTAGATTTCTTGGAGGGAGGGGTCGGGAGCTTAAGGATTTTCTTTCCTTTTCCAGTAACTAGAGGTGGAAGAGGAGCTTCTTCCTCTTCTGAGTCCTCCTCGTCTGCGTACTCAGCAACTTCCTTAATGATGTCAAGTGGAGTCTGAGTTGCCTGAGTCGCTACTTCTCTGGTTCCTGAGCCACTTGGGCCAGTCTCAGTTAATCTTTGCCGCAACCGGCACTCGAGACACCCTGGGCCTCACCAGTTGTGGTAGGTTCAGTAGGAGCAGATGTCTGAGCTGAGCTTACTCCTGCTACTAACCTTACCTTCTTAGGAGTCTTCAGTACCAACTCCTTGGTGGCTTCCCCCTTAGTTGATTTTTCAGTATCAGCTTTTGTCTGCTTAGCCATCCTTTCCCCCTTATTGGCATCATCAATGATAGTAGGAGGTGGAGCGGATACCTTCTTGTTCAGGCTGGAGTACGAGGCTGACAGCTCGTTCAGTTTGGTGTGGATCTTGGTCAGAGCCTCGTGCAGCTCGTTCTTCTCATTGATCATCTCAAGTTTGTACTCTTTGTGAGATTGATCGGCTGCAGCCTTGAACTCTTTCAGTTTTTTTTCAACAGTCTGTTCCAGGGCCTTCTGAATTAAGTTGAGTATGAGCTCGTTGGCCTAAGAGATTGTGTTGATTGATTCAGTATGAGATGTTTGGGAGGCCTTGAATTTATCAAGCAATTTCTCTTGGCCTTCCTGAATCAGTCTGAGCTGAGCCTCGAAGTCAGCTCGCTGAGTGTCTAGGGCTTGAGATAAGATGTTGGAGAAGTCTGGGACAGAAGATTCTGACAATGTGGTTATGAGTCCCTGAATCTCTGCGCTTGTGGCTTGGGCAGTCTGTCGCCATGTTTTGTGGACTGCACAGGCAAGAAGCCTGTTCTGAGTACCCTGGCTTCTGAGAGCCTTCGCCACTGACTTCGATCGTCGGCTTTTGGGGCTAGGCGCTACTTCGAACGTCGATTCTAGCAAGAGCTGAGCAGGCTCTGCAGAAGTCGAAGTACCAGCCGCGACTTTCCAGGAGCAAGGATACTGAGAGGAAGTTCAGTAGGCGCGGGAGTATCCTTGTCCGGTTGAGTTCCCTCATCAGGCTTCTCAGGGCCTGAATCACGGGGCGGGTCCTGACCATCAGGGTTAGACCCATCAGAGGGTGATGAGGCCGATGCTGTCTGACGGTCATTCAGTATAGCCAGCATGGCCGCCCTCAAATCCTCCAAGGTTCCGAGATCAGCTGGCTCGGAGTAGCCGATCTGCTCTCTGATCCTCAGTTCCTCTTCGTGGAGTTATTCGCCGGAGTGGTGTGTGATAAGACGTTGTAGGTTGTGCCATTCCTGGAACCTGAGCAGCATGTGGAATCTTGCCTGTCTCGCAATGAGAACTAAATCGCTGTGGCCTGAGATCTCCGGTATGTGCTCTGTGATCTCTCGGGATGCTTTGGATTGAAGAGCTGAAGCTTCCATCCCAATAGACTCTTCTTCTGAGGCTGTCTCTGATTCCTCTATCTCTATAGGAGACGCCTGTTTCTCAGCAGAGAGGGGTGACTGCTGAGAGGAGGAATATCCAAGGGGCTCTCCAGGGCTTGAACATCTTCGACCTAGATATCTTCAGTTGGGACCCCTTGGTCCACTGCTTCTTCATGTTCAGTGGAGATTACTTTCTCCACTGACTGAGTCTTCTAGAAGACTTTGATTCATCTCTGAGCTGCAGCGGTTCAGTAGCTACTGCCTCTGGCTCTGCCTCTGTCTCAGTAGGCAATGCTGTGCTGACCTTCTTCAGCATTTTTGCCAGTTCCTTAGGCGTTTTAGCTTGAGGAGACCTTTTCTTTGAAGGCGCGATCTTCTGAGGCGTTGTTTGCTGAGCTGTAGGCCCGAAGCCAATCTGCTGAAGGGCTGCTGCCCAGTTCTGAAACCTGATCTTTTTAACGTTGAAGTACTGCTTGTCAGCAAATGTGATCTGGTCAGAAGTGCAGTAGTCTTCGATCATTATTGAGATCTTCAGTCCATAAAGGAGTTTTCCTTTGGCGCTCAGTCTAATTGATGCTTTGTCAAATTTTGCTGACTGCATCATAAATTCTCTGAGGAAAAACTCTGTCCAGTAGATCTTGGCCCTATCATAGATGGCCATCATCAGTTGCAGCTTTGGTCTGGACATTTGATCAAAAGATCCTGCTTGACATCTGCTTCGTCTCTATATCCCACGGTGCTGACGCCTTCGCTTGGCAGATTGAAGCTTCTCCGAAGAGCCTCTCTGATTGATATCTGCTTCGTCTCTATATCCGTCCTCGAGGGATCGCTAACTGTGTGGACGACGAATCTCCCTAGGATATCTCCGTCTACTGAATCAGAATTCAAGTAGATCTCTGCAACCTGTCGGGGAAGGAAGAATGTGGGCTTCCTTGTCAGAAAACCTTCGAGACCAGATATGCGGAGGGCTGTGAAGATCTCATCCATGAACTCCAGATCGTACGCATCAAACTCCATGACTGGCTCGCACCAGACACGGTCTTTCTCCAGAATTTCTTGCATATCAGTCGGAGCCATTACCACATTTACTGCCATTATATCTGTAACAAACAAGTTTATCAGTATCGAGCAGATATAATATAAGAATATAGTGATGTTGAATGATTATTGCTTGAAAGATATGATACCATACCGCTGAAAAACTTTGAGGATTTTGAAGATATGAAAAGATTTGCAAGTAGGGTTGGAAGGAAAAGATCTCAAAGATTTCGGATAGAAAAGATTTGATCAGTTTGCAAATGGCGGATTCAAGATTTGAACATATATATATCTTGGAGAAGATAAACAGTTAATCTATCCATGGTTCAGTTTAAACGTGCTTTTTGAGATGGACGGTCAGGATTGAATTTTATATAATAGGTAATGATCATGTTTGCCGCCTAAGTCAAAAGCCAGTTGTAACTAGCCTAAGGAGTAACTATGATACGACATGCATTAAATGCGTGGCAGAGTTCAGCATGCTCATACATAGAATGTCGTGCATTAAATGTAAATCATTAATATTAAATGACAATTTCTAAGAAATTAAATACGATGCTGAAAACTGATGCGAGTCTGAATCATAAATGCATAGTACTGTTCCATTGGCTACTACTGAGTAGAGATACGCAAACCTGCCAGCTGAACATTGTAGTCAGCTGATACCTCGTGTAGATGGTTGCTGAGTCTCTATGTATTGATTTTACTCAGTACTAAGAGTGAACATTCCCCCTTACTGAATGCTCCTCTCCTGAATCCTCTTACTGGCTGGAGTCAGTAGGATCCAACAGACCTAGCTCTACTGAAAGTTCTCTGAATCTGGCTTCAGCTAGAGGCTTGGTCAGTATATGAGCCCTTTGATGGTCAGTATGGATCTTTTCCATCCTGATATCCTTCTTTTCGACATGGTCACGAATGAAGTGGTGTCTGATGTCCACGTGCTTGCATCTTGTGTGAAGTACTGGATTCTGAGTGATTACAAGGGCACTGGTACTGACACAGAAGATTGGCACTTCATTCTGAAAGACGTCATAGTCACGTAGCTGCTGTCTCAGCCAAAGGATTTGGGCACAGCAACTTCCGGCAGCCATGTATTCAGCTTCAGTAGTTGATGTGGCTACTGAGTGCTGCTTCTTTGAAAACCATGAGATTAGCTTACTGCCAAGGAACTGACACGTTCCTGAAGTTGATTTTCGGTCAATTCTACACCCTGCATAGTCAGCATCAGAATAACCAGTTAGTTGTATATTATCATCAGTTGGATACCATAAACCCATGTTAGGTGTTCCTCTGAGATAGCAGAGAATCTTCTTTGCTGAGGCCATGTGACTCTGCTTTGGATTCGCCTGAAATCGAGCACAGACACCTACAACATAAGTTATGTCAGGACGAGTAGCTGTTAAGTATAATAAAGAACCAATTATAGCACGAAATTCAGTTTGGTCTACTGATACTCCTTTATCAAGATCAATCTTCATGTTCGTGTTCATCGGGATCTTGATAGGTTTGCCGGATGTGCAGCCGAATCTTTTGATGAGGTCTCGAGTGTATTTGCCTTGATTAATGAACGTTCCTTTCTCAGATTGTTTGACTTGAAAGCTAAGGAAATAGTTCATCTCTCCCATCATCGACATCTCTAACTTATCCTTCATCATTTTCTCAAACTGCTGACACATGATGACGTTCTTCGAGCCAAAGATGATGTCATCTACGTAGATCTGCACAAGTAATAGGTCGTCTTCCAGTCAAATGCTGAATAAGGTACGGTCTACTGTGCCTTTCTGAAAACTATTCTGAAGATGAAACTCAGATAGCGTATCGTACCAAGCCCTAGGTGCTTGTTTTAACCCATACAGAGCCTTTCTGAGTCTGTAAAGTTGATGTCCCTGCTGAAAGCCGGGCGGTTGTTCTACATAGACCTCTTGTTTCAGTACGTCGTTCAGGAAAGCAGACTTCACATCCATTTGATAGACTCTGAATATTTGATGCGTTGCGTAGGCCAGGAATAGTCTGATTGCCCCCAATCTTGCAACTGGAGCGAATGTTTCGTCAAAATCTATCCCTTCAGCTTGACAGTAGCCTTTTTCCACGAGTCTTGCTTTATTCCTTACTTTGACGTTGTTTTCGTCACGCTTGTTCTTGAAGACCCATTTTGTTCCAATCACATGTTGATGCCGGGGTCTATCAACAAGCTCCCAAACTTCGTTTCTCGTGAACTGATTCAGCTCCTCCTGCATGGCTATGATCCAGTCAGCATCTTTCAGTGCGTCCTCAATTGTCTGAGGTTTGTCAGCAGACAAGAAGCAGGAATATAAGGCACTTTCTCCTTAACAGAATCTGGATCTTGTCTTTACGTTTGCTGAGGGGTCTCCAATGATTAAATTAGAAATATGAGCATCTAGCCACGATCTACGATGTTTCAGCTCTTCATCTGAAGTTTGTTCAACACAGATAATAGGTGAGTTAAGCATTTCAGTTGTACTATTCTGTGATTGAAGCAATTCAGTAATGAGAGTGTGATCTACTGAGTCACCAGGTTCAGGGGTATTCAGCTCAGGAACATTAGTTGTTCCCCCTGAGTTGTTATTCTCAGTAGTGGTCTCAGTTACCTCTAGGGTTTCCTCATCGACCTGAGTTACCTGTGATTGACTCTGTTCAGGAGAGTCAATCGGCTTAGCTACTTCTGCTGCTGGTTGAGATTCAGTAGATTTGTCTTCAGTTTCCTCATCTGAATCATCATCCCAACATAGCTGGATCTTTTCGACTTTGTCTTTTAAGCTTAGATCCTGTAGCTGCTTACTGATGTCCTCAGATTCAGAGTAAGAGTTATTGCTCCTGTCTTCAGTAGCAAACTCATTAAAAACAACATGAGGGCTTTCCTCCACGCAAAGGGTCCGATAGTTGAATACTCTGAAGCCTTTGCTGACCCGAGAGTTTCCTAAGAACACTCCCTGATCTGACTTGCTATCAAAAGTTTTCAGCTGATCTTTCCCGTTATTGTGGATAAAGCACGAGCACCCAAAAATATGGAAATAGGATGGCTTACTGCCGTTCCATAGTTCATATGGTGTCTTCTTATGCTTCTTTGTCTGTAGAGATCGGTTCTGAGTGTAACATGCAGTGTCAATGCTTCTGCCCAGAATTTGGTTGAGAGTCCTGAGTTTGCGAGTAGAGTTCTTGCTGCTTCTTTGAGTGTTCTGTTCTTTCGTTCAGCAACTCCATTCTGCTGAGGTGTGCGTGCTGCAGATGTCTCATGCTTTATTCCTTCTGCTTTGCAGAACTCCTCCACCATGAAATTAAGGAACTCAGTTCCTCTGTCAGAACGTATTTTGACAATCTTGGTGTTCTTCTCGACACTGAACCTTTTTAGAAGCTTTGGTAACTCTGTTTTGACGTCAGACTTGTTGGCAATAAATATGACCCAAGTGTAGCGCGAGTAGTCATCAATAACCACTAAAGCATATTTCTTGCCTCTGATCATCACTGGAGAGACTGGACCAAACAAGTCCATATGTAATAGCTGAAGGATTCCATCAGTGGAAGGAGATGGAACAGGTGGATTTTGATTCCTTGTTTGCTTTCCCTTTAGGCATGCTTAACACTGAGTGTCTTTGCTGAATACTTCATTCGGCAGTCCTCTTGCTAGAGTGTTTCTTGCTAATTTGTTGAGCGTTTTGAAGTTGAGGTGGCTGAGTCTTTTGTGCCACAGCCACCCTGTTCGGTTGTCATTCTTTGCCAACAAACAGGCTTCAGGTTCAGTTGAGTTCCAGTCAGCTACATATATATTCTTCTTGCGCGAACCTGATAACAGTGTTTTCCCTGTGGATTTATCAACAACATCACAGAAACCAATGTCAAATATCACTCTATTCGAGTTATCACAAAATTGATTAACAGAGAGAAGGTTATGCTGAAGTCCTTCAACATATAATACTCTTGGAACTTTGGCAGTTCCAATACTGAGTGTTCCATAGCCTCTGGTCTAGCCTTTAGCATTGTTTCCAAACTCGATTCGGGGTCCTTCTTAAGTTGTATAATTCTTCAGCAAGTCCTTTTGGTAAGTCATGTGTCTTGAGCATCTGCTGTCCACATACCAAGGATCTTTGTGCACCTGCAAAACAGAATTATATTTAGGTACCCTTTATTTTTGATTTTGGTTCCTTAGATGTTAGTTTTGGTAACTCATATCTGTCTTACGACCCTGGTGGTCTCAGAAAACTTCTTTCCACTTGCGTCAACGTATCTGACCACTGGACTGGTCGATGCTGACCTTTTAAGCTTTTCAGGTTCAGGAGTCATGATCGTCTGAGTGGTTGGACTGCTGACCTTTGCCTTTTGTGCGGCTTACTTCTTCTTCTTCGGACTTTTAGATCCTCTCCTGACTATAGGATCATAATAATATGACCCATACTGAGCTGGATGTGTCAGCTGAGGAGGTCCATACTGATCAGCCCATTTTGATTTGCTGGTTTCCCCTTGACTGAACTGGGGTGTTTTGGTGCTGATCTTCTTGTCAGAGTGCTGATATGTAGGATGAGGTGCCTTCATCTTTTGTTTGTTCTTGGTTAGGGGGTTCGGTATATCTGCATTGATGGTCTCCCCTTGAACAAACCTATCAGCAAGTTGCACTTCTGAGTGTACGGGGGCAGATGAGGAAGTTCCCTGGCTGAATCCAAGTCCTTCCTTACAGTGCTTGGGCTTGTTGCTTGCTAGCATAGCCTCTAGCTTCTTTTCAGCGCCCATGTACCGCTCAGTCATCAGGTTTCTCCAGACATCATCATTTTTCTTCAGTGTATCATGCTCGGTCTGTAGTCCTGATAGCTCTTGCTTCAGCAGACTCAGTTCAGTATCTTTCTGAGTCAAGTCATTGGTCAAAACTGAGATCCGATCTTCTTGATGCTGGGACTTGGCCATCAGAGAGTTTATTTCCTCCCTGAGTCTCAACATAAGTCCTTCAGACTCAGTAGCAACCTGACTCTTCTGAGAAAGTCTCTGATTCTCCATTTTCAGGGTATCCAATTCCTGAAGAGTCTTCTTCGAGCCGAGCACTCATCCGATACGTTCGTCGAGTAGTTCTTCATATGCGATCGCGACGTCCAAATTCTCATCTGCACCTGAAAGAGTGTCGTGTGTGCAAGGTGAAGAGGAGTTAAATAGTTCATGAGAATTTACCTCATCCTCTTCTCCTGCCATGAGACACTTTTCAGTATCCTCTTCATTTTCAAGCTCTAAGGCCATGAAGGCGGCTTCATCATCCGATGAATCCATGAAGGAATCGACTTCATCTGAGTCATCTGAGAGTTCACCAGCAATGTATGCTTGTCTCTTTTTGATGAACTTCTCCCTTCGAGCTTTGCGAGCTGCTCGTTCAGTAGTGCTAAGCTCAGGACAATCATACTGATAATGTCCTGGCTTTTTGCAGTTGTAGCAGGTGGTGACTCTTTCTTCCTTATTCTCACTGTCTTTTGACTGTGCTGAGTCATCCTTTTTCCTGCATTCAGAAGTGTGTGAGTCAGGAGTGCGCTTGGGTGTGTATTCGTTCTTACCCTTAGAGTCTCTGACAACTCTTGAGAGCTTTATGCGCCTCTCTTTCTCCTTCTGGTATTTTACGGCAAGCAGTGCGTATTTCTTAGCTAGATTACCTTCTTGTATGTCACTGAGTGAAGGTTCAGTTTTGCTAGACGCTGGAGCTGCTGAGCTGACTGATGCTTTGAATGCATGGTCGATTTTGGTTTCAGCTTCAGCTCGCTGCTTCCTTTGAGGTAAGCCAAACTCGAATTCCTCTGCTTTGAGTTCTGAAAAAATATGGTCAGGAGTAACAATATCTAAATCAGAATGACGTAATAATGTAGCAAAAGGAGTCCAGTGACCATCTGGTAGTGCCCTCAAAATCTTGAGATTCATTTCTCGGTTGGAGAATGTCTTTCCCAGCCCGTTGATGGAATTCATCAGATTCGTGAATCTGACGTTGAGATCTTCAATGGTGTCATTAGGCATGAGCGACAATCTTTCCAGCTTTTGGAGTTCCAGCGCAAGTTTATTTGCTTTGATCTTCTGAGTCCCCCGACTCAGTAGCGCTAGAGCACCCCAGAGTTCCTTTGCGGACTTGTAGTCTTGAACTCTCCTGAGATAAGAATCACTTAATGTGGTTAGTATGGCGTTTCTGGCGACGCGGTCTAAGTTGTGAAGCTTTTTCTCCTCTGGAGTGAAGAGGCTTCTGTCATTGGGAATCTTTTTCCCGATCACCATTCCTCCTCCATCTGCTGGATCCTGAGTTACGACGCTATCGATCATGGGAACGATAGGTCCGTCATCTAGAACCTCTGTCATACTGTCGTGGAGAGAGGTCAGATGAGCCTCCATTGTGACCCGCCATACTCCATAATTCTCTACTGAGAACATGGGCACCATCCTTATACCTAACATATCAGACATATTTGATAATGATATGAATGAAGAATGATATGCAGTAAAAACGTTTCCTGGATCCGTTCAAGTAGACCAGTTTCAGAATTACAAGAGTCTTATAGAACAACTGCTCTAATACTAATTGTTGGTCCCGAGAGCACGTTCCGGTATAGAGGGGGGGTGAATACACTTGAAACCGATTTTCTCAACTTAAACACGAACAGTCCTTTTCAGGATGATGTCGTACTGAGCGAGTTCAGCAGACTAGATAAGCTGTTCTGAATCGTATTTGCAGAGTGACTGACTCTACTGAGATCTGCTAGCTGACTGAAAGTCAGAATTCAGTATCTTGCAGATAGAGTTCAGTGGTGCGGAAAAGTGTAGGCCCAATCCAGTTGAGTTGGAAAACGTTTTTACTAAAACAGTTTCAGTAGATTAGTGCAATCAGT
The DNA here is from genome assembly GCA_028984105.1 of Lavandula angustifolia. NCBI lineage: Eukaryota > Viridiplantae > Streptophyta > Magnoliopsida > Lamiales > Lamiaceae > Lavandula > Lavandula angustifolia. The sequence continues at coordinate 22,032,546 of CM054820.1, forward strand.
TAAGTTCGCTGAAACTCAGTTGAATGATTTAAGAAGGCTTTTCAGTATGAACAGTTAAATCAATGCAACAGTGAAAAAGAATACGAGACACAGAGATTTTAGAGTGGTTCGGACATAAAAATCCTACGTCCACTGTCCCGAATGATAAGGAAGCTATTTATTATACTGAGGTAGTCTCAGTTGGTTTGTACGCTAGACAAACTTTGGTCTTGAGATTTATACTGAGCAAGTCTAAGTTTACAAGGTTATCAAACTGAGTGTTTGAAAAACTCTCCAACTGTGAAGGAGTTCTTTACAATAAAGAACAGTTCAAAGATGAAGTCCTTCGTCTAAGTTATGGATATATTCTGTTGAGATTAGGTTAGAGAGATAGGGAACAATGAAGGTGGCTTCTAGAACGACGAACAGCTGAGTATAGCTTTAGGTTCGTGTATCGCCGTTTGGATACTAGAGGCTGAATAAATTAGTTAAACTTGGTTCCCTAAGAGCTAGAATGTAGTTCTTCGCCGGAGATGAATTCTTCGTACTTCTTGCGGAGAACCTAGGCTTTTCGAGTTTGCTCGTTTTGAATGCCCTGTGTGTTCTTGTGTGCTCGTATGTTGGCTCATTAGCTTCAAATTTCGATTTATCCCTCTATTTATAGAGAAGAGACTAGGAAAGATCCGTTGGAGACGATGATCCTTTTTCTCTCTCTTTTGGGTAGCTACCGGCTCTTTTGAAGTATGGTGGCAGTGTCCTTTTCCTCCTTTTCTGGAAAGTTGTTGACTTGCAGCTTTAGTAGGTGTAGGACAGGTGTCTGCTTGTCATTGGTCGAGGTTTAGAAAGTGGTTGAGATGGAATAGACTTCAAGGAGATCTGAAGCTGACTTCTATCTTCCTCGTATTTGACTATACTGATTGACTTTCAAAAGATCTGACAGTTCAGAAGACTGTCTGACCGTTGCTTAGTCTGATCTCTGATTCAGTAGTGAACTACTCCTAAGTTGTTTCTACTGAGGATCAGCTCTGAGTACAGTGAACTACTCCTGCTGAGTTCAGTTCCACTGACTCCGTTCAGTATACTGCTCCTGCTGAGTTCAGTATATACTGAGTCTTCTACATCTGGTCCTGAGGCGAATAAACAACTGAATGCCTGAACCAGAGCAGAGGGTCTGCTGAGTCTGAAACCTCAGAGACAAACACATTACAATATAAAGGTTCACCGATCAAGATAGGGTTTTGGGATCTTCAAATCTTTAGACTAATTCAGAGCACAAGGCTACTAAGTATCGGTCAGTACAGAAGATAGAATCATTTCCCACTACATTACTGCTGAGGATAGAATCATCACCCAACAGAAGTTTTATTATTAAATTTGATGAGTTTGGAATCGAAATGTGCTGAATCGGTGAAGGTTGCTGGACCAGTGCAAGCATCTAGTATCATAATCGATACCTTGGTTCCATAAAGTAGCTTCCCTACTGGTCCTAATTTCCTCTCCTTATAATCTTCTATGAACTTCAATGGTTGGTTGTTGAGTTCATTGGTGAAGAAATTCACCCAGTTGATCTCCGCTCGGCCAAATATAGCCATCATCAACTTCAGTTTTAGCTTTGATAACTAATCAAATGAGCCTGATTGGCTAGACAAAATTTGGGTTACAATGTAAGCCAATGCTCTGAATTCCGGTAGCAACTGACTCTTTGGAAATACAACTTTAAATGCGACGTCATCTCTCCAACAGAATTTGTCTTAGAAATCGTTAATTAATGATTCTTTGTAGGCAATAGGGCTAATTCACTCATCCGGTAAGTTGAAGCATTTCTTCAGACTTCTTCTAATATCAAGCCTCCCGATCTTAGGTTTTCATAAGTGAGCGCCAACCCGAGTCGGATAAGTAAAACCGGTTACTTTTGTATCTGCATCCTCATTTATGTGCATATTATAGAAGAACTATACAACCCATCATGGGAAGTAGTGATTGGGACCTCCATAGAGAAACTGTTCCAAGCTAGAGGAATAAAGACAACCGTATATCGACTCCATGCAAGTCAGATCGGACTTATAGATGCCATCGCCGATTCAAATTAGATCCCCTCCTTGACTATCTGGTCAATATCAAATGGAGAGAAGATCTCGAACTCGGAGATACTTGCCTTATCTATGATATATATAGCTATGATATATATGTTGGGATTTTTTATACTGGAAGCAAATTTTATGCTTGTATACAATGTGTTTTGTCCCTACCACTATTTTATTCTCCTATCTGATAAATATATATATTTGCACATGTTATCATTTATCTTATATAAAAGTTAGATTTGTGTAGTGTGTCGGGTATCACAGAAGACAACACAAATTGGTTGAACTGACAAGATATAAACAATTATCACAGCTGAGACAACTTCAGGATAAGTTGTCGGTTTAAGCTATAGTTTAGATAAGAAGTGGCTTGTCTTAGCTGCTTGTCTTTACTGGTACACTGAAGGTGGTGTATTGATGGATCACAGTGAGATGTGTTCTCCTAACTGACCTTAGTGGATAACCAAGATCTCGGTGACTTAGCTGGTCTTAAGCTTGGTAAGACTTCCGTTGAGTGCATTTGACTATCTATCACTTTGACCTACTATGGTGAACGTCATCGCGACCGGATCTACGTATCTTGGGTGTTAGTAGTTATTTGTGGCTCAAGCTGGTTGTCTGTATCTTGCAGTCGTATCCTAGTAAATGGGTTGATAATATCCGCTGAGGAACTCGAAAGGATTAGCACACTAAACCCGACCGGTTGATTAAGTTCAGGTGTGTTAATAAGGTCGAGTGGTACTACTCAGGATTATAAGATGTTAATTAGTTTAAGTTGTCATTGAGCTTAATTAATTAACGTATATTTTTATCTTAAATACGGATATCAGTTAAGTCTAAAATACGAGCCCTTGCTCAATTTGGGATAAAGGGGTAAGCCAGCACGGATTCTCTAGTGGAATGAATCGGTGTTTGTTAATTAATTTTACTCTGGGCTCAGCATAGATAATTAATTAATTTGAGGCCCTGCTTTATTTCTTATATTAGATCCCTGATCTGGCCCAATTAGTTGTCTAGTTATTTATTGTCTCTCATAAATCATTATTAATAGATTAATGTATTTTTACATTATTTAATAATGTTATTTATCTGGAATTAATTGGCTGGGCCAATTAATTGATAAATATTAGTAGCCCAGTTGATTAATTAATTATATCATGGGCTAATTATGTGGAAGCCCATTATGAATATAATTAAATTAATGGGCTACAAATATATTAATATTATATTGACTTTTGAAGCCTATATATTTAGTATTCTGTTCAGAAAGAGATATACATACATTCTCATAACTCACGCATGGTTTTGAGAGGGAGAGACAAAAATCTTATTTTCTCCAGTTCTCTAACCACCCATAGGGAGAAAAAGGTCGGGACACAGATCAGAAGATCTAACACACGGGCAATAATCAGAGCTGCAACAACATACGAAGGAGGAAGGTATCGATTCCTAACCTTATATTTCCTTTAATTGGTATCAGAGCCTAAGTTTAGGCTCTGATTATTGTTGTTAGGAGCATGATTAGGGTTTAATTCCATCGTTATCGGGTTAATTTTCGTGTTTGGGGCGGCCTGCGAGCCACTGTTTTCACCCCGTTGTAACGTTTTTCTCGTGAGAAAATCCACGAGTAAATGATAAGACCTATTTGTTATGTGAGTGTACTATTATTGTACTGTAATTGGTCCCGGGTGCACGAATATCGAGGCACGGCAATGCAGAAATACGCAAAAGGGTGAAACCCTAGTTTCAAGCAGAATACGTGGGGGCGCGTGCGAACTTGTTTTTCCGATCCGTTCGGATAGTTTTGTTCATTTTTTCGTTAGCTTCATCTAGATACATCGCACGACCCATTCCGATTTTTGGTTTGTCCGGAATAGCGTCGGAAAGGAAAAGTGGTCGTGCTGTCCAGAAATCCCCAAATTGGCCAGAAAACCCTAGTTTTCTAAGGTTTAACCGCATTTTGCGGTGGCGATTCCCGGTGCATCCGGAGTCTAATCGACAATCGGCTTACACCTCTGGAATCCTCGTATTACGAGCTTCGCGTTGATAGGTCGTAAAGGATCATCCGATCCTGGATGCGATCGAAATTGAAGTCTGAAGTTGGTTGCTCGTTATGAATTCGTTCCGGCAAATTGTTTGAAATTCAGGAAATTGAGGAACTAATCTTGGCCGAAATCCGTTACACGTTGGTCGTGAGTGTTCCAATTATGTTTCCCCTCTTTCAATTGATCGAATCGCGGCTCGGAGAGTACGAATTTGAGCGGCGAAGCTCGCCGGCGATGGGATGCGAAATTCACTTGATTCCCGTCGCGACGGCGATAATTGTCACCGGAATTAGGCCGCCGTGACGTGTGGGTCGTGCCTAGGGGCGGCAGGAGACGACGAAGACGACGGTGTCGGGCCGTGGAGGGCGCGGAAGCCGTATGTCTGCTGCCGGAAGCGCGACCGCACGCAGGCGCTGATTCGCGCTGCTGCGCAGCGGCGGCGTGAGGCGGTTGCCGGGCGGAGCAGGTCGAGGCGGAGGCGGCGACTCCTGGACGGCTTCGGGAAGGCGGCAGCAAGCCGCCTTTAGCGGTGGAGTGGCGGCAGCGGCCGCTGCTGCGTTTTTGCAAGGTTGAAGATGCTGACATGGTGCGCCACGTCAATCGTTGCTTACTAGACCATACACGTGTCTGACATGTGGCTAACACCCTGATGACATGGCAATATAATTTTCGATGCAATTTTCGATGTACTTTTTAAATTCGAAGATTTTGAAGATCGAAGAGCTGTATTATGATCGGGCTATGCAATAGTTAGGAATTACGTGTTTTAAAGCCCGATAACGCCGTTTTAAATTTTCTATTTGTGCATTTATCTATTATTATGCTTTAGCATGCGATTATGTCATTAATTGTGCTTAGAAAAGCATGTAAATAAGATTTATGTCGTTATTAAGCATGTTTTAATTTTCACGAGCACGTTTTATTATTCTCGTTTAGAAATTGCATGCTTTAGGAATTATGTCATGTTGCATGATTCGTAACAAACCTTTTGAATAAAAAGACTAAGCAACTTTAAATTAAATATTTAATTAGATTTCATTAATTTGGATATTAAACACTTAATTGGACCTCCTTTAATTGGACTCTACAGAAAAGTAGTTAGATTATGTAAGTAAACGTCCACCTGCGTGGCTGGCTTGCATCTTTGAGCTACAAGTTTTGTGAGATGAGTTTTCCAAAAACAATATTTGATTATTATTGAGTAGTGGGAGCGAAGCCGTAAACGTCCACTTGCGTGGCTTGCGTGCCTTGTAAACACGAGTACTCTAGAAGATAATAATTAAATAGGATGGCTAAATAGATCAAATTGAATGCGGCATGGTTCGAGTAAGTATGTCAATTTCGAGAATTTGATTCTATTTTGGTCAAATTAATGGTCAATGCTTAGATGTCAACGCAGGTAAAATTCACTTCCCTCGAAGTCCCTTACCGAGTTTTAATAGTGACATGGTCCAGAATATCGAACTTTTAATTCCATTCGTCTTAAGAACCTAGGCGTGGATTGAAATTAAAGCGCTAGGTAAATAGTTTGGTTTAGGGTTACGCTAGTAAACGTCCACCTGCGTGGCTTGCGAGTGGAATTCCTAGAGCCGTTCGAGGTTTTTAATATCATTGTTTTTACAAAAGGTTACAATGATTATTATTTATGAATTATATGCAAATAATAATTTCATACATGCTTTTAAATTACATTTTTCAGATATGTCTGTTCGAAAAATTTTCGAGTTCCTAAACAGTCTCACCAACCAAACTCTAACGGGTTTAACAAATTTAAATACTTTCATAGAGTGGAAGAGATATCTTACCTTCCCAATAGATGCTCTGCAAAGGTCCTATAAGAACTTCTGTTTTAGGACCGCTATGTCTAAGAACGAGCTTACTATGAGTATGTTACTTAAATCTTTGGTAGCGGTCAAAGAGGTTATAGGAAATGGCAAGAGTGCTCAAGTCTTGAATATCCCTAGTAGTTCAATGAATCCTCCAAAAGGCGGAAACCAAAAAAAGAGCAGAAAGGGTGGTCAATTCAAGAAGAGCAGTGGGAGTAGGAAGATGGTCCTTACCGGCGACATACGAATATCAAAGAAGAAAGGAAGGTTCTTCAATTATGGTAACAAAGGATACTAGAATAATTACAATCCAGATGTCAAGGCAAATCAAAAAGAGACGCGAGTCACTTTTGTAACTGAGACTGTTCTAGTTTGCTCTTCTACCCACGAATGGGTAGTGGAGTCGGGGGCAACTGATCATGTTTGTTACACCTTGCAAGGTTTCTTGCAGAAAAGGCAATTGAGCAATGGCGAGGTGGTAGTCTCAATGGGCAATGGATCGAAAGTTCCTGCAATTGCCATTGGAGATTTACATCTATATTTTGATAGTTCTGTTTTAGTACTAAAAGATGTTTAATATGTGCCTGAGTTTAGGCGAATCAATATTTCTGTTTCAAAAACTCTGCACCATAGATGGTTATAAATCAAGTTTTGATAGTGAAGTTTCTATCATGAAAGACGATGATTTTATCTGTGGTGGACCATTAAACGGATCTTTAAATACTATTACTTGTAAACCGCGTAGTTTTGTTAATATTGCTTCCTCATCATCAAATCCTAAGAAGAAGAAAGAGTCTTCTAAGGTAAACCAAACTTATCTGCGACACTTAAGACTAGGTCACATCAATTTTAACAGGAGTCAAAGGTTGGTGGAATATGGATCATTGGAGTCTCTCCAAGTTGAACCATTTCCAACTTGCGAAACCTGTTTGGAAGGAAAGATGATGACTAGGCCTTTTAAGGCAAAGGGTTATAAAGCCATAGAACTATTAAGTCTGATACATTCTGACTTGTGTGGGTCTATCTCTACACAAGCTCATGGAGGGTATGAGTACGTCGTCACATTGACTCGAGGTATGGATATGTTTACCTTCTTCAGCACAAGTTGGATTGCTTTGAAACCTTTAAGGAATTCAAGGCAGAAGTGAAGAAGAAGCTAGGTAAAGAAATCAAAACACTACGATCTGATCGTGGTAGGGAATACCTATCAAACGAGTTCAGGGACTACTTGACAGAATGTGGGATTACATCCCAGCTTACAGCACCGGGCACGCCTCAGCAGAATGGTGTGTCAGAGAGAAGGAACCGAAGTCTCTTAGAGATGGTTTGGTCGATGATGAGTTATGCAACTTTGCCATTTTCCTTTTTGGGGATATACATTAGTAACCATAAATCTCGAGTCGACATCATCCTTGAGGAATTACAAGGTGGTCGAGTTCCACGTGAACAACCAGTTGTGCAAGATAGTACTCCACGAGTAACTGCACAATCTGTTAACACATCGCCTGACACTGTTCGACATAGTGGGAGGGTGATATTTACACCTGATCGGTATATGGTCACTGGGGAGACGTTTGATCATCTCCCAGCAGAAGAACAAGATACCGTGGATCCCTAGACTTACAACGAAGCAGTGGGAGATGTAGATGCAGATTCCTAGCGAATCGTCATGGACTCAGGATTTAAGTCCATAATTGATATGGATGTATACGAGGTCATTGAACTACCTGAGGGCTACAAGGCTATTGGTAGTAAGTGGGTATACAAGAGAAAGAGTGGACTGAATGGAGAGATCATGGCGTTTAAGGCCAGGCTAGTGGCCAAAGGTTTTACCCAGAAACAAGGTATCGATTACGAAGAGACCTTCTTGCCTGTAGCAATGTTCAAGTACATTCGGATTCTCCTTGCCATAGCAGCTCACATGAAAGTAGAGATCTTGCAAATGTATGTCAAAACCGCATTCCTAAACTGTCACCTTTAAAAAAGGTAGGGACATCTACACGAAACAGCCAGACTGTTATGTGAAGGAGGGCGGAGAGCATCTACTTTGGAAGCTTAAGAAGTCTATTTATGGACTTAAGCAAGCTTCCCGGTTATGACACCAGCGTTTTGACGAGATAGTCAAATCCTATGGTTTTGTATCCCATCGTAACGAGGTGTGTGTACCGTATTTGTGTTCACGGATCAGTGGTGTTTCTTGCATTTTACGTAGATGACATCCTTCTCATTGGCAACAATGTTGAAGTGTTATCAGACGTAAATACGTGGTTATCCGAGCCGTTTCAAATGAAGGACTTAGGTGAAGCTGCTTACATCCTTGGGATCAAGGTTATCCGAGATAGCCAGAAAAGGAAGTTAAGCTCGTCACAAGTGTCCTACATTGACACTATTATTGCTCATTTTAGCATGCAAAAAGCTAAGAGAGGTTCAGTACCTTTCAGATATGGCATTTTTCTATCCAAGAATCAGTGCCCTAAAACGCCTGAAGAGATAGAAAGTATGAGGCTAGTATCATATGCTTCCGCTGTCGGTAGCCTCATGTATGCAATGCTTTGTACGAGAGCAGATTTCTCATATGCTGTAGGCATGGTCTCAAGATATCAGTCTAACCCTAGAATTTCCAAGTTGACAGAGACAAGAAGAAGTCTACCTCGGGTTATGTGTTTACCTTGGGAGGTGGAGCCATTTCATGGAGGAAGGCAAAGCAGAAATGCATTGCGGACTCAACCATGGAAGCAGAGTATGTGGCTGCTTCATAAGCTTCGAAAGAGGTAGTTTGGCTCAAGAATTTCCTCCTGGATCTTAATATTGTTCAGAATTTGCCTAAGGCGATTACCTATTTATTGTGATAATACGGGTGCAGTGAAAAATTATAAGGAACCTAGATCTCACAAGGCGTTTTAACACATAGACAGGAAGTACCACATTATACGAGTATTCGTAAATCGAGGTAACGTGGTGATTGAGAAAATTGGAACTGAATTCAACCTAGCTAATCGTTTCACGAAGAGCTTTCCACTCCCGGCTTACGAGAAGCATGTTCGTGGCTTAAGGATGGTAGAGTTGCCCCCCACTTAGGACTACAAAAACTTTGGTATAAGTGGTTGAAGATGCAGTGATAGATAGGATAGATAGTTGAGTACTAGTTTGTACCATATGGGTAGTAGTTTGTACCTAGAACTGACATATTGTATACTAAAAGTTTACTTTAGTATAAGTGGGAGAATTGTTGGTATTTTGTATACTGGAAGCAAATTTTATTCTTGTATACAATGTGTTTTGTCCCTACCACTATTTTATTCACCTATCTGATAAATAGATATATTTGCACATGTTATCCTTTATCTTGTATAAAAGTTAGATTTGTGTGGTGTGTCAGGTATCACAGAAGACAACACAAATTGGTTGAACTGACAAGATATAAACAGTTATCACAGCTGAGACAACTTAAGGATAAGTTGTCTGTTTTAGCGGCAGTTTAGATAAGAAGTGGCTTGTCTTAGCTGCTTGTCTTTATTGGTACACTAAAGGTGGTGGATTGACGGATCACAGTGAGATGTGTTCTCCTAACTGACCTTAGTGGAGAACCAAGATCTCGGTGACTTAGCCGGTCTTAAGCTTGGTAAGACTTCAGCTGAGTGCATTTGGCTATCTATCACTTTGACCTACTATGGTGAACGTCATCGCGGTCGGATCTACGTATCTTGGGTGGTAGTAGTTATTTGTGGCTCAGGCTGGTTGTCTGTATCTTGCATTCGTATCCTAGTAAAATGGATTGATAATATCCCCTGAGGAACATGAAAGGATTAGCACACTAAACCCGGCCAGTTGATAAAGTTCAGGTGTGTTAATAAGGTCGAGTGATACTACTCAGAAATATAAGATGTTAATTAATTTAAGCTGTCAGTGAGCTTAATTAATTAACGGATATTTCCATCTTAAATACGGAGATCGATTAAGTCTAAAATACAACCCTTTGCTTAATTTGGGATAAAGGGGTAAGTCAGCACGGATTCTCTAGTGGAATGAATCTGTGTTTATTAATTAATTTTGCTCTGGGCTGAGCATGGATAATTAATTAATTTGTGGCCCAGCTTTATTTCTTGTATTGGATTCCTGATCTGGCCCAATTAGTAGCCTTGTTATTTATTGTCTCTCAGAAATCGTTATTAATGGATTAATGTATTTTTTACATTATTTAATAATGTTATTTATCTGCTGATCTGGAACTAATTGGCTGGGCTAATTAATTGATAAATATTAGTAGCCCAGTGGATTAATTAATTATATTATGGGCTAATTATGTGGAAGCCCATTTGGAATATAATTAAATGAATGGGCTACAAATATTTTAATATTATATTGACTTTTGAAGCCTATATATATTAGTATTATGTTCAGAAACAGAACACACATATTCATAAAATTATACACGCATGGCGTGAGAATGGGAGAGACAAAATATTATTTTCTTCAGTTCTCTGACCACCCAGAGGAAGCAAAAGGCCGGGACACAGATCAGAAGATCTGACACAGGAGCAACAATCAAAGCCGCGACAACATACGAAGGAGGAAGGTGTCGTTTCTAACCCTTATATTTCCTTCAGAAGATTCTGTAGTGCTGGACTCAGCAGGAGCAGCATACTGAAAGGTGTTCAAGAGTCAATAGAACTGGACTCAGCATGAGCAGTTGACTAAACTCAGAGTCTTGACCTTTAGTAGAGTTGAACTCAGCAGGAGTATACTACTGAACCTTGGGTCAGACTCAGCAATGGCCGGTCAGTTACTTTAACTGACAGTGGACTTCAGAGAATAAATCAGTAGAGTTGTCCGAGGTAGTACATCAAAGAAGTCAGCTTCAGTAAGCCTTGAAGTCTAAACATGTTTCAACTACTTTTTGTACCTTGACCAATGTTAAGAAGCCAGCTGAAAAAGTATCTGTCAAAAGCTGCAAGTCAACCACTTTTCTGAAAAGTTTGTGGACTCAGCGGAAATTCAAAAGAGCCGTTAGCTACCCATAGAGTGACACGTGGATAGTTCGTCTCTAACAGATCTGTCCATAGCTCACATCTATAAATAGAGGGAAAATCAAATTGAAGAAATATAATACAAAAACACAAAGAGAGCAACAAGCAAACAAGAACACAAGATATACGCGACGAACTTCAGAGCGCAATCTAATCGTGATAAGCATTCATCTTGCTCTCAGGGAACACAAGCTTACATAGAACTCAAGCATCTAGCATCCAAGTGAAGAACACGAACCCAGAGAGATTATTCCTCACTGTTCGTCGCTCTAGAAGCCCTTCTTGTTTCCTTCCCTCTAACATAAGCTCAACTGTAATATCTATAGCTTAGACCGAAGGAGTTCATCTTTTTGAACTATTCTTAGTCTTAAGAACTCATTCATCATTGACGATACATTCAAACATATTTTTGTTTGACCCTGTAAATTGAGAGGTGATAAAGATTATGTTTATGAAAACGTAATCAATAATATTGGCCGACATTTAAAAATTAAATTCATTTTACAACCCACAAAAAAACTCATTAATATAATATAAGGGATATCTATATAAACAGTCCAAGTCACATTGGATTGAGTGCACATTTGACGAGAGAGAAATGAGCCAACAGAGTATAAATGTCATCGAGTGCATTCATTTAAACTGAGACTTGTTTAGTATAATCACAAGGTTGTGTTTGTCCAGTGCATAAACCAACTGAGACTAACTCAGTATAATAAAATAGCCACCTGCCTTATTCAGGACAGTGTACGTAGGATCTTGCGTGTCCGAACCACTTTAAAAGTCGTTGTGTTTATAACTGTGGCATTGATTTAACTGTTCATACTGAAAAACCATACACAAAATCATTCAACTGAGTTTCAGTAACAAGCTTAACTGACTGCACCAATCTACTGAAACAGCTTTTATAAACAAACGTTTTCAAACCAAACTATATTGGGCTTACACTTTCCGCACGCTACTGAACATTATTGAACGCGTCTGAATTCTGACATCAGTCACCCAGCAGAGCTCAGCACCTTTAGTCACTCTGTCCACACGATCTAAAACAGCTTATCTGGTCTACTGAATTCATTCAGTAGGCAATCTCCGTTATCGGACTGTTCACGTTCTAGTTTGAGAAAAAGGTTTTCAGGTGTATTCACCCCCTACACCTGAACGTTTGACTCGGGACCAACAAGGGTAATCTAGAGTGAAGAATTAAACTGATTTCTACGGTTAAGAGAGTTATTCGGTTTGTATATATTGAGAGTGCAGAGCTTTGATTACTTGAATGCTTTGTGTTTTCGGTTTCTTTAACGCTTGAAGATTGATTTCAATTTATAATCTCTACCCATGAAAAGATCTGTTGGAGAGGACCTTGCCACATGTGAAAAACGACAAGAAAAATGACCAACTCATATTGAACATCATAGTAGAGAATCTCTCTTTTTCAGTCTTTAGGGCAACTTTATATCATGGCAAGTACACGCTGACAGCTCTTCATAGGTCGAGGTTGATTGATAGGTGAGGCTTGTTTAAACTCCAAGACTGATACTGAGTTGACTTCCTTTGATACCTAGAACATTTTAGCTGAATGGTCCTTTACTAATATTCTCTGAGAGATTTAGCTTTGTAGGTCGATCCTTTTGTACTAATACTCAACACACGTTCAGTAGATTCGGATAATTCCAACTAAATCTTCAATCACTGAGTCCATCCATCAGTTGAGAAAAATAATCTACTGAGTCTATTAGCTACTGAACTCTATCTAGCCTACTGAGCACCTACCAGACTGAGCTTAACTAAGCTATTACATTACATTAGTTCATGACTCAGCTAAGGGTTTTGGGATCTTCAAATCTTATATTAAATCATCACCCAACATTTCCTGAATCATCTGCTGAACTGCATGCTCATTTGTATTTGTTCATCCAAAAGGTCTTCATACGCTATAACTGCGTCCAACGGTTACCCAGTTGTTGAGCATGTGTTGTATGTGTAGTGTGTTGAAGAGGTATTATAGTAGTATTGAGAATTTACCTCTGCCTCTTCTCCTACCATTAGGCATTATTCATTGTTACTAGCCACTTTGGCCATGAATGCAGACTCGTCATCTGAAGAGTCTATGAACAAGTTCTCTTCCATCGAGCAGTCGGACATTTCTCCAGCTATGTATGCATGGGAGAACTCGACTCTTCGAGTTTGTCTCTTAGATCTTTCTTTTGCTGAAAGATCTGGGCACTCATACTAAAAATGTCCAGTCTTTTTGCATTTGTAACATGTGAAGGTTCTTCCTTCTCTTCAAATTGTTTCCTTTGACTATGAGGCAGAGTTCTCCGTGTTCCTGCAGACTCACTTTTTTTGGTAGAATTCTCAGACTTACTCTGTGAGCTCTTAACAAACCTTTGTAGCTTCCTGACTATATCTTCCTCCTTTTGGTACTTAAGAGCAAGAAGCGCATATTTATCAGCAAGATTTTCAGCATTTGGATTGGACATGTTTGTCGCGGTTGAGTGGCTTGCTGAACTCGTCGACGTATTGACAATTTCCTTGAAGGCATGATCTATTGGTGTCTCAGCAGTCATCAACAAATTCTTTGTGGGAGATTGTGTTTGAACTCCTTTGCTTTTAGCTATGAAAATACTTGGTCAATAGATAAAGAGTTACGATCAGATTGCCGTAAGTATGTGGAAAATGAACTCCACTCTAGTCTTGGTAGTGATCTGAGAATCTTCATATTCATCTCCTTTGCAGAAAGCTCTTCCCACCACATTGATAGTGTTGATCGGATTCCTGAATCTAATATTAAGATCTTCAATCTCTTCATCGGGCATCATAGTAAACGTCTCAAACTTCTCGAGTTCCAGTTCTAATTTGTTGTCTTTAATTTGCTGATCCCCCGACACAGAAGTGCTAGAACATCCTAGAGTTTTTCGTCTTACAATATTGTACTCTGTCGAGATAAGAATCAATAAATGTAGTCCATATTACAATCCGTACAACTCAATCAAGATTGTGAAACTTTCTTTCTTCAAGCGTGAAGGCATCTTTATGTCTGGGGACCTTCTTCGTTTTGGTCTCTCCTCTGCATCCATCAGTAACAAACACGAAACTATACATCATAGGTACAATGGGGCCGGTCTCCAGCACCCTAGTCATGTTGTCATGGAGAGACATCAACTGTGCCTCCATTCTGACCCTCCAGACGCCATAGTTCTCTAGTGAGAACATAGGTACCATCCTAATACCTGACAGTAACAGGGTATACAATGAATGGAAGAAAGATGCAAATGCTATGAAAACGTTTTTAGAATCTGTTGAAGTAGACCACGGAGTCTCAAAAAAGATGATAAGAAGAACACTACTTTTGTTGGTCCCGAGATAAACGTAAAGGTGTAGAAAGGGGGGGGGGGTAAATACACCTGAAAACAATTTCTCAACTTAAAACGCGAACAGTCCTTTTTAGGAGAATGTCGTACTGAATAGGTTCAGTAGACCAAATAAGTTGTTCTAAATCGCGTGGTAAAGTGACTGACTTAACTGAGGTGTGCTAGCTGACTTAGGTCAGAATTCAGTACTGTTCAGGTGAAGTTCAGTATAGTGCGGAAATGTGTAGGCCCAAATTCAGTTGAGTTAGAAAACGTTTTTAAGAGAACAATATCAATATATTAGTGCGACCAGTTAAGCTTTGCTGAAACTCAGTTGGATGAGTTAGAAATATATTTTCAGTATGAGCAGTAATCAATGCAACAATAGAAACACAGAACACAAGCAATTTTAAAGTGATTCGGTTCCAACAATCCTACGTCCACTGTCCCGAAAAGATCATGAGGCTATTTTATTAAACTGAGTTAGTCTCAGTCGGTTTGTGCACTGGACAAACTAGTGTCTTGAGATTTATAATGAGCAAGTCTCAGTTTACAAGATATCAAACTTAAGTGTTTGACAAACTCTCCAACTATGAAGGAGTCCTTTACAATAAGGACTAGTTCAAAGATGAACTCCTTCGTTCTAAGCTATAGATATAGTTTGCTGAGCTTAGGTTAGAGGGAAAAGGGAACGAGAAAGTGGCTTCTAGAGCGACGAACGGTTAAGTATAGACTTTTGGTTCGTATTCAGTCGCTTGGATACTAGAGGCTTTATGATCTGATTCAGCTTAGTTCCCTACGAGCAAGTATGTCGCCTTTCGCTGGAGATACCTCTATGAAGTTCTTGCAGAAAGCTTAAGTCATTTCTGAGTTACTCATGAACGCTCGTGTGTTCTTCGTTTTCTAGGTAAGCTTCAATTTGAAATCTTCCCACTATTTATAGAGCAGAGACATAGATAGATCCGTTGGAGACGAAGATCCATGTGTCTCTCTCTTTTGGATAGCTAACGTCATTTTCAAAGTATGGTGGCAGAGTCCTTTCCCTCCATTTCTGGAAAGTTGTTGACTTGCAGCTTTAATCAGAAAGTAGACAGCTGGCCGCTTGTCATTGGTCGAGGCTGAAGAAAGTAGGTGAGACAATTAGACTTCAAGATGGATCTAAAGGTGACTTCTCTATACCTCGTATGACTCTGCTGATTTGACTTATGAGATATCCTGACAGTCAGAAGATTGTCTAGCCATTGCTGAGTCTGATCTATGTTTAGTAACATACTCCTGCTGAGTTCAGCTCTACTGAAGATCAACTCTGAGTTCAGTGAACTACTCCTGCTAAGTTCAGTTCCACTGACTCCTTTCAGTATACTGCTTCTGCTGAGTCCAGTACTACTGAGTCTTCTTCTTCTGGTAATGAGGCTAATAGTCTGCTGAAGAACCAGCGGACAGAACTGAGTGCCTGAACCATATTGAAGAGTGTCTACTGAGTCTGAAACTCTCAGAGACAAAATAACAATTACAACAGAATGGTTCATCAGTCAGAGACAAAATAACAATTACAACAGAATGGTTCATCAGTCAACAGAGACAAAATAACAATTACTGAGTCTGAAGAGTGTTTACTGTGCACTAGGCTACTGAGTCATACTGAATCATCTCTGAACAATTTCCCCCTATTTGATGATGCCAAAACCTAACACTCCAAACTATCAGAAACAGACTCCTTACAAAAATTACAAGTAGAAACATGGAGTTGTTCTTCAAATTCTAGACTACTGAGGGAGTTCAAGGGAGAAATATTAGAACCTATAAGAAATCTAATCAACAATTTCCCCCTTACTAACAACAATTTCCCCCAAATACATCTATCAGACCAGAATCTATCAAGCTAAGTAAAAATTGTTGGTCCCGAGAGTACGGTCAGGTGTAGAGGGGGGGGGGGGTGAATACACCTGAATCCAATTTTCTCAACTTCGAACACGAACAGTCCTGTTCAGGAAGGTGCCGTACTGAAATAATTCAGCAGACCAAATAGTTGTTCTGAATCGTGTGTGGCAAAGAGTCTGACTCTACTGAGATCTGCTAGCTGACTAAGTCAGAATTCAATATCAAACAGGTAGAGTTCAGCGGTGTGGAAAAGTGTAGGCCCAAATCAGTTGAGTGGAAAAACGTTTTATGCAAGTCTCAGGTCAGTAAATAGACAGTTCAGTATGCTGAGACAGTTGAATGATTTTAAGAAGATTTTTAGTATGAACAGTAAAATCAATGCAACAGTAATCAGAAAGCAATAACAAGACACAGATTTTTAAAGTGGTTCGGATATCAATCGATCCTACGTCCACTGTCCCGAAAGTTCAGGAGGCTATTTATTATACTGAGTTAGTCTCAGTCAGCTTGTGCACAGGACAAAGCCGTGGCTTGGGGATTATATCGAGCAAGTCCCGGTTACAAAGGCATCAAACTAAAGTGTTTGACAAACTTCTCCAACTATGAAGGAGTCCTTTTACAATAAGGATTGGGTTCAAATATGAACTCCTTCGTCTAAGCTATAAGTATATTCTGTTGAGCTTAGGGTTAGAGGGATAGGGAACGAGAAAGTGGCTTCTAGATTGACGAACAGCTGAAATAAGCTTTAGGTTCGTGTATCGTCGATTTGGATACTAGAGGCTCTTCTAACAGTTTAGCTTGGTTCCCTATGAGCTGAGAAGGTAGTCTTTCGCCGGAGATAGATCTTCAAGTTCTTGCGGAAGACTTAGGGTTTTTTGGTTCTAGCTCGTTTGAATGCTTGTGTTTGTTTTCGTCGTTAAGCTTTTGCGTATTCTCTCTTTCTCTTGAAATGTCCCTCTATTTATAGAGCAGAGATTGGAAAAGATCCGTTGGAGACGATCTTCCTTTCTCTCTCTCTTTTGGTAGCAAACGGCTCTTTTGAAGTAGGTAATAGTGTACTTTCCCACCTTTTTAGGTAAAGGGTTGACTGCAGCTTTAGCAGGTGAGAAGACACGTGTGTTCTTGTCATTCGTCGAGGTGGATAGAGTGGTTGAGACAGCCACGAGACTTCAAGGCAAACCGAAGCCGACTTCTCTCTTCCTCGTATATGACAATGCCGATTGTCTTTCAAAAGTATTTGACGCTTCGACCGTCTCGCGATCTTGAGTCCGATCCCGTATTCGGTAGGTAGATAGCCGAGGAAAGTCTCATCGAAGATCAGCTCGAGTTCAATGAATCGCTCTCGCCGAGTCCGGTTCCATCGACTCTTTCGATATCTTGCTCCCGCCGAGTCCAAGTATCACTGAGTCTTCTACTTCTGGTGTTAAGGCAGATAATCTACTGAGCGCCTTGATCAGAGCAGAGTGTCTACTGAGTCTGAAACCTCAGAGACAAATAATGATTACAACGGAATGGTTCACCAATCAAATAGGGTTTTGGGATCTTCAAATCTTCTCAACAATCAGAGCACTAGGCTGCTGAGCATGGTTCAATATAGAAGATAGAATCATTTCCCACTAAGTAAGACTATGCTGAGGATAGAATCATCACCCAACAAAAACTGACACACACAGATATAAATATAAATATAAATATTCAGTGAGTGTGTGAGTCAGTAATCACTTGATTGATTCTGAGTGTTAAGTATAAAATAACAAGGCCATGTAGAAAATAAGGAATTGTCAGGGCCGAACAGCAATGATGTTATATATCAGTAGGAATATCAGTACAGTACATCAACTTGTTACTCTAGAAAGAAATACAAAGATACACAGAAGCTATCAACTATCTCCTGAACTGTTGAATCCGTTCTTTAAAGTCTTTGGACTTCTCTTTAGGAAGCGGCAGTCCATACATCCTGTATGTATCTCTCCTCAGCTTCAGTATCTGTGCCATATCAGCAGGATCAGTCTCATCGAGATCAGTGGCCTGAGCAGCACTCTTAATTTCTCCTTCAATGACTCCAGTATGTAGGGAACCATCAAGCTTTAGTGGGGGAGGCAGAGGTCTTGGAGCTGGGACCCTGACATCAACCTTATCTGCTAGGGCCTTCTGAACTCTTGCATAAATCTCTGGATCACTCTTCAGAAGCCACTCAGCAAAGACAATTGACTTGTGCATGTCAGACTAATACCTCCAGAAATAGAACCTCTTGATGAAGTTAGCTTTCAGCCTCTCCCACCTCTGAGTCCGTTCCCATGGCATCCAAGTATCAACTCTGGGCCACCTGTGGATTTTGAGGTCTGTGGGCTTCCTCTCCTGTATTTGTATGGAATTTCAGCCTTCTCAGGAATCCTCTGACTTGCTTCTTTCTCAGCCTTGATCCTAAGAGCCTCTAGATCAGCGAGTCTGAGCCTTTCCCTTACTTCACTAATCTACCTAGCTTCAGCTCCTCTGTCTAAGTATCTCTCCATCTGATCCCAAATTTCTTGCATTTCTTGCTCTTGTTCCCTAGAAGGGACATAGGATGGAACGTGCTCTTGCTCTTCTTCTGAATCAGCAAGTGTTGAAGATTTGGATTTTGAAGTACCCTGCTGACCAGTGTGTTGTTGTTCTCTTTCCTTCTCCTATTTAGCTTCATCGCTGAGCTTCAGATTCCTCGCCGGTAGCCTTGTCCTAGGCTTCTTTCCACTCTGAACTTTGGTTCTGCCTTTGGCAGGCTGTTTCTTTGGCTTATTCGCAGCCTCTGCCTCGGCTATCTCCCTTGCCAGCTTCTCATCAGCTGCAATCTAAGCCACTTCCTCAGGAGATATGAACCTCTTAGTTCCTTTCTTTTTGGGTGGAGTGGGGAGCTTCAGTATCTTCTTCCCTTTCCCCTGAACTGGAGGAGGTAGAGGGACTTCTTCCTCTTCAGAGTCCTCCTCTGCATACTCAACAACCTCCTTAATAATATCACTAGGAGTTTGAGTTGCTGACTCTTTTGGTCCTGAGCCACTTGGGCCGGTCTCAGTAGGCACTACAGCCCCTGCTGCTGAGATACCCTGGGCCTCACCCTGATCTTGTTGAGCAGTGGGAGCAGTGGGAGCTGATTGTTGAGTCTAAGTTGCTCCTGCCACTGTCCTAACTCCCCTTGGTGCTCTAGGTACCTTTTCTTTACCTTCCCCCTTTTTGGCATCAGCAAATAGGCCAAGGGTATGTGCCTGTACCTTCTTATCTAGACTGGTATAAGCTGAGGCAAGGTTATCCAAAGCATCCTGCAGTTTAACAAGCCTCTCATGGAGTTCATTCCTCTCATCTGTGAGTTCTTCATTGTATTTCTTCTTAGAGGTCTCCACAGTCTGAATAGAGTTCAACTTCTGATCCACTTTATCTTCCATGGCCTTCTGAATGGTCTGGAGTCTGAGCTCTGAGGCCTGAGTCAGGGAAGATATGGATGTAGTGTGAGCTGACTGGGCTGCCTTATATTCTTCAAGAGGTTTAGCTTGGGCAGCTTCCATCAGCTTTTGTTGCCTGTCGAATTCGGCTCTCTGAGTGGCTAGTGTATCTGTCAATATTGTAGAGAAGTCAGGGGCAGGTGTATTCTGAATGGTCATTCGGAGCCCCTTAATCTCCGCACTCTGAGCCTGAGTGGACTGCCTCCACGTCTTGTGTATGGCGCGGGCAAGGAGTCGGTTCTGAGCACCTTGACTCCTCAGGCCCTTGCCACTGTCTTCGATCGTCGGCTCTTCGAGCTGGGCGGTACCTCAAATGCAGACCCCAACAACAGCTGAACTGGATTCGCGGACTGAGAGGTACAGCCGCCGACTTTCCTGGAGGGAGGATGTTGAGAGGTGGTTCAGCAGTTGTAGTAGGAGCATCCTCCTCCAGTTGAGTTCCCTCACCAGGCTTCTTAGGGCCTGAATCACGGGGCGGGTCACTGAAGCGGGTAGACAGTCAATCAGCAAAGCAAGCATGGCCGCCATCAGATCCTCCAAGGAGCAGATGTCAGCAGGCTCAGAGTAGCCTATCTTCTCCTGGATCATTAACTCCTCCTCATGGAGTTGTTCGCAGGAGTGGTGTTGGATCAACTTATTCAGTGTTGACCACGCCTGGAACCGAATCAGAGTATGGAGCCTGGCATGCCTTGCTAATATAATCAAGTCTGAATGGCTAGCTATCTCAGGGATTACTTCTAAAACTTCTCGGGAGGCTCTAGATTGTAACGCTGATGCCTCCATCCCGATTGACTCTGACTCTGACACGGTCTCTGAATCCTCAACTTCTATCGGAGACGTTTGTTTTTCAGCAGATGGGATGCTGCTGAGTGGTGGGATATCCAAGGGGATTTGAGTACGAGAGATCGGATCAGCTTCTACCCCTTGGTCTACTGCTTCACCTTGTTCAGTGGAGACGGCCTTCTCCACTGACACTGTCTTCTCAGAGGACTCAGCCTCGTCTCTGAGTTGTAGAGGAGGTACAACCACAGCTTCACTAACCTTCTTCAGCTTCTTGGTCGGTGTCTTCTGAGCTTCCTTGGGAGGTGACCTCTTCTTTGATGGAGTGGAGGTCTTCTGAGAGCCTTGCTTAGGCTCAGCAGGCCCTGAGCCAATCTGCTGAAGGGCCGCTGCCCTGCTCTGGAACCTTACCTTCTTTGGGTTGAAGTACATTTTGTCAGCGTAGACCACATGGTCAGCTCCACATAGGTCTTCTATCATTACTGAGAGCTTCAATCCGTAGAGGATTTTTCCCTTCACGGCTAGGCAGTTAGTGGATCGATCAAATTTGGCTGCCTGAGTCATGAACTCCTTTAGGAAGAACTCTGTCCAATTTATCTTCGCTTGATCGAAGATGGCCATCATCATCTGAATCTTTGGCCTCAATACTTGATCAAATGACCCAGCCTAACTCGTCAGTATCTGAGTGACGATATAGGCTAAGGCTCTGAACTTAGGGAGCATGGCATTCTTTGGGAAGGCGGCTCTGAAGGTGGTAGGCATCCCGCAGAATATTTCCATGTATTCGTCCATAATGTTGTCCTTGTAGCCCACTGTGCTGAACCCCTCGCTCGGAAGCTGAAAGCTTTGCTGAAGAGCTTCCTTGATTGACATCAGCTTGATCTCTGGTACAACACGGGCAGGGTCTCCATTCTGATGAGTAACAAAGAGGCATCTGATATCGCCGTCAACTGATTCTGAGTTCAGATACAACTCAGCGATCTGTCGTGGAAGGAAGTATGATGGCTTCCTTGAGAGAAAGGCCTCCAGCCCTGACGCCCTCAGTGCGTCGAATATCTCCTCCATGAAGTCAAGGTCGCAAGCGTCAAACTCCATCATCGGCTCACACCATACCCGATCCTTCTCGAGGATCTCCTTCATATCAAGCGGAACACTAACGTCCCTTCGTGCCATGGTTTATAATCTGCAAAGGTAAAATATCAGTATCGAAAGAAAAATATTATCAAGAGCACATACGATGCAGAATAATCATTAAGATTTACCAAAGATGTTTCTGAGAGATTGGAATAGAAGTTTGCAAGTAAACGAGTGCTTTATCAGAAATTCTAGGGTTGGAAAATTTTGCAGAGTAAAATGGCGGTTTCAAAACTTTGAACGTGTTTTATATGATAAAGAAGATGAATAGTTATTAATCCACGGTTCAGTTTAAATCTGCTTTATGAGATGAACGGCTAGGATTTAATGTTATAAAATAGGCAATGATCAATTTAGACGCCTAAGTCAAATTACAGTTGTATATAGCCAGAGAAGTAACTTGATTAGACTAGCATTTAATGCGCCGCAGCGTTCAGCATACTTTACATAAAATGTCGTGTATTAAATGTAAACTGTTATATTTAAATGACATTTTCTAAGGCATTGAATACGAAGCTGAATCTGAATTATAAATGCGCAGAATATTTCATTGGCTACTGAGTTGAGATACGCAAACCTGTCAGCTGAACATCGTAGTCAGCTGATACCTCGTGTAGATGGTTGCTGAGTCTCTACTTACTGAATTAGTTCAGTACTGAGAGTGAACATTCCCCCTTGCTGAATGCTCCTCTCTTGAATCCACTTACTGACTGGAGTCAGTAGGGTCCAGCAGACCTAGCTCTACTGAAAGTTCTCTGAATCTGGCTTCAGCTAGAGGCTTGGTCAGAATATCTGCCATTTGACGGTCAGTATGGATCTTCTTCATCCTGATATCCTTCTTTTCGACATGATCATGAAAGAAGTGGTGTCTTATGTCCACGTGCTTGCATCTAGTATAAAGTACAGGGTTATGAGTAATTGCAATTGCACTGGAGCTGTCGCAGAAGATCGGCACTTCATTCTGAATGACATCATAGTTGTGTAGCTGCTGTCTCAGCCAAAGGATTTGGGCGCAGCAACTTCCGGGAGCCATGTATACAGCTTCAGTAGTTGACGTTGCTACTGAATGTTGTTTCTTTGAAAACCACGAAATCAGCTTACTGCCAAGGAACTGACAAGTTCTAGAAGTTGACTTTCAGTCAATTCCACATCCTGCATAGTCAGCATCAAAATAACCAGTTAGTACAATATTATCATCTGATGGATACCATAAACCCATGTCAGGTGTTCCTCTGAGATAGTGGAGAATCTTCTTTGCTGAGTCCATGTTGTTGGGATTTTGTATACTGGAAGCACTTTTATGCTTGTATACAATGTGTTTTTGTCCTTACCACTATTTTATTCTCCTATCTGATAAATATGTATATTTGCACATGTTATCCTTAATCTTGTATAATAGTTAGATTTGTGTGGTGTGTCGGGTATCACAGAAGACAACACAAATTGGTTGAACTAACAAGATATAAACAGTTAACACAGCTGAGACAACTTAAGGATGAAGTTGTCGGTTTAAGCCAGCTTTAGATAAGAAGTGGCTTGTCTTAGCTGCTTGTCTTTACTGGTACACTTAAGGTGGTGTATTGACGGATCACAGTGAGATGTGTTTTCCTAACTGACATTAGTGGAAAACCAAGATCTCGGTGACTTAGCTAGTCTTAAGCTTGGTAAGACTTCAGCTGAGTGCATTTGGCTATCTATCACTTTGACCTACTATGGTGAACGTCCAATGAGCGACCGGATCTACGTATCTTGGGTGTTAGTAGTCATTTGTGGCTCAGGCCGGTTGTCTGTATCTTGCAGCCGTATCCCAGGAATAGGTTGATAATATCCCCTGAGGAACTCGAAAGGATTAGCACACTAAACCTGGCCGGTTGATTAAGTTCAGGTGTGTTAATAAGGTCGAGTGGTACTACTCAGGAATACAAGATGTTAATTAATTTAAGCAGTCAGTAAGCTTAATTAATTAACGGATATTTCTATCTTAAATACGGAGATCGATTAAGTCTAAAATACAAGCCCTTGCTCAAATTGGATAAAGGGGTAAGTCAGCACGGATTCTCTAGTGGAATGAATCTGTGTTAATTAATTAATTTTGCTCTGGGCTGAGCATGGATAATTAATTAATTGGAGGCCCAACTTTATTTCTTGTATTGGATCCCTGATCTGGCCCAATTAGTTGCCTAGTAATTTATTATCTCTCAGAATTCATTATTAATGGATTAGTGTATTTTACATTATTTAATAATGTTATTTATCTGGAATTAATTGGCTGGGTCAATTAATTGATAAATTTTAGTAACCCAATAAATTAATTAATTATTTTATGGGCTGATTTAATAGAAGCCCATTGGATTATAATTAAATTAATGGGCTACAAATATATTAATATTATATAGATTTTTTGAAGCCTATATATATTAGTATTCTGTTCAGAAACTCATACAATTGATTCAAAAAAATCGAGAGTGGCGTGAGATTATAGAGAGAGAATAAATTTATTTTCTTCAGATCTCTGACCACCCAGAGGGAGAAAAAGGTCGGGATACACATCAGAAGATCTGACACAGGAGCAACAATCGGAGCCGCGACAACACACCAGGAGGAAGGTAGCCTTACTGTAAACCCTATTATTCCTTCAATTGGTATCAGAGCCAGGTTTAGGCTCTGATTGTTGCATAATTAGGTTTTATTTCGTCGTTATCGGGTTATTTCGTGTTTGGGGCGGCTTGCGAGCCATTGTTTTGACCCCGTTGTAACGCTTTTCTCGTGAGAAAATCCACGAATAGTTGATAGGATCAATGTGCTATGTGATTGTATTTTAATTGTACTATAATTGGTCCGATTGGCACGAAAATCGAGGCGCGACGGAGCGGAAGGGTGAAAACCTAATTTCTAGCAAAACACGACCGCCAGCTTGAGGAGGCGCGTGGGGGCGCGTTCTTCTGTATATTTCCGATCTGTTCGGATATGTTTGTTCGTCTTCTCGTTAGCTTCGTCTGGATAGGTCGCACAACCCATTCCGATTTCTGGTTTGTCCAGAATAGCGTCGGAAAGGAGAAGTGGTCGTTCTGTCCAGAAATCCCCAAATTGGCGAGAAAACCCTTGTTTTCTAGGGTTCCGCCGCATCTTACGGCGGCGATTCCCGTCCAGTCCGTAGTCAGATTTCCGATCGGCTTGAACCGATGGAATCCTCGTCTTACGAGCTTCGCGTTGATAGGTCGTATGGGGTCATCCGATCCCGGATGCGACCGGAATTGACGTCTGAAGTTCACTGCTCGTTATGAATTCGTTCCGACGAATCGTTTGAAATTCGGGAAATTGAGGAACTAATCTCGGCCGGATTCCGTTACACGGTGGTCGTGAGTGTTCCAATTATGTTTCCCCTTTTTCAATTGATCGAATCGCGGCTCGGAGTGTACGAATTTGAGCGGTGAAGCTCGCCGGCGACGGGATGAGTAATTCGCTTGATTCCCGGCGCGGCGGCGGAAATTGTCGCCGGATTTGGGTAGCCCAGGCGTGAGGATCGTGCCTAGGGGCGGTACCAGACAACGAAAACGGCGGCGCCGGGCCGTGGAGGCCGCGGCAGCCGCGCGCTGGCCGGCCGGAAGCGCGGCCGCGCGCGGCTTCGATTCCCGGCGCGCAGCGGCGCGCGAGGTGGGAAAGGTTTGCGTGGCGGCGGGCATCTTCCCCTCGACGATGGCGGGCTCCGGCGAGTCTCCCGGAACGGCGGCGGCGGCGCGATTTGATGAAGAAGGTGATGCCGACGTGGCGCGCCACGTCGCCCTCTCTACCGACCGGGCGTAAACGGCACCGCCATGTGCCCGCCACGCGTGGCGAATCCCCCGATGACGTGGCGACGACGGTTCGATGCAGTTTTCGACACAGTTTCCAGATTCGAAGATTTTCAAGATTTCAAAGATCTGTATTTTGATCGGGCAATGTAATAGTTAGGAATTACGTGTTTTAAAGCTTGATAACGATTTTAAATTTCCTATTTGCGTATTTATTTTTAATTATGCTTTAGCATGGAGATTATGTGATTAATTGCGCTTAGAAAAGCATGTAAATAGGATTTATGTCGTTGTTAAAGCATGTTTTATTTTTCGCGAGCACGTTTTATTATGTGCGTTTAGAAATTGCATGCTTTAGGAATTATGTGTGATTGCATGATTCGTTACAAACCTTTTGAATAAAAAGACTAAGCAATTTTTAAAATTAAATGTTTAATTGGATTCCATTAATTTGGATATTAAACAATTAATCGGACCTCCATTAATTGGACTCTACACGAAAGTAGTAAGATTGTGTGAGTAAACGTCCACCTGCGTGGCTTGCTTGCATTTTTGAGCTACCAGTTTTGTGAGATGAGTTTTCCAAAACAATATTTAATTATTATTGAGTAGTGGGAGCGAAGCCGTAAACGTCCACCTGCGTGGCTTGCGTGCCTAGTAAACACGAGTACTCTAGAAGATAATAATTAAATAGGATGGCTAATTAGATCAAATTGAATGCGGCATGGTTCGAGTAAGTATGTCAATTTCAAGAATTTGATTCTATTTGGTCAAATTAATGGTCAATGCTTAGATGTCACCGCAGGTACAATTCACTTCCCTCGAAGTCCCTTCCCGCATTTTAATAGTGACATGGTCCAGAATATCGAACTATTAATTCCATTCGTCATAAGAACCTTGACGTGGATTGGAATTAAAGAGCTAGGTAAATAGCTTGGTTTAGGGTTACGCTAGTAAACGTCCACCTGCGTGGCTTGCTAGTGGAATTCCTAGAGCGGTTCGAGGTTTTTAACATCATTGGTTTTTCAAAAGGTTACAATGATTGTTAATTACGAATTATGTGCAAATATTAATTTTATACATGCTTTTAATTTATATTTTTTCAGTATATGTCCGTTCGAAAAACTTTAATTTCGAGTTCCTAAACAAGTCTCACCAACCAAACCCTAACGGGTTTACAATTTTAAATAATTTTACAAAGTGGAAGAGATATCTTACCTTCCCAATAAATGCTCTGCAAAGGTTCTATAAGAACTTCTTTTTTAGGACCGCTTTGTCTAAGAACGAGTTTACTTTGAGTATGTTACTCAAATCTTTGATAGCGGTCAAAGAGGTTATAGAAAAGGGCAAGAGTGCTCAAGTCTTGAATATCCCTAGTAGTTCAAGGAATCCTCTAAAATGCGGAAACCAGAAAAAGAACAGAAAGGGTGGACATTTCAAGAAGAGCAGTGGGAGTAAGAAGACGGTCCTTACCGGCGACATGCAAATGTCAAAGGAGAAAGGAAGGTTCTTCAAGAATGGTAAGAAAGGACACTGGAAGAATTATAATCCAGATGTCAAGGCAAAACAGAAAGAGATGCGAGTCGCTCTTGTAATTGAAACTGTTCGGTTTCCTCTTCTACCCATGAATGGGTAGTGGATTCGGGGGCAACTGTTCATGTTTGTTACACCTTGCAAGGTTTCTTGCGTAAAAGGTAATTGAGCAATGCCGAGGTGGTAGTCTCAATGGGCAATGGATTGAAAGTTCCCCGCAATTGCCATTGGAGATTTAAATCTATCTTTTGATAGTTCGTTTTAGTACTTAAAGATGTTTAACATGTGCCCGAGTTTAGGCGAAACATTATTTATGTTTCAAAACTCGCACCATGGATGGTTATAAATCAAGTTTTGATAGTGAAGTTTCTATCATGAAAGACGATGATTTTATCTCGTGGTGGACCATTAAACGGATCTTTATATACTATTACTTGTAAACCGCGTAGTTACGTTAATATTGCTTCCTCATCATCAAATCCTAAGAAGAGGAAAGAGTCTTCTAAGGTAAACCAAACTTATCTATGGCACTTAAGACTAGGTCACATCAATCTTAACGGGACTCGGAGGTTGGTGGAATATGGATCATTGGAGTCTCTCCAAGATTGAACCGTTTCCAACTTGTGAAACCCTGTTTGGAAGGAAAGATGATGACTAGGCCTTTGAAGGCAAAGGGTTATAGAGCCACGTAAGCATTAAGTTTGATACATTCCGACTTGTGTGGGTCTATGTCTACACAAGCTCGTGGAGGGTATGAGTACTTCGTCAAATTTACTGACGATTACTCGAGGTATGGATATGTTTACCTTCTTCGCCACAAGTTGGATTGCTTTGAAACCTTTAAGGAATTCAAGGCAGAAGTGGAGAAGAAGCTAGGTAAAGAAATCAAAACACTACGATCTAATCGTGGTGGGGAATACCTGTCCAACGAGTTCAAGGACTACTTGACAGAATGTGGGATTACATCCCAGCTGACATCACCGGGCACGCCTCAGCAGAATGGTGTGTCAGAGAGAAGGAACCGAAGTCTCTTAGAGATGGTTCGGTCGATTATGAGTTATGCAACTTTGCCAGTTTTCTTTGGGGGATATGCCCTAGATACTGCAGCATACTTGCTGAACCGTGTGCATTCCTAGTCGGTACAAAAGATCCCTTTCGAGTTGTGGAGCGGGCACAAACCGAGTATGCACCACTTAAGGATTTGCGGTTATCCTGCTTATGTGCTAAATAGGCAGGCCGACAAATTGGAATCACGTTCAGAAGTGATGTTGTTCATAGGGCATCCGAAGGAAACGAAAGGTGGATACTTTTATGATCCTAAAGAATACAAGATCGTTGTTAGCCCTAACGCTCGGTTCTTAGAAGAGGATTACACTAGTAACTATAAATCTCGAGTCGACATCATCCTTGAAGAATTACAAGGTGGTCGAGTTCCACTTGAACAACCAGTTGTGCAAGATAGTACTCCACGAGTAACTGCACAATCTGTTAACACAGCTCCTGACACTGTTCGACGTAGTGGGAGGGTGATATTTACACCTGATCGGTATATGTTCACTATGGAGACGTTTAATTATCTCCTGGCAGATGAACAAGATACCGTGGATCCCTGGACTTACAACGAAGCAGTGGGAGATGTAGATGCACCATGGACTCAGAATTTGAGTCTATAACTGATATGGATGTATACGAGATCACTGAACTACCTAAGGGCTTCAATGCTATTGGTAGTAATTGGGTATACAAGAGAAAGAGAGAGCACTGAATGAAGAGATCATGGCGTTTAAGGCCAGACTAGTGGCGAAGGGTTTTACCCAGAAAGAAGGTATCGATTATGAAGAGACCTTCTCGCCTATAGCAATGATCAAGTCCATTCGGATTCTCCTTGCCATATCAGCTCACATGAAACTAGAGATCTGACCAATGTATGTCAAACCGCTTTCCTAAACGGTCA
Organism: Lavandula angustifolia; assembly: GCA_028984105.1. Lineage (NCBI taxonomy): Eukaryota > Viridiplantae > Streptophyta > Magnoliopsida > Lamiales > Lamiaceae > Lavandula > Lavandula angustifolia. The sequence continues at coordinate 22,061,403 of CM054820.1, forward strand.
CCTTGAAAAAGGTAGGGACATCTACATGAAGCAGCCAGATGGTTATGTGAATGAGGGCGAAGAGCATCTAGTTTGGAAGCTTAAGAAGTCTATTCATGGACTTAAGCAAGATTTTTGGTTATGGCACCAGCGTTTTGACGAGGTAGTCAAATCCTATGGATTTGTATCCTATCCTAACGAGGTGTGTGTAACGTATTTGTGTTAACGGATCAGTGGTGTTTCTTGCATTTTACGTAGATGACATCCTTCGCATTAGCAATAATGTTGAAGTGTTATCAGACGTAAAGACGTGGTTATCCGAGCAGTTTCAAATGAAGGACTTAGGTGAAGCTGCTTACATCCTTGGGATCAAGGTTATTCGAGATCGCCAGAAAAAGGATGTTAAGCTTGTCACAAGTGTCCTACATTGATACTGTTATTGCTCGTTTTAGCATGCAAAAGCCAAGAGAGGTTTAGTACCTTTCAGACATGGCATTTTTCTATCCAAGAATCAGTGCCCTGAAAACGCCTGAAGAGATAGAAAATATGAGGCAAGTACCATATGCTTCCGCTGCCGGTAGCCTCATGTATGCGATGCTTTGTACAAGAGCAGATATCTCATATGCCGTAGGCATGGTCTCAAGATATCAGTCTAACCCCCGGAAAGGAATACCTTGGATCGCGGTCAAGTATATTCTCAAGTACCTTAAACGGACTAGAGATTATAGGCTTGTTTACCCGTCGGACGTCCTAGTGTCTTTGGGTTATACGAGAATCGGATTTCCGGGTGACCGGTCGCCGACGAGAAGAAGTCTACCTCGGGTTATGTGTTTACCTTGGGAGGTGGAGCCGTTTCATGGAGGAGTGCAAAGCAGAAATGCATTGCGGACTCAACCATGGAAGCAGAGTATGTGGCTCCTTCAGAAGCTTCGAAAGAGGCAGTTTGGCTCAAGAATTTCCTCCAAGATCTTTATATTGTTCAGAATTTGCCTATGGCGATCACGATTTATTGTGATAATGCGGGTGCAGTGACAAATTCTAATGAACCTAGATCTCACAAGGCGTCTAAACACATAGACAGGAAGTACCATATTATACGAGTATTCGTAAATCGAGGTGACCTGGTGATTGACAAAATTGGAACTGAAGTCAACCTAGCCAATCCTTTCACGAAGAGCTTACCACTCCCGGCTTACGAGAAGCATGTTCGTGGCTTCGGGATGGTAGAGATGCCCCACTTAGGACTACAGAAACTTTTGTATAAGTGGGAGAAGATGTCGTGATAGATAGGATAGATAGCTAAGATATAGATGGGTACTAGTTTGTACCTAGATAGCTGAGATATAGACACATTGTATACTAAAAGTTTACTTTAGTATAAGTGGGAGAATTGTTGGGATTTTGTATACTGGAAGCACTTTTATGCTTGTATACAATGTGTTTTTGTCCTTACCACTATTTTATTCTCCTATCTGATAAATATGTATATTTGCACATGTTATCCTTTATCTTGTATAATAGTTAGATTTGTGTGGTGTGTCGGGTATCACAGAAGACAACACAAATTGGTTGAACTAACAAGATATAAACAGTTAACACAGCTGAGACAACTTACAGATGAAGTTGTCGGTTTAAGCTGCAGTTTAGATAAGAAGTGGCTTGTCTTAGCTGCTTGTCTTTACTGGTACACTTAAGGTGGTGTATTGACGGATCACAGTGAGATGTGTTTTCCTAACTGACATTAGTGGAAAACCAAGATCTCGGTGACTTAGCTAGTCTTAAGCTTTGTAAGACTTCAGCTGAGTGCATTTGGCTATCTATCACTTTGACCTACTATGGTGAACGTCCAATGAGAGACCGGATCTACGTATCTTGGGTGTTAGTAGTCATTTGTGGCTCGGAGCCGGTTGTCCCGTATCTTGCAGCCGTATCCCAAGAATGGGTTGATAATATCCCCTGAGGAACTCGAAAGGATTAGCACACTAAACCCGGCCGGTTGATTAAGTTCAAGGTGTGTTAATAAGGTCGAGTGGTACTACTCGGAGAATACAAGATGTTAATTAATTTAAGCAATCAAGAAGCTTAATTAATTAACGGATATTTCTATCTTAAATACGGAGATCGATTAAGTCTAAAATACAAGCCCTTGCTCAAATTGGAATAAAGGGGTAAGTCAAGCACGGATTCTCTAGTGGAATGAATGCGTGTTAATTAATTAATTTTGCTCGGCCGAGCATGGATAATTAATTAATTGGAGGCCCACTTTATTTCTTGTATTGGATCCCCGATCCGGCCCAATTAGTTGCCTAGTAATTTATTATCTCTCAGAATTCATTATTAATGGATTAATGTATTTTACATTATTTAATAATGTTATTTATCTGGAATTAATTGGCTGGGCCAATTAATTGATAAATATTAGTAACCCAATAAATTAATTAATTATATAATGGGCTGATTTAATAGAAGCCCATTGGATTATAATTAAATTAATGGGCTACAAATATATTAATATTATATAGGTTTTTTGAAGCCTATATATATTAGTATTCTGTTCAGAAACTCATACAATTGATTCATAAAAATCGAGAGTGGCGTGAGTTTATAGAGAGAGAATAAATTTATTTTCTTCAGATCTCTGACCACCTAGAGGGAGAAAAAGGCCGGGATACAGATCAGAAGATCTGACACAGGAGCAACAATCGGAGCCGCGACAACACACCAGGAGGAAGGTAGCCTTACTATAAACCTATTATTCTTTCACATGTGACTCTGCTTGGGATTCGCCTGAAATCGAGCGCAGACACCTACAACATAAGTTTTGTAAGGTCGGGTAGCAGTTAGATATAATAATGAACCAATAATAGCACGAAATTCAGTATGGTCTATACCTTCAGCTTTGCAGTACTCCTCCTCCATCGAATTCAGGAACTCAGTTCATCTGTCTGAACGTATCTTTATAATCTTGGTGTTCTTCTCGACACTAAGCTTTTTCAGAAGCGTAGGCAACTCTGTTTTGACGTCAGACTTGTTGGCAATAAATATGACCCATGTGTAGCGCGAGTAGTCATCAATGACCACTAAAGCATACTTTTTGTCTCTGATCGTCACCGGAGAGACTGGACCGAATAAATCCATATGTAGCAGCTGAGGGATTCCATCAGTGTAAGGCGATCGAACAGGTGGATTTTGTTTCTTTGTTTGCTTTCCCTTCAGACATGCTTCACACTGAGTGTCTTTGCTCAATACTTCATTCGACAGTCCTCTTGCTATAGCGTTTCTAGCTAGTTTATTGAGCGTCTTGAAGTTGAAATGGCTGAGTCTTCTATGCCAGAGTCATCCCGTTCTGTTGTCGTTCTTCGCCAACAAACAAGCTTCAGGTTCATCTGAGTTTCAGTCAGCTACGTAGTTATTCTTTTTGCGCGAACCTGATAACACTGTTTTCCCTGTAGATTTATCAATGACATCACATAAACCAACGTCAAAAATCACTCTATTCGAGTTATCACAAATTTGACTAACAGAGAGAAGATTATGCTGAAGTCATTCAACATATGATACTCTTGGAACTGTGGCGATTCCAATGTTGAGTGTTCCATAGCATCTGGTATAGCCTTTTGCATTGTCTCCGAACTCGATTCTGGGTCCTTCTTCAGTAGTATAATTCTTCAGTAGATCCTTCTGGTATGCCATGTGTCTTGAGCATCCGCTATCCACATACCAAGGATCCTTGTGCACCTGCAAAACAGAATTATCTTCAGGTACCCTTTATTTTTTATTTTGTGTCCTTAGATGTTTGTTTTGGAAGCCCAAATCTATCTCACGACCCAGGTGGTCTCAGACAGTTTCTTTCCACTTTGATCAACATACTTGACCACTGGACTGGTCGATGCTGACTTCTGAGGCTTCACAGGTTAAGGAGTCCTGATCTTCTGAATTCGTGGACTGCTGACCTTTGCCTTTTGAACGGCTTTCTTCTTCTTCTTCGGAGTTTTAGGTCCTCTCCTGACTATAGGATCATAATAAAACCCATACTGAGCTGGATTTATCAGCTGTGGACGTCCATACTGATCAGCCCATTTAAGTCTGTTGGTTCCCCCTTGACTGAACTGGGGTGATTTTGAACTAATCTTCTTGTCATAATGCTGATAGCTGGGATGAGGTGCATTCATATTCTGTTTGTTCTTGGCTAGGGGGTTTAGAATCTCAGCGTTGATGGTCTCCCCTTGAACAAATCTATCAGCTAGCCGGTTCTCTGAGCGTACGGGGGCAGATGAGGAGGCTCCATGACTGAATCCAAGTCCCTCTTTGCAGTGCTTAGGCTTGTTGCTGGCTAGCATTTGGCTAGCATTTCCTCAAGCTTCATTTCAGTACCCATGTACCGCTCTGTCATCACATTCCTCCAGACATCATCACTCTTCTTAAGCATTTCATGCTCGGTCTGAAGTTCTGACAACATTTGCTTCAGTAGACTCAGTTTAGCATCTTTCTGAGTCAAGTCATTGGTCAGTACTAAGATCTGATCTTCTCGATGCTGAGACTTGGCCATCAGAGAGTTAATCTCCTCCCTGAGTCTCAACACAATCTGACTCAGTAGAAACCTGACTCTCCTGATAAAGTCTATGAATCTCCACTTTCAGGGTATTCAACTCCTTAAAAGTCTTACTGAGATGCAGGCTCATCTGAATCTGCTCGTCTAACAATTCTTCGTAGGCGATCGAGATATCCAAATTCTCATATGCACCTGAAATAGTGTCGTGTGTGCAGTGTGAGAAGGAGTTAAATGGAGCGTGAGAGTTTACCTCATCCTCTTCTCCTGCCATAAGATACTTTTTAGCATCTTCTTCAAGCTCTACGGCCATGAATGCCACTTCATCATCTGATGAATCCATAAAGGAATCGACTTCATCTGAGTTGTCTGAGAGTTCACCAGCTATCTATGCTTGACGCTTCTTGATGAACTTCTCCCTTCAAGCTTTTCGGGCTGCTCTCTCAGCAGTACTGAGCTCAGGACAGTCATACTGATAATATCCTAGCTTTTTGCAGTTGTAGCAAGTGGTGACTCTTTCTTCTTTGCTCTCGCTGTCTTTCGACTGAGCTGAGTCTTCTTGTTTCCTGCAGTCAGAAGTATGCGAGTTAGGAGTGTGCTTGGGTGTATATTCAGACTTACCCTTGGAGTCTCTGACGACTCTAGAGAGTTTTATGCGCCTCTCCTTCTCCTGCTGATACTTCACGGCAAGCAGTGCGTATTTCTTAGCTAGGTTTCCTTCTTCTATGTCACTGAGTGAAGGTTCTGCCATGCAAGATACGGGAGCCGCTGTGCTGACTAATGCTTTGAAAGCATGGTCGATTTGGGTGTCAGCCTCAGCTCGCTGCTTCCTTTGAGGTAGACCGAGCTCGAACTCCTCAGCCTTTAGTTCTGAAAAGATATGATCAAGAGAAACAATATCTAAGTCAGAATGTCTCAGTAAAGTAGCAAATGGAGTCCAATGTTCGTCTGGCAGTGCTCTCAATATCTTGAGATTCATTTCTCAGTTGGAGAACGTCTTTCCCAGCCCGTTGATGGTGTTCATCAGATCCGTAAATCTGACATTCAAATCTTCAATCGTGTCACCAGGCATGAGAGACAGTCTCTCCAGCTTCTGAAGTTCCAGCGCCAGTTTGTTCGCTTTGATCTTCTGAGTCCCCCGACTCAGTAGTGCTAGAGCATCACAGAGTTCCTTCACGGACTTGCAGTCCTGAACTCTCCCGAGATACGAATCACTCAGGGTGGTCAGTATGGCGTTTTTGGCAACCCGATCTAAGTTGTGAAGCTTCTTCTCCTCAGGGGTGAAGAGACTTCTATCTTTGGGGATCTTCTTCCCGGTCACCATGCCTCCTCCTTGTGCTGGGTCCTGAGTTTCGACACTATCAATCATGGGAATGATAGGTCCGTCCTCCAGTACCTCTATCATGCTATCGTGGAGGGAAGTCAGATGTGCCTCCATTCTAACTCACCATACCCCGTAGTTCTTTACGTGGAGGGAAGTCAGATGTGCTATCGTTGATCCCTATTTTTTTTAGTTAATTAATCTTGAAATTATACTTGTTTGGATGAATTGGTCATTCTAATAATATTCCGCTAGTGAACTGTTAGTCATAAGAGGATTTACTGAATAAAAATCTTAGCGTCCAATTCATCTATAATTTTTTTTTCATTTTTTAAATTATAATCTTTTTTAAATAAAATTTTTGTACCTAGGAAAATTTAATTAAAAAGAATTTAATTATAAAACATAATAAAAAATTCATAAAATTTAAAGAAATCTAACGTCGTACCACAACCACACTCGCTACCGTAATACTAAACTCTGCAAGCTCGCCATCCTCGGCTACACCACCCTCTCTCAACCCCGAACCTACGTAATCCTTCTCATCCTCTCCTTCACCGCCGGCTACCTCTCCCACTTGCATGTCGTCCAGTTGCTCCTCTCTGACGATATCTCCAACCTCAAAGAACACAATACCTTCCCAACAGTTGCGCCAACCCACTACCCTCCTCCGTTGCGAGACACAAAATTACTAACTCTGTCCCGCTATTACTGTCTCACTTACCCGAAATGGACGTCCCATTATTTTTGTCTCACTTCCCAATTTGGAAAATTAACTATTATCATATCTCCTATTTTATCATCTGCTCTCTCTTACTTTATCATCTACTCTCACTTATCTTCTCTCTCCTACTTTACCAATCTATCCATTTCTCATATCTTATCATCTACTCCCTTAATTTCCGTGCCGAAAAGAAGTGAGACAAATAGTGGGACAGAGGTAATATTAGTTAATCCAAATTTAGATAATTTTTTTATTTTTAAAATTTTTCATTTAGATTTTTTTTATTAAAATATTCATAATTAGTTTTTTCACGGATTAAAATTTTAAATTTGAAACAACTGTTGGGAGATGATTCAGTAGCCTAGTGCTCAGTAGATTTGAATGATCCCAAAACTCTACTTTGACTGATGAACCATTCAGTTGTATTTGTTTGTTCTATCTCTAAGAGTTTCAGACTCTGTAGACATTCTTCCTACATGGTTCAAGCGTTCAGTTCTGTCTGCGGATTCTTCAAAAGACTATGAGCGTCAGTACCATGAGAAGAAGACTCAGTAGTACTAGACTCAGCAAGAGCAGTATACTGAAAGGAATCAGTTGAACTGACTCAGCACGAGTAGTTCACTGAACTCAGAGTTGATCTTCAGTAGAGCTAAACTCAGCAGGTGTATGCTACTGAACATAGATCAGACTCAGAAACGGCCAGACAGTTTTCTAACTATTAGAGATCTCATAAGACAAATCAGCAGAGTCATACGAGGTATAGAGAAGTCAGCTTCAGATCCACCTTGAAGTCTGTTTGTCTCACCTACATTCTTCAGCCTCGACCAATGACAAGCAGTCAGCTGTCAACTTTTTGATTAAAGTTGCAAGTCAACATCTTTCCGGAAATGGAGGTAAAAGAATCTGTCACCATACTTTGAAAGAGCCGTTAGCTACCCAAAAGAGAGAGACACATGGATCGTCGTCTCCAACGGATCTATCCATGTCTCTGCTCTATAAATAAAGGGAAGATTTCAAATCAAAGCTCACGACCCATACAAGAACACACGAGCATTTTACGAGCAACTGATAATCGACTTAAAGCTTTCCGCAAGAACTTCAAAGAGTTATTCCCAGCAAAAGGCGACATACTTGCTCAAAGGGAACCGAGCTGAATCAGATCATAAGCCTCTAGTATCCAAGCGACTGAATACGAACCCAGAGTTTATACTTAACTGTTCGTCGCTCTAGAAGACACTTTCTCGTTCCCTTCCCTCTAACCTAAGCTCAACAGACCATATCTATAGCTTAGAATGATGGAGTTCATCCTTGAACTGTTCTTTATTGTAAAGAACTCCTTCATAGTTGGAGAGTTCGTCAAACACTTAAGTTTGATACATTGTAAACTGAGACTTGCTCAGTATAAATCTCAAGACTAGTATTTTTCCAGTACACAAACCGACTGAGACTAACTCAGTATAATAAAATAGCCTCCTGATATTTTCGGGACAGTGGACGTAGGATTGTTCGATCCGAACCACTTTAAAAATCTATGTGTTATGTGTGCTCTGTTTTTATTGTTGCATTGATTATTGTTCTTTCTGAAAAAATCTTTCAAATTATTCAACTGTGTTTCAGCAAAGTTTAAAAGATTGCACTAATATACTGAAACAGTTTTCCTAAAAAGTTTTCTAACTCAACTAAATTTGGGCATATACATTTCCGCACTCTACTGAACATCAGTTGAACGGTACTGAATTCTAACCTAAGTCAGCTAGCAGGCCGCAGTGAAGCCAGTCACTCTGCCACGCGATTCAGAACAGCTTATCTGGTCTATTGAACCTGTTCAGTACGGCATCTTCCTGAATGGGACTGTTCGCGTTTTAAGTTGAGAAAGTTTTCAGGTGTATTCACCCCCCTCCCCCCATCTACGCCTGAACGTTTATCTCGGGACCAACAATTGGTATCAGAACAGGAGTTCTCTAAGACTCTTGTTTTTTGAAACTGGTCTACTTGAACGGATCCAGAAAATGTCTTCACTGCATATCATTCTTCATTCATATAACAATTTTCAATGTCTGATATGTCAGGAATCAGGATGGTGTTCATGTTCTCAGTAGAGAACTACGGGGTATGGCTTGTCAGAATGGAGGCAGGTCTGACTTCCCTCCACGACAGCATGACAGAGGTACTGGAAAACGGACCTATCGTTCCGATGATTGATAATGTCGAAACCCAGGATCCAGCACAAGGAGGCGGCATGGTGACCGGGAAGAAGATTCCCAAAGAGAGAAGCCTTTTCACCCCTGAGGAGAAGAAGCTTCACAACTTAGACCGGGTTGCCAGAAATGCCATACTGACCACCCTGAGTGATTCCTATCTCGGAAGAGTTCAGGACTGCAAGTCCGAGAAGGAACTCTAGGATGCTCTAGCGCTACTGAGTCGGGGGACTCAGAAGATCAAAGCAAACAAACTGGCACTGGAACTTCAGAAGCTGGAGAGATTGTCTCTCATGCCTAGCGACACGATTGAAGATCTTAACGTTAGATTTATAGATCTGATGAACACCATCAACGGGTTGGGAAAGACATTCTCCAAACGAGAAATGGGTCTCAAGATATTGAGAGCACTACCGGACAGACATTGGACTCCATTTGCTACATTGCTTAGACATTCTGATCTTGATATTGTTTCTCCTGATCATATCTTTTCAGAATTAAAAGCTAAGGAGTTCGAGTTCGGCCTACCCCAAAGGAAGCAGCGAGCTGAAGCTGACACTCAAATCGACCATGCTTTCAAAGCATCAGTTAGGATAGCGGCTCCCGCGTCTAGCAAGGCAGAACCTTCACTCAGTGATCTACAGGAAGGAAACCTAGCTAAGAAATACGCACTGCTTGCTGTGAAGTATCAGAAGGAGAAGGAGAGGCGCAGAAAAATCTCTAGAGTTGTCAGAGACTCCAAGGGTAAGTCAGAATATACACCCAGGCGCACTCCTGAATCGCATACTTCTGATTCCAAGAAACAGGAGGACTCAGCTCGGTCGATAGACAGCAAGAGCAAAGAAGACAGAGTCACCACCTGCTACAACTGCAAAAAGCCATGACACTATCAGTATGATTGTCTTGAGCTCAGTACTGCTGAGAGAGCAGCACACAAAGCTCGAAGGGAGAAGTTCATCAAGAAGCGTCAAGCATTTATTGCTGCTCAGATGATTAGATGAAGTCGACTCCTTCATGGATTCATCAGATGATGAAGCGGCATTCATGGTCATAGAGTTTGAAGAAGACGCTGAAAAGTGTCTCATGGCAGGAGAAGAGGATGAGGTAAACCCTCACGCTCCATTTAACTCCTCTTTACACTGCACACACGACACTATTTCAGGTGCATAAGAAAATCTGGATATCTCGATCGCATATGAGGAATTATTAGACGAGCAGATTAAGATGAGCCTGCAGCTCAGTAAGACTCTTCGGGAGTTGGATACCCTGAAAGTGGAGAATCAGAGACTTTCTCAGGAGAGTCAGGTTGCTACTGAGTCAGAAGGACTTGTGTTGAGACTCAGGGAGGAGATTAACTCTATGATGGCCAAGTCTCAGCATCAAGAAGATCAGATCTTAGTACTGACCAATGACTTGACTCATAAGGATACTGAACTGAGTCTACTGAAGCAAGGGTTGTCAGGACTTCAAACCGAGCATGAAATGCTTAAGAAAAGTGATGATGTCGGGAGGAATCTGATGGCAGAGCGGTACATGGGCGCTGAAAAGATGCTTGAGGCAATGATAGCCAGTAACAAGCCTAAGCACTACAAGGAGGGACTTGGATTTAGCCATGGAGCCTCCTCATCTACCCCCGTACACTCAGAGAACCGGCTAGCTGATAGATTTGTTCAAGGGGAGACTATTAATGCTGAGATTCTGAACCCCCTAGCAAAGAACGAACAGAAGATGAAGGCACCTCATCCCAGCTATCAGCACTCTGACAAGAAGATTAGCTCAAATTCACCCCATCTCAGTCAAGGGGGAACCAGCAGAGTTAAATGCGCTGATCAGTATGGACCTCCACAACTGACACATCCAGCTCAGTATGGGTCATACTATTATGATCCTATAGTCAGGAGAGGACCTAAGAGTCAGAAAAGGAAGAAGAAAATCGTTCAGAAGGCAAAGGTCAGCAGTCCACCTATTCAGAAGATCAGGACTCCTGAACCTGTGAAGCCTCAAAAGTCAGCATCGACTAGTCCAGTGGTCAAGTATGCTGATCAGAGTGGAAAGAAACTGTCTGAGACCACCAGGGTCGTAAGACAGATTTGGGTTTCCAAAACTAACATCTAAGGACCCAAAATCAAAAGAAAGGGTACCTGAATATAATTAATATAATTTTGTTTTGCAGGTGCACAAGGACCCTTGGTATGTGGACAGCGGATGCTCAAGACATATGACATACCAAAAGGACCTACTGAAGAATTATACTACTAAAGGACCCAGAATTGAGTTTGGAGACAATGCAAAAGTGTTGGGTTATGAGTCAGTAGAAGATACTCAGCATGTTATCGGGTAGAAGAATATTGGGGGAAATCGTGGTTTTCACTATGGAATTGAAGATCCCAAAACCCAGCTGATATCAGTAGTGTAATGTCGACAGGAATAGCTGATGTATAGGCTAGACTGTTTTTGATTTGTTTATCCTTGTGTCTATGTCCTGTACGGGGTAAAATGTTGGATTGATCTTCTATCGAAGTTACTCTCCAGAACCCCACGTCATCAGTGTAAGAGCTTCCGTTCTTAAGTCATCAGCTGATCTTCGCCTCAGTAGAAGACATCTTATCAGCTGACAGACATTAGCAGAAGAACCTCAGTACCTTCGCAATCATCAGCTGACCATACTCAAGAGAATATCTCTTGTCAGCTGACTCAGACGAAGAAAACCGAGACTGCTTTAAGTCTACTGTATCCGATAGGAAACAACCCAATTGTTAAAGTCTTTTCGAAAGTCAGCAGAAGACCATACGAGGTTTAGGGAGAATCAACTCCGATGTCTGACACAATCTCACCTACCACAAACCTCGACCTATGAGAAGCCGTCAATGCATTATCTGCTCTGACCGACTAAAGCTGCTCTCATCAACAACTTTGCTGCAATAATTCAAATTTATGGCCGTTTTCTTTGGAAGTTTGTGACACGTGGCATCGTCTTCTCCAACGGACATATGCCTGTTTCACGACTATAAATAGAGAAGAAAATCCGAGCTCCACGCACGGGAAATCAAAGGGATAAAACGATCAAGTATTCAAACAACTCTTGGGCATTCAAGATTAATCCAGCGGAGAACTTTCCCAATAGATTATCATTATTTCTTCTCTCTAGAGTTCTTTAGATCCCTCTTCTCTAGCTAAGCTCATTGCCATATCTATACCTTAGAAATTCGAAGGAGTTCACTTTTAGTGATTGTTCTTATTGTAAGAACTCCTTCTAGTTGGAGAAATTCCCTTCCCCTTCAAACCTCGGTTTGATTTGTAAAGTCGCTAAGGACTATAACTTAGAAGGGTCTGTCCAGTGCACAGATTCCTTGCTGAGGCTTGCTCAGATAAATCAACAAGACCTCCTGTTCAGCAGGACCGTGGACGTAAGATCTTGTGTATCCGAACCACGTTAAAAATTGCTTGTGTTCTTACTGTTTGACTGCATTCCATACATACTGATTACAAAATCATATCTTGCATAAAACGTATTTTCAAAAGCGCACTTGCCAAAATACTTTAACTTGCGAAATCACGTTTTCAAACTGAGACGAATCTCCGGGCCCCACACTCTTATACGCACGACGTCTCCGACTGGGTTTCAAGTACTGACAAAAGTCAGTAGGAGAGCTCAGTAGTTGGCACACTTCTGACCCGCGATCGAAGGTTACTATTTGGCACTGTTCATCAGTTGCAACCTACAGCTCAGCTGTCCTTCGTGTTTGAGAAAAATAACTGTACTCAGGTGTATTCACCCCCCCCCCTCTACACCTGACGTTCGTCTCCGGACCAACAATTTCTACTTCTTATAACTGCCTTGCCTGTGCATCTTTCAAGCTCTAATACTCGGTAATGTATTAAAATCTGTTGATAACTACTAACTTACTCTATTTTCAAGTGCTAACAAGTTGTTTTGCAGATTTCTATGGCGATCGTACAGACTCCTGAACCTATAGTGGAGATCATGACCATCCGGATTCAGTTCGAACCCACAATGGATGGCTTTCTGCCAGGTGGATATCCCATATCTGGAACCGATGTTCGATGCTCTGGAGAGGTCTGGGTTGGAGACCCTCGTGACCAAGCATCCCCGTGCTAGTCTGCCGAGGCAAGTGGCGGAGCCATATTTCAACTGGAATTCAGTAGCTGCCGAAGGAGAAGAAGCCTCGTTTTCTTACATGGAGGAGACTAATCCGAACAAGTGGAAGGCGTCTCAGAAGACCTTCAACAGCCGAGAGGCTCTGGTCCTCGCATTTCAGCTTCCTAATTCTGGAATCTCCCCTATCGGATATAAGGAGAGGGAGATCAACGCTTACGTGCAAAAGTTCTGTGGACGCAGTGATCTGACGTTCAAGACAGCTCTCCCGAGGAATCTCTTGCTACCTCAGTACAGAGGTCTAGCGTATGTGGTCTTGCACATACTGACAAGCTCAGCTGGATCATACGATCAACTGTCCAAGCCAAGGATTCAGCTGATGATGGCTATAGACGATGGAGTAGAAGTGAACTGGGCTGACTATTATACAACTCAGATGAAAGCCCAAGCCCAGAAGTTCAGTTGTTCATGTCGATCGATGGGTTCCGGCTGAGGTTAATGATCAATAGGAAGAACTTAAAGAGCAATTTATCAAAGGCTACTATGTTTGGGGATTCTATCCTCGAGAGCAACCTATCGATCAAGCCTTTGATGAGTTCATGTTTCTGTACAATCCAGAGCTGAGGGAACAGCTCAAGGAGATCATGAAGAGACAAAATATTCCGTTTAGAGCTCCGACTTTCGAGCACATCCCACCTCCTAGAATCACGGCGGAGTTCTATGTACGAAGGACATAGAAGATGAGGTTAGTGCTGCAGCATTCCGCTTCAACCGAGTGTCCACCTTGCTGAAGACGACGAGGATATCCAGACTCTGAGGAAGAGAATCTATTTATACTATCGTCTGGAACCTCCCATGGATAGATCTGCAGGATTCAAGGAACGCACTGAAGCCTTCAGGCGTCTGTAGTCTTTCTCTTTTCTATCTTTTGTAATAGTGATAGGAACCTGTACTTCATTGATTATATATATCAGTTCCTATTGCTTGTCAGACAATTATTCATTGTCTTTCAGCTCTTTGCATTGTGTTTTCACGACTGATCACTAAGTGATCTGACACACACTCACAGTCAGTTTCTCTGATTTTGCCTATCTCCCACCTACTGAAGTATTGAAATTCCTTTATTTTTTTCTTTCCCTTAGAATGTTGTAAGGGGGAAATTGTTGTCAGTAGGATAGCATCTTTTATAGACTTAAGAAGTTTAAGAGGTAGAGGTAGAGGTTTTGGCATCATCAATTAGGGGGAAATTGTTGGATATGAGTCAGTAGATGATACTCAACTGTTGTTCGGTTAAAAGAAAATTGGGGGAAATCATAGTAGTACTATGGAATTGAAGATCCTAAAACCTAGCTGATATCAATAGATTAGTGTGTCGTTAGGATTAGCTGATGTATAGGTTAGACTTGTTGTAATCGTTTTTTATATTCTTGTCTAAGTCCTGTACGGGGTAATTGTTGAACTGATCTTCTGTCGAAGATACTTTTCAGAACCCTACGTCATCAGTGTAATCGCTTGCGTTCTTCACTCATCAGCTGAGTAAACCTCAGTAGAAGCCAACCCAGCAGCTGATAAGCCATCAGCAGAAGAACTCATGCAAGCCCAGTACCTTCGCAGCCGCCGGTGACCTACTCGAGTAGATGCCCTGTCGTCACCGACTCGATCAAGAAGACAGAGACTTTTCGATCCCATCGTATCCTACGGAAAGCGACCCAGCTATTCAAGTCTTTTCGAAAAGTTCAACAGAAGACATATGAGGTTGTTGAACGGTCAACTCTGACATTCTCACCAACTACAAACCTCGACCAATGAGAAGCCGACAATGCTTACCTACTCTACAGAGTAAAGCTGCTCTCATGAACAGTACATTAACTGCCCTGCTGCAACAAGTTCGAATTATGGCCGTTTTCCTTGGAAGCTTGTGACACGTGGCATCGTCGTCTCCAACGGACATATGCCATAACTCACAACTATAAATAGAGAAGTTTTTGAAGCTCTGAGTAACGGAATTTCGAAGGGACAAGCTCAAGTTCACAAACGCTCTAGAACACTCAAAGATCATCCAGAGGAAAACTTGCATACTTAGAAGATTTCTCAGTTTTTCTCTCTAGAGTTCTTAGATCCCTTTCTTCTCTAGACTAAGCTCATTGTCATATTTATAGCTTAGATTCGAAGGAGTTCACATTTAGTGAATTGTTCTTATTGTAAGAACTCCTTCTCAATTGGAGAATATTCCCTTCCCTTTCAGACTTAGGTTTGGATTGTAAAGTCGCTAAGGACTATAACTTAGAGGGAACCGTCCAGGTGCACGTATCCCCGCTGAGGCTTGCTCAGAATAATCAACAAGTTCTCCTGCATTGTTCAGGACCGTGGACGTAGGATCTTGCGTATCCGAACCACGTTATATCGCTTGTGTTCTTTTACTGTTTTATTGCATAGCATTCAACTGACTTTAAAATCATAAGCTTGCATAAAACGTATTTTATAAAGCGCACAGCCAAAAGATTTAATTTGCTAAAACGTGTTTTCAAAAGAGACGAATTTTGGGCCCCACACTTTCCGCACAACAGTCTCCGACTGATTCTCAAAGTACTGACAACAGTCAGTAGGAGAGAGCTCAGCAGCTGACTCACTCTGTCCCGCGATAGAAGGCTTATTTGGCACTGTTCATCAGTTGCAATCAACAGCTCAGCTGATCTTCAATGAGAAAAAGAAAATGAGCTCAGGTGTATTCACCCCCCCCTACACCTGACTTATCATCTCCGGACCAACAATTGGTATCAGAGCACACGGTGTTCAACTGATCGCCGGTTCTGAAATACTAGTCCTCTCGAACTGATCCTGAAAACCGTTTTCACTGCATAAGCATCTTTTCAGCATCCTTATACTCTTACTCTTACGATGTCTGATATGTCAGGTATTAGGATGGTACCGATGTTCTCAATAGAGAACTACACGGTATGGCGCGTACGTATGGAGGCACACCTAACGTCACTCCACGACAGCATGTCAGATGTCCTAGAGTCAGGACCGATCATTCCCATGATTGACAGCATAGTATTTACTACTGGAGGAGGCGTGGGAGCACAAACTGGTGCTAAGGTTCCCAAAGATAAATCTGCCTTCGCGCCTCAAGAAAAGAAGTTGCACAACCTTGACCGAGTTGCACGTAATGCCATACTGACTACGCTCAGTGACTCGCACCTCGGAAGGGTACAGGATTGCAAAACGGCGAAAGAGCTATGGGACGCCTTGGCTGTACTGAGCCATGGAACCCCTCAGATCAAAGAAAACAAGCTCGAGCTAGAGCTTCAGAAGTTCGATGCCTTTGCAATGGAGCCTACTAAAACCATTGACGAGCTGAGTGTCAGATTCACCAATCAAGTCAATGTCATCAATGGGCTGGGGAGGTCGTTCACCAACAAGGAGATGAACACCAAGATCTTGAGAGCGTTGCCCCGACAGAAGTGGCTTCCTTTTGCTACTTATTTACGTCGCTCTGATCTAAATGCTCTAACTCCTAATGTTATATTTTCAGAATTAAAATCGGAGGAATTCGAGCATAGCCTACCCCAAAAGTGCTTAAGCGCTCCAGCTGACACACAGTTCGACCATGTCTTCAAGGCAACCGGCAAGAACACGAGAGCCAAGCCTATTTCCTCAAGCAAAGATGTGGCCACATCAGTAGCAAAGTCTTCCGAGACTCCAGGCCCTGATCAGCTAGCACTGATGGCTCTCAAATATCAGAGGGAAAAGGAGAAAGTCAGAAAGCTGAGGAAATACAACCGAGATTCTTCTTCAGGTAAGAAAGACTATCATAAGAAAGAAGAATCTAATCCTTCTACCGAATACGGGAAATCGGAGTTCTGCCGCCGATCCGTCTAAAGACTCACTGGTAAGAGCAAAGCAGAACATCCACCGCTACAACCGCAAGAAGGAGGGACACTATCGGTATGATTGTCCCGAACTCTCAGCTGCTCAAAGAGCAGAACGGCAGGCCAGAAGAGAAAAATTTGCCAAGCGAAGGCAGGCCTACATAGCCAGAGAGATATCCGACAACTCAATTAAAGAGGATACATTCATGTATTCTTCTGAAGATGAAGCTGCATTTATAGCTGTTGAAGTCGGAGAGAAGGTTCCTGAGGAATCAGCTGAACAGTGTCTGATGGCCGGAGAAGAGGCTGAGGTAAATTCTAAACTTAATATTACCTCTTCTTCACACAGCACACACGACACGTGCTCGGTCTCAGATGATCCTCTAGATGTGGTACAAGCCTACGACGATCTACTAGAGGAACAGATTCAGCTGAGCAGAGAGTTCAGCAGAACCATCCAGGAACTAGAACAGGTAAAGGCTGAGAATCAGAAACTTTCTTCTGATTGTCAGGTCTCTACTGAGTCAGAGAATCTAGTTGCGAGACTCAAGAAAGAGATTGAATCTCTTATGACTAAGTCTTAGCTTCAAGAGACTCAGATCTCAGTCCTGACTAAGGACAATTCTGAGAAAGAGACTGAAATAGCCCAACTCAGTCAGAAACTCTCAGACGTACAGAAGGACTATGATTCTCTCAGGAGAAGTGATGAGGTCTGGAGAGGATTGATGACTGAACAGTACCTGGGAGCTAAGGAGAAGCTAGAAAGCATGCTCAGAGCACAACGGCCAACTACTGTAAAAGAAGGCATTGGTTATATTCACGAAGCTTCCACTTCTAAAAGCTCAGAATCGCTGGCCGATAGGTTCGTCGTGGGGAAGTGCAACCGCCGACACTACACCTCGGGCGAAGAACAAAAAGTAAAATAATTGCACCTCGCCCGAGCAATCATAAGACAATGATGACAAATGGTTCCCGCCCCGAGGACACCGCGATCAAATTCAGGGGGAACCAAGAAGGTCAGATGGGCAGAACAGTACAGAGAGCCATTATATGAGCATCCGGCTCAATACGGCTCGTACTACTATGAGCCCAGGGTCAGGAGAAGCGCTAAGACTCAGAAGAAGAAAGCGCGTGAACCCAAAATCATCAGCAGAAAGTCAGTATCTCCAAGGCCTATGGAGAAGAAAGCTGACAAGGTTCAGAAGAAGAAGTCTCGGACTTCTAAGGTTCCTGGACAGATCTGGGTTCCGAAATCACCCACTAACCAGTAAGGACCCAACTGAACCAAAGGGTACCTAAAAATGCCTCTGTTTTGCAGGTGCATAAGGACCCTTGGATAGTGGACAGCGGCTGCTCGAGATACATGACTTACCGGAAGAGCTCGCCGACCAACTACGTACAAGAAGATGGTCCGATGAATTCGGTGAAACTCCAAAGGCTATACAAGGGGATACGGAACGCCGACAATTGGGACCGCCACGTCCTAAGAGTAACATATGTTGAAGGACTTCAACATAATCTCCTTTCGATCGACCAATTTCGTGATAATCTTAATAGAGTAATCTTTGACGCCGGTTTCGTGATATTGTTGACAAATCTACGGGGGAAAAAACAGTGTTATCGGGTTCGCGGAGGAAAAACATCTATGTTGCGGATCGGAAAACCGCAGTAACCCGAGGCTTGTTTACTAGCACGCACAAAATCGGTGACAAGTCGGGATGGCTATGGCACAAGAGACTCGACCACCCGAACTTCAAGACCATGAACAAGCTAGCCAAGAACTCCAAAGTCGAGGACTCGCCCAACGAATCGTTCGTTAAAGACAGAAATTGTGAAGCATGTCTGAAGGGAAAGCAAACAAAGAGTTGCAATCCACCTATTCCGTCACCTTCCACTGATGGAATCCTTCAGCTGCTGCACATAGACCTATTCGGGCCAGTCTCTCCAGTGACTATAAGAGGCAAGAAGTATGCCCTCGTCGTTATTGACGACTACTCGAGATATACTTGGGTCATCTTCATCGCCAATAAATCTGATGTTCAAACTGAGTTGCCCAATCTGCTGAAGAAACTCAGCGTGGAAAAGGACATCAAGATTCAAACAATTCGCTCGGACAGAGGAATAGAGTTTCTAAACACAGTAGTTAAGACATACTGCGATAAAGAGGGAATTAAGCACGAGATATCAGCTGCACGCACCCCTCAGTAGAACGGACTTGCTGAACGAAAGAACAGAACACTCAAAGAAGCAGCAAGAACGCTCCTCGCAGATTCTGGACTACCCTCGAAGTTCTGGGCTGATGCTACTGACACCGCCTGCTATACTCAGAATCACTCACTACTCACTCAGCAACACATGAAGACACCATATGAATTATGGAAAGGGAGAATTCCTTCTATTTCTCATTTTCATATTTTCTACCGTCCCTTGCTTTATCCACAATAATGGGAAAGATCAGCTGAAGGTCTTTGATAGCAAATCTGATCAAGGAGTTTTCTTAGGTTACTCTCGAGTCAGTAAAGCCTTCAGAGTCTTTAACTATCGGACTCTTCGTGTGGAGGAAAGCCCTCATGTTGTTTTTGATGAATTTGTTACTAAGAACAGGAAAGAAACAGAGTCAAATACTGATGATGTCAGCAGCAAGCTACAGGATCTCGGACTTACTGATAAAGCTAAAAAGATCTAGCATTGTTGGGATGATGAGTCAGACGATGAACAAACTCAGACTCAACCAACAGTCGATGTAGCTGACCTAGTTGATTCTATCGAACAGAATCAACAACAGGTAACATCGGTCGATGAGGAAGCCCCAGTGGTAACTGAGACCTCTACTGAGAATATAAACTCAGGGGGAACGATTAATGTTCCTGAGCTAAATGCCCTTGAACCTGGAAACTCAATAGATCCTAACCTTCTTACTGAATTGCTACAGTCACAGAACAGTACTACTGAAATGCCTAACACTCCTACTGACTGTGCAGAAGTAGTATCAGAAGAAGAAGCCCGACTCAAGCGTTCGTGACTCGATGCTCATTCTTCAGATCTTATCATTGGAGATCCATCAGCAACTATAAGGACGAGATCAAGATTAAGTCAAGGAGAAAGCTCACTTTACTCTTGTTTTCTGTCTACAGAAGAACCTCAGTCGATAGAGGACGCACTTAAAGATGCTGATTGGGTCATTGCTATGCAAGAAGAGCTGAACCAGTTCGTCAGAAATGAAGTATGAGAGCTTGATGACAGACCTAGACATCAGCACGTGATTGGTACTAAGTGGGTCTTCAAAAACAAGCGAGATGAAAACAACGTCATTGTCAGAAATAAAGCAAGACTAGTTGCAAAGGGATACGGTCAAAGGTAAGGAATTGAATTTGATGAAACGTTCGCTCCGGGGCCGCTAGATTGGAAGCCATTCGTCTATTCCTAGCTTATGCAACACATCAAGGCTTCAAAGTCTATCAGATGGATGTAAAGTCAGCTTTTTCGAACGGCGCATCGAAGGAAGAAGTCTACGTGGAACAACCGCCCGGCTTTCAGCAGGGACATCGAGTGTACGAGACTTAGGAAAGCTCAGATGGGTTAAAACAAGCACCCGGGGCTTGGTATGATACCCTATCGGACTTTCTACTTCGTAAAAGGTTTTCGAAGGGGACAAGAGATCGCACCCTATTCAACATAAAGTCAGGAGATGACATCCTACTGGTGCAAATCTACGTGGACTACATCATTTTCGGCTGTAGAAATGAGACCATATGCCAGCAGTTCGAGAAGATGATGAAAGAGAAATTCGAGATGTCCATGATGGGAGAGATGAATTATTTCCTTGGATTTCAAGTGAAGCAATCAGCTGAAGGATCTTCATCAATCAAGCCAAATACACTCGAGACCTTCTCAAAAGATTCGGCTGCGACTCCAGCAAGCCAGTCAAAATCCCCATGAACACGAACTTTAAAATCGATCTAGACAAAGAGGGAGCTTCTGTTAACTCTACTGACTATAGAGCTATTATAGGCTCTTTACTTTATTTAACAGCTAGCCGTCCTGACATAACTTATGCTGTAGGTGTATGCGCAAGATTCCAAGCAGATCCCAAGCGAAGTCATTTAGACTCAGCGAAGAAGATTCTGCGCTATTTAAGAGGAACACCCGATCTTTGGGTTATGGTATCCTCGCCGATGATAACTTAATACCGACAAGGTTATTTCGATGCCGATTATGCGGGATGCGTGATAGATCGAAAGTCAACTTCCCGAACTTATCGGTTCCTAGGCAAAGCAAGTCGATTTCTTGGTTTTCAAAGAAGCGGCATTCGGCAGCAACGTCCACTACCGAAGCCGAGTACATGGCTGCAGGAAGTTGCTTCGTGCCCAAATCCTTTGGCTTCGACAACAACTTAGAGATTATGGTATAACTCAGGATGAAGTGCCCATCTACTGCGACTCCACAAGTACAATTGCCATAACTCAGAACCCAGTTCTACATACCAGATGCAAGCACGTGGATATCCGACACCACTTCATCAGAGACCATGTCGAGAAGAAGGATATCAGGATGGAGAAGATCCATACTGACAAGCAAAGGGCAGATATACTGACCAAACCACTAGCTGAGAACAAGTTCAGAGAACTATCAGCTGAGTCTACTGGATTCTACTGAGATGCGTCAGTAGATGCCGACTACTGAGAACATCATTGCCCAACAATTGGTAACAATTGGTATCAGCATAAGGAATCAGTACGACAGGTCAGATAACTAAGTACAGTGACTCAGTTGGGAAAGTCACACTTGCACACGCAAGGGGGGAACATAGTCATCAGCATGACAACCATTCTCCTTATACATAACGGTAACCAGCTGATAAGTTCAGCTGAAGAGGTTTGCGTAATTTTGTGTACTTATTTTTTTTGAAGCATGCTCGCATTTATTGCATCAGTCGCTCACACTCATTAGTTAATGTGCATTCATTTCCCGCCATTAATAGTTTAAGGAAAGATCAGTAGGAAACCTTAACCTGAGTAATTAATGTTGTCTGTCGCGCATTTAATTCATGTCTTCTCACTTGCCTTTATTACGTAGATCTATGTTTTAGGCGGCTTTGGTAATCATCCTTTGTACATTCTCCCTCAGTACCATGCCCTAGCGTACATTGTTACTCAAATCCTGACAAGCCAAGCGGGCTCCTTTGATTCAGGTGTCCAGACCGAAGCTACAAATGATGATGGCTATTTATGACAGAGCCAAGGTCAACTGGACGGAGTTTTTCCTCAAAGAGTTTCAAACACAGGCCTCTAAGTTCGACAAATCTACCTGGTGTCTGAGTGCCAAGGGCAAGCTCTTGTACGGGATGAAATTGTCAGTCATGATTAAAAATTTCTGTGGAGACGACAATGTCACCTGTGTGGATAAGGGTTACTTCAACCCTAGGAAAATCCACTTCCATACCAAGGCTGCTGCCCTTCAGCAGATAGGGGTAGGGGCAGCTGAAGAAGGAAAAGGGAAGAGTAAGACTTCCACTCCAAGAAAGAAGGGGGCTACCCCTGAGAAGAAGCAGAGAAGATCTTCTGAGAAGGCAGTAGTTGTATCCCCATTCAGACTATGAGACGACTCAGATTCATCTGAGAAGACAATCTCAGTAAAGAAGTGAGTCTTAGTAGAGAAGGCAATCTCAATAGAGAAGACAGTCTCCACTGAGAAGGCAGCCTCAGCGGAACAGGGGACCGCACCTGAGCCTTCAACTCCAACATCTCAGTCCCCACTAGATGTTCCTCCACTCAGCAGCATTCCATCAGCTGAGAAGACAATGTTTCCTATTGATGTGGAAGACATGGAGACCAGGACTGAAGCTGAGACCATCGGGTATGAAGCTGACGCTCTTCAGGACAGATCCACCCGAGAAGTCTCAGAGGACATTCCAGAAATCACAAGTCACTCTGACTTGGTGACTGTTGCTCAGAAGGCCAGGCTTCAGATGCTAATCAGATTCCAGGACTGGATCACCCTCGATTGATTCATTCGATTCAGGTCCTGCAAAACTCTGAATTCCGAGGAGCTGGAGATCCGCCAGCAGATAGGCTATTCTGAGCCTGCTGACCTTAGCTCCCTCAAAGACTTAAGGGCGGCTATGCTGGCTCTTCTTGAGGATTGCATGCCCTCAGCAGCCGTGCCTTCAGAGCGTTCTGATCCTGATAATTAGGACCCACCCAGTGATGCAGGACTTGAGAAGCCTGCTGAGGGTACTCAACTGGAGGAGGGAGCTCAACCCTCAGCTGACCTACCTGTTAGCTCCCCTTCCTCTAGGTTCTGCAGCAGCTGGAACCTCACGTTCTACAGACTCAGAACAACTTCTGTTGGAGTCTGCTTTTAAGGTTGTGCTCAGTGCCAGAGCCCGAAGATCTCGGACAGTAGCCAAAGCTCTGAAGAGTCAGGGGACTCAGAACCGCCTCCTGGCGAAGGCTGTTCACAGGAGATGGAAGAAGGCTACAATAGCTCAGAGCGAGGAAATCAGGGCGGTGAAGATCTCTTTAGAATACGCCTGCCCCTGATTTCTCAGCCATTCTCACCAATTCGCTTTCCACTCAACGAGCTGAGTTCGAAAGTCAGCAAGCATCACTGACGGCTGCCCAGACTTCTCTTCTAGAAACCTTCAAAGCAGTGCAGTCAGAGAACGTAACTAGAATCTCCACACTAACTCAGGATCACGAGCTCAGGATTGCATCCATTCAACAAGCCTGTGAGGAGAAAATTGATGCTAAGCTAAAGACAATTCAGGAGTTAGTCGATACCTCTCACTGCAAGTATGGTGAAGATCTGATAATCGAGGGGAACGACCTACACCTGAAGTTCGAGAGTATGCAGAAAGTCTTGGATAGGCTGGCAGCTGCATACTCAGCCTTAAGCAGCAAGGTAGTCTTGATCCCAACCTCAGGCGTAATTGATGATGCCAAAAAGGGGGAAAGGACAGTGAGGGGGGAAGAAGGCAGTAACTGGGACTAAAAGCCAATCTGCTTCCACTGACCCCTCATAGACTGAAATGGGTAAGGCCCAGGGTGTCTCTAGCGCAGGAGATGTAGTAGGCGTTGAGACTGGCCCAAGCAGCTTAGGACCCAAGGAATCAGCAACACAGACTTCTGCTGAACATATAAAAGAAGTTGCTGAGTCCCTTGAGGAGGATTCAGAAGAGGAGCAAGAGCCTCCTCTGCCTCCACCAGTGTCAGGTAAAGGGAAGAAGCCTATGAAGATCCCTACCCCAGTGAAGAAAGGGATAAAAAGATATACAAGCCCAGTTGAGCAGGCCCAGATTGAAGCCGATGAAAAATTGGCAAGGGAGCTAGTTGAGGTTGAAGCTGCCAATAAGCCTAAAAAGGCTCATGCTAAGGCCAAGACTAAGGTTTCATCGAGGAAACCAGCTAAGATGCCTCCTCCAAGAAAGCTAAAAGCCAGCGACGAAGCTGATAAAGAAAAGGAGAAAGAGCAGGAAGCTGAGCAGACAACGACTAACTTTCAGCAACAAGAAAGAAAGAGAGTTGAGCCAACCATTGACGAGATGATAAATTTTAGTATCATGGCCTTAGATAAGAGAGCACAACATTATCAGATAGAGGAGTACATGCGACAAGAAGCTCTGGCAAAGGAGAAGGCTGCTGAGGCAGCAAGGGAAGCTGAAAGGCTGAAGCCTAGACCTCCTCCACCGAAAGACATGGAAATCCCTTATAAATACAGAAGAGACAGGAGACCGAATAATCAGAAGATACACAGGTGGCCTCGGGTGGATAAGTGGATGCCATGGGAGAAAACTCAGCAGTGGGAGACATTGAAGGCCGAATTCGTCAAGAGATACTATGTTTGGAAATTCTGGTTAGAATCTCATCAGAATGACGCTTTTGCAGACTGGCTCTTCAAGTGTGATATAGAAATCTACAACATGGTCGAGAAAGCCGTTGCTGACAAAGAAGATATGACTATATCCGTATCCGATATTTAGGGATTACATATCTCCGTATCTGATATTTAGGGATTACATATCGGTGTATATTGGTGTCCATATCTTGATATATATTGTAATTTATTCTGTTTCCCTTTTATTCTGATATGATCCCTATTTTATGGGATTTAGGTGATTTTATGGGATTTAGGTACATAGAATATACGCTTGTACTCTTGTATTTATTCGTGATGGTTTCACTACAATGGCAGGAAAAACATTTTCTCTCTTCCTTGTGTTATCTTCCTTGTGTTATATGATTGATTTCATGGTATCAGAGCCGCATCATTAGCGACTCCAATTTCTCTTCCGCTGAAATATGGTAGCAAAACAAGACGCCAAGAAAGATGACAATCATGTTCTATCATCCAGTGACAATCCTGGAAATTTAATCACACATACTCAATTGAAGGGCTCCAATTATGAAGAATGGGCTAAAGCAATTAGGGTTTCTCTTACTGCGAAAAAGTAGCGCGGGTTTATTGACGGATCAGTTCGCCAGCCTGCTGAAGATTCTGCTCAGTTTGATGACTTGTGCACCGTTAACTCCATGATATGATCATGGATCTTCAACGCAATCGAACCAAATGTGTGTTCTACAATATCCTACAAAGAAACGGCTAAGGAGCTGTGTGACGACATCAAGCAGCGATTTTTTGTTCGCTATGGATCTCAGATCCATCAACTAAAGATAGAGGTTTCTAACTGCAAACAAAATGGATCGACAATCATGGAGTACAACGGTCGCATAAAGAAGATTTGGGATGCGTTGAATGATTACGATCGTTTGCCGATGTGTGTGTGTGCAAGGGTTGCTCTTGTGACTTAAATACAAGACTTGAACGGCATGGGGAAGAGGAGAGAGTGCACCAGTTTCTCATGGGTCTAGATGCAGAACCCTATGGTACATTTCGGTCCAACATAATCGACTCTGAACCTCTTCCGAACATGAACAACGTGTACTCAAGAATGACGGAGCAAGAGCAAGTTCGTTGTATGACTCAATCTAATTCTGCATCATGTGAAGCCGTGGCCTTTGTTGTGAAGACAAATTCTAGTCCTCAAGGAGAGCATCGCGAGGATAGTCCTACTTGTGCGCATTGTCATTGGCAAGGTCACACCAAAGACAAGTATTATCGTCTACATGGTTTTCCCGATAACCTTGGACGAGGACATGTGGGACTTCTACTAGACGAGGTCGAGGAGGACCAGCTCGTGCACATGTCGTTCAGTCCGGATCACCATCTACCGAGAATGCTTCATCATCCTCGCCCTCTATCGGAGATGCCGACAAACTAGGTTTGGAGTCTTTGAGTAAGAAGATTGGACAATGCTAAAGTCTCTTTTAAATTCTCACAAATCCAGTACCCGACTTTCTGGTATGACTAATAACCCATCTTGGTTTTTTGATTCTGGTGCTACACACTATATGACGGGTTTTCTTAATAACTTTGGGGATGAGTGGGATATTTCATCGTGCCCTGTTCGAATGCCGAATGGAGCTATTGTCACTGCTACAAAATCTGGAATTGTTACTCTTGGCTCCTTATCCTTAAGGGGTGTTTTATATGTACCTTAGATAGATTGCAGTTTAATTTCCACATCAAGATTGACTAAAGATGCAAAATATTTGTTGTCTTTTACTGATCGTCTTTGTGTTGTTCAGGACCACGCTTTGAAGACGCTGTTAGAGTGGGTGAAGAGAGTGAAGGGTTGTATGTGTTGCACGTTGTCCCTGTGGTTCGCGTGCACAATGTTGATGCCACGGTTAGTGGTGCACTTTGGCATTAAAGACTTGCTCACCCGTCCAAGCAAGTTGTTGAGTCTATTGGTACCGTTAAATTTAAGTCTGGAGAATTGAACATTGTGACATTTGTTTGTGTGTGAAACAAACTCGTCATCCTTTCATTTCAAGTACTAATAAAGTTGATGTTGTGTTTGATTTAATTCATTGTGATTCATGGGGGCCTTATCGTGATAATTCTATTTGTGGTGCTAAATATTTTTTGACAATAATTGATGATCACTCTCACGCCGTTTGGATTTCTTTGTTGCGTGAAAAACATGTGGTTGCGTAGACTTTAAAAAATCTCTTAGCTTTTACTGTAAGGCAATTTAATAAGCATGTGAAGGCAGTACGCAATGATAATGGGACTGAATTTACATGCCTTAGTAGTTATTTCAAGCAGCACGGAATCATACATCAAACTACTATGGTGGATAAGCTACAACAAAATGGACGCGTCGAATAAAAGCATAGACATATCCTCAATGTAGCACGCGCCCTTCGTTTTCAAGCCGGATTGCCTACTCGATTTTGGGGAGATTGCGTATTGAGTGCAGGTTATCTCATTAACCGAACTCCTACTCCCCTTTTGAATGGAAAACCCCCTTCGAAGTACTATTTGGCAGAGCCCCTTCACTTAATCATCTCCGCGTTTTTGGTTGCTTGTGTTATGCTAAAACCCTTAATTGCACCCACGATAAATTTGCGAGTAGGGGTCGGAAATGTGTGCTTCTTGGATATCCCTATGGGAAAAAGGGATGACAGCTGTATGATCTTGAAACCGGAGACGTTTTCAAATCTCGTGATGTGATTTTCTTTGAAAATCAATTTCCCTTTGTCAAGGATGTCTCAAGTTCTTTTTGCAATGACACTTCAACACCTCTTCCCATGCAGTCTTCACCTTCCGGTGATGATCGTTGGATTCTTCCTACTCCTTCTATCATTCATGATGCAACTGCTCCTTCTCCTACTGAGAACACATTTACGGCTGACTCTAATAATGCATCACATACTGATAAGGACAATTCCGTTGACAATTCAACAAATACTAGTGCTGCTCCAGATTCTTCAACTCTTGTTATAAGTAATGATGAGGAATTGGAAAGTGGTCATCGACAACGCTTTCCATATATTCGTCTTAAAGACTTCGTGACACATACAGCCCGAGCCTCACCCTAACTCTCTTCCTCACATTTTTCAGCTTCTTCAGGTACTCCTTACCCAATTTCTAACTACATAAACTGTGATAAATTCTCCACTTCGCATCGTTGTTTCCTCTCCGCTGTTACCGCAGGAACTGAACCTCATAGCTACTCTCAAGCTGTTCGGCATCAGTGTTGGCGTGATGCCATGCGTAAGGAAATCGATGCCTTAGAAGCAAATGGAACATGGTCGATTGAGTACCTACCAAAAGGGAAGAAAGCCTTAGGCAGAAAATGGGTATTTCAGATCAAGTATAATGCTGATGGTTCCATCGAAAGACATAAAGCTCGTCTTGTTGTCTTTGGAAATCAATAGGTTGACGGACTTGATTACATGGAGACTTTTGCTCCAACTGTGAAAATGGTTATTACACGCACTTGTCTTGCCATCGCTAGCATTAAAAATTGGGAGTTGCATCAAATGGACGTACATAACGCATTTCTCCATGGTGATCTTGATGAAGAAGTTTATATGAAGCTCCCCCTAGGGTTTGATACACCCGATTCCAACAAGGTGTGTCGTCTTCGAAGGTCTCTCTATGGGCTTAAACAAGCTCCTCGTTGCTGGTTTGCCAAACTCGCCTCTGCTATTTTTTAATATGGATTTATTCAGTCTATGTTCGACTACTCTCTCTTTACATACACTCATCACGATGTTTCCATTACTATTCTAATTTATGTTGATGATTTAGTTATTGGAGGAAACAACTCAGCCGCCATCCTGCAATTTAAAGAGTATCTCAATACATGCTTCCATATGAAGGATCTTGGCAAGCTTAAGTTTTTTCTCGGAATTGTGGTGGCTCGCAATCCTTCTGGTATATATCTTAGCCAACGTAAGTATGCTTTAGATATTATATCCGAAACTGGCCTTCTTAGTGCTAAACCGGTTGGTACGCCAATTGAGCAGAATCATCGCCTTGTCCTTGTCACGTGTCCACCGATGGACGCCCTTGATCGCTATCAACGTCTTGTTGGTCGTCTTATTTACCTAACTATTACGCGTCCTCTTACAGTGTTCACATTTTGGCTCAGTTTATGAACACTCCTTTGGAAGCACATTGGGAAGCTGCTCTTCGTGTTGTTCGGTTTTTAAAAACTAATCTCGGACAAGGTCTTCTTCTTAAATCCTCCTCTGCTATGCAGCTCGTAGCTTATTGTGATGCTGATTGGGCTAGCTGGCCACTTACTCTACTATCTCTTACGGCTTATTTTGTGTTCCTTGGCAATTCTCCCATCTCTTGGCGTACCAAGAAATAAAACACCGTGTCTCGTTCTTCGGCTGAGGCTGAATATCGTTCTCTTGATGCCACCACCTGTGAGTAGAAGTGTTTGTGTGGGCTTTTTAAAAGTTTTGGTATCAAAATTCCATCTCCCATTTCTATTTATTGTGATAGTCAATATGCTCTTCATATTGCTCATAATCCAGTCTTTCATGAACGCACCAAGCACATTGAGATTGACTGTCACTATGTCTGTGATGAGATAACACGTGGTTTTATTGCTCCTGCTCATGTGCCCTCTTCTTCACAGCTTGCAGACATTCTAACGAAGGCTCTTGGACAACATCCTTTTGATGATTTGTTATCCAAGTTGGGCATTTCAAATCTCCATGCTCCAACTTGAGGGGGGGGGGGGGTATGACAATATCCGTATCCGATATTTAGGGATTACATATCGGTGTAGATTGGTGTCCATATCTTGATATATATTGTAATTTATTTTGTTTCCCTTTTATTCTGATAGGATCCCTATTTTATGGGATTTAGGTGCGTAGAATATACGCTTGTACTCTTGTATTTATTCATGATGGTTTCACTACAATGGCAGGAAAAAAACATTTTCTCTCTTCCTTGTGTTATCTTCCTTGTGTTATATGATTTATTTCAGAAGACATTCAGACTCCTGCTTTCAGACCATTACCTCCACCTAAGAAGCTGGATGGCTCTCTCTATATTGGTGTAATAGAAGGAGAAGACAGGAATGCAGCCATTGCACTAGAGCTCAATGCTAATGATCCTGAAGACGTGCCCAAAATTCAGAAGCTGCAGAGAGACACATTCAAGATGTATGGACTGAAGGAAACATACAAAATCCCAACATGGACTCCCTCTGCCTGAAGATAAGTCCAAAGATTTCAAGGCAAGGATTGAGCGGTTCAGAAGATAGCTCTTGTTAGTTTCTCTGTTTCTGTTTTTGATAGAATAGCAAAAGATGTAACTGTACTGAACTTCCTCATATACAAATGCATCTTTGCTGTTTGGCCTGACAACACCTTATTGTCTCTATGGCCTATTTATTTAATTTAACACTCATAATCACCTAAGTGATTACTGACTCACACACTCACTGCTTATCTGTGTTTGTTTGTTTCTGCTTAGATTGGATAGATTCTATTTGAGGGGGAAATTATTGTTAGAGTTATTTATGTATTCCTTGTCCCTCAGTAGATTAGAACTTGATGAACAACTCCACTGATTCTACTTGTAATATTTGTAAGGAGTCTGTATCTGATAGTTTGTAGTGTTAAGTTTTGGCATCATCAAATTGGGGGAAATTGTTGGGAGATGATTCAGCAGTAGATTGTCTAGAAGATTTAGCTGATCCCAAAACCCTAATTTGATTGGTGAACCATTCCTTTGTAATAGCAACGCCTTGGTCTCTGAGAGTTTCAGACTCAGTAGACTTTCCTTCAGCATGGTCAAAGCTCAGAATTCTGTTTTGCTGAACCTCAGCAGACTATCCGCCTCAGTACCATGGAGTGAAGACTCAGTATTGCTAGACTCAGCAGGAGTAGTATACTGAGAGGTGTTCAGATTCAGTAGTGTTGGACTCAGCAGGAGCAGCATACTGAAAGAGTCACTAGAACTGGACTCAGCAGGAGCAGTTCACTGAACTCAGAGTCGACCTTTAGAAGAGTTGGACTCAGCGGGATTATACTACTGAAATCTAGTTCAGACTCAGCAACGACCTGACAGTCTCCTTGATTGTCAGATGATCTTCTAAGATAAATCACTAGAGTTGTCCGAGGTTGTACACATCAGAGAAGTTAGCTTCAATATCTGCCTCGAAGTCTGTATGCCTCAACTACTTACTACACCTCGACCAATGACAAGTAGCCAGCTGTCAAAGTTCTAGTAAAAGCTGAAAGTCAACTACTTTCCTGAAATGGAGGAAAAGACTCTGCACGATTTCTAAAAGAGTCGTTAGCTACCCAAAGAGAGTGACACGTGGACAGTTCATCTCTAACGGATCTATCCACAGCTCACCTCCATAAATAGAGGGAAAATCAAATTGAAGAATCATCGAACATACAAAATATACGAGCAACGAATGAACAAGTTACAAGCTTCCCGCAAGAACTTCAGTGAACCAACTCAATGCGAAAGGCAACTACTTTGCTCTAGGGAACCAAGCTTAATAGAATCAAAGCCTCTAGAATCCAAGTGATAGAACACAAACCCAGAGAGATTATTCCTCATTGTTCATCACTCTAGAAGCCATTCTTGTTCCCTTTCCCTCTAACCTTAGCTCCATTGAAAATATCCATAGCTTAGAATCGAAGGAGTTCATATATTGACATGCTCTTAATGTTAAGAACTCCTTCATCGTTGGAGAATTTGTCAAACTTTATAGTTTGATCCTTGTAAGCTGGGACTTGTTCAGTATAATCTTCAAGGCTGTGTTTGTCCAGTGCACAAACCAACTGAGACTAACTCAGCATAACAAAATAGCCTCCTGATCTTTTCGGGACAGTGGACATAGGATTGTTTGATATCTGAACCACTTTAAAATCGTTGTGTTCATTTACTGTTGCATTGATTTACTGTTCATACTGAAAACCGTTTTACAAAATCATACAACAAAGTTTCAGAAAAGCTTAACTGAGTGCACTAACCTACTGAAACAGTTTTAATAAAAACGTTTTCAACTCAACTGAATCGGGCCTACACTATTCCGCATGCTACTGAACTCTTACTGAACGGTACTGAATTTTGACACCAGTCAGCTAGCAGGCCTCAGTATAGTCAGTCACTCTGTCCACGCGATCCTGAACAGCTTGCCTGGTTTACTGAATTTATTCAGCAGACAACCTCACTAATTGGATTGTTCGCGTTTTAATTTGAGAAAGTTTTCAGGTGTATTCAACCCCCCTACACCTGAACGTTTATCTCGGGACCAACAAGGCTGGTGATATATTTTCGGCTTAGCTTTGGTGGACTTGAAAACGGTTGTTGATTGTGGCAATTCTTTGGACTGAGCTTGTTGGGCTTTCCAGATTGCATGTTCCGGCTTAATTGGTGGGTGTTATTTTTGAGTGATGAAAACTCGAAGGCGAATTTTATCCAACTCGGAGAGAATGATGCGGAGATTATTCAAATTGGACTTTTGTGTTGGGTCTTCAATTAGTTAGTGGGCTTTGTTATTTGGGCTTTAGGGTTTTCTAGTTTCCTATTTATATTTGTGTAATGAGATGTAATTGGTAGATTTGAAGATTGAAAGAAATCGGCGGTGCAACCGTTCGTCTCCCATTTCCTTCCGCTAGGCAATTTGGCTTTGGATTTCGTTATCCTAGGTACTCGTGCATCGAATTAATGGGTTGACGAAGATCAACTTCCGGCATTCGTCCGCGAATTCGACGGATTTTGATGAATGTTTG
Source organism: Lavandula angustifolia (assembly GCA_028984105.1). Classification (NCBI taxonomy): domain Eukaryota; kingdom Viridiplantae; phylum Streptophyta; class Magnoliopsida; order Lamiales; family Lamiaceae; genus Lavandula; species Lavandula angustifolia. The sequence goes on from CM054820.1 coordinate 22,093,792, forward strand.
TAATTGGCTCTGACATTTCGAGGAAATCAACTGATTCGATTGGTATCCTGTTTATCTTATTTTATCTATTTCATTTTATTTTATATTTCCGCTGCATCAATACGTGTACCGATTAATAAAACTTATACCCAAAATCTACTAATTTCCAACAAGGTCGACCGCACCCAAGTTTTTTGTGTAAAGATGAAGCCATTAAATATACATAATGATCTAGTAGTAGAGTCAACAATTGTCTTATAGTTAACGTTACATTTATACATAGGTCTTTAAGTAGAGATGTTGGGTTCTGCTTCCCGTATATATGGCTAGTTCCAAGGTTCAAGAGTGGTGGAATTGGAGCCGAAGGTTTCGAAGCTAGCCGTCGCTGACGGTACTTGTTCGATTCGAAGTATCGATTCTTTAGATTTATTATTATTATTATTATTATTATTATTATTATTATTATTATTATTATTATTATTATTATTATTATTATTATTATTATTATTATTATTATTATTATTATTATTATTATTATTATTATTTTTGTTGGTCCGGAGACGAGTATCGGGTGTGGGGGGGGGGGGGGGAGAAGGGTAAATACACCTGAGTCCAAGTTTTTCCTCAAATGCGAAGGTCAGTCTTGTACTGAGTTTTGCGACTTAACGAATTCAGTGTCAGTTAAGCCTTCTGATCGCAGGGCAGAGTGATTCAACAACTGAACTCGTTCTACTGATTGAGGTCAGCACTGAGATATTTAGTAGCAGAATATTGTGCAGATTAGTGTGGGCCCGGTTTATTTCGTCTTTTTGAAAAACGTTATATGCAAACAAAACAGTTTTGGCTGGTGCAGTTTTAAAGCCTGTTTTATCGAAAGTTATGATTTTGGAAATAGTTTAAGCACAGATGGAATAAAACAGTAATGACACGAGCAGTTTTTAACGTGGTTCGGATACGCAAGATCCTAAATCCACGGTCCTGCAGAACAGGAGGTCTTGTTGATTTATCTGAGCAAGCCTCAACAAGGTTTATGTGCACAGTTCAGAACCTTCTAAGTTATAGCCCTTAGTGACTTTACAGATTCATTCAAACAGGAGTTTGAAGGTTTTCTCCAACAAGGAAGGAGTTTTTACAATAAGAACGTTTCAATAAAAGTGAACTCCTTCGAAGGTTCTAAGCTTAAGATATTATGATGAAGTCTTAGATAGAGAAGGGGAACTAAAGGATATCTAGAGAGAAGAACTAAAAAGTGATCTTCAAAAAGAGTAAGTTCTTCGCTGTGTTTGGGGTTGAATTCGGTAGAGTTTGTTCACTTGAAAGCTTGTTGGTCCCGAGTGTACGGTCAGGTGTAGAGGGGGGGGGGGGTGAATACACCTGACTCCGATTTTCTCAACTTCGAACACGAACAGTCCTGTTCAGGAAAGTGCCGTACTGAAATAATTCAGCAGACCAAATAGCTGTTCTGAATCGTGTGTGGCAAAGAGTCTGACTCTACTGAGATCTGCTAGCTGACTGAGTCAGAATTCAGTATCAAACAGGTAGAGTTCAGCGGTGCGGAAAAGTGTAGGCCCAAATCAGTTGAGTGGAAAAAATCGTTTTAGCAAGTCTCAGTTCAGCAAATAGACAGTTCAGTATGCTGAGACAGTTGTATGATTTTAAAGTAGGTTTTCAGTATGAACAGTAAAATTAATGCAACAGTAATCAGAAAGCAATAACAAGACACATATTTTTAAAGTGGTTCGGATATCAATCGATCCTACGTCCACTGTCCCGAAAAGTTCAGGAGGCTATTTATTATACTGAGTTAGTCTCAGTCAGCTTGTGCACAGGACAAAGCCGTGGCTTGGGGATTATACTGAGCAAGTCCCAGTTTACAAAGGCATCAAACTAAAGTGTTTGACAAACTTCTCCAACTATGAAGGAGTCCTTTTACAATAAGGATTGGGTTCAAATATGAACTCCATCGTCTAAGCTATAAGTATATTCTGTTGAGCTTAGGGTTAGAGGGATAGGGAATGAGAGAGTGGCTTCTAGATCGACGAGCAGCTGAAATAAGCTTTAGGTTCGTGTATCGTCGATTTGGATACTAGAGGCTCTTCTAAAAGTTTAGCTTGGTTCCCTATAAGCTGAGAGGGTAGTCTTTCGCCGGAGATAGATCTTCAAATTCTTGCGGAAGACTTAGGGTTTTCTGGTTCTAGCTCATTTGAATGCTTGTGTTTGTTTTCGTCGTTAAGCTTATGCGCATTCGTCTCTCTCTCTCTTATGTCCTCTTTTGCTCTCTCTTTCAAGGCTTGAAATGTCCCTCTATTTATAGAGCAGAGATTGGAAAAGATCCGTTGGAGACGATCTTCCTTTCTCTCTCTTTTGGTAGCTAACGGCTCTTTTTGAAGGATGTAACAGTGTCCTTTCCCTCCTTTTCTGGAAATATGTTGACTTGCAGCTTTGGTAGGTAGAGACACGTGTATACTTGTCATTTGTCGAGGATTATGGAGTGGTTGAGACGGAACAGACTTTGAGGCATACTGAAGCTGACTCTCTTTTCCTCGTACTTGACAATACTGATTGTATATTCAAAAAAGTGTCCGACGGTTCGTAAGACTGCATCGCCGTTTCGAAGTTCGATCTTCATTCGGAAGAGAGACAACCGAGGGTACTCTATCGATGGTCGCCTCCGAGTTCGGTGAACTACTCCCGCCGAGTTCGGTTCTACCGACTCCTTCGCATATCTGCTCCCGCCGAGTCCAAGTAAATACTGAGTCTTCTACTTCTGGTGCTAAGGCTGATAAGCTACTGACTGCCTTAACCAGAGCAGAGTGTCTACTGAGTCTGAAACCTTAAAGACAAAACAATTTCACGGGAATGGTTCATCAATCAAGATAGGGTTTTGGGATCTTTAAATCTTCAGATAGGTACAGAGCACGAGGCTACTAAGCTTACGGTCAGTCCTGAAGACAGAATCATTTCCCACTAAGTATAACAGTGTTAAGGATAAAATCATCACCCAACAATTTCCCCCTATTTGATGATGCCAAAACCTATCATCTATGCTAACACTAAACTATCAGAAACAGAGCTCCTTACATTATTACAAGTAGGATCAGTGGAGTTTGTTCTTCAAGTTGTAGTCTACTGAGGGGAGCAGGGCAAAACAATTTCCCTCTATCTAAACAATTCCCCCGAAACACAACAACTAGACTATCAGATCTAGAGAAGCAATAAGCTGACAAGTAAGATAAAGTGAGTGTGTGAGTCAGCAATCGCTTCAGTGATTCTGAGTGTTTAAGCATAAAACAAACACGGCTGTTCAGACAATAAGATATTGTCTGAGCCAAAAGAGAATGTATATATAAGATATGAAAGTTCAGTACATTACATCTCTTTCTAAGCTGGGAAGATAAAGAAATCTAATACTAAGAACGATTGTACTGCTTGATCCTGTCCATAAGTATGCTGAACTCTGGTATTAATTATCTTAAAGTTTGTCCATAAGTATCCTGTCCATAAGTATGGTATTAATTATCTTAAAGTTTGTCATTTAATGAAAACGACTCTCATTTAATGCACGACATTCTATGCATAAGTATGCTGAACTTTGCCACGCATTTAATGCGTGTCCTCTCATAGTTACTACTTAGGAAAATTACAACTGGCTTTGACTTAGGCGGCTACTGTGATCATTACCTTGTTTATAATATCCAATCTTAACCGTCCATATCAAAAAGCAGATTTAAATTTGGCCTTTGATCGAAAACTGTTCACCTTCACGTTAGATATATATTTTCGATCATATCTTAGAAACCGCCATTAGTATATCTTCAAATTCTTGCTCCATACATTCTGAGATCTCGAGCAATCCTTTACTTGCTTCTTATCTTCTCTATTCTCAGAATTTTATCAGTATGATTATTAAATCTGTTACTATACTTCAGTATCTCTTTTCAGTATCGCCATACTAACTGTTTTATGAACAAACGATACTGATAATCTTTTCTTGTGACAGATAAAATGGCAAATCTTTCTCTCGTCTCCCCAAGGAACATGCAGGAAATCTTAGACAAAGACCGTGTCTGGTGCGAACCAGTCATGGAGTTTGACGCCTGCGACCTTGACTTCATTGATGAGATTTTCTCGTATCTGAGAGCGTCTGGATTGGAGTAGTTCCTCTCAAGGAAGCCTACCTTCTTCCTTCCTTGACAGGTGTCTCAGATATACCTCAACTCAGATTCGATATCTGGAGACATCATTAGACGTTTTGCCGTCCACTCCATAGGCGATGCCTCTATGCAACTAAAGCAGATCTCAATTAAAGAAGCACTGAGGAGAAGCTTCGCTTTGCCTGCTGAAGGAGTTAGCCATGTTGGCTACAACGCTGACAGGATAGACGACTATCTATCTATATTCTGCGGAAAGCCTACCACATTCAGAGCGGCCTTCCCAAAGATCAGTATGCTGCCCCAGTTCCGTGCACTAGCTTATATAGTCACGCAGCTACTTACAAGCCAAGCGGGTTCATTCGATCAAGTATCGAGACCCAAGATCCAGCTCATGATGGCAATATATGACAAAGCAAAAATCAACTGGACGGAGTTCTTTCTTCGAGAGTTCATGGTTCAAGCTGCCAACTTTGATAAGGCAACGTGCAACCTGACAGTAAAAGACAAGCTGCTGTATGTACTGAAGTTGTCCATCATGATACAAGATATCTGTGGAGATGACCAGATCACCTTTGAGGACAAGGTACACTTTAATGTAAAGAAGGTCAGGTTCCACAACGTAGCCGCTGCTCTTCGACGGATCGGTTCAGGACCGTCGCTTCAGCAAACCACGCCTACCAAGAAGAGGTCTCCTCTAGCGAAAATTTCTAAGACATCGGCTAAACGTCCGAAGAAAGCCATCGCTGATGTCCCTACTAAATCCGAGGCAGTACCGGAGGAAACTACTAAACAACCAACTGTTGAACAGGCTACTGAACATGCTACTGAATAGCCTACTCAGCCTATGCAGCTAATAGATGAGTCAGAGTCCTCCGAGGAGACTCATTCGGTGGAGAAGGCCGTTTCCACTGAACAGACTCAAGAAGTGGATCAAGGGGTTCCAGCTGAACCTAGCCAGAGTGCTGATATACAAACTCTGGAAAGCCCAGTTGATATTCCACCACTCAGCACTTTACCATCTGCTGAAAAACAGACGTCCGCCATAGATCTTGACGACTCAGAAACGGCGTCTGAGCAAGAATCAATCGGAATGGAAGCCTCAGCGCTCAGATCTCAAGCATTCCGAGAGATAGCTGACCAAATACCGGAGATCGCTGGCCACCAAGACTTGGTGTTAATTGCTAGACAGGCCAGGCTCCACATGCTCCTAAGGTTCCAGGAGTGGCACCCACAGCTTCGCCTCATCCTTCACTACTCCTGTGACCAATTACATCGGGAGGAGCAGCACCTAAGGCAAGCAGTAGGCTAACGGCAGCCTGCTGACCTAGGTAACTTTGATGATCTGAGGGCCGCGATGCTGGCCTTGCTGCACGATAGGCAGCAGACTTCAGGCTCAGCCCCCTCAGATGGGTCTGACCACGACGATCAGGACCCACCCCATGATTCAGGCCCTGGGAAGCCTGATGAGGGAGTACCCCAGGACAAGGATACAACTGCTGAAACTTCTGATCTACCGCACAGTATCCTTGGGCCTGTGAAGTCGGCGGCTAGTACTTCAACGTCTGCAGAGCCTGCTCAGCTCTTGCTAACATCTCAGTTTGAAGTAGCGCCCAGCCCCAAAGGCCGACGCTCAAAGTCCATGGCCAAGGCACTGAAAAGCCAAGGAGCTCAGAACAGAGCTCTAGCCAAAGCTGTCCATAAAGTATGGAAGAAAACTGCTGAAGCTTCTAGCGCTGAGCTTCAGGGGCTGAAAACCTCTCTATCCGACTCAGCTGCCCCTGATGTCTCTTCCATTGTCTCAAATGCACTAGCAAAGCAGAGATAGGACTTTGAAGATCAGCTCAGAGTGATTCAGGAGGGACAGGCCAAGCTGCTTGAAGAATTCAAGGCCTATCAGTCCACTAATACTGAATCAGTATCAAACCTATCCTAGGCCGCTGAGCTCAGACTCAACAATATTCAACAAGCTCTGGAGGATAAGGTGTCTGAGAAGCTGACGGAATTTAAGGCTGCAGCTGAACTCTCCCACAAGAAATACAGTGAAGATCTTACTTCTAAGAGGAATGAGCTGCATGAGGCACTGACAAAAATCAAAGACAAACTCGACTCTCTGTCAACCTCTTACAAAAGCCTAGACCTAAAGGTATCCACTCCGACTCCGGTAATAATTGATGATGCCAAAAGGGGGAAGGAAAGGAAAAAAGGGAAGAAAAGAAAGACAGTGAAAAAGGGGACAAGTCAACCCCCAAGCTGACCCTGACTAAACCCTCAGCCAAATTCGCTAAGGGGGAAGCTCCACTGAAGCCCGCCAAGAAAACCAGGTCAGTAGCAGACGCAAGCGAAGTTCAGACTATTGCTGCTACTGGACTAGCTGAAGAGACCCAAGGTGTCTCCGCTGCGAGCACAGCAGAGACCGGCCCAAGTGGCTCTGGAACAGCTACTCACGCAACCCAGACTCCTACTGATATTGTTAAGGAGGTTGCTGAGTATGCTAAAAAGGATGATTCAGAAGAGGAAGAAACCCCTCTACCACCGCCTGTTCTAGGCAAAGGGAAGAAAGTACTGGAACTCCCGACCCCTCCAGCAAAGAAATCAAAGAGATACATTTCTGCTGAAGAGGAGGCTCAGATAGCAGCTGACGAGAAGCTTGCTAGGGAGATAGTCAAAGCTGAGGCTGCCAACAAGCCTAAAGAAAAGACCTCTCAAGGCAAAACTAAGGCACCAGCTCGAGGCGGAAAGAAAACTGCTAGGTTGCCTCCAAGGAAGCTCAAGATTCATGATGATGAAGATAGAGAAAAGGAAAAGGAGCAACAAAGAAAAGAATACCGAGAAGCGGTGGTACATCCAAAGAGAAATCCAGTACCCTGGCCGACTCGTAAGACTCTCCTCACCAACCTTCCTATATGAGATCCAAAGAACAAGATGCTGAGATCGAAGCCATTTTCGCTCAGATGGATAGGTATCTCTATAGAGGAGAGGAAGCCAGACAAATAGAAGCTGCCAGACAGAGAATACATATGGCAGACCTTGAGGCACTGAGAATTCGTACTGAACAAGAGGCCAGGCTGAGAGTACCTTTAAAAGCTGATATTCCTTATCGATACAAGGTTCAGGAAGCCAGCTGATCTGAAATCGCATAGATGGCCAAGGACAGACGATTGGATGCCTGCTCAGTTTACTCAGAGATGGGAATCTGCAAAGATAGAGTTTATCAAGCGCAATTATTTCTGGAGATTCTGGCCAGACAAGGCTAAGACTGATGCTTACACAGAATGGATGATGATAACAGAACCGGATCTATACGTATACTTGCATAAAGCCGTGTCTGAAGGTATAGAAGTCAGTGTTCCTGAGCCCAGAATCATACCTCCGCCAAGAAGAAATGATGACTCACTCCATCATGGAGTAATAGAAAAAGAAGTGAAGAATGCTGCCGCAAACAGAGGACTTGAAGAAGATGAGCCAGCAGACTTCGCTGAATACCTGAAGCTGAAGAAGAACTCATACACAATGTATGGCTTGCCCCTGCCTGAGTCAGAATCGCAGAACTTTATGGACAGGATCAAGCAGTACAAGCGTTCTTAGTATTAGATTTCTTTATCTTCCTAGCTTAGAAAGAGATGTTATGTACTGAACTTTCATATCTTATATATACATTCTCTTTTGGCTCAGACAATATCTTATTGTCTGAACAGCCGTGTTTGTTTTATGCTTAAACACTCAGAATCACTGAAGCGATTGCTGACTCACACACTCACTTTATCTTACTTGTCAGCTTATTGCTTCTCTAGATCTGATAGTCTAGTTGTTGTATTTCGGGGGAATTATTTAGATAGAGGGAAATTGTTTTGCCCTACTCCCCTCAGTAGACTAGAACTTGAAGAACAAACTCCACTGATCCTACTTGTAATAATGTAAGGAGCTCTGTTTCTGATAGTTTAGTGTTAGCATAGATGATAGGTTTTGGCATCATCAAATAGGGGGAAATTGTTGGGTGACGATTTTATCCTCAAGATCGTTATACTTAGTGGGAAATGATTACGTCTTCACGACCGACCGTAAGCTCAGTAGCCTCGTGCTCTGTACCTATCTGAAGATTTGAAGATCCCAAAACCCTATCTTGATTGATGAACCATTCCCGTGTAATTGTTATGTCTCTGAGGTTTCAGACTCAGTAGACACTTTGCTCTGGTTAAGGCGGTCAGTAGCTTATCAGCCTCAGCACCAGAAGTAGAAGACTCAGTATTTACTGGACTCAGCAGGAGCAGTTTACTAAAGGAGTCAATAGAACTGAACTCAGCAGGAGTAGTTCACTGAACTCAGAGCTGACCATCAGTAGAGTACCCTCAGCTGTCTCTCTACTGAATGAAGATCAGACTCAGCAACGACATACAGTCTTCTGAACTGTCAGACACTTTTTTGAATATACAATCAGTATTGTCAAGTACGAGGAAAAGAGAAGTCAGCTTCAGTATGCCTCAAAGTCTGTTCCGTCTCAAGCACTCCATAATCCTCTTGTATAGCCTTTTGCATTGTCTCCAAACTCGATTATGGGTCCTTCTTCAGCTATATAATTCTTCAGTAGGTTCCTTTGGTACGTCATATGTCTTGAGCATCCACTGTCCACATACCAAGGATCTTTGTGCACCTGCAAAATAGAATTATATTCAGGTACCCTTTATTTTGCTTTTGGGTCCTTAGATGTTAGTTTTAGTAACCCAAATCTGTCTAACAACCCTGGTGGTTTCAGACAGTTTCTTTCCACTTGAGTTAACATACTTGACCACTGGACTGGTCAAAGTTGACTTCTTAGGTCGTTCGGAGTTCGGGAGTCCGGATCTTCCGAGCCGTGGGATCGCCGACCTTTGCCTTTTGTGCGATTTTCTTCTTTTTCTGACTCTTGGAACCTCTTCTGACTATAGGATCATAGTAATATGACCCATACTGAGCTGGATGTGTCAACTAAGGTGGTCCATACTGATCAACCCACTTAACTCTGCTAGTTCCCCCTTGACTAAACTGGGGTGTCTTGGTAATGATCTTCTGGTCATAATACTGATGCGTAGGATAAGGTGCTTTCATCTTTTGTTTGTTCTTTGCTGAGGGGTTCAGAACATTTGTATTGATTGTTTCCCCTCGAACAAACCTATCAGTTAGACGCACTTCTGAGTGTACGGGGGCAGATGAGGAAGCTTCCTGGTTGAAACCAAGTCCTTCCTTACAGTGCTTGGGCTTGTTGCTTGCAAGCATAGCCTCCAGCTTCTTTTTAGCGCCCATGTAACGCTCAGTCATCAGGCTCTTCCAGACGTCATCACTCTTTTTCTGTATGTCGTGCTTGGTCTGAAGTCCTGACAGTTCTTGCTTCAGTAGACTCAGTTCAGTATCTTTCTGAGTTAAGTCGTTGGTCAAAACTGAAATTCGATCTTCTTGATGCTGAGACTTGGCCATCAGAGAGTTTATCTCCTCCCTGAGTCTTAACACAAATCCTTCGGCTTCAGTAGCGGCCTGACTCTCCTGAGAAAGTCTCTGATTCTCCACTTTCAGGGTATCCAATTCCTGAAGAGTCTTACTGAGCTGCAGACTCATCTGAATTTATTCGTCTAACAGTTCTTCATAAGTGGTAGCAACGTCCAAATTCTCATCTGCACCTGAAATAGTGTCGTGTGTGCAGTGTGAAGAGGAGTTAAATGGTTCATGAGAGTTTACCTCATCCTCTTCTCCTGCCATTAGGCACTTTTCAGTAGCTTCTTCAGCTTCAAGCTCTAAGGCCATAAAAGCTGCTTCATCATCCGATGAATCCATGAAGGAGTTGACTTCTTATGAGTCGTCTGAGATTTCGCCTGCAATATAAGATTGTCTCTTTTTGGCGAATTTCTCTCTCCTTGACTTGCGTGCTGCGCGTTCACCACTACTGAGCTCAGGACAGTCATATTGATAATGTCCTGGCTTTTTGCAGTTGTAGCAAGCGATGACTCTTTCTTCTTTGTTTTCGCTATCCTTTGATGGTGCTGAGTCATCCTTCTTTCTGCATTCAGAGGATTGTGAGTCAGGAGTGCATTTTTGCGTATAATCTGACTTACCTTTTGTGTCTCGGTATACTTTGGTCAGTTTTCTGCGCCTCTCCTTCTCCTTCTGATACTTCACGGCGAGCAGCGCGTACTTCTGAGCGAGACTTCCTTCTTGTAAGTCGTTGAGTGAAGGTTCAGTCTTACTCGTTGTCTTGCTCGTCGCGGGAGATGATGCGCTGACTGATGCTTTGAAAGCATGGTCAATTTTTATGTCAGCTTCAGCTCTTTGCTTTCGTTGAGGTCTGTCGAACTCAAACTCTTCTGCCTGAAGTTCTGAAAAGATATGGTCAGGAGAGACAACATCTAAATCAGAATGGCGCAATAAAGTGGCAAAAGGTGTCCAGTGTCCGTCCGGCAGTGCCCTCAGTATCTTGAGATTCATCTCTCGGTTGCTGAATGTCTTTCCCAGCCCGTTGATGGAGTTCATCAGATTCGTGAATCTGACATTTAGATCTTCTATTTTGTCACCAGGCATGAGAGACAAATTTTCCAGCTTTTGGAGTTCTAGTGCTAGTTTGTTAGCTTTTATCTTCTGAGTTCCCCGACTCAGTAGCGCTAGAGCGTCCCAAAGTTCCTTTGCAGTTTTGCATTCCTAAACCCTGCCAAGATACGAATCACTTAAGGTGGTTAGTATAGCGTTTCTGGCGACACGGTCTACGTTATGAAGTTTCTTCTCCTCAGGAGTGAAGAGACTTCTGTCTTTGGGAATCTTCTTCCCGGTCACAATTCCTCCTCCAGCAGCTGCATCCTGAGTCACGACGCTGTCGATCATAGGAACGATAGGCCCTTCCTCAAGTACTTCAGTCATACTATCGTGGAGGGAGGTCAGATGTGCTTCCATCCTGACCCGCCATACCCCATAGTTCTCTACAGAGAACATAGTTACCATCCTTATACCTGACATATCAGCCATGAAGAATAATGATATGAATGTAGAGTGATATGCAGTGAAAACGATTTTTCGAATCCGTTCAAGTAGACCAGTTTCAGAACGACGAGAGTCTTATAGAACTCAGGTGGTTAGTTGAACACCATGCGCTCTGATACCAATTGTTGGTCCCGAGTGTATGGTCAGGTGTAGAGGGGGGGGTGAATACGCCTGACTCCGATTTTCTCAACTTCGAACACGAATAGTCCTGTTCAGGAAAGTGCCGTACTGAAATAATTCAGCAGACCAAATAGCCATTCTGAATCATGTGTGGCAAAGAGTCTGACTCTACTGAGATCTGCTAACTGACTTAGTCAGAATTCAGTATCAAACAGGTAGAGTTCAGCGGTGCGGAAAAGTGTAGGCCCAAATCAGTTGAGTGGAAAAAACCGTTTTAGCAAGTCTCAGTTCAGCAAAGAATAGACGAGTTCAAGTATCTTTGAGACACGGTTGTATGATTTTAAAGTAGGTTTTCAGTATGAACAGTAAAATCAATGCAACAGTAATCAGAAAGCAATAATAAGACACATATTTTTAAAGTGGTTCGGATATCAATCGATCCTACGTCCACTGTCCCGAAAAGTTCAGGAGGCTATTTATTATACTGAGTTAGTCTCAGTCAGCTTGTGCACAGGACAAAGACGTGGCTTGGGGCTTATACTGAGCAAGTCCCAGTTTACAAAGGCATCAAACTAAAGTGTTTGACAAACTTCTCCAACTATGAAGGAGTCCTTTTACAATAAGGATTGGGTTCAAATATGAACTCCATCGTCTAAGCTATAATTATATTCTGTTGAGCTTAGGGTTAGAGGGATAGGGAATGAGAGAGTGGCTTCTAGATCGACGAACAGCTGAAATAAGCTTTAGGTTCGTGTATCGTCGATTTGGATACTAGAGGCTCTTCTAACAGTTTAGCTTGGTTCCCTATGAGCTGAGAGGGTAGTCTTTCGTCGGAGATAGATTTTCAAATTCTTGCGGAAGACTTAGGGTTTTCTGGTTCTTGCTCGTTTGAATGCTTGTGTTTGTTTTCGTCGTTAAGCTTATGCGCATTCGTCTCTCTCTCTTATGTCCTCTTTTGCTCTCTCTTTCAAGGCTTGAAATGTCCCTCTATTTATAGAGTAGAGATTGGAAAAGATCCGTTGGAGACGATCTTCCTTTCTCTCTCTTTTGGTAGCTAACGGCTCTTTTTGAAGGATGTAACAGTGTCCTTTCCCTCCTTTTCTGGAAATATGTTGACTTGCAGCTTTAGTAGGTAGAGACACGTGTATACTTGTCATTTGTCGAGGATTATTGAGTGGTTGAGACGGAACAAACTTCGAGGCATACTGAAGCTGACTTCTCTTTTCCTCGTACTTGACAATACTGATTGTTTATTCAAAAAAGTGTCTGACAGTTCAGAAGACTGTCTGCCGTTGCAGAGTCTGATCTTCATTCAGTAGAGAGACAGCTGAGGGTACTCTACTGATGGTCAGCTCTGAGTTCAGTGAACTACTCCTGCTGAGTTCATTTCTACTGACTCCTTCAGTATACTGCTCCTGCTGAGTCCAGTAAATACTGAGTCTTCTACTTCTGGTGCTGAGGCTGATAAGCTACTGACCACCTTAACCAGAGCAGAGTGTCTACTGAGTCTGAAACCTCAGAGACAAAACAATTACACGGGAATGGTTCATCAATCAAGATAGGATTTTGGGATCTTCAAATCTTCAGATAGGTACAGAGCACGAGGCTACTGAGCTTACGGTCAGTGCTGAAGACAGAATCATTTCCCACTAAGTATAACAGTGCTGAGGATAAAATCATCACCCAACAAAGCTTGTGTTCCCAGTGTCTTTCTTCTTTATTTATAGTTGTGACCCAAGCATAGATCCGTTGGAGGGGACGATGCCACGTGCCACAAGACTCCAAGGAAAACGACCCTAAATTTTTTTAATGTCGCTACTGAGTGGTTGGCTTTCTGTGCATGAGTACAACTTATGTCAGAGTAGGTAAGCTTCGCTTGCTTCTCATTGGTCGAGGTATGGCGGTGGTTGAGACTTGTCAAACTTCAGTCTTCTAGCTGAGTTGACTTTCTATTAATCTCGGACATAAGTATCCTCTGCTGACATCCTACTGAATAAGGTCAGGCTGTCGATTTTCCTCGTACGGTCTGCAACTAAGTTGCAGCTCTATTCAGTAGATCAAGGCTGATCCTACTGACTCTTCTATATGAGTCTGCTAAGGATGATCTTCTACTGAGTGTTTTCAGCTTCTGACTCGAAGACAGTTAATTGAGCTCTTCTCTCATTCAGTAGATCAAGGATGATCGTACTAAGTCTTCCACTTGAGTCTGCTGAAGTGTGATCTTCCATTGAGTACTTCCAGCGGCTGACTCTGAAGACTACTGAGCTCTACTGAACCGATGACTTGGGGTTCTGGAAATTTAAGTTCTCTACTAAAGTTCGTAAAAAACCACGTGGCAACACGTCAACAAGCAACCCGTCAACAAGTGTTTATGTCAGCAAGTCAAAGGCTGACATCAACCCTTCTCACTCCTATGGAGAATAACGTTTGTCGCCCCACCGCTGCTTTTCACTGGCTCTCTGCCGGCCGGCTACGTCGACTGTAAGTCGGGAACCGCCGCTCCTCGCCTGAGGCTGCGCAATCGATCGGCGCTAGTAGCAGCACAGCGCATTCGCGACTGCACACAGCAGCTCGCGTGCCGCACCCTCCATCATCATCCCGACTGCCACCAGATGTCACCAAGATGTCTGGACCGTGCAATACGGCCAACAATTTCTGCCACCGCAACTGGATTCCAGCGACACACGTATCCTGTCGCCGCCGGCTCCGCCGTTGCAAAATTGAAGCCTTTCTGAGCCGTGATTTATTCAATTGATTCATGGAAACATTCATTAGATGATTTTTGTCCACCATAAATGGATTTCGGCCAAAATCATCCATCAATTTCCCTCAATTTTGAACAATATAGCCGGAAAAATGAAATTTGAGGCAGAAACTTGCAATGTCAATTTCGGTCGCATCCCGGGTTGGATGACCCCATATAACCTATTGATCAAACCGGTTCAAGCAGATTGTCAATCAAACACCAGACGCGCCGAGAATCACCATCGCAAGATGTGGAGGAACCCTAGCCGAACTACAGTTTTCGGGCAATTTGGAGATTTTCGCCGCTTCCTTATTTTTCATGCCCGTTGGTCCAAATTACAGTACAATTATACAAAATTGAAACACATTGGCCCTATTATCTACTCATGAATTTTCTTACAAGAAAAAATAGTACAAATGAGTCAAAATAGTGGCTTGCAGGTAGCTCCAAGCACAAAAATAACTCGATAATGACTATAAATACCTAACATGCTCCTACGAAAGCAATAATCAGAGCCTAAAAATAAATGCTCTGATAGATGTCTCATTAGTGTATCCGAGTCCTTCCTTAGTAAAGGATGGTCTCTAAGTTCGCAACATTGCCTCATGCTTTTCTTTTGCTCCAAGATATTGCTCAGTCATTAACATTTTCCACACTTCATCACTTCTTCTTAGCGCTTCGTAGTTAGCTTTGACCTATGTGGTCTTCTGGTCTAGAGTTACAATTTCAATGTCTTTTTTTGGAGTGTCCTTGGTCGAGATTAAGATATGATCTTCTTGTAATTGAGATTTAGTCATCAGAGAGCAAATCTCTTCCTTTTGTTTCAAAACAAGTCCTTCTAACTCTATATCAGAGAACTTTGCTTTGCTTTTAATGCAAAGCAAAGTTCAGCAATCTTAGGATAGAATGTCGTGCATTTAATGAAACCGTTTATAATAAATGACATTCTCTAAGGCATTGAGTACGAAACAATATCACAACAACATTAATTTATGGGTTGACTACTGAAAGAGATACGCAAACCTATCAGCTGAACATTGTAGTCAGCTGATACCTCGTGTAGTTGGTTTCTGATTCTTTGTGTACTGAATGAGTCCAGTACTGAGAGTAGGCATTCCCCTTAGCTGAATGCTTCTCTCCTGAATCCACTTACTAACTTGAGTCAGTCGAGTCCAGCAGACCTAGCTCTACTGAAAGTTCTCTGAATCTGGCTTCAGCTAGAGGCTTGGTCAGTATATCGGCCCTTTGATAGTCAGTATGGATCTTCTCCATTCTGATATCCTTCTTTTCGACGCGGTCACGAATGAATTGGTGTCTGATGTTCACGTGCTTGCATCTACTATGAAGAATAGGATTCTGAGTGATTGCAATGGCACTGGAACGTCGCAGAAGATCGGTACTTCATTCTGAATGACGTCATAGTCGCGTAGCTGCTGTCTCAGCCAAAATATTTGGGCGCAGCAACTTTCAGCAGCCATGTATTCAGCTTTAGTAGTTGACGTCGCTACTGAGTGTTGTTTCTTTGAGAACCATGAGATGAGCTTACTGCCGAGGAACTGACAAGTTCCCAAAGTTGATTTTCGGTCAATCCTGCAACTTGCATAGTCAGCATCAGAATAACCAGTTAGTTCAATATTATCATCTGCTGCATACTATAAACCCATGTCAGGTGTTCCTCTAAGATAGCGGAGAATCTTCTTTGCTGAGTCCATATGACTCTACTTAGGATTCGCCTGAAAATGAGCGCAGACACCTACAGCATAAGTTATGTTAGGTCTAGTAGCAGTTAGATATATAATAGAGAACCAATAATTGCGCGAAATTCAGTATGGTCTACTGATACTCCCTCTTTGTCAAGATCGATTTTCATATTCGTGTTCATTGGGATCTTGATTGGTTTGCCGGATGTGCAACCAAATTTCTTGATGAGGTCTTGAGTGTATTTGCCTTGATTGATGAACGTTCCCTTCTTTGATTGTTTGACTTGAAATCCGAGGAAATAATTCATCTCTCCCATCATCGACATCTTGAATTTGTCCATCATCATTTTCTCGAACTGCTGACACATAATGACATTCTTTGAACCGAATATAATGTCATCTACGTAGATCTGCACAAGTAAGATGTCGTCGTCTAGATGAATGCTGAATAGTGTGCGATCCACGGTGAAGAAACTCAGACAGGGTATCGTACCAAGCCCTGGGTGCTTGTTTTAACCCGGACAGAGCCTTTCTGAGTCTATACACTTGATGTCCCTGCTGAAAGCCGGGAGGTTGTTCTACATCGACTTCTTCTTTCAGTACGCCATTCAGGAACGCTGACTTCACATCCATTTGATATACTCTGAAGCGTTGATGTGTTGCATAGGTAAGTAATAGTCTGATTGCCTCCAATCTTACAACTGGAGCGAACGTTTTGTTGAAATCTATTCCTATGGCTTGACAGTAGCCTTTTTCCACGAGTCTAGCTTTGTTCCTTACTATGATGTTGTTTTCGTCTCGCTTGTTCTTGAAGACCAATTTGGTTTCGATCACATGTTGATGTCGGGGTCTATCAACAAGCTCCCATACGTCGTTCCTAGTGAACTGATTCAGCTCCTCTTGCATAGCGTGATCTAGTCAGCATCTTTAAGCGCGTCCTCAATTGACTAAGGTTCTTCAGTAGACAAAAAGCAGAAATATAGAGCACTTTCTCCCTGAGAGAATCTGGATCTTATCTTTACACTTGCTGAAGGATCTCCAGTGATAAGGTCTGAAGAGTGAGCATCCAGCCACGATCGACGATGTCTTATCTCTTCATCTGAAATTTGTTCAACACAGATAGTAGGTGAGTTAGGCATTTCAGTTGTACTATTCTGAGATTGAAGCAATTCAGTGACAAGAGTTGGGTCTACTGAGTCACGAGGTCCAAGTGCATTCAGCTCAGAAACATCATTTGTTCCCCCTAAGTTGTTGTTCTTAGTAGAGGTCTCAATTACCACTCAGTTTCTTCATCGACTTGAGTTACCTGGGATTGATTCTGTTTAGTAGAACAATCTGTTCAGCTACGTTTGCTGCCGGCTGTGATTCAGTAGTCTTGTCCTAATTATCCTCTTCTGAATCATCATCCCAACAAAGCTGGATCTTTTCAACATTATCCTTTAAGCTTAGATCCTGTAGCAGTTTACTGATGTCCTCAGATTCTGAATTTGAGTTCCTAGTCCTGTTCGCAGTAGCAAACTCATTAAAGACAACATGAGGGCTTTCCTCCACACAAAGGGTCCGGTAGTTAAAAACTCTGAAAGCTTTGCTGACCCGGGAGTATCCTAAGAAGACTCCCTGGTCTGACTTGCTATCAAAAGTCTTTAACTGATCCTTTCAATTATTATGGATAAAGCACGAACACCCAAAAATATGGAAATAAGTTAAGAAAGGCTTCCTGTCTTTCCATAGTTCATATGGTGTCTTCTGATGTTGCTTTGTCAGTAATGATCTGCTCTGAGTATAACATGCAGTATCAGTCGCTTCTGCCCATAATTTAGATGGGAGTCCTGAGTCTGTGAGCAGGGTTCTTGCTGCTTCTTTGAGTGTTCAATTCTTCTTTTCAGCAATCTCATTTTGTTGTGGCGTGCGTGCAACAGACGTCTCATGCTCTATTCCTTCAGTTTTGCAGAACTCTTCCACCATTAAATTCAGGAACTATGTTCCTCTGTCTGAACGAATCTTTCTGATTTCGGTGTTCTTCTCGACACTCTTTAATGAAGTAAATAAGTGTCGGGACGTGACGGGGTGAGGTATAGGGAAGCGGGAAAGGAAAGGGGAAAACGTGAAAGAATGATTTATTTTTTTAACAATTCTAACCATAAATAAAAATCATCAAAATGAAACTTCACATTATCGTTACTCCTCAATGAACAAAAGAAGGAAGTGAGGAGGTCATAGAAAAACATTTAAATCAGAGTTTAGCGGAAATATTTCAAAACATAGGGCTATAAGGTCAAAATAACAAGATCAACACCAACTCAGCCATCCTCCTTGCACCGTCCATCTAACCTGAAAACATTTTGAAAACAATGGGGCTGAGTACTAATGTACTCTGTGGGTTAAGCCTTTGATAAAAACATTAGTCAAATCTTTGAAAATGGACTGTTCATCTAAAACGGTATAACATAGAAAGTTTTAAAACAAAAGAGCATTCTATGAATACCAAAACATTTCATTTGGCCATTCTTTCTTTTTCTCAACTATTGGTGCATTCTACATCCTTTTCTCTTCGTTAATCTTAGGGAAACACATTCGCCTAAGACTAAATTCGTAACATTTTTGTACACTAACTCTAACTAGAAAACCTTTCGCCTAGTTAGAGCCCGATCGTTTCCTTTGTTATTGGCGGAGCCAATATCATTCAAGTAGAAGCATTTAAGCCAATAGAGAGTAAAAACATGAACATCCACAATTTGTGTAAATAACAGAGCTTAATAACTCAAACATACTTTTATAGAAAAATATAAACCCACCTTGATGTGGATTGAATTAATACTACTCGTCCTCTGCTTGGGTGTTATTCCTTCTCCTCAATCGGGCCTACAAGAGCATTCTCAGGCTTAATTATAATCCAAAATTCTGTTTGCCGTTATAACTCCTAAAATTCTTTCAAATCCTAATTCACAACCCCTTTTTAAAGTAAGTACTTTCAAGATTTTCTAATGCTTGCTTAGCTTAAGGCACGCACCCACAATACCATAGTTTTAAGTTAAAATATCAGTATGGGAGACTGCCTAAATGCACATTTCAAATATTAATCAATTAGTTTACTTATAAACACCCAAAAGTAAAAACATGCACACAGGTTTTCAATTTGGACAGACACTAAAAAACATTCCAATAAGCGAGTAATAAAAATGAAGCAGAATAAACAATTAATTATGTAAGACTTAATGCCATGCAAATATGTAACCAATAATTATATAATAATATGTTATGCACTTGGTGATAACCTATATTAAGATATTAATTTTTCTAATTACTACTTTATCTTGCTCAATCTAAACCTCACGCTAAAAATACTTTCCACTAGCGACTCAGCCTATTTCATTTAAATCTTTAATTATTATAAAATTCATTAAAGTCATGATAATTACATTTACGCATAGTTGTGCTACCGGAAGTGAGTAGTTATGCATGCTAAATTTATTATATTGATAAACCTCTCTAAGTAATTATTTATCTAGATATCATTATTATTAGATATAAATCCATCTAATTACCATCCTATTTTTCCTTTATCAATTTTTCCTTTATCACTCTAGACTCCACAGAGCATTATTTTAGCTAAGCACAAGTATAAAATTCTTTTAAGAGTGCCGACAACAACATGAATCCTAATCATTATTGTATTAAATGTGATCACTCCTAGCAAGATTTGATAGAGAAAACACTGACATAATTTCATAGTATAATATGGATCTAGCATGGCGACAACATGTATGATTTAGTGAGAAGGTAATATTCATATTTCTAAGCTTCATATTAGTATTTGACGGAATAGGTTCATGCGTGTATCTGGATCCAAGTAGTATTCATCTCTAATGAGAGGAATATTGCATATGAATTAGACCCACTAAAGATAAAATAGAATAGTTATGCAGATGCTTGTTGTTCTAATACAATCTCTTAGTAATTTACACATGCAACCAAGATTCTTGAGAAGAGTTAAAAGAATAACATCTATATTATACATATGGACCATTGCATGTTTGAGAAGAGGCTTAGAGATACCTTAATCACAGAGTCGTAGGAGAAGAAGTGTTAGATTTTGGTGAATTTTGTTTTAGTGTAGAATAGGGACATGGAAGATAAAGGAACTTATCTTATTTATGGAGCTAGAAAGTGCCTAGCTAATGATAGCCTATATCTAATAGGTAGACAATTCCCCATAACTATTCTTGCATGGAGTACACAGTGGAGGGGAGGAGAAGTATTTTAGAAGCTCCCTTCCTCTTGATAATGATAAGATAGCTTTGTAATACCACTACCCAATATTGCTACTAAAAAAATACAAGGAAAATAGATAGTATTATCATGAAATCTAAGGGTAAACTTACGTCACATGATAGTCTAGTAATATTATGTCATGATTATTCAATTTCTATGTAATAATCATCAACTAGTCTATAAGCATAATATATATATATGTAATGCACCAGTTTGCAAATGATGGTTATACATACACTATAGATATTAATCTAGCATTAACACTATGCTACGCCATGTATTAATTCAATCATGCATAAATGTAACTTCTTAATTGATAAATGCTTTTAACTTGTGCATGAAATTATTGAGAAATAGATAATGATCTTATTTTGAAAGCTAAGGTTTCATTGGAATTAAAGATTCCTAAAATATTATAAATAAATTAAAAAAACACGGGTTATCATAATTACATCCGTAGAAGGTGATGGAACTGGCGAATTTTGTTTCTTTCTTTGCTTTCTCTTCAGGCATGCCTCGCACTGAGTGGCCTTGTTGAACACTTCATTCGACAGTCCTCTCACTAGAGCGTTTCTAGCAAGCTTGTTGAGCGTCTTGAAGTTGAGATGGCTGAGTCTTCTGTGCCAGAGCCACCCCGTTCTGTTGTCGTTCTTCGCCAGCAAGCATGCTTCAGGTTCTGCTGATTTCCAGTCAACTACATATATATTCTTTTTGCGCGAACCGCTATTTTCCCTGTTGATTTGTCAATGACATCACAAAAACCAGTGTCAAAAATCACTATATTCGAGTTATTAGAAAATTGACTAACAGGGAGAAGGTTATGTTGGAGTTCTTCAACATATGATACTCTTGGAACTGTGGTGGTTCCAATGCTGAGTGTTCCGTAGCCTCTGGCATAGCCTTTTGCGTTATCTCCAAACTTGATTATGGGTCCTTCTTCATTAATATAATTCTTCAGTAGGTTCCTCTGGTACATCATGTGTCTTAAGCATCCGTTGTCCATGTACCATGGGTCCCTGTGCACCTGCAAAAAAGAATTAAATTTAGGTACCCTTTATTTTTGATTTTTGGTCCTTAAGCGTTAGTTTTGGAAACACAAATCTATCTTATGACCCTGGTGGTCTCAGACAATTTCTTTTCACTCTGATCAACATACTTCACCACTGGACTGGTTGATGTTGACTTCTGAGGCTTTACAGGTTCAGGAGTCCTGATCTTCTGAGGTGGTGGACTGCTGACCTTAGCCTTCTAAACGGCCTTTTTCTTCTTCTTCTGACTCTTGGAACCCCTTCTGACTATAGGGTCATAATAATACGACCCATACTAAGTTGGATGTGTTAGCTGTGGCGGTCCATACTAATCAGCCCATTTGACTCTGCAGGTTACCCCTTGACTGACCTGGGGTGATTTTGAGCTAATCTTCTTGTCAAATTTCTGATAGATAGGATGAGGTGCTTTCATCTTCTGTTTGTTCTCTGCTAGGGGGTTCAGTAATTCGGCATTGATCGTCTCCCCTTGAACAAACCTATCTGTTAGCCAATTTTTTGAGCGTGTGGGAGCAGATGTGAGGCTTCATGGCTGAATCCGAGTCCCTCCTTGCAGTGTTTGGGCTTGTTGTTGGCTAGCATCGCCTCAAGCTTTTTCTCAGCTCCCATATAATGCTTCGTCATCAGGTTCCTCCACACATCGTCACTCTTCTTGAGAATCTCATGCTCGGTCTGAAGTCCTGAGAACCTCTGCTTCAATAGACTCAGTTCAGTATCTTTCTAAGTCAAGTCTTTGGTCAGTACTGAAATCAGATCTTCTTGTTGTTGAGACTTGGCCATCAGAGAGTTAATCTCCTCCCTGAGTCTCAAAACAAGTCCTTCCGACTCAGTAGCAACCTGACTCTCATGAGAAAGTCTCTAATTTTCCACTTTTAGGGCATCCAACTCCTGAAGTGTCTTACTGAGCTGCAGACTCATCTGAATCTACCCCTCGAGTAGTTCTTCATAGGCAATCGCGATGTCCAAATTCTCATTTGCACCTAAAATAGTGTCTTGTGTGCAGTGTGAAGAAGAGTTAAATGGTTCTTGAGAGTTTACGTCATCCTCTTCTCCTGCCATTAGACACTTTTCAGTATCTTCTTCAAGCTCTTGGGCCATAAAGGCAGCTTCATCATCTGATGAATCCATGAAGGAATCGACTTCATCTAAGTCGTCTGAGAGTTCACCAGCAATGTAAGCTTGTCGCTTCTTGATGAATTTCTCCCATCGAGTCTTTCTTGTAGCTCTTTCAGCTGTGCTGAGCTTAGGATGAGCTCAGGACAGTCGTATTGGTAGTGTCCTGGCTTCTTGCAGTTATAGTAGGAGGTGACTCTGCATTCTCTGTTTTCACTGTCTTTCGACTGTGCAGAATCCTCTTGTTTCCTGCATTCAGAAGTATGTGGTTCAGGAGTGCGTTTAGGTGAGTATTCAGACTTACTCTTTGAGTCTCTAGTGACTCTGGAAAGTTTTCTACGCTGCTCCTTTTCCTTCTGATATTTGATGGCAAGCAGTGCATATCGCTTAGGTAGGCTTCCTTCTTTTAGGTCACTGGTTGAAGGCTCAGCTTTGGTAGATGCTGGAGCTGATGTGCTGACTGATGCTTTAAAAGCATGGTTTATCTGAGTGTCAACTTCAGCTCACTGCTTCCTTTGTGGTAGACCGAACTCGAACTCCTCAGCTTTCAATTCTGAAAGTATATGATCAGGAGAAACAATATCAAGATCAGAATGTCTAAGCAATGTAGCAAAGAGAGTCCAATGTCCGTCTGGCAGTGCTCTCAAGATTTTGAGATTCATCTCTCGGTTGGAGAACGTCGTCTTTCCCAGCCCATTGATAGTATTCATCAGATCTGTAAATCTGACATTAAGAGAATCAATCGTGTCGCCGGGCATGAGAGACAGTCTCTCCAGCTTCTGGAGTTCCAGCGGTAACTTGTTAGCTTTGATCTTCTGAGTCCCCCCGACTCAGTAGCGCTAGATCGTCCGAGAGTTCTTTGGCTGACTTGCAGTCCTGAACTCTTCCGAGAAATGAGTCGCTTAAGGTGGTCAGTATGGCGTCTTGGCAACCCGGTCAAGATTGTGAAGCTTCTTCTCTTCTGGAGTGAAAAGGCTTCTGTCTTTTGGAACCGTCTTCCCAGTTACCATTCCACCTCCTTGTGCTGGATCCTGGAGATCAACACTTTTGATCATGGGTACGATAGGTTCGTCTTCCAAGACCTCTATCATACTGTCGTGAAGGGAAGTCAGATGTGCTTCTATTCTGACTCGCTATACTTCGTAGTTCTCTATTGAGAATATGGGTACCATCCTGATTCCTGACATATCAAACATGTTAGGTAATAATATGAATAAAGAATGATATGCAGTGAAAACATTTTCAGGATCCGTTCAAGTAGACCAGTTTCAGATAACAAGAGTCTTAAAGAACTCCTGCTCTGATACTAATTGTTGGTCCCTAGATAAACGTTCAGGTGTAGAGGGGGATGAATACACCTGAAAACTTTCTCAACTTAAAATGCGAACAGTCCAATTAAGTAGGTTATCTGCTGAATAAATTCAGTAAACCAGGCAAGCTGTTCCGGATCGTGTGGACAGAGTGACTGACTACACTGAGGCCTACTAGCTGACTTATGTCAGAATTCAGTACCTTTCAGTAAGAGTTCAGTAGCATGCGAAATAGTGTGGGCCCGATTCAGTTGAGTATAAAACGTTTTTATTAAAACTATTTCAGTAGGTTAGTGCACTCAATTAAGCTTTTCTAAAACTCTGTTGTATGATTTTGTAAAAAGATTGTCAGTATGAACAATAAATCAATGCAACAGTAAATGAACACAGCGATTTTAAAGTTGTTCGAATATCAAACAGTACATTGTCCCGAAAAGATCAGGATGTTATTTTATTATACTGAGTTAGTCTCAGTTGGTTTGTGTTGGGTGATGATTCTATCCTCAGCACTGTTTCACTCAGTGGGAAATGATTCTATCTTCTATACTGAACCAAGCTCAGTAGCCTATGTACTCTGAACTGTTGAGAAGATTTGAAGATCCCAAAACCCTATCTGATTGGTGAACCATTCCGTTGTATATGTTGTTTGTCTCTGAGGTTTCAGACTCAGTAGACACTCTGCTCTGGTCAAGGCGCTCGTAGCTTATTTGCCCTCAGCACCAGTGTAGAAGACTCAGTGATACTTGGACTCGGCGAGAGCAAAGATATGCGAGAGAGTCGATCGAACCGAACTCCGGCAGAGTAGTTCATTGGACTCGAGCTGATCTTCGGTAGACTTATCTCATTGTCTATCTATCGAATACAAGGTCGGACTCAGCATCGGCAGATAGTCTTCGGGGATGTCGAGAATCTTTTGAAAGACAATCAGCATTGTCATATACGAGGATGAGAGAAGTCAGCTTCAGCTTGTCTCGAAGTCTGTGCTGTCTCAACCGCTCTATCCGTCTCGACAAATGACAAACATACACGTGTCATCCTACCTACTAAAGCTGCAAGTCAACACTTTCCAAAAAAGGAGGAAAAGGCACTGTTACCTACGCCAAAAGAGCCGTTTGCTACCAAAAAGAGAGAGAGAGAAGAAGATCGTCTCCAACGAATCTTTCTCAATCTCTTCTCTATAAATAGAGGGATCATTCAAGAGTTGAAGAACACACAAAAAAAGGAGTTCACGAGCTAACGAAGAAACGAACACACACACAAACTTTCAAACGAGCGAAGTCCAAAAGCCTAAGTCTTCCGCAAGAATCGAAAGAGTTATATCCGGCGAAAGACTACCTTTAAGCTCATAAGGGAACCAAGCTGAACCGTCAACAAAGCATCTAGTATCGAGGCGACGTGACACGAACTTAAAGCTAAACCTCAGCCGTTCGTCGCTCTAGAAGCTACATTCTTGTTCCCCATCCCTCTAACCCTAAGCTCAACCGATATATCCATAGCTTAGACGAAGGAGTTCACTTTTGAACCCAATCCTTATTGTATAAGGACTCCTTCACTGTTGGAGAAGTTTGTCAAACACTTTAAGTTTGATAGAAGTGTAAACTGGGACTTGCTCAGTATAATCCCCAAGCCACGGCTTTGTCCTGTGCACAAGCGGACTGAGACTAACTCAGTATAATAAATAGCCTCCTGATCTATCGGGACAGTGGACGTAGGATTGTTGATATCCGAACCACTTTAAAAATCTCTGTGTCGTTTACTTACTGTTACATTGATTTTACTGTGCATACTGAACATCTTATGTAAAATCAATTAACTGTCTCAGTATACTAAACTTCTTATCTACTGAACTGAGACTTAAAACGTTTTCTCATAAAAACTGATTTGGGCCTACACTATTCCGCACACTGAACTCTTGCTGATCGATATTGAATTCTGACCTAGTCAGTTAGCAGATCTCAGCCGACTCAGACTTTTAGCCTTTAACACGATTCGAACGGTTATGCAGTTCCTTTGAATCATTTCAGTACGGCATCTTCCTGAATAGGACTGTTCGTGTTCGAAGTTGAGAAATTTGGATTCACTCTCGGGACCAACAATTGGTATCAGAACAGGAGTTCCTTAAGACTCTTGTCACTTTGAGACTGGTCTATTCAAACGGATCCGGAGGAAAACATTTTTCACTGCATACCACTCTACATTCATATCATTATTCTTCATGGCTGATATGTCAGGTATAAGAATGGTACCCATGTTCTCGGTGGAGAATTATGGAGTGTGGCGAGTCAGAATGGAAGCACATCTGACATCCCTCCATGACAGTATGACTGAAGTGCTTGAAGATGGACCTATCGTTCCCATGATCGATAGTGTTATAACTCAAGCTGAAGGAGGAGGAATGGTGACTGGGAAGAAGATCCCTAAAGACAGAAGTCTCTTCACTCCTGAAGAGAAGAAGCTTCACAATCTAGACCGAGTCGCCAGGAATGCCATACTAACCACTCTTAGCGATTCTTATCTTGGTAGGGTTCAGGAATGCAAAACCGCTAAAGAACTCTGGGATGCTCTAGCGCTACTGAGTCGAGGGACTCAGAAGATTAAAGCGAATAAACTAGCGCTAGAACTCCAAAAGCTGGAAAGCTTGTCTCTCATGCCGGTGACAAAATCGAAGATCTGAACGTCAGATTTACCAATCTGATGAACTCAATCAATGGGCTGGGAAAGACATTCAGCAACCGAGAAATGAATCTAAAGATACTGAGGGCACCGCTCGGACGGACACTCGGACACCTTTTGCCACTCTATTGCGACATTCTGATTTAGATGTTGTCTCTCCTGACCATATCTTTTCAGAATTACAGGCAGAGGAGTTTGAGTTCGACAGACCTCAAAGAAAGCTGAGAGCTGAAGCTAACACAAAGATCGACCATGCTTTCAAAGCAACAGTCAGCACAGCATCTCCCGTGACGAGCAAGACGACGAGTAAGACTGAGCCTTCATGCAATGATCTACAAGAAGGAAGTCTCGCTCGGAAGTATGCGCGCATCCGCCGTAAAGTATCGAAGGAGAAAGAGAGGCGTAGAAGGCCGACTAAAGCGTACCGAGACACAAAAGGTAAGTCAGAATATACACCAAAACGCTCTCCTGACTCACAATCTTCTGAATGCAGAAAGAAAGATGACTCAGCACCCTCAAGGGATAGTGCAACCAAAGAAGAAAAAGTCATCACTTGCTACAACTGCAAAAAGCCGGGACATTATCAATATGATTGTCCCGAGCTCGATAGTGCCGAACGCGCAAGCACGTAAGGCAAGGAGAGAGAAATTCGCCCAAAAAAGACAATCCTACATAGCTGGCGAAATCTCAGACGACTCAGAAGAGGTCGACTCCTTTATGGATTCATCTGACGATGAAGCAGCCTTCATGGCCTTAGAGCATGAAGCAGATGAATCGACTAAAATGTGCATGATGGCGGGCGAAGAGGATGAGGTAAATTCTCATGAACCGGTCAACTCCCTCTTCACACCGCACACACGACATGTTTCGAGTGCGAGATGGGAATTTGGACATCACAACCGCATATGAAGATCTACTAGATGAACAAATTCAAATGAGTCGCAGCTCAAGCAAGACTCTTCGGGGAGTTGGATACCCCGAAAGTGGAGAATCGGAGACTTTCTCGGAAGAGTCGGGTTACTACCGAGGCCGAAGGACTTGTGGTGAGACTCGGGGAGGAGATAAACTCTCCGATGGCCAAGTCTCAAGCATCAAGAAGATCGGATTTCAGTTTTGACCAATGACTTGACTCGTAAAGATACTCGAACCGAGTCCGTTGAAGCAAAACCGTCGGGACTCCGCACCGAACATGATGCATCGAAGAAAAGTAATGATGTCTGGAGGAACCTGATGACTGAGAGGTACATGGGCGCTGAAAAGAAATTGGAGGCTATGCTAGCAAGCAACAAGCCAAAGCACTGCAAGGAAGGACTTGGATTCAGCCAGGGAGCTTCCTCGTCTGCCCCAGTACACTCAGAAGGACGGCTTGCTGATAGGTTTGTTCGAGGAAAGACCATCAATGCTGATATACTGAACCCCCTCGCAAAGAACAAACAAAAGATGAAAGCACTTCATCCTACTCAGCAGCATTCTGACAACAAGATCAAAGCCAAAGTACCCCAGTTCAGTCAAGGGGGAACCAGCAAATCAAAATTGGCCGATCAGTATGGACCTCCAACGCTAACATATCCAGCTCAGTATGGGTCATATTATTATGATCCTATAGTTAGAAGAGGTTCCAAAAGTCAGAAGAAACAGAAAGCCGCACAGAAGGCAAAGGTCAGCAGTCCACCTGCTCAGAAGATTAGGACTCCTGAACCTCAGAAGCCTCAGAAGTCACCTATGACAAGTCCAGTGGTCAGATATGTTGACTCTAGTGGAAAGAAGATGTCTGAAACCACCAGGGTTGTTAGACAAATTTGGGTTATTAAAACTAACACCTAAGGACCCAGAATCAAAAATAAAGGGTACCTAAATATAATTCTGTTTTGCAGGTGCGCAGAGACCCATGGTATGTGGACAGCGGATGCTCAAGACATATGACATACCAAAGGAGTCTACTGAAGAATTATATCACTGAAGAAGGACCCAGAATTGAGTTCGGAGACAATGCAAAAGGCTATACTAGAGGATATGGAACACTCAGCATTGGAACTGCCAAAGTTCCAAGAGTATCATATGTTGAAGGACTTCAGCATAACCTTCTCTCTGTTAGTCAATTTTGTGATAACTCAAATAAAGTGGTATTTGACGCTGGTTTCTGTGATGTTATTGATAAATCTACAGGGAAAACAGTGTTATCAGGTTCGCGCAGAAAGAACATATATGTTGCTGAATGGAACTCAGCAGAATCTGAAGCTTGTCTGTTGGCGAAGAACGATAATCGAACTGGGTGGCTATGGCATAGAAGACTCAGCCATCTCAACTTCAAGACGCTCAACAAACTAGCAAGAGACACTCTAGCAAGGGGACTGCCGAATGAAATATTCAGCAAAGACACTCAGTGTGAAGCATGTCTGAAGGGAAAGCAAACAAAGAATCAAAATCCAACAGTTCCATCTCCTTCCACTGATGGAATCCTTCAGCTGCTACATATGGATTTGTTCGGTCCAGTCTCCCCAGTGACGATCAGAGGCAGGAAATATGTATTAGTGGTCATAGATGACTACTCGCGCTACACATGGGTCATATTCATTGCCAACAAGTCTGACGTTAAAACAGAGTTACCAACGCTTCTGAAAAGGCTCAGTGTCGAGAAAAACACCAAGATCAGAAAAATACGTTCGACGGCAGGAACCGAGTTCCTTAATTCCATGGTAGAGGAGTTCGCGGCGAAGGAATAGAGCATGAGACATCGGCCGCCCGCACACCTCGACAAAATGGAGTTGCTGAACGAAAGAACAGAACCCTCAAAGAAGCAGCTAGAACTCTACTCGCAGATTCAGGACTCCCATCCAAATTCTGGGCAGAAGCAACGGATACTGCGTGTTACACTCAGAATAGATCTCTACTGACAAAGCAGCATAAGAGGACACCATTTGAACTATGGAACGGCAGGAAGCCTTCTCTATCTTATTTCCATATCTTTGGTTGTTCATGCTTTATCCACAATAATGGGAAAGATCAGCTGAAGACTTTTGATAGCAAGTCAGATCAGGGAGTATTCTTAGGATACTCTCGGGTCAGCAAAGCTTTCAGAGTATTCAACTATCGGACTCTTTGCGTGGAGGAAAGCCCTCATGTTATTTTTATGGAGTTTGCTACTGAAGACAGGAGCAATAACTTAAATTCTGAATCTGAGGACATCAGTAGACAGCTACAGGATCTAAGCATAAAGGACAAACCTGAAAAGATCCAGCTATGTTGGGATGATGATTCAGACGAAGAAACTGAAGACAAATCTACTGAATCTCAACCAGCAGAGCAAGTAGCTGAGCAGATTGATTCTCCCGAACAGAATTAATCCCGTGTAACTCGAGTCGATGAAGAAACCCAAGAGGTAACCGAGATCACTACCGAGAATAACAACTCGGGGGGGGAACATCTAGTAATGTTCCCGAGCTGAATGCTCCCGAACACGGTGACTCAAGCAGACCATACTCTTATCACCGAAATTCTTCAATCTCGGAATAGTACAACTGAAATGCCTAACTCACCTACTATCTGTGTTGAACAAATTTCAGATGAAGAGCTGAAACTTCGTAGATCGTGGCTCGATGCTCACACTACTGATCTAATCATTGGAGATCCCTCAGCTAATGTCAAGACAAGATCCGGATTCTGTCAAGGAGAAAGCGCATTATTTTCCCCGCTTCTTGTCTACCGAAGAGCCTCGGCACCATTGTGGATGCATTAAAGGATGCCGATGGATCATAGCTATGCGAGAGGAGCTGAATCGGTTTACGAGAAACGAAGTGTGGGAGCTTGTAGACGGCACCCGACATCAACATGTCATTGGAACCAAATGGGTCTTCAAAAACAAGCGAGATGAAAACAACGTTATAGTAAGGAACAAAGCAAGGCTCGTGGCTAAAGGCTACTGTCAAGCTGAAGGAATAGATTTCGATGAAACTTTCGCTCCAGTTGTAAGATTGGAGGTAATTAGACTATTTCTAGCCTACGCAACACATCAAAGATTCGGAGTTTATCAAATGGATGTGAAGTCTGCGTTCTCGAATGGCGTCCCGAAAGAAGAAGTCTATGTGGAACAACCGCCCGGCTTTCGACGAGGACATCAAGTATATAGACTCAGAAAGACTCTGTATGGGTTAAAACAAGCACCCAGGGCTTGGTACGATACCCTATCTGGAGTTTCTTCTTCGAAAGGTTTTCGAAAGGCACCAGTAGACCGCACTCTATTCAGCATTCGACTGGAAGAAGACTTATTACTTGTGCAGATCTACGTGGATGACATCATATTCGGATCAAAGAATGTCATCATGTGTCAACAATTTGAAAAGATGATGAAGGATAAGTTCGAGATGTCAATGATAGGAGAAATGAACTACTTCCTTGGTTTTCAAGTCAAGAAATCTGAAAAGGGAACGTTCATCAACCAAGGCAAATACACTCGAGACCTTATCAAAAGATTCGACTGCACATCCGGCAAATCTATCAAGATCCCGATGAATACGAATATGAAGATAGATCTTGATAAAGAGGGAGTATCAGTAGACCAAACCGAATATCGTGCTATAATTGGTTCATTATTATATTTAACAGCTACTCGTCCTGACATAACTTATGTTGTAGGTGTCTGTGCTCGATTTCAGGCGAATCCGAAGCAGAGCCATATGGACTCAGCAAAGAAGATTCTCCGCTATCTCCGAGGAACACCTGACATGGGTTTATGGTATCCAGCTGATGATAATATTGAACTAATTGGCTATTCTGATGCTGACTATGCAGGATGTAGAATTGACCGAAAATCAACTTCAGGAACATGTCAGTTCCTTGGCAGCAAGCTGATCTCATGGTTTTCAAAGAAACAGCACTCAGTAGCTACGTCGACTACTGAAGCTAAATACATGGCTGCCGGAAGTTGTTGCGCTCAAATCCTTTGGCTGAGACAGCAGCTGAGAGACTATGACGTCATTCAGAATGAAGTGCCGATCTTCTGCGATAGTACCAGTGCCATTGCAATCACTCAGAATCCTGTACTACACACGAGATGCAAGCACGTGGACATCAGACATCACTTCATTCGTGACCATGTCGAAAAGAAGGATATCAGGATGGAAAAGATCCATACTGACAAGCAACGGGCTGACATACTGACCAAGCCTCTAGGCCGAATCCGATTCGGAGAACTTTCGCTAGAGCTAGGTCTGCTGGACCCTACTGACCCCAGTCAGTAAAAGGTTTCAGGAGAGGACCATTTCAGTAAGGGGGAATGTTCACTTTCAGTACTGAATGTATTCAGTACATAGAGATTCAGAAACCATCTACACGAGGTATCAGCTGACTACTATGTTCAGCTGACAGGTTTGCGTATCTCTACTCAGTAGTAATTTATATTACAGAATCTTGCATTTATGGCAAAGATTCAGCATGATATTAATATCTCTTGGTTTGTCTTTATTATTAACGGATTTCATTTAATGCACGACATTCCATACATAAGCTTGCTGAACTCTGCGCGCATTTAATGCATGTCTTTTCACAGTTACTACTTAGGCTATTTTTACAACTGGCTTTGACTTAGGCGGCATATGCGATCATTACCTATAATATATCTTCTAATCTTGACCGTCCATTCTATAAAGCAGTTTAAGCTCAACCTTTGATCAAATAACTATTCATCTTCCCGTTTGATATATATATTTGATCATATCTTCTCACACCGCCATTAGCATACTTCAAATCTTTCAAGTCCGAAAAATCTGAGATTTGCTAAAGCAATCCTTACTTACAACTTCATCTTCATATCTTATCTCGATTTTATTGGTATGCTTATTAGAACTCATTCTTGTATTCTCTGTTTCTTCGGTATCAATATATATAAACCGTTGTATCTAAAGCGATACTAATAAGATTCTTATGTAACAGGTACTATGGCGAACATAATTGTAGATGCCCCTCATAACATGGAGGACATTCTTGCAAAAGGCCGTGTCTGGTGCGAACCAGTCATGGAATTCGATGCGTGCGACCTAGACTACATGGATGAGATCTTCGCATCTCTACGGGAGTCTGGTCTGGAGAAGTTTCTATCGAGGAAGCCAACGTTCTTCCTTCCTCGACAGGTGGCTAAAATATACCTCAATTCAGACTCCATCTCTGGAGACATCATTGGGAGGTTCAGAACTTACTCCATCAACAATGCTTCCCAACTGCTGAAACGTATATCTATCAAGGAAGCACTGAAGAACAGCTTTGACTTGCCATCTGAAGGAATCAGCACCGTAGGCTACAATAACGACTCAGTAGACGAGTACCTATCCATATTCTATGGAAAGCCAATAACCTTCAGAGCTGCTTTTCCCAAGAACGCCATGCTACCACAATACCGAGCCTTAGCTTACATTGTCACTCAGCTGCTGACAAGCCAAGCTGGCTCATTCGATCAGGTCTCCCGACCTAAGATCCAATTAATGATGGCGATATACGATGGCGCTAAGATCAACTGGACAGATTTCTTCATCCGAGAATTCATGATCCAAGCGGCCAAGTTTGACAAGTCAACACGCATCCTGAGCGCGAAGGGGAAATTACTATATGGGCTGAAGCTCTCAGTAATGATTGAAGACCACTGTGGTTCAGATCAAGTCACCATTGATGATAAAGAATACTTCAATGTGAAAAAGGTGCGCTTCCATAACCAGTCTGCTGCCCTTCAGCAGATAGGGTCAGTCCCCAAGCTCAACCGACTAAGCCTCAAGCAGCCGCACCTTCAAAGAAGAGAACACCTCCAAAGAAAATATCTAAGGCATCGGCTAAGAAACCGAAGAAAGCCATCCCGCACGTGCCTGCCTGAATCGAGGTATCTCCCGAAACTGCTGAACGGGCTACTCAGCAACCTATTCAGCCTTTGCGGCTAATAGATGAGCCAGAGTCTTCTGGGAAGACTCAATCGGTGGAGAAGGGAGTCTCCATCGAAGAACCAATAGAGATGGAACAAGGGGAGGCTACGAAGCTCACGGTGAAGAAATTCAACGCCTAGACGGCCCCCTCACGGTTCCTCCACTCGCCGGTATGCCACTGCTCGAACATCGACGCCTCTCAATCGACTTGGAATCCGAGACGGCGTCTGAAGAAGAAACAATTAGGATGGAAGCGTCAGTGATTCTATCCAGAGCATCCCGAGAAATTCTTCAACTGATTCCGGAGCTTGCTGACTACTCCGATCTGATGCTTATTGCCAAATCAGCAAGACTCCACATGTTGCTGCGACATCGGGAGTGGCCTCGTCTACAACGCCTAGTTCTCCACTTTTCCCTGTCGCCAGCCTTCATGAAGAAGAACTGAGATTGAGGGAACAAATAGGCTATTCAGAGCCTGAAGACCTCAGCTCAATGGAAAATTTGAGGGCTGCAATGCTGGCAATAGTACATGATCGACAACTTGCCTCAGGCCCAGCACCCTCAGATGGGTCAGACCATGACGACCCACCCAGTGATTCAGGCCCTGGAAAGCCTGATGAGGGAAATCCCCGGGACAAGGATAAACATACCGAAGAAGCTCGGCCTCGCTCGGTATCCTTGGACTGCGAAGTCGACGGCTGGTACCTCAGCATCCACGAGCCCGCTCGGCTCTTGTTGGAGTCTGCATTTGAGGTAGCGCCCAGCCCGCATCGTCGACGTTCCAAGTATGTGGCGAGGGCTATTAAAAGCCAAGGCACTCAGAACGTGCCCTCGCCAAGGCAGTCCACAACGTGTGGAAGAATGTTGGTCCCGAGTGTACGGTCAGGTGTAGAGGGGGGGGGTGAATACACCTGATTCGATTTCTCAAATTTCGAACACGAACAGTCCTATTCAGGAAGGTGCCGTCTTGAACTAGTTCGGGCAGACTGCAGTACTGCTCGAATCATGTTAAAGGCTAGAAAAGTACTGACTCAGCTGAGATCTGCTAACTGACTAGGTCAGAATTCAGTATCTACAGTAAGAGTTCAGTGTGCGGAATAGTGTAGGCCCAAATCGGTTTTTGTGAGAAAACGTTGTCTCGGTCCAGTAGATATAGAACTCGGTATGAATGGTAAAATCAATGCAACGCTTAAGAAAGCAAGAAGAGACGAGGATTTTTAAAGTGGTTCGGATATCGCTCAAATCCTACGTCCACTGTCCCGAATGATCAGGAGGCTATTTATTATCCTGAGTTAGTCTCAGTCAGCTTGCACACTGGGCAAAGCCGCGTCTTGGTTTTTATACTGATCCAAGTCTCAGTTTACAACACTATCAAACTTAAAGTGTTTGACAAACTTCTCCAACAGTGAAGGAGTCCTTATACAATAAGGATTGGGTTCAGATGTGAACTCCTTCGTCTAAGCTATAGATAAGAATGGTTGAGCTTAGGGTTAGAGGGATAGGGAATATGAAAGAGTAGCTTCTAGATCGACGAACAGTGAAGGTAAGCTATAAGTTCGTGTAACGTCGATTGGATACTAGAGGCTTTATATGTTGGTTTAGCTTGATTCCCTATGAGCTAGAATGTAGTCTTTCGCCGGAGAATGTTCTTCGAGTTTTTTGCTAAGACGTAGTTCTTTGGGTTCTTTGCTCGTTGAATGCTTTCTTGATTTTTGCTCTAGATACGTGCATTCCTTGTATTCTTCTTGAATAATCCCTCTATTTATAGAGCAGAGATTGAAATAGATCCGTTGGAGACGATCTTCTTCTCTCTCTCTCTTTTTGGTAGCAAACGGCTCTTTTGGTGTAGGCAACGGTGCGCTTTTCCTCCTTTTCCGGAAAGTGTTGACTTGCGGCTTTAGCGGTGAGAAGACACGTGTATGCTTGTCATTCGTTGAGGTGGATGTAGTGGTTGAGACAAAGCACAAACTTCGAGATAGACCGAAGCCGACTTCTCTCTTCCTCGTACATGATCGCGATTGTCTTTCAAAAGATTTCGACAGTCCCGAAGACTATCCGCCGTTGCTTCGAGTCGACCTCGTATTCGGTAGATAGACCGCTGAAGATAAGTCTATCGATGATCAGCTACGAGTCCAATGAACTACTCCCGCCGAGTTTAGTTCGATCGACTCTCTCGCATATCTTGCTCCTGTTGAGTCCAAAGATCATCGAGTCTTTCGATATCTTGCTCCTACCGAGTCCAAGATCATCGAGTCTTTTCGATATCTTGCACTCGCCGAGTCCAAGATCACCGAGTCTTTCGATATCTTGCTCCCGCCGAGTCCAAGTATCACCGAGTCTTCGTACCGGTGCCGAGGCAAATAAGCTACCGAGCGCCTTGACCGGAGAGCAGAGTGTCTACCGAGTCCGAAACCTCGGAGACAAATACAAATACAAAGGAATGGTTCACCAATCAGATAGGGTTTTGGGATCTTCAAATCTTCTCAATAGTTCAGAGCACGAGGCTACTGAGCGTGATCCAGTATAGAAGATAAGTCATTTTCCATAAGTATGATCATGCTGAGGATTGAATCATCACCCAACAATTTCCCCCTATTTGATGATGCCAAAACCTATCATCTATGTCCTATCAACTATGCTAAACACTAACTTACTCAGAAACAGAGCTCCTTACAAATATTACACGTAGGATCAGTGGAGTTGTCTGGTAAGTGCTAGACTACTGAGGGAGACAGGGCAGAACAATTTCCCTTTTACAATAATTTCCCTTAAGAGAAATAATAACTCTTCGAAAGTCTAGTCTATCAGAGATCTAACCGAGCAAAAACTGACAAGTAAATAATCAACGTGTGTGTCAGTAATCACTTCAGTGATTCTGAGTGTTAAAGCATAAAGCAAACACGGCTATTTAGACAACAAGTAGTTGTCAGAGCCAAAAGAAGATTTGTATATATATAATACACAGTTCAGTACATTACAAATCTTGCTAAGCTAAAAGAAGAACTAAGAGGGAGAACCCTTAAACTGCTGAATCCTATTCATGAAACTTTGGGATTTATCTTCGAGCAGTGGAACTCCATACATTCCGAACGTGTTCTTCCTCGCCTTCGATATTCGGCGAAGTCTGCTTGGATCATCTTGTTCTAGTCCTCTGTTCAACGCAAAGCATTCTTCACTTCTTGTTCAATCATTCCGAGATGTCTCGAGTCGTCTTGTCTTCCGGGTGGAGGAATGATCCTTGCTTCGAGGAACTCGACTACTACCCCTTCGCATTCTTGCTCGTGCATATATGGGTAAAGATCGAGGTTCCGTAATGGTCATCCACTCGACATAGGCATCGGCCTTAGACATTTCGAGCCGGAATCGCCGGAAATAATTTCTCTTGATAAACTCTATCTTGGCCGATTCCCATCTCTCGATTGAACCGAATAGGCATCCATTCGTCCGATCTTGGCCATCTATGTGTTTTTAGATCGTTTGGCTTCTTGAACCTTCGTATCGATAAGGAATGTCGGCTTTCGAAGGAATTCTCGGCCCGGCCTCTTGTTCGAAGACGTTTCCCGAGTGCCTCAAGGTCCGCCAAATGTATCCTCTGTCTGCGGCGGCCTCTATCCGTCTAGCTTCCTCTCCTCTCGTAGAGATATCTATCCATCTCGAGCAAATATGTCTTCAATTTCGCATCCCGCTCTTGAGGCTTCGAGGAGCTTGTTCGATTCAGCCAGGGTACTAGATCTAGATTTGGATGTACCCCGCCTTTCGCATTCTTCTCGTCGCTTGCTCCTTTTCTTTTTCTCTGTCCTCTTCATCCGTTATGATGAGCTTTCTCGGAGGCGCCTAGCGGTTCTCTTTCCTCCTCGGCCGGGGCTTTAGTCTTTCCTTTGGCGAGGCTTAGACTTTGGCTTGTTAGCTACTTCGGCCTCTGCAATCTCTCTCGCCGCCTTCTCATCCGCAGCCTATTTGGGCTTCCTCCTCGCAGATATGTATCTTAATCTCTTTGCTTGGAGGGGTTGGAATGTTAAGCTTTTGTTTGCCCTTGCCTTCTTGAGCGGTGGTGGAAGAGGAGCCTCTTCTTCTCGAGTCCTCCACCGCTTTGTTCGGCGTACTCAAGCAACCTCCTTAATGATATCTTTGGGAGTTTGGGTTGCACGAGTAGTCCGTTGGGGTCCCGAGCCACTTGGGCCGGTTTCAGTGTGCTCGCATGCGAAACACCCCGGGCCTCACCCTTCGAGGCCGAGTCCGGGATGACTTCGGTGTAGCTTCCCCCTTAGACTTTGGACTTTTGGTGAGGGTCGCCTTCCCAAGTACTCTTCTTTCCTTCCCTTTTTCCTTCACTTTCCCCCTTTTTGGCATCATCACCGATCACGGGGTAAGGACTAGGGACCGACTTCTTCGGACTTTTGTAGGAGGTTGACACTCATCGAGATGATCGTGGAGCTTAGTCGAGCCTCATGCAACTCGTTCCTCTCCATGGTAAGGTTTTCCTTGTACTTGCTTGTGAGAGAGGTCAGTCGCTTCCTTGAAGTCTTTCGGCTTTTCGGTGATCGTGTCTTCCAAGGCCGGTTGGATATTCTCAAGTCTCGTTCGGTGGCCTCGGATTGTTCGATGATAGCGTCGAGATGGGCCAATTTAGAAGCCAAAAATTCATCAAGTAGCTTGGCTTGGCTCTCCGAAAGATCTTTAGCCGAGCTTCGAATTTGACTTGTCGCCGAGCCAACGCTTACGAAATAAGCGCGGAAACATCGGGGGCGGGCCGATGAAGAGACGTAAGACTTCGGCCCACGAAGTTCTTTAGACGTGGCTTGAGAGCGATGCGCTTCCATGTCCTATGGATAGCCTTCGCAAGATCTCGATTTTTGATCCCTTGGGCAGTTAAGGCTTTTGCCACCGATCGAGATCTCTTTGCGGTCCGGGCCGGGCGCCTTCGAAGGTCGATCGCAAAGAAGAGCCGAGCGGGCTCGCCGAGGACGAAGCACCCGCCTTGGACTTCTCGGGACCAAGGATACCGAGTGGTGGGGCAGTTTCGGTATGGGTATCCTTGTCCCGTGGATGTCCCTCATCGAGGCTTTCCCGGGGCTCGAATCACTGGGTGGGTCGTCATGGTCGACCCATCTCGAGGGTGCTCGGGCCGGAGGCGTGCTTGCCGATCATGAATCATGGCCGCATTGCAGCCCTCGGATTGTCCATTGAGCCGAGGTCTTCGTGCTCGAATAGCCTATCTCCTCTCTCGTTTCAATTCCTCTTCATGCACTGCCGACAGGGAGTAGTGTAGGACAAGGGCGCGTAGACGAGGCCACTCCCGATGTCGCAGCAACATGTGGAGCCTTGCTTGTTTTGGCGATGAGCAACAAGTCTCGAGTAGTCGCAAGCTCCGGAACTAGTTGTAGAATTTCTCGGGATGCTCTGGATATAATCACCGAAGCTTCCATCCCGATTGATTCACCTTCGGATGCGTCTCGGACTCCAAGTCTATGTGTGAAGTCTCGCTCTTCGGATTGGAGGGACCGAGCCGAGTGGAGGGACGAGAAAGGGGGCCTGTCTATGCGGCCGAATATCTGCGCTCCGAGCTTCGAAGCATCCCCTTGGTTCCTTTCAGTGGAAACAATCTTTTCCACCGACCGAGTCTTCTCGGAAGACTCGGACTCATCAACCAACTGCATGGGCCGAGTAGTCTTCTCGGGAGCCCGTTCGGCAGGCACTTGTGGAACCTCCTCGCAGGCCGGCACCTCGGCGGCTTTCTTCATTTTCTTTGCCGGTGCCTTAGGAGTTTTAGTGGGAGGGGTTCTTTTCTTTATAGGCGTAGCCTCGCCGAGACTTTGATTTCGGAGAGACCGCTGCGAGGGTCCCGACCCTATCCGCCGAAGGGTCGCTCGTCTTGTTGTGAAATCGACCTTCTTCACATTGAAGTACTCCTTGTCATTGTAGGTGAAAGGCTCGAGATCCACATAAATCTTCGATCATAATGGACGGTTTGAGTCCATACAAGCAATTTGCCCTTTGCGCTCGGCATGTTCGATGCTTTGTCGAACTTAGCGACTGAGCCATGAATTCTCGGAGAAAGAACTCCGTCCAATTTATCCGGGCTCGGTCGTATATGGCCATCATCATCTCGAATCTTAGGCCTCGACACCTGGTCAAACGACCCACGCTTGGCTTGTCGCAGGCCGTGTCACTATATAGGCAAGTGCCCCGAACCGAGGCAACATGTCGTTCTTCGGAAAAGCAGCTACGAATGTAGTGGGCTTTCCACGTAAGACGGTAAGATATTCATCAACTCGGTCGTCTCTCGTACCCGATCGAACTTATCCCTTCGGAGGGTAGATCAAAACTCCGCTTCAAGGCATCCTTGATGGACATTCGCTTCGGCTCCGTAGTGGCGTGTTGGATAGAATGTGCAACGAATCTCGCCATTATATCTCCGCATACGATGTCCGAATTCAAGTACAGCTACGCAACTCTGTCTCGGGAGGAAGAACGAAGGCCTCCTAGACAGAAATTTCTCCGCCACCGACTCGCGCAGAGCCGAGAATACATCGTCCATGTACTCCGGATCGCATGAATAGAAGTCCATGGTGGGTTCACACCATACGCGATCCTTCTCCAAAATGTTCTCGCATATCTGCTCGGAGATATCATAGAGATATTGGTTTCCGCCATTGTACTGTGACAAGAAATGAGTCGATACTATTTTTGGATAGAACAGGTGTTGTGCAATGCGATCTTGAAACATATAACAAATATATTAGCGAGATATAAGCATACCAATGGATAAAATTCGAGATAAGATAGAGTGAAAATTGCAAGTAAGGATTGCGAATGCAGATCTCGGATTTTTCGGAATTTGAAAGTTATGAAGTATGCTAATGGCGGTTCAAGGATATGATCGAATATATATATCAAACTATGAAGGTGAACGGTTTTCGATCGAAGGCTGAATGTAAACTTGCTTTATGATATGGACGGTTAAGATTAGAAGTTAAAAAATAGGCAATGATCACAAAAGACGCCCAAGTCAAAGCCGGTTGTAAAATAGCCTAAGTAGTAATCGTGTGAAAAGACATGCATTAAATGCGTGCGAGTTCGGCAAAGCTTATGTATGGAATGTCGTGCATTAAATGTGAGTCGTTAATAATAAAGACAAACCAAAAGATATTAATGTCATGCTGAATCTTTGCCATAAATGCAAAGTACCGTAGTATTAAATTACTACCGAGTAGAGATACGCAAACCCGTCGGTCCCGAACATAGTAGTCACCGATACCTCGTGTAGATGGTTTTTTCGAATCTCTATGTACCGAACTTACTCAAGATCGAGAGTGATCATTCCCCCTCACCGGAATGTTCCTCTCCCGAAACCTTATTACCGACTAGGGTCGGTAGGGTCCAAACAGACCTAGCTCTACCGAAAGTTCTCCCGAATACGGATTCGCCTAGAGGCTTAGTCGGTATATCGGCCCTTTGCTTGTCGGTATGGATCTTTTCCATTTCGATATCCTTTTTTCGACATGGTCACGAATGAAGTGATGTCTCGATGTCCACGTGCTTGCATCTTGTGTGAAGAACGAGGATTCGAGTGATTGCAATAGCACCGGTAATCGTCGCAGTAAAATCGGCACTTCATTCCGAATGACGTCATAGTCTCTCAGCTGCTGTCTCAGCCAAAGGATCTGGGTGCAACAACTTCCAGCAGCCATGTATTCAGCTTCAGTAGTCGACGTGGCCACTGAGTGCTGTTTCTTTGAAAACCATGAGATCAGCTTGCCGCCAAGGAACCGACATGTTCCCGAAGTTGATTTTCGGTCGATTCTACATCCTGCATAGTCAGCATCAGAATAACCAGTTAGTTCAATATTATCATCAGCTGGATACCACAAACCCATGTCAGGTGTTCCTCGTAGATAGCGGAGAATCTTCTTTGCTGAGTCCATATGACTCTGCTTGGGATTCGCCCGAAATCGAGCATGCAACACCTACAAAGATAAGTTATGTCGGGACGAGTAGCTGTTAGATATAATAGAGAACCAATTATAGCACGGTATTCGGTTTGGTCTATCGATACTCCCTCTTTATCAAGATCTATCTTCATATTCGTGTTCATAGGGATCTTGATTGATTTGCTCGGATGTGCGCCGAATCTTTTGATGAGGTCTCGAGTGTATTTGCCTTGGTTGATGAACGTTCCCCTTTCGGATTGCTTGACTTGAAAACCAAGGAAGTAGTTCATTTCTCCCATCATTGACATCTCGAACTTATCCTTCATCATCTTTTCAAATTGCCGACACATGATGACATTCTTCGAACCGAAGATAATGTCATCCACGTAGATCTGCACAAGTAATAAGTCTTCTTCCGGCCGAATGCTTGAATAGAGTGCGGTCTCATCGTGCCTTTCGAAAACCTTTTCGAAGAAGAAACTCGGCACGGGGTATCGTACCAAGCCCGGGGTGCTTGTTTTAACCCGTACTGAGCTTTTCCGAGTCTATATACTTGATGTCCCCGCTCGAAAGCCGGGCGGTTGTTCCACATAGACTTCTTCTTTTCAAGCACGCCATTCGGGAATGCGAGACTTCACATCCATTTGATAAACTTTGAATCTTTGATGTGTTGCGTAGGCTAGGAATAGTCTAATTGCCTCCAATCTTGCAACTGGAGCGAAGGTTTCATCGAAATCTATTCCTTCAGCTTGACAGTAGCCTTTAGCCACGAGCCTTGCTTTGTTCCTGACTATAACGTTGTTTTCATCTCGCTTGTTTTTGAAGACCCATTTGGTTCCAATGACATGTTGATGCAGGGGTCTGTCTACAAGCTCCCATACTTCGTTTCTCGTGAACTGATTCAGCTCTTCCTGCATAGCAATAATCCAGTCAGCATCTGTTGGGATTTTGTATACTGGAAGCACTTTTATGCTTGTATACAATGTGTTTTTGTCCTTACCACTGTTTGATTCTCCTATCTGATAAATATGTATATTTGCACATGTTATCCTTTATCTTGTATAAAAGTTAGATTTGTGTGGTGTGTCGGGTATCACAGAAGACAACACAAATTGGTTGAACTGACAAGATATAAACATTTAACACACCGAGACAACTTAAGGATGAAGTTGTCGGTTTAAGCTGCAGTTTAGATAAGAAGTGGCTTGTCTTAGTCGCTTGTCTTTACCGGTACACTTAAGGTGGTGTATTGAAGGATCACAGTGAGATGTGTTCTCCTAATCGACCTTAGTGGAGAACCAAGATCTCGGTGACTTAGCCGATCTTAAGCTTGGTAAGACTTCATTGAGTGCATTTGGCTATCTACTTTGACCTACTATGGTGAACGTCCAATGAGCGACCGGATCTACGTATCTTGGTGTTAGTAGTCATTTGTGGCTCGGTGGCCGGTTGTCCGTATCTTGCGGCCGTATCCCGAGAATGGGTTGATAATATCCCCCGAGGAACTCGAAAGGATTAGCACACTAAACCCGGCCGGTTGATTAAGTTCGGGTGTGTTAATAAGGTCGAGTGGTACTACTCGAGAATACAAGATGTTAATTAATTTAAGCGGTCAAGAAGCTTAATTAATTAACGGATATTTCTATCTTAAATACGGAGATCGATTAAGTCTAAAATACAAGCCCTTGCTCAAATTGGGATAAAGGGGTAAGTCAAGCACGGATTCTCTAGTGGAATGAATGCGTGTTAATTAATTAATTTTGCTCGGGCCGAGCATGGATAATTAATTAATTGGAGGCCCGACTTTATTTCTTGTATTGGATCCCCGATCCGGCCCAATTAGTTGCCTAGTAATTTATCATCTCTCGGAATTCATTATTAATGGATTAATGTATTTTACATTATTTAATAATGTTATTTATCCGGAATTAATTGGTGGGCCAATTAATTGATAAATATTAGTAGCCCAATAAATTAATTAATTATATTATGGGGCTGATTTAATAGAAGCCCATTGGATTATAATTAAATTAATGGGCTACAAATATATTAATATTATATAGGTTTTTGAAGCCTATATATATTAGTATTCTGTTCAGAAACTCACACAATTGATTCATAAAAATCGAGAGTGGCGTGAGTTTATAGAGAGAGAATAAATTTATTTTCTTCAGATCTCTGACCACCCAGAGGGAGAAAAAGGCCGGGACACAGATCAGAAGATCTGACACGGGAGCAACAATCGGAGCCGCGACAACATACGAAGGAGGAAGGTATCGTTCTAACCCTTATTATTCCTTCAATTGGTATCAGAGCCTGGTTTAGGCTCTGATTGTTGCTGTTAGATGCATGATTAGGTTTTATTTCCGTCGTTATCGGGTTAATTTTCGTGTTTGGGGCGGCCTGCGAGCCACTGTTTTGACCCCGATGTAACGTTTTTCTCGTGAGAAAATCCACGAGTAGATGATAGGACCAATATGTTATGTGATTGTACTGTTTGTTGTACTATAATTGGTCTGATTGGCACGAAAATCGAGGTGCGACGGCGCGGAAGGGCGAAAACCTAATTTCTGGCAGAACACGACCGCCAGCTTGAGGAGGCGCGTGGGGGCGTGTGCTACAGTATCTTTCCGATATGTTTGGATATTTTTGTTCGTCTTCTCGTTAGCTTCGTCTGGATAGGTCGTACGACCCATTCCGATTTCTGGTTT
The DNA here is from genome assembly GCA_028984105.1 of Lavandula angustifolia. NCBI lineage: Eukaryota > Viridiplantae > Streptophyta > Magnoliopsida > Lamiales > Lamiaceae > Lavandula > Lavandula angustifolia. Next base: position 22,137,445 of record CM054820.1, read on the forward strand.
GTCCGGAATAGCGTTGGAAAGGAGAAGTGGTCGTGCTGTCCAGAAATTCCCAAATTGGCCAGGAAACCCTAGTTTTCTAGGGTTCCGCCGCATTTTGCGGCGGCGATTCCCGGCGGTTCCGGGGTCGGATTTCCGATAGGCTTGGACCTATGGAATCCTCGTTTTACGAGCTTCGTGTTGATAGGTTGTATGGGATCATCCGATCCCGGATGCGACTGGAATTGACGTCTGAAGTTCGCTGCTCGTTATGAATTCGTTCCGGCGAATCGTTTGAAATTCGGGAAATTGAGGAACTAATCTCGGCCGGAATCCGTTACCCGGTGGTCGTGAGTGTTCCAATTACGTTTTCCCTCTTTCAATTGATCGTATCGCGGCTCGGAAAGTGAGAATTCGGGCGGCGTAGTCGGCGGGGCGGGGCGAGATTTATCGCGCGTAAACCGTCGCGGTGACGGCGCCAGCGGCTGTTCTTCACAGCCCGGACGTCCGTGAGACGCCCGGAAGGCTTGGGGACGACCGAAGAGGCGGCGGGAGGCGACGGGAGGCGGCGGGCGCGCGCGCGGCGCAGCAGCGCAGTAACGCGCAGCTGCGGCGCTCCCAGCCGCGATTCCCGCGATGCCGCCGGCCGGAGAAGAGCGGCAAGGCCGCGGCGCACCCACCCGGCCGACGGCGCGCAGCGCCGCGGCCCGGAGCGGCGGCGGCGGCGGCGTTTTCTTGTTAATGAAGAAGACGCCGACGTGGCGCGCTGACGTGGGCGCGCCACGCCGCCCCCTGGCGATTTGGCGCTGCGTGTACCGCCACGTGGCGGCACCCCCGATGACGTGGCGATGACGGTTCGATGCGTTTTGACGCAGTTTCAGATTCGAAGATTTTCAAGATTTCGAAGATCCGTATTTTGTTCGGGCAATGTAATAGTTAGGAATTACGTGTTTTAAAGCCCGATAACGATTTTAAATTTCCTATTTGCGCATTTATTTTTTATTATGCTTTAGCATGCGATTATGTGATTAATTGCGCTTAGAAAAGCATGTAAATAGGATTTATGTCGTTATTGAAGCATGTTTTAATTTTCGCGAGCACGTTTTATTATGTGCGTTTAGAAATTGCATGCTTTAGGAATTATGTGGATATGCATGATTCAAAAACAAACCTTTTGAATAAAAAGACTAAGCAATTTCAAATTAGATGTTTAATTAGATTCCATTAATTTGGATATTAAACACTTAATCGGACCTCCATTAATTGGACCCTACACAAAAAGTGGAACAATTATATGAGTAAACGTCCACCCGAGTGGCTTGCTTGTATTTTTGAACCACGAGTTTTGTGAGATGGGTTTTCTAATATAATATTTAATTATTATTGAGTAGTGGGAGCGAAGCCGTAAACGTCCACTGAGTGGCTTGCGTGCCTAGTAAACACGAGTACTCTAGAAGATAATAATTAAATAAGATGGCTAATTAAATCAAATTGAAAGCGGTATGGTTCGCGTAAGTATGCCAATTTCGAGAATTTGATGTTAATTCGGTCAAATTAATGGTCAAAGCTTAGAAGTCACCGCAGTACAACTTCCCGAGAAGTCCCTTCCGCGTTTTAATAGTGACATGGTCAAGAGACATCGAATTATTAATTCCATTCGTCTTAAGAACCTAGGCGTGGATTGGAATTAAAGAGTTAGGTATATAGCTTGGTCTAGGGGTGCACGAGTAAACGTCCACCCGAGTGGCTTGCGAGTGTGATCTCTAGGGCTATTCGAGTATTTAACATCATTGGTTTTTCAAAAGGTTACAATGATTGTTAATTACGAATTATGTGCAAATATTAACTTTATACATGCTTTTTAAATTATATTTATCAGATATGTATGTTCGATATTTTTCAAGTTCCTAAACAGTCTCACCAACCAAACCCTAATGGGTTTAACAATTTTTAAATAATTTTACAAAGTGGAAGAGATATCTTACCTTCCCAATAAATGCTCGCAAAGGTTCTATAAGAACTTCGTTTTAGGACCGCTATGTCTAAGAACGAGTTTACTATGAGTATGTTACTCAAATCTTTGGTAGCGGTCAAAGAGGTTATAGAAAAGGGCAAGAGTGCTCAAGTCTTGAATATCCCTAGTAGTTCAAGGAATCCTCCGAAAGGCGGAAACCAGAAAAAGAGCAGAAAGGGTGGACATTTCAAGAAGAGCAAGTGGGAGTAAGAAGACGGTCCTTACCGGAAACATGCAAATGTCAAAGGAGAAAGGAAGGTTCTTCAAGAATGGTAAGAAAGGACACTGGAAGAATTATAATCCAGATGTCAAGGCAAAACAGAAAGAGACGCGAGTCGCTCTTGTAACTGAAACTGTTCATGTTTCCTCTTCTACCCATGAATGGGTAGTGGATTCGGGGCAACTTGTTCATGTTTGTTACACCTTACAAGGTTTCTTGCGAGAAAAAGGTAATTGAGCAATGGCGAGGTGGTAGTCTCAATGGGCAATGGATTGAAAGTTCCCGCAATTGCCATTGGAGATTTAAATCTATCTTTTGATAGTTTCGTTTTAGTACTTAAAGATGTTTAATATGTGCCGAGTTTAGGCGAAACATTATTTCTGTTTCAAAACTCGCACCATGGATGGTTATAAATCAAGTTTTGATAGTGAAGTTTCTATCATGAAAGACGATGATTTTATCTCGTGGTGGACCATTAAACGGATCTTTATATACTATTACTTGTAAACCGCGTAGTTACGTTAATATTGCTTCCTCATCATCAAATCCTAAGAAGAGGAAAGAGTCTTCTAAGGTAAACCAAACTTATCTCGTGGCACTTAATACTAGGTCACATCAATCTTAACGAGGACTTAGAGGTTGGTGGAATATGGATCGATGGAGTCTCTCCAAGATTGAACCATTTCCAACTTGCGAAACCCTGTTTGGAAGGAAAGATGATGACTAGGCCTTTCAAGGCAAAGGGTTATAGAGCCACGAAGTATTAAGTTTGATACATTCGACTTGTGTGGGTCTATGTCTACACAAGCTCGTGGAGGGTATGAGTACTTCGTCACATTTACCGACGATTACTCGAGGTATGGATATGTTTACCTTCTTCACCACAAGTCGGATTGCTTTGAAACCTTTAAGGAATTCAAGGCGGAAGTGGAGAAGGAAGTTAGGTAAAGAAATCAAAATCTGCGATCTAATCGTGGTGGGAAATACCTATCCAATGAGTTCAAGGACTACTTGACGGAATGTGGGATTACATCCCACCGACAAAGACGGCACGCCTCGGCAGAATGGTGTGTCGGAGAGAAGGAACCGAAGTCTCTTAGAGATGGTTCGGTCGATGATGAGTTATGCAACTTTGCTAGTTTTCTTTTGGGGATATGCCCCTAGAGACCGCAACATACTTGCCGAATCGTGTGTCTTCCAAGTCGGTACAAAAGATCCCTTTCGAGTTGTGGAGCGGGCACAAACCCGGTATGCACTACTTAAGGATTTGGGGTTATCCCGCTTATGTCTTTGAATAGGCGGAGCCGACAAATTGGAATCACGTTCGAAGTGATGTTGTTCATAGGGCATCCGAAGAAAACGAAGAGTGGATACTTTTATGATCCTAAAGAACGAGAAGATCGTTGTTAGCCCTAACGCTCGGTTCTTAGAAGAGGATTACACTAGTAACCATAAATCTCGAGTCGACATCATCCTTGAAGAATTACAAGGTGGTCGAGTTCCACTTGAACGACCCGTAGTGCAAGATAGTACTCCACGAGTAACCGCACAATCTGTTAACACAGCTCCTAACACTGTTCGACGTAGTGGGAGGGTGATATTTACACCTGATCGGTATGTTCACTGGGGAGAAGTTTGATTATCTCCCGGCAGATGAACAAGATACCGTGGATCCCTGGACTTACAACGAAACAAATGGGAGATGTAGATGCACCATGGACTCGAAATTTGAGTCCATAACTGATATGGATGTATACAAGATCACTGAACTACCTGAGGGCTGCAATGCTATTGGTAGTAAGTGAGTATACAAGAGAAAGAGAGAGCACCGAATGAAGAGATCATGGCGTTTAAGGCCGGGCTAGTGGCGAAGGGTTTTACCCAGAAAGAAGGTATCGATTATGAAGACACCTTCTCGCCTGTAGCAATGATCAAGTCCATTCTGATTCTCCTTGCCATATCAGCTCACATGAACCTAGATATCTGGCAAATATATGTCAAAACCGCATTCCTAAACGGTCACCTTGAAAAAGGTAGGGACATCCACATGAAACACCAGATGGTTATGTGAAGGAGGGCGAAGAGCATCTAATTTGGAAGCTTAAGAATTCTATTCATGGACTTAAGCAAGATTTCGGTTATGGCACCGGCGTTTTGACGAAGTAGTCAAATCCTATGGATTTGTATCCCGTCCTAACGAGGTGTGTGTAACGTATTTGTGTTAACGGATCAGTGGTGTTTCTTGCATTTTACGTAGATGACATCCTTCGCATTAGCAATAATGTTGAAGTGTTATCAGACGTAAAGACGTGGTTATCCGAGCAGTTTCAAATGAAGGACTTAGGTGAAGCTGCTTACATCCTTGGGATCAAGGTTATTCGAGATCGCCAGAAAAAGGATGTTAAGCTTGTCACAAGTGTCCTACATTGACACTGTTATTGCTCGTTTTAGCATGCAAAAGACAAGAGAGGTTTAGTACCTTTCAGACATGGCATTTTTCTATCCAAGAATCGGTGCCCGAAAACGCCCGAAGAGATAGAAAGTATGAGGCAAGTACCATATGCTTCCGCCGGTAGCCTCATGTATGCGATGCTTTGTACAAGAGCGAGATATCTCATATGCCGTAGGCATGGTCTCAAGATATCGGCCTAACCCCCGGAAAGGAATCTTGGATCATGCGGTCAAGTATATTCTCAAGTACCTTAAACGGACTAGAGATTATATGCTTGTTTACCGGTCAGACGAGTCTAGTGTCTTTGGGTTATACGGAGAATCGGATTTCTAGGGCCGAGAGACGAGTAGAAGTCTACCTCGGGTTATGTGTTTACCTTGGGAGGTGGAGCCATTTCATGGAGGAGTGCAAAGCAGAAATGCATTGCGGACTCAACCATGGAAGCAGAGTATGTGGCTGCTTCAGAAGCTTCGAAAGAGGCAGTTGGCTCAAGAATTTCCTCCAGGATCTTGATATTGTTCTGAACTTGTCTAAGACTATCACAATTTATTGTGATAATGCGGGTGCAGTGACAAATTCTAAGGAACCTAGATCTCACAAGGCGTCTAAACACATAGACGGGAAGTACCATATTATACGAGTATTCGTAAATCGAGGTGACACGGTGATTGACAAAATTGAACCGAAGTCAACCTAGCTAATCCTTTCACGAAGAGCTTACCACTCCCGGCTTACGAGAAGCATGTTCGTGGCTTTGGGATGGTAGAGATGCCCCACTTAGGACTACAGAAACTTTTGTATAAGTGGGAGAAGATGTCGTGATAGATAGGATATATAGCTAAGATATAGCTGGGTACTAGTTTGTACCTAGATAGCTGAGATATAGACACATTGTATACTAAAAGTTTACTTTAGTATAAGTGGGAGAATTGTTGGGATTTTGTATACTTGGAAGCACTTTTATGCTTGTATACAATGTGTTTTTGTCCTTACCACCTGTTTGATTCTCCTATCTGATAAATATGTATATTTGCACATGTTATCCTTTATCTTGTATAAAAGTTAGATTTGTGTGGTGTGTCGGGTATCACAGAAGACAACACAAATTGGTTGAACTGACAAGATATAAACATTTAACACAGCTGAGACAACTTAAGGATGAAGTTGTCGGTTTAAGCTAGATTTAGATAAGAAGTGGCTTGTCTTAGCCGCTTGTCTTTACTTGGTACACTTAAGGTGGTGTATTGAAGGATCACGGTGAGATGTGTTCTCCTAACCGACCTTAGTGGAGAACCAAGATCTCGGTGACTTAGCCGATCTTAAGCTTGGTAAGACTTCGTTGAGTGCATTTGGCTATCTATCACTTTGACCTACTATGGTGAACGTCCAATGAGCGACCGGATCTACGTATCTTGGGTGTTAGTAGTCATTTGTGGCTCGAGGCGGTTGTCCGTATCTTGCGGCCGTATCCCGGGAATGGGTTGATAATATCCCCCGAGGAACTCGAAAGGATTAGCACACTAAACCCGGCCGGTTGATTAAGTTCGGGTGTGTTAATAAGGTCGAGTGGTACTACTCGGAGAATACAAGATGTTAATTAATTTAAGCGATCAAGAAGCTTAATTAATTAACGGATATTTCTATCTTAAATACGGAGATCGATTAAGTCTAAAATACAAGCCCTTGCTCAAATTGGGATAAAGGGGTAAGTCAAGCACGGATTCTCTAGTGGAATGAATGCGTGTTAATTAATTAATTTTGCTCTGGGCCGAGCATGGATAATTAATTAATTGGAGGCCCGACTTTATTTCTTGTATTGGATCCCACGATCCGGCCCAATTAGTTGCCTAGTAATTTATTATCTCTCGGAATTCATTATTAATGGATTAATGTATTTTACATTATTTAATAATGTTATTTATCGGAATTAATTGGTGGGCCAATTAATTGATAAATATTAGTAGCCCAATAAATTAATTAATTATATTATGGGCTGATTTAATAGAAGCCCATTGGATTATAATTAAATTAATGGGCTACAAATATATTAATATTATATAGGTTTTTGAAGCCTATATATATTAGTATTCTGTTCAAAAACTCACACAATTGATTCATAAAAATCGAGAGTGGCGTGAGTTTATAGAGAGAGAATAAATTTATTTTCTTCAGATCTCTGACCACCCAGAGGGAGAAAAAGGCCGGGACACAGATCAGAAGATCTGACACGGGAGCAACAATCGGAGCCGCGACAACATACGAAGGAGGAAGGTATCGTTCTAACCCTTATTATTCCTTCAGCATCTTTAAGTGCATCCTCAATATTCTGAGGTTCTTCAGTAGACAAGAAGCAGGAAAATAATGCGCTTTCTCCTTGACAGAATCTGGATCTTGTCTTGACATGTCTTTGAAGGATCTCCAATTATAAGATCGGCGGTGTGAGCATCTAGCCACGATCTACGATGTTTTAACTCTTCATCTCGAAATTTGTTCAATACGAGATAGTAGGTGAGTTAGGCATTTCGGTTGTACTATTTCGAGATTGAAGTAGTTCAAGAACAAGAGTATGATCTCTTGAGTCACCGAGGTTCGGGGGCATTCGGCTCGGGAACATTACTAGACGTTCCCCCCCGAGTTGTTATTCTCGGTAGTGGTCTCGATTACTTCTACGGTTTCCTCATTGACCGAGTTACACGGGATTGATTACGTTCGGGAGAATTAATCGCTCGGCTACTTGCTCGCTGGTTGAGATTCGATAGATTTGTCTTCGGTTTCTTCGTCCGAATCATCATCCCAACATAGCTGGATCTTTTCAGATTTGTCTTTTAAGCTTAGATCCCGTAGCCGCTTCGATGTCCTCGGATTCGGAATTTGAGTTATTGCTCCCTGTCTTCGATAGCAAACTCGTTAAAGACAACATGAGGGCTTTCCTCTACGCAAAGAGTCCGATAGTTGAATACTCGAAAGCTTTGTCGACCCGAGAGTATCCTAAGAATACTCCCCGATCCGACTTGCTATCAAAAGTCTTCGCTGATCTTTCCCATTATTGTGGATAAAGCATGAACAACCAAAAATATGGAAATAAGATAGAGAAGGCTTCCCTGTCGTTCCATAGTTCATATGGTGTCCGCTTATCTCGCTTTGTCGGTAGAGATCTATTCCGAGTATAACATGCGGTATCGGTAGCTTACGCCCGGAATTTGGTTGGGAGTCCCGAGTCTGCGAGTAGAGTCCTAGCCGCCTCTTTTAGAGTTCTCGTTCTTTCGTTCAAAGCAACTCCATTCTGCCGAGGTGTGCGTGCGGTGAAGTCTCATGCTCTATTCCTTACGCTTGCGGAACTCCTTTACCATGGAATTAAGGAACTCGGTTCCTGCGTCCGAACGTATTTTTCGATCTTGGTGTTCTTCTCGACACTCGAGCCTTTTCGAAGCGTTGGTAACTCTGTTTTGACGTCGGACTTGTTGGCAATGAATATGACCCATGTGTAGCGCGAGTAGTCATCTATGACCACTAATGCATATTTTTCGCCTCCGATCGTCACTGGGAGACTGGACCGAACAAATCCATATGTAGCGGTGAAGGATTCCATCCGTGGAAGGCGATGGAACCGGGAGGATTTTGATTCCTTGTTTGCTTTCCCTTCGGACATGCTTCACCGAGTGTCTTTCTTTGAATACTTCATTCGGCGGTCCCCTTGCTAGAGTGTTTCTTGCAAGCTTGTTGAGCGTTTTAAAGTTGAGATGGCCGAGTCTTACGTGCCATAGCCACCCCGTGCGGTTGTCATTCTTCGCCGGTAAGCAAGCTTCGAGGTTCGCTGAGTTCCGATCGACCACATATATGTTCTTTCTGCGCGAACCCGATAACACTTGTTTTCCCCGTGGATTTATCAATAACATCACGTAAACCGGCGTCAAAAATCACTCTATTTGAGTTATCACAAAATTGACTAACAGAGAGAAGATTATGCTTGAAGTCCTTCAACATATGATACTCTTGGAACTTTGGCGAGTTCCTATCTTTGAGTGTGCCGTATCCTCTCGTGTAGCCTTTGGCATTATCTCCAAACTCATTCGGGTCCTTCTTCGGTGATATAATTCTTCGCGAGACTCCTTTGGTATGTCATGTGTCTTGAGCATCCGTTGTCCATATACCACGGGTCTTTACGCACCTCATCCTCTTCGCCCGCCATCATGCACTTTTTACTCGATTCATCCGCTTCATGCTCTAAGGCCATGAAAGGCCGCTTCATCGTCGGATGAATCCATAAAGGAGTCGATCTCTTCGAGTCGTTTGAGATTTCGCCGGCTATGTAGGATTGTCTCTTCGGGGCGAATTTCTCTCTCCCTTGCTTTGCGTGTCGCGCGTTCAAAGACTATCGAGCTCGGGACAATCATACCGATAATGTCCCGGCTTCTTGCGGTTGTAACAAGCAATGACTTTTTCTTCTTTGCTTTCGCTATTCTTTGATGGTTACGAGTCATCTTTCTTTCGCATTCGGAAGATTGTGAGTCGGGAGTGTGTTTCGACATATAATTTGACTTACCTTTCGTTTCCCGATAGGCTTTAGTCACTTTTCGCGTCGCTCCTTCTCCTTCGATACTTTACGGCAAAAGTGCATACTTCGAGCGAGGCTTCCTTCTTGTAGATCATTGAGTGAAGGTTCGGTCTTACTCGTCGTTTTGCTCGTTCTTTGGAGATCTTTGTCTTGACCGATGCTTTGAAAGCATGGTCGATTTTTGTGTCGGCTTCGGCTCTCGCTTTCTATGAGGTCTGTCGAACTCAAACTCCTCGCCTGTAATTACGAAAAGATATGGTCGGGAGACACAACATCTAAGTCGAATGTCGCAATAGAGTGGCAAAAGGTGTCCGGTGTCCGTCCGACGGTGCCCTCGGAATCTTCGATTCATCTCTCGGTTCTTCGAATGTCTTTCCCGGCCCATTGATAGAGTTCATCGATTGGTAAATCGACGTTCGAATCTTCGATTTTGTCACTGGCATGAGAGACAAGCTTTCCGGCTTTTGGAGTTCCAGGCGCTAATTTGTTGGCTTTAATCTTCGAGTCCCTCGACTCGGTAGCGCAAGAGCGTCCCGAGTTCTTTAGCGTCTTGCATTCCCGAACCCCGCCAAGATAAGAATCACTAAGGGTGGTTAGTATAGCATTTACGGCGACTCGATCTAGATTGTGAAACTTCTTCTCTTCGGAGTGAAGAGACTTCGTCTTTGGGGATCTTCTTCCCGGCCACCATTCCTCCTCCTTGAGCTTGGTCCCGAGTCACGACACTATCAATCATAGGAATGATAGGTCCATCTTCAAGCACTTCGGTCATACTATCATGGAGGGATGTCGGATGTGCTTCCATTCGACTCGCCATACTCCATAATTTTCCACCGAGAACATGGGTACCATCCTTATACACGACATATCGGCCATGAAAAAAAAATATAGATATGAATGTAGAGTGATATGCGGTGAAAATGTTTTCCCTCGGATCCGTTCGAATAGACCGGTCTCAAAGATAACAAGAGTCAAAGAACTCCCGCTCCGATACCAATTGTTGGTCCCGAGTGTACGGTCGGGTGTAGAGGGGGGGGTGAATACACCCGATTCGATTTCTCAAATTTCGAACACGAACAGTCCTATTCGGGGAAGGTGCCGTCGAACTAGTTCGGAACCAGACTGCAGTACATTTCGAATCGTGTTAAAGGCTAGAAAAGTATCGACTCGACCGAGATCCGCTAACCGACTAGGTCGAATTCGGTATCTACGGTAAGAGTTCGGTGTGCGGAATAGTGTAGGCCCAAATCGGTTTTTGTGAGAAAACGTTGTCTCGGTTCAGTAGATATAGAACTCGGTATGAATGGTAAAATCAATGCAACGAGTTAAGAAAGCAAGAAGAGACGGGATTTTTAAAGTGGTTCGGATATCGCTCAAATCCTACGTCCATTTGTCCCGAATGATCGGGAGGCTATTTATTATCCCGAGTTAGTCTCGGTCGGCTTGCACACCGAGCAAAGCCGCGTCTTGGTTTTTATGCGATCCAAGTCTCGGTTTACAACACTATCAAACTTAAAGTGTTTGACAAACTTCTCCAATAGTGAAGGAGTCCTTATACTGATAAGGATTGGGTTCGAGATGTGAACTCCTTCGTCTAAGCTATAGATAAGAACGGTTGAGCTTAGGGTTAGAGGGATAGGGAATATGAAAGAGTAGCTTCTAGATCGACGAACAGTGAAGGTAAGCTATAAGTTCGTGTAACGTCGATTGGATACTAGAGGCTTTATATGTTGGTTTAGCTTGATTCCCTATGAGCTAGAATGTAGTCTTTCGCCGGAGAATGTTCTTCGAGTTTTTTGCTAAGACGTAGTTCTTTGGGTTCTTTGCTCGTTGAATGCTTTCTTGATTTTTGCTCTAGATACGTGCATTCCTTGTATTCTTCTTGAATAATCCCTCTATTTATAGAGCAGAGATTGAAATAGATCCGTTGGAGACGATCTTCTTCTCTCTCTCTCTTTTTGGTAGCAAACGGCTCTTTTGGTGTAGGCAACAGTGCCTTTTCCTCCTTTTCCGGAAAGTGTTGACTTGCAGCTTTAGCAGGTGAGAAGACACGTGTATGCTTGTCATTCGTTGAGGTGGATGTAGTGGTTGAGACAAAGACAAACTTCGAGATAGGCGAAGGCGACTTCTCTCTTCCTCGTACATGACCGCCGATTGTCTTTCAAAAGATTCTCGACAGTCCCGAAGACTATCCGTCGTTGCTCGAGTCGACCTCGTATTCGGTAGATAGGCCGCCGAAGATAAGTCTATCGATGATCAGCTCGAATCCAGTGAACTACTCCTGCCGAGTTTAGTTCGACTGACTCTCTCGATATCTTGCTCCTGTTGAGTCCAGTATCACTGAGTCTTTCAAGATATCTTGCTCCCTACCGAGTCCAAGATATCGAGTCTTTCAAGATATCTTGCTCCTGCTCGAGTCCAAAGTATCACCGAGTCTTTCGCATATCTTGCTCCTGCCTGAGTCCAAAGTATCACCGAGTCTTCAGACTCGGTGCCGAGGCAAATAAGCTACTGAGCGCCTTGACCAGAGCAGAGTGTCTACTGAGTCTGAAACCTCAGAGACAAATACAAATACAAAGGAATGGTTCACCAATCAGATAGGGTTTTGGGATCTTCAAATCTTCTCAATAGTTCAGAGCACGAGGCTACTGAGCGTGATCCAGTATAGAAGATAAGTCATTTCCCATAAGTATGATCATGCTGAGGATTGAATCATCACCCAACAAAGAAGACTGCTGAAGCCACCGCTACTGAGCTTCAGGGGCTGAAATCCTCTATGTCCCAATCAGCCGCCCCTGATATCTCTGCCATTGTCACTCAAGCCCTGGCTCAGCAGCAGACGAAATTTGATGATCAGCTCAGGATCTTCCAGGAAGGACAAGCTAAGCTTCTTGCAGAGTTCAAGGCATCTTTGTCTACTCATTCTGAGTCCTTCGCTGAACAAGCCCAGGCCACTGAGATCAGATTAGACAACATTCAGTTGGTCATGGAAGATAAGATCTCTGACAGGCTGAAAGAGTTCAAGGAAGCGGCTGACCTCTCACACCAGCAGTACAAGGTAGATCTTGCAACTGAGAGGAACGAGTTGCATGAGGCTCTGACTAAGATCAATGATCGTCTTGATGATCCGTCAACCTCTTACAAAAGTCCGGAAAGGTCGGTACTCATCCCAACCCCGGCCGCAATTGATGATGCCAAAAAGGGGGAAGGAAAAGAGAAGGAAAGAAAAGAGGAGAGTACTAGGAAAGAAGAGTACCGAGAAGCCGACCCCCACCAAAACCGAAAAATCTAAGGGTACAACAACTCGGAAGAAGACTCGGATCGAAATGGGTGAGGCCCGGGGTGTCCCAGTGCGAGCACGGTCGAGACCGGCCCCAAGTGGCTCGGGAACCCAAGCTGCTCATGCGACTCGGACTCCCACCGATATCATTAAGGAAGTCGCAGAGTATGCCGAGGAGGTCGCCGAAGATTTAGATGAAGAGGAAACACCTCTCCCTCCACCTGTTCGGGGCAAAGGCAAAAATATACTTGAATCTCCCGACCCCCTCCGCAAACAAAGAAAACGAAACGATACATCTCGACCGAAGAGGAGGCTCGGATTGCCGATGAAAAGTCGGCAATGGAGATTCTTTGAAGCGTAAGCCGCAAACAAGCCTAAGCCTAAGCCTGTGAAAAGAAAATCTAAAGCTCCAAGCGAGAGGAGGAAGAAAGCCTCGCCAGGCTACCTCCAAGGAAGCTCGGGATCGAAGACGATGAGGACAGGGGAAAAGGAGAAGGAGCGTAAGCAGAGTATCGAGAAGCGGGGGTACATCGAAAGAAAAATCAAGTACCCCCGCTAACTCGGAAGATGCCTCCCGAAACCTAAAGAGCTAGATGATGAGGCCGAAGCCATATTCGCCCGGATGGACGGTACTTATATAGAGGCGAAGAGGCGAGACGGATCGAGGCTACGAGAAACGAGAATCCACTTAGGCCGATCCGGAAGCTCTAAGGAAGCGTGCGAGGAAGAAGCCGAGGCACGGAACTCCTGCTAAAGCCGACATTCCCTATCGTTACGGGAAGTTCGGAAAGAAGGCCACCGATCCGAAATCTCACGGATGGCCGAGAACGAGACGAGTGGATGCCGGCTCAATTCACTCGAGAGATGGGAAAATTCGAAGATTGAGTTCATCAAACGCTATTATTTACGGAGATTACGGCCGAACAAGTCTAGAGTGAAGCTTATGCTCGAATGGATGATGCTTACCGAAAGCGGATCTCTACATCCACTTGTATAATGCCATTTCGTAAGGGAAAGAGATTCGATTCCGGACCCGGTAATCATTCCACCTCCAAGAAGAATGGATGACTCAATTCATGTTGCGACTATTGAAGCTGAAGTGAAGGACGGCTGGCGATCAAAGATTCTTACAAGATGATAACCCGGTGACTTCGCGGAATACTTGAAGCCGAGAAAGACCACGTACCGAATGTATGGTGTGCCACTGCCTGAGACACAATCGCAAGGATTCATGGACCGGATTCAGCAGTTTAGGCGCCCATAGTCTTAGTATTCTCTCTTCATAGTCTAGCAAGATTTGTAATGTACTAAACGGAATCACTCTTATATATACAAATCTTCTTTTGGCTCTGACAACAACTTGTTGTCTAAATAGCCGTGTTTGTCTTATGCTTTAACACTCAGAATCACTAAAGTGATTACTGACACACACTCACTTTCTTTATTACTTGTCAGTTTATTACTTTGTTAGATTCTGCTAGAATTGCTTCTATGTAATGGGGGAAATTATTTTTGCCCTGTTTTTCAGTAGTCTAGAACTGATGGAACATCTCCTCTGATCTTACTTGTAAAATTGTAAGGAGATTTGTTTCTCTACATTTCTTGTTAGCATAGATGATAGGTTTTGGCATCATCAAATAGGGGGAATTGTTGGGTGATGATTCTATCCTCAAGGCCTTGTTTCACTCGAATGGGAAATGATTCTATCTTCTATCTCGAACCAAGCTCAGTAGCCTATGTACTACGAACCGTTGAGAAGATTTGAAGATCCCAAAACCCTATCGATTGGTGAACCATTCCGTTGTATATGTTGTTTGTCTCGAGGTTTCGGACTCGGTAGACACTCTGCTCCGGTCAAGGCGCTCGGCAGCTTATTTGCCTCGGCACCGGTGTAGAAGACTCGGTGATCTTGGACTCAGCGAGAGCAAGATATGCGAGAGAGTCGATCGAACCGAACTCCGGCGAGAGTAGTTCATTGGACTCGAGCCGATCTTCGATTGACTTATCTCGGTTGTCTATCTACCGAATACAAGGTCGGACTCGGCATCGGCGGATAGTCTTCGGGGATCGTCGGAATCTTTTGAAAGACAATCAGCATTCTCATATACGAGGATGAGAGAAGTCAGCTTCAGCTTGTCTCGAAGTCTGTGCTGTCTCAACCGCTCTATCCGCCTCGACAAATGACAAACATACACGTGTCATCCTACCTACTAAAGCTGCAAGTCAACACTTTCCGAAAAAGGAGGAAAAGGCATTGTTACCTACGCCAAAAGAGCCGTTTGCTACCAAAAAGAGAGAGAGAGAAGAAGATCGTCTCCAACGGATCTTTCTCAATCTCTTCTCTATAAATAGAGGGATCATTCAAGAGTTGAAGAACACACAAAAAAAGGAGTTCACGAGCTAACGAAGAAACGAACACACACACGAACTTTCAAACGAGCGAAGTCCAAAAGCCTAAGTCTTCCGCAAGAATCGAAAGAGTTATATCCGGCGAAAGACTACCTTTAAGCTCATAAGGGAACCAAGCTGAACCGTCAACAAAGCATCTAGTATCCAAGCGACGTGACACGAACTTAAAGCTAAACCTCAGCCGTTCGTCGCTCTAGAAGCTACATTCTTGTTCCCCATCCCTCTAACCCTAAGCTCAACCGATATATCCATAGCTTAGATGAAGGAGTTCACTTTTGAACCCAATCCTTATTGTATAAGGACTCCTTCACTGTTGGAGAAGTTTGTCAAACACTTTAAGTTTGATAGAAGTGTAAACTGGGACTTGCTCAGTATAATCCCCAAGCCACGGCTTTGTCCTGTGCACAAGCTGACTGAGACTAACTCAGTATAATAAATAGCCTCCTGATCTATCGGGACAGTGGACGTAGGATTGTTGATATCCGAACCACTTTAAAAATCTCTGTGTCGTTTACTTACTGTTACATTGATTTTACTGTACATACTGAACATCTTATTTAAAATCAATTAACTGTCTCAGTATACTAAACTTCTTATCTACTGAACTGAGACTTAAAATGTTTTCTCATAAAAACTGATTTGGGCCTACACTATTCCGCACACTGAACTCTTGCTGATCGATACTGAATTCTGACCTAGTCAGTTAGCAGATCTCAGCCAAGTCAGACTTTTAGCCTTTAACACGATTCGAACGGTTGTGCGGTCGTCTGAATCATTTCAGTACGGCATCTTCCTGAATAGGACTGTTCGTGTTCGAAGTTGAGAAATTTGGATTCAGGTGTATTCACCCCCCCCCCTCTACACCTGAACTCACTCTCGGGACCAACAGTTTGTGCACTGGACAAACACGGCCTTGAAGATTATACTGAGCAAGTCCTAGTTTACAAGGATCAAACTATAAAGTTTGACAAATTCTCCAACGATGAAGGAGTTCTTAACAATAAGAGCAGTTCAAGATATGAATTCCTTCAATTCTAAGCTATGGATATTTTCAGTGGAGCTTAGGTTAGAGGGAAAAGGGAACAAGAAATGGCTTCTAGAGTGATGAGCAATGAGGAATAATCTTTCTGGTTCGTGTTCTATCACTCGGATACTAGACGCTTTGATTCTATTAAGCTTGGTTCCCTAGAGCAAAGTAGTTGCCTTTCGCGTTGAGTGTTTCATTGAAGTTCTTGCGGAAAGCTTGTAACTTGTTCATTCGTTGCTCGCATGTTTTGTGTGTTCGATGATTCTTCAACTTGATTTTCCCTCTATTTATAGAGGTGAGCTATAGATAGATCCGTTGGAGACGAACTGTCCACGTGTCACTTTCTTTGAGTAGCTAACGGCTCTTTTAGAAATCGTGCAGAGTCTTTTCCTCCATTTCAGGAAAGTAGTTGACTTGCACCTTTTACCAGAAATTTGACAGCTGGCTGCTTGTCATTGGTTGAGGTGTAGAAAGTAGTTGAGACATACAGACTTCGAGGCAGATACTGAAGCTAACTTCTCTGATGTGTACAACCTCGGACAACTCTACTGATTTATCTTAGAAGATCATCTGACAATCAAGGAGACTCTCAGGCCGTTGCTAAGTCTGACCTGGGGTCCAGTAGTATACTCTTGATGAGTCCAACTCTACTGAAGGTCGACTCTGAGTTCAGTGAACTGCTTCTGTTGAGTCCAGTTCTACTGACTCTTTCATTATGATGCTCCTGCTGAGTCCAGCAATACTGAATCTGAACACCTCTTAGTATGTTGCTCTGCTAAGTCCTGCACTACTGAGTCTTCACTCCATGGTACTGAGGCGGATAGTCTGCTGAGGTTCAGCAAAACAGAATTCTGAGCCTGGACCATGCTGAAGGAAAGTCTACTGAGTCTGAAACTCTCAGAGACCAAGGCGTTACTATTACAAAGGAATGATTCACCAATCAAATTAGGGTTTTGGGATCAGTCAAATCTTCTAGACAATCTACTGCTGAGTCATCTCCCAACAAGCCCACTATTAGTTGAGCCCAAGGGAACAAATCCATTCTCAGCTTTAGCAACAATTTGTGCTAACCACGTCGGCGGAAATGACAAGGAGTGGTGGCTTCCAATCTGGCGAGGCGGCGGCAGGACGTGGCTGCAGTGGTGAGTAGCGACAGCACCGCATAACGGCGATAGGGATGCATTGCGGCGCGGGCATCTCTCTGCGGAGAAGGGAGAAAGCGAATATGAGAAGACTTGACCGGCGGCGGCTTGGCTACTGTGTGATGGAGGAGCAGATCTGGACTGACTCGATCGGCGGTGGCGTCTTGGTGCAGCAAGGTTTTCCTGATCTTGGTCCGAATATCAGTCGCATGCATCTTCTTCCTTTTTTTTCTACAACAGATTTGGAATCCGAACGGAAGTTGACGGAGCTCCTCAATGCCAGGATTCGGCTCTGATACCAAGCTGATGCAACATAAATTTAAAATAAAATGAAATAGATAAAATAAGATAAAGGGGATACCAATTGAATTCGTTGATTTCCTCGAAATACCTAGGATAACAGTATCCAAAGCCGGTCCGCCTAGCGGAAGAGAATGGGAGACGAACGGTTGCGCCGTCGATTTCTTTCAATCTTCCAATCTATCTATTACATCTCATTACACAAATATAAATAGGAAACTAGAAAACCCTAAAGCCCAAATAACAAAGCCCGCTAACTAATTGAAAACCCAACACAAAAGCCCAATTCAAATTATCTCCGCATCACGTATCCAAATTTGTGGGTTGATTCTAAGTATTAAATTATGATTCTAGCAGAGACCTGCTCCATCTATAAATGTCACGACATGTATGCTCTCTCTCTCTCCATTGAGCTAAGGAGAAGTATTTAATGTGGATGAATTTGCATAGTTCTTCGATATTAAATAAATAAAAGTTCTAAAAAATCTTTTAGGAGAAAAAACTATTATAGTGGTTAAGAGTATAACCATTATATAATTTTATTACCCTTGAATCAAGTGTATCATAAAGCGATATAGGTCGAAACCAATTTCGAGATAAAGACTCATTTATTTCAGTACGAGATAGACTATTATAAAAATCCAAAACCAAAATAAATTAACAGAACATATGCAATGTATTTAGGTAGTCTGAATAACTGAAACATTGATGAAATAAAGTCATCTTCTTCATTATATTTAGTTTCCCTCACCAGAAAATCCAAATAACTAATACGCCTAACTGTAGATAAAAACATCTTTCCATCCCCTAACCCCAATTAATACTATTAATGTGACCAATAAAACACCAATCCCTCTTTAGGATTAGAAAGTTTGCTAGAAATAGACGGCTGGTAGCTGGGGTGGGGCAAAAACTCAAAAAGGTTTTTGTTTCCTCTATCATTAATGCATACGTATCGTGAATTTAATATTTTGATAAGTAAGATATAATTTGCAATAGAAAATTCGAACTGCTTCTAAGTTGGAAAAGACAATCTTGACCTGGAGTGTTGGTAGTATAAATAGGGTCTCTCCCTCAACGACCTCTCTGCACCGCTATTCATGGCTGCATTCAAGTGTTTCTGCTCATAAACATCCCATTCACATTCCCATGCACATCTGATCAGTATTTAACAAAATCCACAAAATTCGACGTGAGATATATATATGGAGATAGAAACAGCAGCTTCGGAGGTTTGTTGTGGGGGTGGGTGTGCAGGAGACATGGAAAGGGCCGGCGGATGGACGGTGGAGAACGGAGCGGCGTTTCTGGCTTGGGAGAATTTGACGGCGGTGCTCCCTAATCCTACTAGAAAGTTGATAAATGGATTAACTGGTTATGCTCTTCCTGGTACAATTATGGCCGTTATGGGTCCTTCTGGGTCCGGCAAGTCTACTTTTCTTGATTCTTTGGCAGGTCACTCTCTCTCCTCTCTCTCTCCACACACCATTCAAAATCTTTCAAGATTCATCTTCTTTCTTCAAACTCTTACTTAATTTCTTCTCTTCACTTAGTTTTCTACTTTAATTTCATGCGTATTAGCTAGGAATCAAAGTATATACAATTATGTCGATATTAAACTACTCACATATCATCATATAAGCATTCATATATTATTTCTAGTAATAATAAATTTTATCTTTAAACTTTAAAGTGCGTATACGTCATAATTAATGCACTGCAACATAATTTTCAATACAGAATTTTGTACCGAATGTAAACTCATTTTTACATATTTTATTTGGTAGACAAACAATTACTACAACTACACATCTTGTACGCTGTCCCTATTTTTGCGTTACTAGCTAGCTAGTTTTTTGTTCAAGCTTCTTTTGTTTATCATTAGAAATAAATCTCTAATACTCTCTCTGTCCCACAGATAATGTCTTGTTAGGTTTCGGCGTCGAATTTAAGATATGTAAAAGTAAAGATAGTGAGGTCCGCTTATTAAATGATTGTGGTCCACTCATTTCTTACCATTTTAGGTATGAGACAAGATGAGCGGGACACTCCGAAAAGGAAACATGACTATATTATCAATAGGATAGAGTGTGTATATAACTTATATAATTATGAACTAAAAGCACTAGCCTTTTTTCTATAATATATTTCAATACATACAAATTTATTGCAATTTCAAGTCATGTGGCACTGCATGCCTTCAAATTTAATCTTTTTTGGCAAAAAAAAATATTTTTCCTTACGACATTCTCTATTATTTTTCTATAGAATATTAATATCAATAATAATAATTGGGGCAAAGTAGTGAATGTGGTTGCTTATAATAGGACACCTCACCTTGGGTAGGTAAAATATCTAGCAACCTGCAGACAATGCATAGTATTTATCTAACACTTTTAAGAAGCATTTAATTCTCTTTTTTTATTAAAGGTTGATCTAGTACGTAGTTGAGTTTGAGTTAATTAGGCTGCTTTAAATTTTTTGCAAACTCCAACTGCTCAAAATTCTTGATCACGTGAAATTTCAATCACTTTAACACAAACGTGTACATTTATGACGTCATTATAGTAATATTCATGTGTAAGATATACAATAGAAATGTAGTTAGAGGTCGCTTATCTTTGCGCATCCTGATGAGCTCAAAAAGTATAGATTAATTTTAGAACTACGAGCAAGTTAGGGAATACAGAACAGAGACGCATTAAGTAGTGTTCGGTTACATCTACCAAAACGACAACATAATTGCAAGTAAATGAAATAAATAGAAAGATGACAAAGATGGGCATGCAATTTGTTGACCATTGTTAAATCGACAAAGACAGTATTCAGTTGGACTGAGAACTGAGACGATCAAATGGTAAAATAAATTATAAGTTTGATTTTCATTAATATTTTTATGTGAATTTGTCGACATTATACTATAGTGCGGCTTATATATTTTTTCAAATGAAAATTAGTACTTAGAATCATAAACAAACTTTGTTTTTAACGGTTGAGATAGTTAATATATGGCAAAAGATTAATAGTTCGAATTTTATCAATGCCTCTTGGTATAAGTATGTCTTATATAGTTAGCATATTATGATACAAATTTCTTTGTAATTTGCATATTATTATAGAAAAATAAAATTTACCCAGTAGTAGCCGTAAGTTTGGAAGGGAGAGAGAGAGATGGGGTGGTACAGCAGCGCACTTATCTGATGGTTTGTAGAACTGCTGTAGCAATTGCACTGACCAAATTTTCTCAATAGTTCTGAGAAATTAATTTTTCACTTTTCCCCATGTTACCATGTAGGTTGTGGTAGTTGAGTGCACTTAATTTTGAATTATGTGGTATCGAAAAGGAAAGACATTAATAAGTTCTAAATATATACAATATTTATGGTGGAATTATGCACTGTTATATGTATAAGTCTTCAATTAAAGTGCTGGGTTTTATTTATTTTTTACATAAAAAGCATAATAAAAAATCATTTAACTCATACATACTTAATTAATATGTATAATTATCGTAAACTTAATTTGCAGGTAGGCTATCGGGCAATGTAGTGACGTCCGGAAATGTTTTTCTCAACGGAAAGAAAAAGAAGAGTCTCCACTACGGTATTGTTGTGAGTGAGACACGTGTTATGTTAATTCGTTCATATAGTACAAACATATTAGTGATTAGTGGAGAGGCTCATGCTCTATAACTTCATGAAAGGCAAAGGGTTCAATTAAATTCAAATATATTTGTCCCTATTTTGATTAACGGTTACATAATTAAATATTAACCGTAGATAGGCTTATCGGGTTGTACCTTCGGATAGCGACCCTAAACCAAACAATAAAACTATCCATATAATTTGTTGTTAAGAACACTAACTAAATATGGAATGAAATAGATGTTATCCATGGAACTCTTTATAGGTGAAGCGAATTAAATCATAGAAATTTAGAATATTGTTACAGCAAAATTTTGCTATTTCTGATCACAAAAAGAATTAATGCTACGTTAGGGTGGTTGATTTATTAAAAAAGGCTATAAAATCGTAAATGCTATGTCATCTCCATTAGGTTGATGATAAAAATAAATGTTTCATTGATCAATGCTATTAATTGATGTACCGGGCGGCCGTGAGCGGACGAACTCAGGCGACCGTCGATGGCCATAAAATCGATATGAAAATTTTTAAGTTAGTAAAAGGTGTAGGTAATATAAATTTTGAAAAATAGAATATTTAAATTTGAGGACTCCGCTTTATATTGGGACCTTTTTTTTGTTTCACCCTAGACTCTATTTTCTCATAATCGGTTTTTATGGCAGAATTATGTTTGTGTATTTTCATTTTTGAAGAAAATATTGGGTATTTTATTTGTTTAAACCTAAATTATTTAAAAGTTTAGGTAATATAGATTTGGAACAATAGAATATTTAAATTTATGACCCTACCTTTTATATTGGGACCTTTTTTATCTCACCCTAGATTTTATTTTTCTCATAACCGACCTTATGTTTGAATTATGTTTGTGTATTTTCATTTTCAAAGAAAATAATTATAATTGCTTCTTTTATTTTGTTTAAAACTAGCTATTAGAAGAGATTATTGGGTGAGGATACTAATAGATCTTAATGGTTTTTTTTTTAAATTTTTTTTTCTTTGTCATTGTTGGGTTTGGATACTTGGATCAATTTTTTTTTCTCTTTGTTAGAGGTGTGGACTTTTGAATAGTGTACAACCACCGACATAGTATTAGTGTGAGTTTTTTTAGATACAAAATAGTATTCTTATAACTTGTGTGTTTTAGAGAGGAAAAATGTTTTGTATTTCTGAACCTATATTTTGTCACGTTTAGTTCTAAAACTCAAGTTTATGGTTTTAAGATCGCATTAGGTGGTAAAGGTCTTATTTAGAATATACTCCATACTAGTAGGTTACTACATTAGCTAGCTAGTTATGTTGCTTTTGGTAAAAATTTTAGTGGTAAATTTTATAGTAAGTTTATTCAGCTTTATAAAAGTTTATTCGTGTTTATCTAGTACAATAATGTAGCTTATCATAAACTTACATATAAAAAAATTGAACTTATATATCAAAACTAAAACTTAACAAAAATAAATTTCAAATATTTATAACTTGTCATGATGCATGCATATCTGCAGGCTTATGTAACCCAAGAAGATGTGTTGCTGGGAACCCTGACAGTGAGAGAAACCATCGCATGCTCAGCAAAGCTGAGGCTGCCGAGCAGCGTAACCATACACGAGACGAACGCCATAATCGAGAACACGATAACGGAGCTGGGACTGCAAGACTGCGCGGATCACCTGATCGGGAACTGGCATTTGAGAGGCATAAGCGGTGGGGAGAAGAAGAGGGTGAGCATCGCTCTAGAGATCATAACGCAGCCGAGCCTGCTGTTCCTCGACGAGCCAACGAGTGGCCTCGACAGCGCCTCTGCTTTCTTCGTTACTCAGTCTCTAAGAAATATCGCACGTAGAGGCAGGACCATCATCACCTCCATTCACCAGCCCAGCAGTGAGGTCTTCGCCCTCTTTGATCATCTCTTACTGCTCTCCTCCGGCGAAACTGTCTACTTTGGAGAAGCTCAAACGGCAGTACAGGTACAAATTATCATGTCTTTTTTTACTGCTTAAATGATGTTTTTAGAATCCTTGTATGAGTTAAAAACAGTAGTTCGTGTTCACTTGAAATTATGTTCAGATACCCTATCCTATATTTGTTTTACTGTAAAAAATACCACGTGTTTAATAATGCTAAACCAAAACCCCCTCCTTTGTATTTTTAACCTTGCGGGAATCTATGAATCTCAAACGCCCCTAGCATAATGGACAAAATTTTATATGTTTTATTATATAAAATGTCTAAAATACCCTTAATTATAATTTTCTAATAGACCTTATGAATTTGGTATACCATTATCCAAAAAACACGGTTTAGTTTTTGACATAAAATGTACACATGGTAATTTGACGTAATTTCAAGAAAACACAGTTATATATTGTTGAATTTGCGATTGAAGCTACATTTCCTTCCTCTTTGCAGTTCTTTGCAGAAGCGGGATTCCCATGTCCGCATACGAGGAACCCTTCCGATCATTTTCTTCGGTGCATTAATTCAGACTTCGATTACGTAAACAATGCACTCTTGGGTTCGCAAAGAATAAGAGTAACTTCATCATCAATCCTTTAATTACTCAACCATCTTCTGCTATACGATTGCGCACACACTAAAACTGATCACAATCTCTGCCAGAATATAGAAGAAGGGTCTGCTGGGATTATGGATCTAACAACGGCTGAAATCAGAGCAAGGCTACTCAAGAAATACCGAAATTCAAAAGTCGAAGCAAGAGTGAGAGCCAAGATCAAAGAATCCGCAGTGACCGTGAGTCTTTCATAGATTAATTTTTAAAGCCGAGCTATATCTAAGCTACTATATATACATTGCAGGAAGGAATTGTTTTGGAAGAAAGTAAAGGGAGCCAAGCAAGATGGACGAAGCAACTTACAACTCTGACAAAACGGTCGTTCAAAAACATGTCTAGAGATTTTGGGTATTACTGGGTCCGAATCGTAATATATATTGTAGTATCGATCTGTGTTGGTTCAGTCTTCCACGACGTTGGCTCCGGTTATCGTGCAATTCTTGCTAGGGGAGCATGTGGTGGATTTGTATCTGGTTTTATGACGTTCATGGCCATTGGAGGGTTCCCATCATTCATTGAAGAAATTAAGGTGTGCTATTCAATTCGTTCATTCATAAGGGTAGGTTTAAGGAATATATGTATAATATTGATGCACATGCATGTTTGTTTGTTGAACAGGTTTTCTACAAAGAAAGGCTAAATGGGCACTATGGTGTGGGAGTATTTATACTATCTAACTTCATCTCTTCGTTTCCATTCTTGGTTGTGATGTCGTTTAGTTCAGTATCCATCACCTACTTCATGGTGAAGTACCATCCCGGCTTCTCTCACTTCATGTATGCTTTCCTCGACCTTCTCATCTCCATATCTGTCGTCGAGAGCTGCATGATGGTCATTGCTGCCCTCGTTCCCAATTTCTTGATGGGAGTCGTAGTCGGGGCCGGTATCATAGTAAGTCATGTCTCATTTCTCTTCCGCACTTGAAATCTTCTATTACACCTGCTAATGTGATGCCCATTTAATTAGTACTCCCTCAGTCCCATTTATATTGGTCCTTTTGTTTTCCGACGCGGGAATTAATAAAATAGAATAGATGATAAAGTAAAAAAGAAATATAATAATAATTTTCCTTTTTTGGAAATGGGTAATTTCAAATGGGACATTCCGAAAAGCAAAAATGGTCATTTGAAATGGGACGAAAGAAGTAATAGTGTAATATAAAATTTCTTGTTTATTCTAAACCTTGTTATCAATTTCAGGGCATTATGATGGCAACAGCTGGTTTTTTCCGGCTGAATCCTGATCTTCCGGTTATATTCTGGAAATACCCCGTTTCCTACCTCAACTACATGGCTTGGGCCTTACAAGTACGAATCAACCTAGTTTCATCACTCTATTACTTCAAATATTGAGTTTAGTAACGCAAAACTTCTCATATTGCAGGGCGCTTACAAAAACGATATGATCGGGCTGGAGTTCGACGCACCAGAGGCCGGGCAGGCGAAACTGAAGGGAGAAGTAGTGCTAACCTCATTGCTGGGCATATCACTAAGCCACTCAAAATGGTGGGACTTGGCAGTGGTTGGAGCCATTCTACTACTCTACAGACTCCTATTTTTCTCAATTCTCAAGTTTAAGGAGAGAGCTGTGCCATTGCTTTACACGTACTATACGGAGAGAACTCTTCACCATCTCAGCAAACGCCCTTCCTTCCGAATCGCTTCTAATAGGCATCACGTTCCCCATTCCTTATCTTCCCAAGAGGGCCTCAACTCTCCACTTCATACCTAGCTATATGTTACGGCTTATTTCGTTTGTAATACTTGTAACACTGTTCCCCTCTCAATTTTTCGTTCTGTATGATAGATTATAATGAAAAATCACTTAACTTTATAAACCTAAAAATAAAATATACATATTCACTAGTGGTATTTACTAAAGAAATTGATAATCTTAAAAATCCGTCTGTAAAGAAAAATATATACTTATGAGTTATCAATATTACTCAAAAAGTCAATAAGATTTAACAATTGATCCTTTAAACTATTTAGTTAGAAATACTTTTTATATCCCGCAATTTGTGTACCACTACATATCACACAACCTATGTGTCAAAATCATAATGATTTTAAAAGTCATTTAAGGTGTCACACATAAAGGTGCATACAGAGAAACATTTCCAAATCTAGCCAGGAGGACATCAGTTTGTTAGAGTGCTGTGAATTAATTGATTCAGCTACACTACAATTGCTATGATGTGAACAAGATTTGGTATTTTCAACTGTATCATGGAACTAACAAAAAATTAACTTCACCTAACTGTTAGAAAACTTGCACACATAAAACATGAAAAAAGAAGTTAGGCAAGACTACTATATAAGACACAGTTGAGACAAAAAGATACATATTATAGACCAGGAAAAAGACGTTCAACTTAGAAATATTAGGCTAGGCTGATTACAGAACACCACAACTCCACCAACAAAACATTGGACAGCAAAGATCCAAGAAGCTATATATGGACATCTACAAACAGGAGTCTTGTAATTGCAGTTAAAGAAAGACACAGTAAGCCTCTACATATTGAGATCTTATGACAAAGTACAGTACCGTTATAACGAAGAAGTTTGAGAGATGTAACACTACCTACCTGAGTACCTGCTCAAGCTTAACCAACCATTTCAGCGGCTTTCGCAATACTATTAGTTTCTTCTTTTATCACTTTGAACATAGGGGACATTCGAGTAATGTTCCGTAGACTACCTGTAATCACAAAGAAAGTTCTTATTACGAATAGAAGCATCTTCAACCCTCCTCTCCTCAGAGTAAGATAGCAAACTGAAGCAGCAGTATTGGATTGGCGGGAAAGATTGAGATACAAATATTATTCTCCCTGGTTCTAAATTTTCAAGATCTCTTCCTTCCCTAAGTATTTTATATGCTCAACAATAGATAAAGTAAATAATAATTTCCACAACTTCCTTCACTCCATTCTAAGAAAGATAGTAAAGATCTATGCCACATATTCATCTATATGTTAAGAGCAAAAAGAGCTACAATTGTGCCACTGCTAGCAAAGTAAAATAAAGTTGAATTGAATAAATTATAACAGGAACAGAAAATAAATGTTTCAAGCCATTTCCATGCAAATAAAGATCACTCAACAGCACAACAGGCATCAGAATTAACAGAAGTGTTGCATTATCAAAAACGGAAAGGAAAGCAAATTGATAGCATCAAGGGACTAGATTAACTATTCATAAAGTTGACCATAAAAAATTAGAATTAGGCAGCTAGTCTAATTCTACATTTTCATTAATGTAAAAATGCCAGTACAGTCTCATTGTTTCCTCACTAAATAACACTGAAAAAACAACTTAATAAAGAATGCTTCACCACTCTGGAGGGTAACGCGACAACTTCTGACTCACAGTTCACCTATTCTATTTGCTACTTCATCCTTTCATCCAACCACAATGAGAAGGACATGAGATTTTAAATTTTGCATCTACAAGGGAAGCTGAGTTCACAACTAAGGAACTAATCATATGTTAGCTGAGTCATCAAGAGAAACTCAAGAATACAACTAAATCCAAATCAAAATAGCATAACATTCAAAATCAACTGATAAATAGGGGAACGGGTTTTTAGCCACTAATTTTCTCACTGGACACACCATTTGCAACTTTGTCATCATTGCTTTGATATGGAACTTCAATCATAGGTCTTGGCGGAGGGCGTTCACCAAACTCTTCAGGAAACCTTTCAAAATCTGGACCGAAATTGAACTTAACAACACAAGGTGGTTGGTTTGGGAGGGTGTACATGGAAGCAGCAGGATAATAATGGCCACCATAGAGATCCGCAAAAGCAAGCCCCTGACATATTCCATTTTTGAAATAGGATATCTCACTTCCTGCATGTATAAGAGATGAGCATCTTCAAATGATAAATACTTATAATACCATTTAAATTATTACCACAATAACTTAAAACACAGATGTAACAAAAATGTGATTCTCAAAAGACAATTGTAAAGGAAATACATTCGTGAGAAAAGATTCTTACTCGGCCACGTCCAATAAATTTTAGGGCAAAGTCTGATGGTGGCTCTTTTTTACATTTTTGAATATTCACAACTCACATCATACCTTGTTACCTTGGAAACGCAAAAGCTTATGTGGAACATTTTCTATGTGTAAGTCGTTGTGGCCGCTATTTCTATAATAAAAGTGGTCTGAGAGTACAAGACAGACTTTTAGCATCAGGGTTCACAAATGAACTTAGCAATAAAGAGGTTATCATGAGGATCACTAAGCGAGGGGAATAAAACTAAGTCTTGCATCTTTCTCTTTTTATTCAGATTCTTTTTGTCCTAAATCCCTGTCACTATGGATTGGTTTGCACCAAATCACAATGCACCGCAATTACTACAAAATGCTAGGAGCTTGAACAGTAGCAGCATTACAGGCTACTTAATGAATCTGTACTACCAAAATATATTTAAGCAAAAGACGTTGTACTCATAAAATTTAGTCAGGAAATAACATATGACTACATCCCAAGATTTTGCCTTACAAATATATTTTGCAATTTTGCCGTGAACGGAACACGTAACTTGATTAATTCCCCTGCCAAAATTCTGCTTTGGATAGTTTTATAGCAACAAGCAAAACACAATAATAGGGACCCCCAATCCTTCATAAGTTTCCTAATCCTAGTTAGTGACAAATAAGACCTAAGCCAACAAATCAGACAGAGATTTCAATCTCCATAACCATATATGAAACCCTAAACCCATATAACAACAATGTTTAACCAAAGATCAGCACACATTCAAAAAGTTAAATCAATTGCAATGACACTTAATGGAACAATCAAGGCGAATGAATATTACAAGGACAGCATTAGAACTTTGTACTCACCAGGCACAACTTTTAGGGAGTCCTCCTTAACATTGGGAGCACAAATATATCGTTGTCCCTTGTGCCAGACCATACGCGTAGGATCAGGTGCGTAGGATGCCCCGTTGGGGAGATTGATATAGAACCCTATAACATCACCTTCCTTATAACCTTCATCTCCGTACTTGTCTCTCAAAGCCTTGTGCACTTTACTCCCATCAATATCCCTATAACCAAAGCTGTTCGCATCATACCCTACTGGAGCCTGCAGGTCCCCTTTCTCGGTCGACCACCCCAATCTAGTGTGCCCTGTCTCTCCCAAATGGACTACTTTTATCTCAAAATACCAGGCGCCTTCACTCACTCCCCTCGTTGCTTTCACCATCCTGTACCCCTTTGTGCTACTTGCGCTCAATCTATCCTCACTCAGCTCAACCTTCTCAGCCTTGTAAACCTTCGAAAGACAAATCTGCAATTCCTGGCTATCGTCATTTTTGTCGGGAAACCTAGGGATCGGAGATATGAACACTCTGTCCGCGGCAAAAGCCTCTCCGCTCATTGCATTCTTGGAATTGTGATTGCTGTTGGAGGCGTGCTTGATCTTCTTCTTCCCTTTTCTTGAGGTGGTAGTCCACACGTCTTTGTTCTTCTTCTTTGATTTCTTGCTCGATTTGGCAGCGATCTGTACCGGTGGAGCAATTGCGTCTGCCGCCGACGGCGTTTCCGTAATTTCAAGCGCAGTGGCGGCGGGTATCGGCAGGTCGGAGAGCTGCTTCTGCTTCTTGGGAGAGGGCTCGTCGTCTTCCTCATCCAATTCAACTTCGTCGTCGCCTTCCAGTTCCAATTCCAGTTCCAATTCCGGGGGGAGACTTGGGGAGTTCTGGGAATCAGGGAGGTCGGCGTCTAGGGCCTGCGGCGTTCCATTCACGGAGGCTTCTTCAGACGAAGCATCTTCCTCCTCCTTGATTTCGTTTTCGGGCAACTTGGCAGCGGGGTCGAGATCGGTGGTGGTGGCTCCTCCGGTGGCATCTTCGTGAAGGGCGTCCATCGGAATCGGAGGGAATGCAAAAGTGTACTAGTCTATTTAGGGTGGACTTCAACAATTAGACATTTGTATATAATCATATGATCCCTCCGTCCCACCATTTTTATTTCTTATTCCATTCCTTAAAATGAAAAATCATTACAAATACTTTAGGAGTTTTGGCGAAGAAAAAAAAAACATAAATTTATCCGAATTTATAATTTTAACACATTTTTTAAAATTTGGTCAATTAAATTATAAAGTTTTAATTTTTACAATTTCAGATACGCTCCGACTCTCAATTTTTTCCGGCCACAGGAATGCTAACTTGGATGTCCACGTGGCAATCCCAAAAGGACATCATTTTGAATATAAAATGTATGTAAAAATTAAATCACCACATTTTAAATTCTTACAAATTAAATCATCACATTTCAAGATTTTGCAAATTAAATAACCACTTTTCAAGTTTTTGCAATTTAAGAAGTGTAAAAAAAATGCATAATTTGAGCTCTACTAAATGTTATTGAACAAATAAAATTAACATTACTTAATTTCATGTTTCTAACAAAGAAAATAGAATTTGATATAATTTAGAAACATCATAAACAAATTTCAAAACTACGCATGATCTAGTATTAAATTCAAAAGTCATCATATTATTCGAATTTTAGCTGTGACTCTCTAGAGTTTCCATGTCATCTCTTTGTTCTCTTGCAGCAGCTCTCCTTCCCCTTCAACCTCGACCTCAACCTCGACACATGTAGAGCTGGTACCGGCCTCACATGTAGAGCTCATTTGACGAACGTTCATATCATTAGACATCTGTCAATCAAGCAAATTAATATTCATCTCACAAATTTTACAAGGTGAATTTTGAAAGTAATATATTCATATCCGTGCATAAATAGTACCCGATTCACCAACCAAAACACCTAATCCTTTTTTTGACATGTCTTATATTGCAAAAATTTGAAATGTGGTGATTTAATTTGCAAAGTCTTGAAATGTGGTGATTTAATTTGTAAAAACTTAAAAGGTGGTGATTTTATTTGCCTATACATTTTATATTCAAAACGACGTTGTTTTGGGACGGCCACGTGGTGTCCAAGTCAGCATTCTGGTGGTTGGAAAAATTGGCATTCGGAGCGTGTCTGAAATTGCAAGAATTGAAACTTCGTGATTTAATTGACCAAGTTTTAAAAAGCGTATTAAAACTGCAAATTCAGACTGAGTTTTTTTTTTTGTCAAAACCCTAATACTTTACTTGAGAGTCCCAAATCTTCTAAGATAAAAAAATCACTACAAATATTTTACTTGAGAGTCTTACATCTCTACACACAACTAATAAATCTCCTAAAATACCGTACCTAAAAGAAATAAAAAAATACAATATTTAATGTTTTTTAGGGTTTTCCAATATCACCATGTGCTGCTTTTCCCAACATATCTCTTCATATTTTTCTCTTCACCCTTCTTCAATGTTTTTGGTATGAAAATGTCGAAAATGACGGGAAAATATCGAAAAAAACATATCCATTTCTTGTTAGGAAACTAAATTTGTTATAAATTTTGATTTTGCGGAATTTGGTTCCCGTGAAACTAATAAATAAAAGTAAAGTTATCAGATAATGTGGATCTATGGAATATCCGAGAAAAATAAATTACTTGCACTATTTAAAAATATACGGAAACTATCGAATTTTAAGACTAAAAAAAACATTTATAATCTAACATAAATCGAGAACATTTATTAAAATTAAAAAATTGTACATAGTACAAAAGAATAAGGAAAAAAATATAGGTTACATTTGATAAAAAGTGTCCAATGTATTTAAAAATAAGTAACTATTTCAAGTATTCAATGGCAATAAAAGAATAAAACTAAAGTAAGAAAATAAACATGTAAGCTATTTAGTACAAAACACACAACCTTAACTAATTTTACTTAAGTAATTCTATTATAAATGTTTTTTTCTTAACATGTCAACAATAGAGAAAAAGTAACCCAATGACTCTAGATCTTCAACAAGTTCATTGCAACAGATTATCCTTGTGAATTTGTTAAAATCTCGAATTTTTGCAAAAGAAAGTTATGGTGTTTCAACTAGAGACTGACTTTTGTAATCCTTCGAGACTGAATAAAAAAATATAGTTCAATCAAAGAAAATGTTGTAAACTACACTTAATGATATGTGTATCTAAAACTTGGAATCAAGAGCATTTCATACTCTTGTTAGTTGGACAAAACCTCGAAAGATATACTTTCATATAGATAGATCAAAGGTTGATAGTTCGCATGATTGAAAGATAAACAGTTTGTTAGTTTGTTAGATTGATTAACTGTAAGATCTAGACCTTTCCAGTAATCAAAGAAGTTAGTGAATATCTATAGAGGCAGGGAGTGGACACAGGAGTTTGACTCTCCGAACCACTATAACTCTATATGTTCTTACTTTCTACTTCTCATATTTATGTGCCACTCTGCCTAAAAGTATTTACGAAAATCATAACTGTTTTATCTATCTGAAATAATCAAGCTAAACATTAAACTGTAACACTCAGATAATAATTGTTTCATTAAAAATGTTTTCTCGCTAAGAAAATAGCTTACTATTCCGCATGCACTAACTGGCTAAGACTCTGTCAAACTCACTCTGCTAACCGAAGGACGCAGAAGTTATTTCAGGGACTCAAGTCCATTATCAGTCCAATGTCCTCCCCACACACTATACACTTGAGTTTCGTCTCGGGACCAACAACATGTCTATTTTGAATGCACTGGTTAAAACCTTTAATTAGCTAATTTATTTCTCTTGGGTGATGAGTTATAATATAAGATTTGAAGATCTTAAAATCCTAGTTGATTGATGAACTAACAATAATGTAATAGATGCATAACGTAGATGAGCTCAACATGTTAGAGAGCTTAATAGACGAGATAGTATTTTCAGTAATTATTTTGTATTCGGTAGAAAATGCTATTTAGCAATCTCTGAAGATTCAACTATATGAAGACTTTGTAGAATTATGACATAATCTACTTAGTGAGTGATGAAGAGTCAGAAGAAGCCGAGGTCAGTAGAGATCTTTTCAATTTACTGTCCGAAGTATCAGAGGAAGTCAACTTAGTATCAGCTTTTAAGTTTGAACAAACATCACCTACCAACTGACATCAACCAATGAGGAGCTACTTTCACTGTATTTGTCCTGACATAAAGCTGCAGTCAACCTCTGAACACTGAAAATGAGAGAATCTCTACAGTGCAATTCAAATTGCAAGATGGTCGTTTTGCTTGGCATGTTTTGACACATGTCTAGGTCCCCTCCAACGGATCTATTCCCAAGTGACGACTACAAATAGAGATTCATCTTCCATGCATGAAGATTACGGGAACACAAGCATACAATTACACAAAGTTCTAGGGAACTCAAAGTAAATTCTATAGAGAACCTTAGAACAAATAACCTACTACCTAAATTATCATCTCTAGATTGATTTAGTTCATCTCTCTATTCATCAAAGCCAATATTTGTAAGATCATAAGCTTATAAATCGAAGGAGTTCACTACTGGACTATTCTTATAGTAAGAACTCCTTCTTAGTTGAAGAAAACCCTCAAACCCCCGCGTTTGAAACCATTGTAAAGTCACTAGGACTATAACTAGTCAAGATTTGTCTTGTGAATAAATCGACTGAGACTTACTCAGTATAATTGAATCAAGAACTCAATGTAACAGAATAGTGGACGTAGGATCTTGCGTATCCAAACGTGTTGGGTTATGAGTCAGTGGTTAATCTTAATAACCACTTAGGGGGTACTTAGTATTATTTTATCAGTAGTTCTTGTAATAGGACTTATCTGTTTATCGGTAATGGGGGAAATCATAGTGATTTAATGCTATGGAATTGAAGATCCCAAAACACGTCTTGTATCCTTAGTGTAGTGTTGATAAGACTAGATGATGTAATAGACTAGACTGATTATATTTTCTTTATCGTTTTTGTCTAAGTCCTGTAAGGGGTAAGTGTTGGTCTGATCTTCAGTAGGAAGTTACTTTCCAGAACCCCAGGTCATCATTGTAAGAGCTTGTGTTCACAAGTCATCAGCTGACTTTGATCAGTACAAGATTTCTCTTCAGCTGACCCACATCAGTAGAAGAACATAGTATCAAAGCTCAGTACCTTCAGAGTCATCAGCTGATTTCACTCAGTAGAAGATTCGTTATCAGCAGACTCAGACGAAGAAGACAGAGATCATATAAGGTCTACTGTATCCGACAGGAAACGACCTGAGTTTTAACATCATTCGAAAGTCAGACGAAGATCATACGAGGATGAGTGAGAGTCAACTCAGATGAAGATTGATTCTGACAAGTCTCACCTACTACAAACCTCGACCAATGAGAAGCAGTCTAAGCTCTACCTGCTCTGACCAACTAAAGCTTCTCTCATGCACAGTGACCAACTACTCTGCGACAACATTTCGAACATATGACCGTTTTCCTTGGACGTTTGTGACACGTGGCATCGTCCCCTCCAACGGACAAATGTCTGGGTCACAACTATAAATAGAGAAGTCTTTCCGAGCTCCACGCACGGGATATCAAAGGGATTACACGCTCAAGAATTCAAAACACTCTAGCGCCTTTCACGAAGATCCAACGAAGAATTTGATCATTAGAATATTTCTAGTTCTTCTCTCTAGAGCTTCCTTCTTTAGATCCCTCTTCTCTATCTAAGCTCAATTGTTTATATCCATAGCTTAGAACCTTCGAAGGAGTTCACATTTCGTGATTGTTCTTATTGTAAGAACTCCCTCATAGTTGGAGAACATCCCCTCCCCTTCAAACTTCGGTTTGATTTGTAAAGTCGCTAAGGACTATAACTTAGAAGGGTCTGTCCAGTGCACAGATACCTTGCCGAGGCTTTCTTAGATTAATCAACAAGACCTCATGTTCAGCAGGATCGTGGACGTATGATCTTGCGTATCCGAACTACGTTAAAAATCGCTTGTGTCATTTACTGTTTTATTGCACTGCATTCAAATCTTCTTACAAACTCATACTTTGCATAAAACGTATTTGAAAGTGCACTAGTCAAAATTATTTGGTTTGCAAAAAACACGTTTTCAAATCGAGACGAAGTCTATCGGGCCCTACACACTTATCCGCACTAAGTCTCCGACTGAGAATCAAATACTGACAAAAGTCAGTAGGAGAAACTCAGTAGTTGACTCACTCTGACCCGCGATCAGAAGGTTACTATTTGGTACTGTTCATCAGTTGCAACCTACAGCTCAATTGTCCTTCGCGTTTGAGAAAAAAAACTTGCACTCAGGTGTATTCACCCCCCCCTCTACACCTGACACTTGTCTCCAGACCAACAATTGGTATCATAGCACGGTGTTCTTCTGATCATCATTTCTGAAAGTCTGGTCTACTCGAACAGATCCTGAAAACGTTTTTCACTACACAAGCATCTCTTCATACATCCTTATAATCTCACCCATAATATCTGATATGTCAGGTATTCGGATGGTACCGATGTTCTCTGTGGAAAACCACACGGTATGTCGCGTAAGAATGGAGGCGCACCTTACATCGCTGCACGACAGCATGGCTGATGTCCTAGAGACAGGACCTATCATTCCCATGATCGACAACGTTCAATATGCAATTGTGGGAGGTGTAGGAGCACAGACTGGTGCTAAAGTTGCGAAAGATAAATCAGCCTTCACACCTGAAGAGAAAAAGCTGCACAACCTCGACCGAGTTGCGCGGAATGCAATCCTGACTACGCTCAGCGATTCACACCTCAGGAGGGTGCAAGACTGTAAGACGGCAAAGGAACTTTGGGATGCCCTGGCTGTACTAAGTCAAGGAACCCCGCAGATCAAAGAGAACAAGCTCGAGCTAGAGCTACAAAAGTTCAACACTTTTTCCATGGAGCCCAACGAGACCATAGACGAGCTTAGCGTCAGATTTACAAACCAGATCAATGTGATCAACGGGCTGGGGAGGAAGTTCACCAACAAAGAGATGAACACCAAGATCTTGAGAGCATTGCCTCGGCTGAAGTGGCTTCCTTTTGCTACTTATTTACGTCACTCAGATCTAAATGCTCTAACTCCTGATGTTATATTTTCAGAATTAAAGATGGAGGAATTCGAGCACAGCCTACCCCAACGATGTTCCAGTGCTCCAGCTGACACCCAGATAGATCATGCTTACAAAGCATCAGTCAGCAAAACTAGAGCCAACCCTATTTCTTCCAGCAAGTCAGCAGCTGCGTCAGATGCTAAGTCTTCAGAGACTCCCGCTACTGATCAGCTTGCACTCATAGCTCTCAAATATCAAAGAGAAAAAGAAAGAGTCAGGAAGCTGAAGAAATACCACAGAGATTCTCCCCCAGGTAAAAAGGATTATCGAAAAAGAGAAGAATCTAAAACTTCTACTGATTGCAGGAACGCAGAACCTGCTGCTAGTCCATCCAACGACTCAGCTGGAAAAGGCGGCAGAACCTCTGTGTGCTACAACTGCAAGAAAGAGGGACACTATCACTACGATTGTCCCGAACTCTCAGCTGCTCAACGAGCAGAACGGTAGGCCAGACGCGAAAAATTTGCCCGAAGAAGGCAAGCCTATATCGCCGAAGAGATATCCGATGACTCAATCGAGGAAGATACATTCATGTATTCTTCTGAAGACGAAGCTGCATTTGTCGCCGTTGAGGTCGGAGAAACCGATTCTGAATCAACAGCTGAATATTGGGTCGATGGCCGGAGAGAAGGCTGAGGTAAACTCGAAACTTAATATAACCTCCTCTTCACAAAGCACACACGACACATGCTCGATCACAGATGAACCTCTAGACGTGGTGCAAGCATATGATGATCTACTAGAGGAACATATTCAGCTAAGCAGAGAGTTCAGCAGAACTATTTAGGAATTAGAATAGGTAAAGGCTGAGAATCAGAGACTTTCTTCTGATTGTCAGGTCTCTACTGATTCAGAGAATCTGGTTGCGAGACTCAAGGAAGAGATTAAATCTCTTATGACTAAGTCTCATCTTCAAGAAATTCAGCTATCAGTTCTGACCAAGGACAATTCTGAGAAAGATACTGAAATAGCCCGACTCAGTCAGAAACTCGCAGAAGTTGAAAAAGATTATGAATCACTTCGGAAAAGTGATGAGGTCTAGACTGAACAGTACCTAGGAGCTAAAGAGAAGTTAGAAAGCATGCCTAGAGCTCAAAGGCCACTAGCCATGAAAGAAGCACTTGGCTACACTCATGAAGCTTCCACTTCAACCTCTAAAAGCTCATAAATGCTGGCTCATAGGTTCGTCAGAGGGAAAATTCAGATTGTTGAACCAACAACTCAGGCGAAGAACAAACAGAAGATGATTGCACCTCAGCCGAGCACCAAGAATTAAATGACCAAAGGTTCTAGCCCTAGAAAACCACGACAAATTCAGGGGAAACCAAGAAGGTCAGGTGGGCAGAGCAGTACAGCGAGCCACTGTATGAGCATCCAGCATAGTATGGTTCGTACTTCTATGAGCCCAGGATCAGGAGGAGCACAAAGCCTCAGAAGAAGAAAGCTCCTGAACCCAAAACTGCCAGAAAGTCAGTATCTCCCGGTCCAGTGAAGAAGAAAACTGACAAGGTTCAGAAGAAGTCTCAGACAACTAAGATTCCTAGACAGATCTGGGTCGCGAAATCACCAACTAACGCTTAAGGACCCAAACTGAACCAAAGGTACCTAAAAATGTTTCTGTTTTGCAGGTGCATAAGGACCCTTGGATTGTGGACAGCGGCTACTCGAGACACATGACATATCAAAAGAGCTTGCTGACCAATTACGTACAAGAAGATGGTCCCAGAATTGAGTTTGGTGACAACTCTAAAGGCTATACAAGGGGATATGGAACACTGAACATTGGGACTGCTTCAGTTCCAAGAGTAACATATGTTGAAGGACTTCAACATAATCTCCTTTTTGTCAGTCAATTCTGTGATAATCTGAATAGAGTTATCTTTGACGCTGGTTTCTGTGATATTGTTGACAAATCCACAGGGAAAACAGTGTTATCAGGTTCGCGAAGGAAGATATCTATGTTGCAAATTGGAAAACCGCAGAACCTGAGGCTTGCTTACTTGCTCAGACGAAATCCAGTGATAAAACAGGATGGCTGTGGCACAAGAGACTCAGTCACCTGAATTTCAAGACTATGAACAAGCTAGCCAAGAACTCTAGAGTCAGAAGACTGCCCAATGAAGCTTTTATCAAAGACAGAAATTGTGAAGCGTGCTTGAAGGGAAAGCAGACAAAGAAAAGCAATCCACCAATTTCGTCACCTTCCACTGATGGAATCCTTCAACTGCTACACATGGATTTGTTTGGGCCAGCTTCTCCAGTGACTATAAGAAGTAAGAAGTATGCCCTCGTCGTTGTTGATGATTATTCTCGATATACGTGGGTCATCTTCATAGCCAACAAATCTAATGTCAAGACTGAGTTGCCAAGACTGCTGAAGAAACTCAATGTGGGGAAAGACATCAAAATACAGAGAATCCGCTCAGACCGAGGAACAGAATTTCTCAACTCAGTAGTTAAAGAGTACTGCGATAAAGAGGGAATCAAGCACGAGACGTCAGCAGCTCGCACCCCTCAGCAGAACGGACTTGCTGAACGAAAGAACAGAACACTCAAAGAAGCAGCAAGAACGCTCCTAGCAGACTCTGGACTACCCTCAAAGTTCTGGGCTGATGCTACTGACACCGTCTGTTACACTCAGAACCCCTCACTGCTTACACAGCAACACATGAAGACACCTTACAAACTGTGGAAAGGGAGAATTCATGTTGGTCCGAGAGCATGTTCAGGTGTAGGGGGGGGTGAATACTCTTGAAAACCGATTTCTCAACTTAAACACGAACAATCCTTTTTAGGAGGATGTCATACTGAACGAGTTTAGTAGACCAGATAAGCTGTTCTGAATCGTGTGGCAGAGTGTCTGACTCTACTGAGACCTGCTAGCTGACTTAGAGTCAGAATCCAGTATCTTCCAGATAGAGTTCAGTAGTGCGGAAATGTGTAGGGCCAAATTCAGTTGAGTTAGGAAAATGTTTTTATCAAAACAGTTTCAGTAGATTAGTGCAGTCGATTAAGTTTGCTGAAACTCAGTTGAATGATTTAAAAGATATTTTCAGAATGAATAGTAAATCAATGCAACAGTAAAATAAAGAACACATAACACAAAGATTTTTAAAGTGGTTCGAATCCAACAATCCTACGTCCACTGTCCCGAATGATCAGGAGGCTATGTATTATACTGAGATAGTCTCAGTTGGTTTGTACGCTGGACAAACACTGGTCTTGAGATTTATACTGAGCAAGTCTCAGTTTACAAGGTTATCAAACTAAGTGTTTGAAAAACTCTCCAACGGTGAAGGAGTCCTTTACAATAAGGATCAGTTCAGAAGTGAACTCCTTCGTCTAAGCTATAGATTTAAACAGTTAAGCTATAGATTTACACTTGAAAACCGATTTCTCAA
This sequence comes from Lavandula angustifolia, assembly GCA_028984105.1. Classification (NCBI taxonomy): domain Eukaryota; kingdom Viridiplantae; phylum Streptophyta; class Magnoliopsida; order Lamiales; family Lamiaceae; genus Lavandula; species Lavandula angustifolia. The sequence continues at coordinate 22,176,461 of CM054820.1, forward strand.
CTTAAACACGAACAATCCTTTTTAGGAGGATGTCATACTGAACGAGTTTAGCAGACCAGATAAGCTGTTTTGAATCGTGTGGCAGAGTGACTGACTCTACTGAGACCTGCTAGCTGACTTAGAGTCAGAATCCAGTATCTTCCAGATAGAGTTCAGTAGTGCGGAAATGTGTAGGGCCAAATTCAGTTGAGTTAGGAAAATGTTTTTATCAAAACAGTTTCTGTAGATTAGTGCAGTCGATTAAGTTTGCTGAAACTCAGTTGAATGATTTAAAAGATATTTTCAGAATGAATAGTAAATCAATGCAACAGTAAAATAAAGAACACAGAACACAAAGATTTTTAAAGTGGTTCGAATCCAACAATCCTACGTCCACTGTCCCGAATGATCAGGAGGCTATGTATTATACTGAGATAGTCTCAGTTGGTTTGTACGCTGGACAAACACTGGTCTTGAGATTTATACTGAGCAAGTCTCAGTTTACAAGGTTATCAAACTAAGTGTTTGAAAAACTCTCCAACGGTGAAGGAGTCCTTTACAATAAGGATCAGTTCAGAAGTGAACTCCTTCATCTAAGCTATAGATTTAAACAGTTGAGCTTAGGTTAGAGGGATAGGAACCAAGAAGGTGGCTTCTAGAACGACGAACAACTGAGTATAAGCTTTGGGTTCGTGTATCGTCGCTTGGATACTAGAGGTTGTATAATTCTAATTCAGCTTGGTTCCCTATGAGCAGAAATGTAGTCTTTCGCCGGAGATTGTTTCTTCGAACTTCTTGCGGAAGACTTAGGCTTTTTCGATTTGCTCGTTGAATGCTATGTGTGTTCTCTCGTGTTCTTGTTTTCTTGTGAGTTCTAGGTGAGCTTCAATTTGATTTATCCCTCTATTTATAGAGAAGAGATTAGGATAGATCCGTTGGAGACGACGATCCTTTGTCTCTCTCTTTTGGGTAGCTAACGACTCTTTCGAAGTATGGTAGCAGTGTCCTTTCCCTCCATTTCTGGAAAGTTGTTGACTTGCAGCTTTAACAGATATAGGACAGGTGGCTGCTTGTCATTGGTCAAGGTTCAGAAAGTGGTTGAGACAGAACAGACTTCAAGGAGATCTGAAGCTGACTTCTCTCTTCCTCGTATTGACTCTACTGATTTGACTTTAGTGATCCTGACAGTCAGAAGACTGTCTGGCCGTTGCTGAGTCTGATGTCTGATTCAGTAGCATGCTCCTGCTGAGCTACTGATGATCAGCTCTGAGTTCAGTGAACTACTCCTGCTGAGTTCAGTTCCATTGACTCCTTTCGCACACTTTGCTCCCGCCGAGTCCAAGATATTCGAGTCTTCTACTTCTGGTGCTGAGGCTGATAATCTACTGAGTGCCTGAACCAGAGCAGAGTGTCTGCTGAGTCTGAAACCTCAGAGACAAAAACAGATTACAACGCAATGGTTCACCAATCAATATAGGGTTTTGGGATCTTCAAATCTTCAGTAAGTTTTCAGAGCACAAGGCTACTGAGTTTGTGTCAACTGAGAAGACTGAATCATTTCCCACTATTTAATGCTCTTGCTGGGGACTGAATCATCACCCAACATTTTCCCCCTATTTGATGATGCCAAAACCTATCAACCTAATACCTAATCAACCTAACACGATGACTTATCAGAAACAAAGCTCCTTACAAAATATTACAAATAGGATCAGTGGAGTTGTTCTTCAAGTCCTAGACTACTGAGGGGATCAGGCCTGAAAATCAGAACCTATACAGAGTCTAATCAACATTTTCTCCCTTTCTAACAACATATTCCCCCGAACACTAAGTAATCTATCAGAATCTAGCTAAGCAAAAACTGACAATAAATAACAACAGTGAGTGTGTGTGTCAGTAATTACTTCAGTGATTCTAAGTGTTAAGCATAAACAAACACGGCTATTCAGACAATAAGGAATTGTCAAAGCCAAAAACAGAGATGTTATATATATGAGCAATTCAGTACAAGTACATCCTCTTCTATACTAAAAAGATCAAAAGAAAGATACAAGGAGAATACAGAAGCAAGAATCATCGGAACTGCTTAATCCTGTCTTTGAAGTCTTTTGATTGAGTTTCAGGAAGCGACAGTCCATACATACGATAAGTGATCTTCCTTAGCTTCAGTATCTCAGCGAAGTTACCTGGGTCTTCTTCATCTTGGAATTTGGCTTCAGCAGCATCCTTCACTTCTTTCTCTATCACTCCATAATGGATAGATCCGTCTAGTCTCTGTGGGGGTGGCAGGATTCTGGGAGCTGGTACTCTGACTTCAACATTTTCTTTGACAGCTTTCTGAAGTCTGGCAACATCTCCAAGTCAGCTCTCATGATCCATTCAGCAAATGCCACTGTCTTGTGTTTCTCAGCCCAGAATCTCCAGAAATAGTTTCTCTTTATGAATTCAGCTTTCAGTGCTTCCCACCTCTGAGTGACTTCCCACGGCATCCATTCATCCACTCTTGGCCATCTGTGAGTCTTGAGATCAGTAGGCTTCCTGAACTTCCTGTATCTGTAGGGAATGTCAGCCTTTTCAGGGATCATATGACTCGCTTCTTTTTCAGTCCTCAGCCTAAGAGCTTCAAGGTCAGCAAACCTTATCCTCTCTCTAGCTGCTTCTATCTGTCTGGCCTCTTCACCTCTGTATAAGTACATCTCCATTTGAGCCCAGATTTCATCCATTTCTTGGTCTTGTGCCTTCGAGGCAACATAGGAGGGCTTGTGAGGTGGCTCTTCTTCTGAGTCAGCAGGTGTGGATGATTTCAATCTAGTTGTTCCCTGCTGCCCAGTAGACTGCTGATGCTGCTCCTTCTCTTTTTCTTTGTCAGCTTCGTCGCTGAGCTTGAGTGTTCTAGGAGGCAGCCTAGATCCAGTCTTCTTGCTTCTAGCTGGAGCCTTTGTTTTGCCTTTAGCAGGCTTTTTCTTCGGCTTATTAGCGGCTTCAGCTTCGGCTATTTCCCTAGCCAATTTCTCATCGGCTGCTATCTGAGCCTCCTCCTCCGGAGTAATGAACCTCCTGGGTCCTTTCTTCTTGGAGGGAGGGGTTGGAAGCTTCAGTACCTTCTTGCCTTTTTCGGCAACTGGAGGAGGTAGAGGAGCTTCTTCCTCTTCTGACTCCTCATCGGCATACTCAGCAACTTCTTTAATAATGTCTGAAGGTGTTTGTGTTGCTTGAGTTGCGACTTCTTTGGCTCCTAAGCCACTTGGGCCAGTCTCAGCAGGCACTACAGCTCCTGCTGCTGAGACACCCTGGGCCTCGCCAGTCTGAATTGGTCCAGTCGGAGCTTTCAGTATCAGCTCCTTGGTTCCTTTCTCTATAATTCCTTCCCCCTTTTTGGCATCAGCAAATCGGGTAGGGGGCGGAACTGACACTTTGCTGTTCAGGCTCTTGTAGGCTTCAGATAGATCATCCAAAGTGTTGTGCAGCTTTGTCAGCTTCTCATGGATCTCGTTTCTCTCGTTTGTGAGCTGAGTGTTGTACTTCTTGTGAGATAGATCAGTTGCTGCCTGAAATTCCTTCAGCTGTTTGTCCACTTTCTCTTCAAGCGCCTTCTGGATAGTTTGCAATCTGAGATCAGCGGCTTGAGAGATGGCGGTGACGGATTTAGTATGAGCAGTCTGTGCGGCCTTGTAATCATTCAGCAATTGGGCTTGGCCTGCCTGAATCGTCTTCAGCTGTTCTTCAAAGTCAGCCCGCTGGGTGGCTAGCGCGTCAGATAGGATAGTGGAGAAGTCAGGGGCAGGCTGATTCTGGATGGTAGTCCTCAGCCCCTGAATCTCTGCGCTATGGGCCTGGGTGGTATGCCTCCATGCTTTGTGGACGGCGCGAGCAAGGAGTCTATTCTGAGTCCCCTGACTCCTCAGTACCCTTGCCACTGACTTTGAACGTCGGCTTTTCGGGCTGGGCGCTACTTCGAAGGCAGACTCAAGAAGGAGGGAGCTGAGAGGGTCCAACTGCCTTTGAAGTACCAGCCATCGACTGCCCGGGTCCAAGGATGCTGAGTGGCGGTTCAGCAGTTGATGTAGGAACATCCTTGGCCGGTTGAGTTCCCTCATCAGGCTTCTCAGGGCCTGAATCACGGGGTGGGTCCTGACCATCGGGGTTAGACCCATCTGAGGGCGCAGATGCTGAGACCGGTTGTCTGTCATTCAACATCGCAAGCATTGCTGCCCTCAAATCTTCGAGCGTGCCGAGGTCAGATGGCTCTGAATAGCCAATCTTCCCCCTGATCAGCAGCTCTTCTTCGTGAAGTTGCTCGCAGGAGTGGTGGAGGATGAGTCTCTTCAGGTTGTGCCACTCCTGGAACCTTATCAGCATATGGAGCCTCGCCTGCCTTGCAAGTAAGACAAGGTCATTGTGGCTGGCAATCTCCGGGATAAATTCAAATATCTCTCGAGAGGCTCTAGATTTGAGAGTTACAGCCTCCATCCCGATTGACTCTGATTCTGAGGCGGTCTTCGAATCCTCTACTTCAATCGGAGACGGCAGTTTCTCAGCAGACGGGATGCTACTGAGTGGTGGGAGGTCCAAGGGGCTTTCTAAGGTCTGGATCTCTTCAGCTTGGACTTCTTCTGCTTGGACCCCTTAGTCCACAGTTTCACCATGCTCAGTGGAGACGACCTTCTCCACTGACTGTGTCTTCTCGGAAGACTCAGGCTCATCCCTCAGCTGCAGAGGTGGCTCAGCAGCCACAACCTCTGGCTCAGTCTCAGGCATGACCTCACTGACTCTCTTCAGCTTCTTGCTCAGCACCTTAGGAGTTGATTTGGGAGGGGACCTCTTCTTAGTTGGCGTGGAGGTCTTCTGAGTTTCGGTCCTTGGGTCAGTGGGCCCTGAGCCGATTTTCTGAAGGGTCGCTGCCCTGTTCTGGAATCTGACCTTCTTCACGTTGAAATATTGCTTGTCGGTGAAGGTGATGCTATAAGATTCGCAGAAGTCTTCGATCATAACAGAGAGCTTCAGGCCATATAGAAGCTTCCCTTTGACGCTCAGCCTTTTGGATGTTTTGTCGAATTTGGGTGATTGTGTCATAAATTCTCTATGAAAGAATTCCGTCCAGTTGATCTTTGCTCTGTCATGGATGGCCATCATCAGATGAATCTTTGGCCTCGAGACTTTATCGAAGGAGCCTGCCTGACTCATCAGCAACTGAGTCACGACGTAGGCTAGAGCTCGGTATTGTGGGAGCATGGCATTTTTGGGAAATACTGCTCTGAAAGTCATCGGCTTCCCACAGAATTCCGTCAGATATTCGTCCATGAGGTCGTCCTTGTAAGCGACGGTGGTGAATGCTTCGTTCGGCAAGTTAAAACTTCTCTACAGAGCTTCACAGATAGACATCTGCTTGACTTCGATAGCTGTCCGCGAGGGATCGCCTACTGAGTGAACGATGAATCAGCCTCTGATGTCTCCGTCTACTGAGTCAGAATTCAGGTAGATCTCAGCGACTTGGCGCGGCAGGAAGAAAGTCGGCTTCCTCATCAAGAATCCTTCAAGCCCTATCTCCCTGAGGGCGAAGAAAATCTCTTCCATGTAGTCCAGATCGCACGCGTCGAACTCCATAACAGGTTCACACCAGACTTGATCCTTTTCAAGGATCTCTTGCATATCAGATGGAGAAACGACAACGTTTCCTATCATTTTAATAATCTGCAAACACAGTACTAGTCAGTATCCGATAAGATATAAGAAAAATCATTGAAAGATCATACGATACTGAAAGATCATTGAAAATTACCAAAAAGATTTTCTGAGGATTTTTAAAGGATAGATTTTTTTTTTTGTAACAAAGTAGGAGATATTCTCAGAAAATCTAGGGTACTTAAGATATTTGCAGAGTTGAAATGGCGGTTTCAAACATTTGAATGCATATATATATCTTAGAGAAGATAAACAGTTAAATATCAAAGGTTCAGTTTGAACGCGCTTTTTGAGATGGACGGCTAGGATTAAGTTTTATAAAATCGGCAATGATCATATTAGCCGCCAAAGCCAAAAGACAGTTGTATATAGCCTAAGTAGTAACTTGATACGACATGCATTTAATGCGTTGCAGAGTTCAGCATGCTTGTACATAGAATGTCGTGTATTAAATGTAAACCGTTAATCTTAAATGACTTTTTTGAAGGCATTGAATACGATGTTGAATCTGATTCAAAAATGCACAGAACTGTTCTATTGGCTACTGAGTAGAGATACGAAAACCTGTCAGCTGAACATCGTAGTCAGCTGATACCTCGTGTAGATGGTTGCTGAGTCTCTACGCATCGATTTTACTCAAGATCGAGAGTGAACATTCCCCCTTACTGAATGTTCCTCTCCTGAATCCTCTTACTGACTGGAGTCAGTAGGGTCCAGCAGACCTAGCTCTACGGAAAGTTCTCTGAATCTGGCTTCAGCTAGAGGCTTGGTCAGTATATCAGCCCTTTGATGGTCAGTATGGATCTTTTCCATCCTGATATCCTTCTTTTCGACATGATCACGAATGAAGTGGTGTCTGATGTCCACGTGCTTGCATCTCGTATGAAGTACAGGATTCTGAGTGATTGCAATGGCACTGGTACTGTCGCAGAAGATCGGCACTTCATTCTAAATGACGTCATAGTCGCGTAGCTGCTGTCTCAGCCAAAGGATTTGGGCGCATCAACTTCTGGCAGCTATGTATTCAGCTTCAGTAGTTAACGTCACTACTGAATGTTGTTTCTTTGAGAACCATGAGATCAGCTTACTGCCAAGGAACTGACACGTTCCAGAAGTTGACTTTCTATCGATTCTACATCCTGCATAGTCAGTATCAGAATAACCAGTTAGTTCAATATTATCTTCAGTTGGATACCATAAACCCATGTCAGGTGTTCCTCTGAGATAGCGGAGAATCTTCTTTGCTGAGTCCATGTGACTATACTTCGGATTTGCCTGAAATTGAGCGCAGACACCTACAGCATAAGTTATGTCAGGACGAGTAGTTGTTAAGTATAATAAAGAACTAATTATAGCACGAAATTCAGTTTGGTCTACTGACACTCCCTCTTTATCAAGATCAATTTTCATGTTCGTGTTCATCGGGATCTTGATTGGTTTACCGGATGTTCAACTGAATCTCTTGATGAGGTCTCGAGTGTATTTCCCTTGATTAATGAACGTCCCCTTCTCAGATTGTTTGACTTGAAAGCCGAGGAAATAGTTCATCTCTCCCATCATTGACATCTCGAACTTTTCCTTCATCATTTTCTCAAATTGCCGACACATGATGACGTTCTTCGAACCGAAGATGATGTCATCTACATAGATCTGCACAAGTAGAATGACGTCTTCCACTCAAATGCTGAATAATGTGCGGTTTACTGTGCCCTTCTGAAAACCTTTCTGAAGAAGAAACTCAGACAGTGTATCGTACCAAGCCCTGGGTGCTTATTTTAACCCGTACATAGCCTTTCTGAGTCTATAAACTTGATGTCCCTACTGAAAGCCGGGAGGCTGTTCCACATAGACTTCTTCTTTCAGTACGCCGTTCAGGAAAGCAGACTTCACATCCATTTGATATACTTTGAATTTTTGATGTGTTGCGTAGGCTAGGAATAGTCTGATTGCCTCCAATCCCTTCAGCTTGACAGTAGCCTTTCGCCACGAGTCTTGCTTTATTCCTTACTATGACGTTGTTTTCATCTCGCCTGTTCTTGAAGACCCATTTAGTTCCGATCACATGTTGATGTCGGGGTCTATCAACAAACTCCCAAACTTCGTTTCTCGTAAACTGATTCAGCTCCTCCTGCATGGCTATGATTCAGTACGTCCTCAACTGACTGAGGTTCTTCAGTAGACAAGAAGCAGGAATATAAGGCGCTTTCTCCCTGACAGAATCTGGATCTTGTCTTTACGCTTGCTGAAGGATCTCCAATGATTAAATCGGCAGTATGAGCATCCAGCCACGATCTACGATGTCTCAACTCTTCATCTGAAATTTGTTCAACACAGATAGTAGGTGAGTTAGGCATTTCAGTTGTACTATTCTGAGATTGAAGCAATTCAGTTACAAGAGTGTGATCTACTGAGTCACCAGGTTCAGGGGCATTTAGCTCAGGAACATCATTAGTTCCCTCTGAATTATTATTTTCAGTAGAGGTCTCAGTTACCACTGGGGTTTTTTCATCGACATGAGTTACCTGGGATTGACTCTGTTCAGGAGAGTCAATCTGTTCAGCTACTTCTGTTGCTGGCTGAGATTCAGAAGACTTGACTTCAGTTTCCTCATCTGAATCATCATCCCAACATAGCTGGATCTTTTCAACTTTATCTTTTAAGCTCAGATCCTGTAGCTGCTTACTGATGTCCTCAGATTCAGGTTTAGAGTTTCTGCTCCTGTCTTCAGTAGTAAACTCATTAAAAACAACATAAGGGCTTTCCTCCACGCAAAGGGTCCGATAGTTAAAGACTCTGAAAGCTTTGCTGACCCGGGAGTATCCTAAGAACACTCCCTGATCTGTCTTGCTATCAAAAGTTTTCAGCTGATCTTTCCCATTATTGTGAATAAAGCACGAACACCCAAAAATATGGAAATAAGATATAGAAGGCTTCCTGCCGTTCCATAGTTCATATGGTGTCTTCTTATGCTGCTTTGTCAGTAAAGATCGATTCTAAGTATAACATGCAGTATCAGTAGCTTCTGCCCAGAATTTGGTTGGGAGTCCTGAGTCTGCGAGCAGGGTTCTTGTTGCTTCTTTGAGTGTTCGTTTCTTTCTCTCAGCAACCCCATTTGGTTTAGGCGTGCGTGCGGCAGACGTCTCATGCTCTATGCCTTCTGCTTTGCAGAACTCCTCCACCATGAAATTCAGGAACTCAGTTCCTCTGTCTGAACGTATCTTGATGATCTTGGTGTTCTTCTCGACACTGAGCCTTTTCAGAAGCCTTGGTAACTTTGTTTTGACGTAAGACTTGTTGGCAATAAATATGACCCATGTGTAGCGCGAGTTGTCATCATTGACCACTAATGCATACTTCTTGCCTCTGATCGTCACTGGGGAGACTGGACCGAACAAATCCATATGTAGCAGCTGAAGGATTCCATCAGTGGAAGGAGATGGAACAGGCGGATTTTGATTCCTTGTTTGCTTTCCCTTCAGACATGCTTCACACTGAGTGTCTTTGCTGAATACTTCATTCGGCAGTCCTCTTGCTAGAGTCTTTCTAACCAATTTGTTGAGAGTCTTAAAGTTGAGATGGCTGAGTCTTCTGTGCCAGAGCCACCCTGTTCTGTTGTCATTCTTCGCCAACAAACAAGCTTCAGGTTCAACTGAGTTCCAGTCAGCTAAATAGATATTCTTTTTGCGCGAACCTGATAACACTATTTTCACTGTAGATTTATCAATGACATCACAGAAACCAACGTCAAAAATTACTCTATTCGAGTTATCACAAAATTGACTAACAGGGAGAAGATTATGCTGAAGTCCTTCAACATATGATACTCTTGGAACTGTTGTTGTTCCAATGCTGAGTGTTCCATAGCCTCTGGTATAGCCTTTTGCGTTGTCTCCAAACTCGATTCGGGGTCCTTCTTCAGTAGTATAATTCTTCAGCAAGTCCTTTTGGTATGTCATGTGTCTTGAGCATCCGCTGTCCACATACCAAGGATCCTTGTGCACCTGCAAAACAGAATTATATTTAGGTACCCTTTATTTTTTATTTTGGGTCCTTAGATGTTAGTTTTTGAAACTCATATCTGTCTTACGGCCCTGGTGGTCTCAGACAGTTTCTTTCCACTTTTGTCAACATATTTGACCACTGGACTGGTAGATGCTGACTTATGAGGCTTTTCAGGTTCAGGAGTCCTGATCTTCTGAGTGGGTGAACTACTGACCTTTGCCTTCTATACGGCTTTCTTCTTCTTCTTCTGACCTTTGGATCCTCTCCTGACTATAGGATCATAGTAATATGACCCATATTGAGGTGGATGAGTCAGCTGCGGAGGTCCATACTGATCAGCCCATTTTGCTTTGCTGGTTCCCCCTTGACTGAACTGGGGTGATCTGGTTCTGATTTTCTTGTCAGAGTGTTGATAGCTAGGATGAGGTGCCTTCATCTTCTGTTTGTTCTTGGCTAGGGGGTTTAGAATGTCTGCATTGATGGTCTCCCCTTGAACAAACCTATTAGCTAGCCGATTTTCTGAGCGTACGGGGGCAGACGAGGAGGCTCCCTGGCTAAATCCAATCGACTTGGGTGTCAGCTTCAGCTCGCTGCTTCCTTTGAGGTAAGCCAAACTCGAACTCCTCTGCTTTAAGTTCTGAAAAGATATGGTCAGGAGTAACAATATCTAAATCAGAATGACGTAATAAAGTAGCAAAGGGGGTCCAATTTTCGTCTGGCAGTGCCCTCAAGATCTTGAGATTCATCTCTCGGTTGGAGAATGTCTTTCCCAGCCCGTTGATAGAGTTCATCAGATTCGTGAATCTGACGTTGAGATCTTCAGTGGTGTCACCAGGCATGAGAGACAGTCTCTCCAGCTTCTGAAGTTCCAGCGCAAGTTTGTTTTCTTTGATCTTCTGAGTCCCTCGACTCAGTAGCGCTAGAGCATCCCAGAGTTCTTTCGCGGACTTGCAGTCCTGAACTCTTCCGAGTTAGGAATCACACAGGGTGGTCAGTATGGCGTTTCTGGCGACGCGGTCTAAGTTGTGAAGCTTCTTCTCCTCAGGGGTGAAGAGACTTCTGCCTTTGGGAATATTCTTCCCGGTCACCATTCCTCCTCCGTCTGCTGGATCCTGAGCTACTACACTATCGATCATTGGAACGATAGGTCCGTCCTCTAGAACCTTTGTCATGCTATCGTGGAGAGAGGTCAGATGTGCTTCCATTCTGACCCGCCATATACCATAGTTCTCTACTGAGAACATGGGTATCATCCTGATCCCTGACATATCAGACATGATAGATAGTGATATGAATGAAAAATGATATGCAGTGAAAACGTTTTCCAGATCCGTTCAAGTAGACCAGTTTCAGAATAACAAGAGTGTTAAAGAACTCCTGCTCTGATACCAATTGTTGGTCCCAAGAGCACGTTCAGGTGTAGAGAGGGGGGGGGTGAATACACCTGAAAATCGATTTCTCAACTTAAACACGAACAGTCCTTTTTAGGAGGATGTCGTACTGAACGTGTTCAACAGACCAAATAAGTTGTTCTGAATCGTGTGGCAGAGTGACTGACTCTACTGAGACCTGCTAGCTGACTTAGAGTCAGAATTCAGTATCTTCTAGATAGAGTTCAGTAGTGCGGAAATGTGTAGGCCCAAATTCAGTTGAGTTAGGAATACATTTTTATCAAAACAGTTTCAGTAGATTAGTACAGTCGATTAAGTTTGTGGAAACTCAGTTGAATGATTTAAAAGATATTTTTAGAATTCACAGTAAATCAATGCAACAGTAAAATAAAGTACACAAAACACAGAGATTTTTAAAGTGGTTCGGATCCAACAATCCTACGTCCACTGTCCCGAATGATCAGGAGGCTATGTATTATACTGAGATAGTCTTAGTCGGTTTGTACGCTGGACAAACACTAGTTTTGAGATTTATACTAAGCAAGTCTCAGTTTACAAGGTTATCAAACTAAGTGTTTGAAAAACTCTCCAACAGTGAAGGAGTCCTTTACAATAAGGATCAGTTCAGAAGTGAACTCCTTCGTCTAAGCTATAGATTTAAACGGTTGAGCTTAGGTTAGAGGGATAGGAAACAAGAAGGTGGCTTCTAGAACGACGAACAGCTGAGTATAAGCTTTGGGTTCGTGTATCGTCGCTTGGATACTAGAGGCTATATAATTCTAATTCAGCTTGGTTCCCTATGAGCAGAAATGTAGTCTTTCACCGGAGATTGTTTCTTCGAACTTCTTGCGGAAGACTTAGGCTTTTTCGATTTGCTCGTTGAATGCTCTGTGTGTTCTCTCGGGTTCTTGTTTTCTTGTGAGTTCTAGGTGAGCTTATATTTGATTTATCCCTCTATTTATAGAGAAGAGATTAGGATAGATCCGTTGGAGATGACGATCCTTTGTCTCTCTCTTTTGGGTAGCTAACGGCTCTTTCGAAGTATGGTAGCAGTGTCCTTTCCCTCCATTTCTGGAAAATTGTTGACTTGCAGCTTTAACAGATATAGGACAGATGGCTGCTTGTCATTGGTCGAGGTTCAGAAAGTGGTTGAGACAAAACAAACTTCAAGGAGATCTGAAGCTGACTTCTCTCTTCCTCGTATTGACTCTACTGATTTGACTTTAGTGATCCTGACAGTCAGAAGACTGTCTGACCGTTGCTGAGTCTGATCTCTGATTCAGTAGCATGCTCCTGCTGAGTCGGCTCTACTGATGATCAGCTCTGAGTTCAGTGAACTACTCCTCGCCGAGTTCGGGCTCCACCGACTCCTTTCGCATATCTTGCTCCCGCTAAGTCCAAGATACTCGAGTCTTCTACTTTTGGTGCTGAGGCAGATAATCTACTGAGTACCCGAACCAGAGCAGAGTGTCCGCTGAGTCTGAAACCTCAGAGACAAAAATAGATTACAACGCAATGGTTCACCAATCAATATAGGGTTTTGGGATCTTCAAATCTTCAGTAAGTTTTCAGAGCACAAGGCTACTAAGTTAGTGTCAACTGAGAAGACTGAATCATTTCCCACTATTTAATACAGTTGCTGGGGACTGAATCATCACCCAACAATTCCTTCTATTTCTCATTTCCATATTTTTGGTTGTCCTTGCTTTATTCACAATAATGGGAAAGATCAGTGAAGGTCTTTGATAGCAAATCTGATCAAGTAGTAATCTTAGGATACTCTCGAGTCAGTAAAGCTTTCAGAGTCTTTAACTATCGGACTCTTTGCGTGGAGAAAAGCCCTCATGTTGTCTTTGATGAGTTTGTTACTGAGAACAGAAAATCAAAGAAGACAAATCCTGAAGATGTCAGCAGCAAGCTACAGGATCTTACACTGAACGACAATGCCGAAAAGATCCAGCATTGTTGGGATGATGAGTCAGACGATGAAGAAATCCAGATCCATCCCGCAGGCACTGTAGCTAACCTGGTTGATTCTACCGAACAGAATCAACATCAGGTAACAACGGTCGATGAGGAAGCTCCAGTGGTAACTGAGACCCTTACTGAGAATATAAACTCAGGGGGAAGGACTAATGTTCCTGAGCTAAATGCCTCTGAACCTGGAAACTCAGTAGATCCTAACCTTCTTACTAAATTGCTTCAGTCACAGAATAGCATTACTGAAATGCCTAATACTCCTGTTGACTACACAGAAGTAATCTCAGAAGAAGAAGCCAAACTCAGACTTTCGTGGCTTGACGCTCACTCTTCTGATCTTATCATAGGAGATCCATCAGCAGCAATTAGGACAAGATCCAGATTAAGCCAAGGAGAAAGTTCTCTCTACTCCTGCTTCTTGTCTACTGAAGAACCTCAGACGATAGAGGATGCTCTCAACGATGCTGACTGGATCATTGCTATGCAAGAGGAGCTAAACCAGTTTGTCCGAAACGAAGTTTGGGAGCTTGTTGACAGACCTAGACACCAGCACGTGATCGGCACTAAGTGGGTCTTCAAAAACAAGAGAGATGAAAACAACGTCATTGTCAGAAACAAGGCTCGACTTGTTGCTAAGGGATACTGTCAAGCAGAAGGAATAGACTGTGATGAAACTTTCGCCCCAGTCGCCAGATTGGAAGCTATTCGTCTGTTCCTACCATATGCAACGCATCAAAGATTTAAAGTATATCAAATGGATGTAAAGTCAGTGTTTCTGAACGGCGTACTGAAGGAAGAAGTCTATGTGGAACAACCGGCTTTCAGCAGGGACATCAGGTGTACAGACTTCGGAAAGCTCTGTATGGGTTAAAACAAGCACCTAGGGCTTGGTACGATACCCTATCAGATTTTCTACTTTAGAAAGGTTTTCAGAAGGGGACAGTAGATCGCACCCTGTTCAACATCAAGTCAGGAGATGACATCCTACTGGTGCAAATCTACGTGGACGACATCATTTTCGATTACAGGAACGTGACTATATGTCAACAATTCAAGAAAATGATGAAGGAGAAGTTCGAGATATCCATGATGGGGGAGATGAACTATTTCCTTGGATTTCAAGTAAAGCATTCAACTGAAGGAATATTCATCAACCAGGCTAAATACACTCGAGATCTCCTGAAAAGATTCGGCTGCGACTCAAGCAAGCTAGTCAAGATCCCCATGAACACAAATTTTAAAATTGATCTAGACAAAGAGGGAGCTTCTGTTAACTCTACTGATTATAGAGCTATTATTGGTTTTTTACTATATTTAACAGCAAGCAGACCGGACATAACTTATGATGTAGGTGTATGTGCAAGATTTCAGGCGAATCCCAAGCGAAGTCATTTGGACTCAGCGAAAAAGATTCTGCGATACCTGAAGGGAACACCTAATGCAGGGTTATGGTATCCTGCTGATGATAATTTGATACTAACAGGTTATTCTGATGCTGATTATGCAGGATGCAGGATAGATCGAAAGTTAACTTCTGGAACATGTCAGTTCCTAGACAGCAAGCTGATATCATGGTTTTCAAAGAAACAGCATTCAGTAGCGACGTCCACTACTGAAGCTGAGTATATGGCTGCTAGAAGTTGTTGTGCCTAGATCCTTTGGCTTCGACAACAACTGCGAGACTATGGAATTACTCAAGATGAAGTGCCCATCTACTGCGACTCCACCAGTGCGATTACTATAACTCAAAAGTCAGTTCTTCATACGAGATGCAAGCACGTGGACATTCGACACCAATTCATCAGAGACCATGTCGAAAAGAAGGATATCAGGATGGAGAAGATCCATACTGACAAGCAAAGGGCAGACATACTTACCAAACTACTAGCTGAGAACAGATTCTGAGAATTATCAGTTGAGCTAGGTCTACTAGATCCTACTGACTCGTGTCAGTAAGAGGAGTCAGTACCACAGGTCAAAAGTCAGACTCAGTACTTTGATTTAGTCAGGTGAATCACACAGTACACAGTAAGGGGGAACATGATTATCATCACTACAAAGATCCTCCTGAGTCATTACGGTAACTAGCTGATCGTAAAAGTTCAGCTGAAGAGATAACTATGGCGATTGTTCAGACCCCGTACAACATTGAGGAGATCATCAAGTCAAGGGTTCTCTTCGAACCGACGATAGTCCTCCACAGGCAGATCTCCCATATCTTGAGCCCATCTTCTCGGCTCTTGAGGAGTCTGGCCTAGCGCTTCTCGTGACGAAGCATCCTCGCTCATATCTTCCCCGCCAGGTGGCCGAGCTATATTATAACTGGCGTTCCGTGGAAGATACCGATGGAGAGATGTCGAAGATCGGCTACATAAGGGAAGTGGCCCCTCAGAAGTGGGAATCCATCCATGCCGATATCAACATCAGGGCAGCGCTGAAATCCTCCTTCGATCTTCTGACTTATGGGATTTCTCCCGTGGGCTACAAGGAGAAGGAACTGAACGCCTATGTCCACCGCTTCTGTGGAAGGGACGACATCTCCTTCAAGTCCGCGCTGCTGAAGAACCAACTCCTGCCGGAGTACTGAGGGCTCGCGTACATTGTTATACACATCCTGACGAGCGCCACAGGTTCTTTCAACCAGCTGTGCAAGCCCAGACTCCAGCTGATGATGGCTATTATTGACGGAGTCCAGGTGAACTGGATGGAATTCTTTGTGGCCGAGCTGAAGGCTCAGGCGCACAAGTTTGCACCCACTAAGTCTGGAGAGAGGAGACTAATTAGTGTGGGCAAACTACTGTATGGGACCAAGGTGTCCATGTTGATCGAAGACTCAGTCACGAATCATACATCATTTGCTGATTCGAAATACTTCGACAAGAAGCTCATCAAGTTCAAGACGAGAGCAGCGGCTGAGAAGTCAGTCGTACGTGGAGCCATTGAGCTCAAAAGATATTCTACTGATCTGCCTCCACGGACCGACCCGCCGAAGCGGAAGAAGCTCTCCAAGGCTAGAGCTTCTGAGGTTCCCGTAAAGCCTACTTCTCATCCACCACCTCAGGAGGAGGACATACTGGACGCTGATACCGGGATAGAGGGTGCCACCCTCAAGGACAAGGTACAGAGGGTCAGTTCGGAAGAGACTCAGCTGGAGGCAGTTAAGGAACCGACTGGTAAAGTCTCGTCCGAGTGGTTGACGTTGCAGATGACTCGTCTCCGAGCCACAGGAGAAGTCGCTGCACAGATTCCTGAGATTTCGTCTCATCAGGATCTGGTCGACATAGCGATCAGGGCTAGGACTCAGATGCTGCTGAGATTCTTGAACTGGGATATCCTTGCAGAGCTGATTCAGCAGCACTCTGCATTGTCCCTTCTGGCAGAGGAGCTACGTCTGCAGTCAGCCATAGGGTTTGGGGAACCCGCTGACATTGCATCCTTCGAGGACCTACGATCAGACATGCTATATCTACTGAATCTGAGGTCCTCCCAGCAGACAGTCAGCAGCCCATCGCAGTCTTCCCATCATGATGATAATGATGATGATAACAATGATGAGGATCAAGCACCACCCAAGGACGCAGATCAGGGAGAATCTGCTGAGGGTAAATCTCCCTGCGAGAAGGGCGAGTCACCACCTCCACCTCCTACATCAGGTGACACCCCAGTTGCTTTGAAGCCCAGTCGGAAGCAACAACTCGCAGCCTCAGAGCAAAGGCTCGGAACCTCATCCTATCAGGCCAAACCTATAGGCTCCGTGTCCTCAAAGTCTGTCAACCGTGCTATAAGGACGCAAGGAGACAAAAACCGTCTCCTAGCTAAGGACGTCCATCTGAAGTGGACGCAGTATACAAAGTCTCAGACAGAGACTGTTGACAGACTAGCAAGCGCAGTCAAGAAGGTCTCGGACACTCTAACTCCAAATATTGAGGAGATCGTCCAGACTGCGCTGGCCGCTTAGAAGGCGGACTTGGCTGCTCAAAGTCAGCAGCTACTCGAAGCTCAGCATAAATCTTTTTCTGAGCAGCTGACAAAGAGCTTAACCACAGTCCAGAAGACTATGGATGAGCGAAATAAGATGGCCACCTCCAGCGTGCGGAAGGCATTGGAGAATCAGGCGGCCGCCTTAAAGCTCATCCAGTCAGAGATGACTGCCTCACTCGACACATCGCTCTTGAAGTAAAGGCAAGAAACAGCAGCCCAAATTCGTCAAATCCGCAAGGATCAAGAGGCTGATTGGGAGCATTATTACGATGCCATCGGAGACTTCAACACCACCACCGAATCCATTAAAGCTGCCCTTTTCACCCTTGAGAAGGACGTCGCAACAATTCGTGCTCTTCTTACCCCGACTACTGATGATGCCAAAAAGGGGGAAGAAAGGGCCGAGACAGCTCAGGTGGGTGTGGGGGCTGAGGCAAGGGAAGTCATCAAGGGGGAAGGTTCAGCTGCTCAGGCTGGAACCAGTTCAGTACCCCCTCCCGTAGTCCAAATCCCAATAGTCCAAGCAACTCAGCTGCCCGAGCCAGTTGGAGGATCAGGAGAAGGATCCTCGGCTCAGGCGTAGCACATAGAGGAGGTCGCACAGTTTGTGGACCAAGAAGATGAGCCCCTGCAACCTCAAAGGCCCAGGAAGGAGAAAGCGACAGAGTCTACTCCACCTCCTTCCCCGACGCCCAAATTCAGAACTCGAGAGGAGCAGGAGGACTTCGATAAGAGGGTAGCTCAGCAACTACAAGATCAAATCGACTATGAGTTGAGATTGGAGGAAGAGGCTCAGAAGCCTAAGAAGAAGAGATAGCCTAGTGTCAGGATGTCCAAGAGCACAGCCAAGAAAATCTTGGATGAACAGAAGAAGAAGGCAATCAGCTGATGAGCCAGCTGGCTCTGACACTGACAATCTGCCGCTTGCTCAGAGGATGAAGAAAGTTTCTACTCTTACACCTGAGTAGGAGGCAGAGGATAAGGCGACCTGGGAGACGACGCAGCAAGGGATGAATCTCCGGAGAGGAGATAGAAGAGCTGCGGCCCTTAGGGAGAAGAAGAGGTTGGATGACTTGGCGAAGATAATAGAGCTGACTGACAAAATCGCCAAGGAGCCAATCCTCGACAGGAGCAAACAGGTGCCCAGGACTTCCAAGTTCTTCAGGTGAGGTGCACAGAAAGCTGCCTATCTGAAGAAGTCTCCGCATCGCCAAGTTGACAAGTGGATTCCCTGGAACCTGAACGAGGAATGGGAGGAGCTAAAGATTGATTTCATTAAGGCATACTACATATGGCAATGCTATCCTGCTGAGGTACCGGCTGCTGATCTCTTCGACGAGTTCATTCATCAGTACGACGCCAACCTTAGAGCACAGATCCAGCTTATTTTATTCAAGGAAAAGCTGCCACTCGTTGCCCCTACCTACAGACAACTGACTCCGCCAATGACCTCTCGAGGAGTGTTGTGTACAAAAGAGATTGAAGATGAGGTCGATGCTGATGCACGCCACCATGATCTAGATCCCCTGCAACCAAGTGATCTCAAGGATATCCAGACCCTCCGAGCCAGAATCTACAGATCTTATGGGTTGGATCCTCCTGCTGTCAAGTGTGCTGAATTCAAGGACAAGATTAAGAAGTTCAGACGATAGCAGTAGCTATTCTCTCTTTGTATAGAAGTTAGGACTGATAGCAGTAGATAATCTCTCATATATATATCAGTACCTTTCTTCTGACCAGACAACTACTCATTGTCTTACGGCTATGTTTGTTTACTTTATCACAACTGATCACTAAAGTGATCTGACACACACACACACATAACCTTTTTCTCTGATATGCCTATCTTTTAGCTGCT
Organism: Lavandula angustifolia; assembly: GCA_028984105.1. Lineage (NCBI taxonomy): Eukaryota > Viridiplantae > Streptophyta > Magnoliopsida > Lamiales > Lamiaceae > Lavandula > Lavandula angustifolia. The sequence continues at coordinate 22,195,334 of CM054820.1, forward strand.
GACTGCCTTACTTTATTTGCTCAGTTTTTACTGAAGTCTCTTTAGGTCAGTAGTTTGGAACTTAATGTTCTTAGAATTTATAATGGTTTTGGCATCATAAATTAGGGGAAATTGTTGGGTTATGAGTCAGTGGTTAATCTTAATAACCACTTAGAGGGTACTTAGTATTATTTTATCAGTAGTTCTTGTAATAGGACTTATCTGTTTATCGGTAATGGGGGAAATCATAGTGATTTAATGTTATAGAATTGAAGATCCCAAAATCCGTCTTGTATCCTTAGTGTAATGTTGATAAGACTAGATGATGTAATAGGCTAGACTGATTATATTTTCATTATTGTTTTTGTCTAAGTCCTATAAGGGGTAAGTGTTGGTCTGATCTTCAGTAGGAAGATACTTTCCAGAACCCCACGTCATCGTTGTAAGAGCTTGTGTTCTTAGGTCATCAGCTGACTTCGATCAGTAGAAGATTTCTCATCAACTGACCCACATCAGCAGAAGAACACAGAATCAAAGCTCAGTACCTTCAGAGTCATCAGCTGACTTCGCTCAGAAGAAGAACCTTTATCAGCAGACTCAGACGAAGAAGACAGAGATCGTATCAGATCTACTGTATCCGACAGGAAACGACCCGAGCTTTAACATCATTCGAAAGTCAGCAGAAGATCATACGAGGATGAGTGAGAGTCAACTCAGATGAAGATTGATGTTTGACAAGTCTCACCTACCACAAACCTCGACCAATGAGAAGCGGTCTAAGCTCTACCTGCTCTGACCAACTAAAGTTGCTCTCATGCATAGTGACCAACTACTATGCGACAACATTTCGAACATATGGCCGTTTTCCTTGGACGTTTGTGACACGTGGCATCGTCCCCTCCAACGGACAAATGCCTGGGTCACAACTATAAATAGAGAAGTCTTTTCGAGCTCCACGCACGGGATATCAAAGGGATTACACGCTCAAGAATCGAAACACTCTAGCGCCTTTCACGAAGATCCAGCGAAGAAGTTGCTCATTAGAATATTTCTAGTTCTTCTCTCTAGAGTTTCCTTCTTTAGATCCCTCTTCTCTATCTAAGCTCAATTGTTTATATCCATAGCTTAGAACCTTCGAAGGAGTTCACATTTCGTGACTGTTCTTATTGTAAGAACTCCTTTATAGTTGGAGAACATCCCCTCCCCTTCAAACTTCGGTTTGATTTGTAAAGTCGCTAAGGACTATAACTTAGAAGGGTCTGTCAAGTGCACAGATACATTTCTGAGGCTTGCTCAGATTAATCAACAAGACCTCCTGTTCAGCAGGACCGTGGACGTAGGATCTTGCGTATCCGAACCACGTTAAAAATCGCTTGTGTCATTTACTATTTTATTGCACTGCATTCAAATCTTCTTAAAAACCCATACTTTGCATAAAACGTATTTGAAAGTGCACTAGCCAAAATTATTTGGTTTGCGAAAAACACGTTTTCAAATCGAGACGAAGTCTATCGGACCCTACACACTTATCCGCACTAAGTCTCCGACTGAGAATCAAATACTGACAAAAGTCAGTAGGAGAAACTCAGTAGTTGACTCACTCTAACCCGCGATCAGAAGGTTACTATTTGGCACTGTTCATCAGTTGCAACCTACAGCTCAGTTGTCCTTCGCGTTTGAGAAAAAAAACTTGTACTCAGGTGTATCAACCCCCCCCCCCCTACACCTGACACTCGTCTCCGGACCAACAAAACGACTCTAAAATCTGTGAGTCATTTACTATTTCATTGAATATTGTTCATACTGCATAAAACTGAATTTAAAAATCCATCTAAGTATAGTTTTTTAGCAAAGATCTTAATACATGCACTAATATACTGAGCAATTCTCAGAAGCGTTATTCAAAAAGAGACGATTAGAAGTTGGGCCTACACATTTCCGCACTAATTCTTGTATTGAACTACTTGTCTACTGACTTTAGTTAATGAATAGTACTCAATATACTAAATCACTCAGGCACGCGATCAAAAATCTTATTTGGCTAGGTAAATCTCTTCAGCAAGCATGATCAATAGATACCGACTTTCGAGTTTGAGTTTGAAACTTGGACTCAGGTGTATTCACCCCCCCCCCCACACACACACACCACCACACACACACACCTGAAGACTCGTCTCTGGACCAGTAATAGGTATCGAAAAGGTGTTCTTCTGGTCACTTTTTTTAGACACAATGGTCTACTCGAACAAATCCTGAATAACGTTTCCATTGCATTGCATCTTTCTTCATACATTCTATAGTCTCTTCTATGATGTCTGATATGTCGGGTATAAGAATGGTAACTATGTTCTCAATAAAGAACTACAACATATGGCGAGTCAGAATGGAGGCACACCTGACGTCACTCCATGACAGCATGACTGAAATACTGGAGAGCGGCCCTATCGTGGCCATGATAGAAAATGTCGAATTTGTCACTAAGGGAGGCACATGAGCTACCACATGGAAGAAAGTCCACAAAGATAAAGACACATTTACGCCTGAAGAAATTCCATCAGTCAAATAATACCCCTTGTTATGCGATCTCCCAAACCCCTATTTGATTGATGAACCAGTCTGATGTATTTTGTTAGGTCTTGTTTAGTCTGAGTTTGTATAGTCAGGTTGATTGGTTTCTCATACTAGGTTAGTTCAGGTTGTGTTCGGCTACTGGAACTGATCGTCAGATCAGATCTGTCTGAACTAGAGAATTCAAATATACAGACTAGTACGAGGTACGAGGCACGAACTTCAAAGAAGATGTCAATGAATGAAAAGACAAGTACCAGATCAACATTGACCTATACCAGACCGTCATGTCAGTCCTAGTCAAAGGGGACAAAACAGTACATTAGTACCCTATCCGCAGATGCAAGCCGAGCGCGACACGTGTCCATGCATTCAAAGCAGAAGACCGTTGTCAATACGGAGCCAATAGGAAGTTGATCTTTGTTCAACGGATCTCTTCCTAGCTCGTCTATAAATAGCAGAAGTTCTCTCATTTGAGAAATAACCGGAATTTCACAAGCTCAAGCGTTCTACATTCAAAAGCGAAGAACAAGTCTTAGCCTTCATAATCCTACTGTTTCATTGCTTAAAAACTCCCTTATGTTCATACTCCAAGTGATATCTCATGCACATCACAAGCTTGGAGTCAAAAATGTTTTCATACACTTGATTATTGAACAACCTCAAATCTCAACTTGATATACTTGATAGTGTTGGTTTGAAGAGTGGCTGATAAATAGTTTGTTAGATCTTTTGTTTGTCTGTAACTGACCTGAACTCGACAGTCTTCAAGTATCCTTAGTGAATATCTGCTGAAAGCAAAAAAGTGGACGTAGAATCTTGTGTATCCGAACCACTATAAATCTCGGTGTCCTTTACATTCTACAATGCTTTCAACATACTGTCTCTTCTATTATCAGCTTAATTGTTGCATTGAAAAGCGTTTTCACTTAAGGGCCTAACTCATTCCGTATTTACTAACTAACTCGTCATTAGTCAGTCTCTCTCTGATCTGAAAAGGCAAAGTTTGACATCAGGTGTATTTTCCCTTCCTCCACCCACCCATACACCTAAAATCGTACCGAGACCAACAGAAAACTTTTGAGGTGTTTCCTTCTAAGAATGCATTAATAACGGTGATCCATGAAGAACTTTGATATCATTACTTTCTCAAGCGACACCAAAAAAAAGAAAGTTATATCCACAAGTCCTGTGATGCCACCACTTCAAGAACCATTGTCGGAACACCATAATTATCTCATGTATATTGCCCTTTTCAAACAAGAAGAGAATCCCTCCATTGCCATTGCATACAATCGAGGGTACCCAATATTCCAGGAACCCATGTTTTTCATTTGAAGCAAGCGTTGGGTTGTCAGCCACATTTGGACTCCCAGTTGCATCTTGCCTCAACCTGAAAAAGCTAGAATGGTTGCCCAAAGTCTCCACAACTTGGATGGATAACTATTCACATTCGAAAACGACAACGGGAATAAATTTCGCCATAAATTGGATCGGCAGAGAAATAATCACAATAAAGACGATCATTACCTTTTTCACACTCACGATCCACATATTTTCTACCATACCATCTTCTTCTTGAAGAACTTGGAGATGTTTTTGCATCCCCAGCCTCAACCATGGTAATCATCTCTCGCTTTTGCGCCTTCTCGAATAAAATTCCTCCCCGTTTGTTCTATTTGATCATGTTTCGAGATATCATAAGACATTTTCAATAGATGAGGAATGAGCAAAATATCGAGAAGAAATGAAAAGAGAAAAATTAAGGTTGAGAAAGATATTGGAGGAATATTTGTTGTAATTATAGAAACTTTTACAACTATTGTTTTTAATTTTTTTTTTTTTTAAATGAACTGTTTCTATATAAAAAAAAAAAAAACAGTTACAATTTCTTTTAAAACATAGCTATTATATATATATATATATATATATATATATATATATATATATATATATATATATAAACATAAAAAACTTTGAATGAAGACAGATCATGAAAAGTCTCTTAACTATTTGTTTCATTTTCCAGCTTTTTATACTGTGGCCCTCACTTTTGCAAGAAGCCAACTTCTTTGAAAGTTGGGTACAGCTTTTTATTTTTGTATTTCCATTATAGGAAAATGGAAATGGAAGCCAGTTTTTTGAAGTTGGAAAATGACACCGTTGGAGTCGAAGACACCTCAAACTTCTAATCGTTATATATATATATATATATATATATATATATATATATATATATATCCATTTTAATGTGCAAACAAACTATTGTAGATTACGGATAGCAGTTAATAGTTATGGTCGTCACAAAAATAAAAAGAGTTTATTTAGTTCTCTTATGTCAACTCTTACGCCACTTATTGAGTATTGTATCACATATAAATACGACATTTAAGTTATTATCATCAATCGACCTATATGGTCCTAAAATATTTGGTTTTTGTTAAATTAGTCATTTGAGTTTTTTGGTTAAATTGGTCCTAGAAAAATATGATTTTGGCCTGGTTTTTCTATCAAATTCTCCGTTAGTCAACGAAAATTTTAAAAAAAATATATTAAAATATGATAAGGGTAGTTTTGGAATAAAATTTTCAGATCACTAATTCGATTAATATTTTACCCCAAATTTTACTGAGTACCAATTCGACCAATATTTTTATCTCAAATTTTTCTAGACTAAATTCCGCCATATTTTACCTCAATAAACTTCTTATTGGTTAATTATGTTAAAAATACACTTTTTTACCTCAAATTTGAAAATTTTAGAGAAAATATATTTGAGAATCTTTTACCTCAAATATTCTTCCAAATTTAAAGTGAAAAATTCTCAAAGATATATTTAACCTAATTAATTCATGATAATAAATTTGAGAAAAAGTATTAATCGAATTGGTACTCAATAAAATTTTGGAAAAAATATATTGGCTAAATTAGTCTTCAATAAAATTTAGGGTAAAAATATTGCCAAAATGGTCATCCAAAAATGTTATTCCAAAACTACTCATATCATATTTTACTATTTTTTAAAAATTTCGTTGACGAACTATTGACTGAAAGGGAAAATTTGACAGAAGTACAAATTTGGCCAAAATCTAATCTTTTCAGGATCAGTTTGACCATAAAAAACTCGAATTGTAGACTAATCTAGTTAAAAATCAAACATTTGAGGATTATATAGACCAATTTGACAATCTAATCATTATAAAAAATTTAGTAACCTTTTATTTTGTTATATATATATATAGAGGAAAGATCATATGAGAACACCCCTTAGAGTGAGAACTAGGAACATGTCTGCACCGTTAGATTGATACCATCAATGGACAAGATCTATTCTTAATTTAAAATCCTGAAATGCACATTTAGGCCATATATTTTGCACTAAGGACTTTTTTGTAATCTTTCAAATTCTATTAGATCTTGAAAAAATTTAAAAGCATCTCACGTTGGTTCCTTCATCTCAAGAACTTTTCACGCCTCTCCCTTCACCCCAAGAAACAACCACCACGTTGCAGTTGTCGATATGATCCTGTGTAATCTCGATCGGTTTAATTAAGAGCCTTCTTTATTATTTCCTTCTCATTATGTTTTCTATGTCTTTTCGAGCGAATACTAATTTTTTGGGATCTTTAATTTGTTCGATTTATGGTATATGTGATGATGTTATTCGATTTTGTTGTGTTGTTACATTGTTAATTTTTGTTTGATGTTATTCGATTTTATTGTTTCTAGGTATACAAACATTTAAGTTTTTGTTTGCAATTGTTTTTGGGATTGTTCTTCGGGTTTAACTTTTTTGCTTCTTTTTCTAGCCGTGTTAATTGTTCATTGTTTTGCTGTCAATGTTGCAGAGATTGTTCAACATTTTTGTGATTTCTAGAGTTATGAGATGTGCGTGTGAATTCATTTTTGTGAGTTCTTAAGGTCTACGATCGATTTTATTGATGGTGCATTTTCTTCCCTTCTGTTTTTCAATTTCGATTGATATTAGTGCATTTTATAAAGCATAAAAACCATTGTCATGATGGATTAGCACAGGAAGAAGAGCAGCGCTTATCAAAATCCTTCAACTTTTGTGGCTGCAGTAGAAAGCCCTCAATCAGCCATTTTTGTGTCACCAACAACAATGGTGGAAGTGAGAGATGGGATTGATGAAGAAGAAAGAATCGCATTCTAGATTTAATTTTTTTTCTTCAGTATCTGCTACTAATTTTTTGGAATAGATTTATGTATTGTTCTGATAATTTTAGGGATTTCATGTATAATCATACCGATTGTTTTTTGATTTAGTGTTTTTAGATTGTATTCATATTGGGTCGCGGATTTTTTTACTGCACTGTTTATGCATGTTTTTTTGCACGTTTAGACAAAAATATTATGCACTGTGATACAAAATAAAATGCACATATAATTATTTGTTAGTTTCATTGATTGGTGGATGTGGGAGATGAGATTAAGAAGAAAGAATAACTTTGCAGATTTCAGTATATTTTCATTATTTCTCTTAATCTTTTAGGTTAGATTTCTAAGGGTTTTTTTAGCGTTTTTAATTTACTGCTTTATGATTATAACCACATTGGTCTTGAAATTTTACTACAATGTTATGCCTGATTTGTTGCACTATTACACAAAATAATATGCACTGTTACGAAAACAAATATGCATACATAATTATTTTTTTAGTTTACATACCGACATATGAGCAAGTGTTACTAAATATAACGAAATCATATTAAAAGGTAGGCAGAATGCTAACGTCTTCCAAATCTGAAAAAAAATAACGAGTGTTCCGAAGTATAATCATCAATTCAATACGGTAGCGATTATACTATACTGTGTTGGTTGTTCTTGTTATTGATTTTACTTGAATGTGCAAAACTGAATATGTTAGGTGTAAATCCTTTAGATATTACGACAAAACTGACAAACTGTAGCAATTCATAAGTAGATTGATCGAAAATGATATATGTTTGGATCATAATTCTGAAAACATCACTAATATGATCCAAAAAAATAAAAATCAACCAAATTAAAAACGACATATGGTTGGGAAATCTTAAAGAAGGTGTGCACTAATTGATCTTCAAAATAGGTAATAGTTGCTTCTTTGAATGTTTTTTCAGTCCGGTTGTCCAAGATATTTCGCCTTTCTCAAGCATGGCTTTTGCTCATTTTTCATTACTGATCAACAATCATTAGAGAAAGTGCATGAAATCATAAATATATAGAAGAAATAACAGAAATAGCCATCATCAAATGCATCAAACTCATAAAAAATACCAGATTAGAAGAAAGTTAGATAAAATGAACAACTCATCGAGGGATCTCCAAATTGTGGTGCCGAATTAAACCATATTGAAGCCACCGAATGGATTAATAATATTTCGTTTAAAAATACGCTGCCACAACAGCCGACAACAGTGAAGAAGAACAAGAAGGGGAATGACAATGAGTGAACGATCAAAAAGAGTCGAGACAGAGAAGAAGAAGGAAAAGTGCATAATTTTGTCATTAAACGTGCAATTATTTTCTCCTAAGTGTGCATATTTTATTATTAAAAGAAACAACACTATTCTAGACATTACATCAATGGAAAATGCATATTTTTTTCCTTAAACGTGCATTTATTTTTCCTTAATTGTGTACTCCCTCCGTCCCGCTTGACTTGTCTTATTTTCCTTTTTGGGTTATCTCACTTGACTTGTCTTGTTTCCTAAAATGGAAAATAATTATTAAACAAACTCCCACTTTTTCTTTGTGGGACCTACCTTTCTACACACAATCACTTACTCATCTACACACAACCACCCACTCATCTTAATCTCCGTGCTAAAAAGAAACACGACAAGTCGGGCGGGACGGAGGGAGTATAATTTATTATTTCTAAAAGGAACATTACTATTCTAAACACTGCATCAATTAAAGTTCATATAATATTGCAAAAGTGTGCATATTTCCCTAAAAAATAAAATAACATTCATAAATCTGCAAAAAATAATTACATATATGGAAAAAAAAATTGTGCTTATTAAAGATGAATAAACATGCATATTACACTTATCCTATTAATAAAACTGCTAAGCAATATAAAGAGTTGAACATGCAGTAAAACTATATCATTCAGCATGTCTACATATTTAATCACAAAAAAACCACAAATCATTGCAGTTGTGTAATGGTACCAAAAAAAATACAATAAATTATCATACAGGATAAGGGTGCACTTACTATACACAAACTAAATTCATTACGCATGTTTACTTATTAATTCACAATCTAAGTAATGATTAATTTCGTTTCAATCTAGGATATTGCTGTTTTTTAATGGTTCATATAAAAATATCATAAAAGTGCAAATTTATATTGAAAAAAGTGCATAAAAATAATTCTAAATTGTGCAAATTACAGAGTTGAGCATAAAATAACAACATATTTCACAAATATAGGCAAAATTCAAACTTTGTTCAATAAATTTTGTTATATGTACTACTGAATTGTGCAATTTATAATAAAATAAAAATAAACGATGAAAACAAAAGGAAGTTTAACATGCAGTTTATCAAAAACCAATATGAATGTCGACTTATGCAATCAACAAAAAACCTACAAATTGTATATGCATAATTTATTGACTAAACCGTGCATTTGAATATACATTGTTGGGTGATGATTCCATCCTCAGCACTGTTTCACTCAGTGGGAAATGATTCGGTCTTAGACACTGATCTTAAGCTCAGTAGCCTTGTGCTCTATACTTGTCTGAAGATTTGAAAATCCCAAAACCCTATCTGAATGATGAACCATTCCCTTGTATCTGTTTTGTCTCTGAGGTTTCAGACTCAGTAGACACTCTGCTCTGGTCAAGGCGCTCGCAGCTTATCCGCCTCGGCACCGGTGCGAGAAGACTCGATGCGAAGCGAACGATCATCGAGAGAGTCAGTTGAACTGAACTCAGCAGGAGTAGTTCACTGGACTCAGAGCTGATCTTCAGTAGACTTATCTCAGCAGTCTATCTACTGAATACAAGGTCAGACTCAGCAACGGTAGATAGTCTTCAGGACTGTCAAAATCTTTTGAAAGACAATCAGCATTGTCATGTACGAGGAAGAGAGAAGTCAGCTTCAGTTTGTCTCGAAGTCTGTGCTGTCTCAACCACTCCATCCACCTCGACGAATGACAAGCATACACGTGTCTTCTCACCTGCTAAAGCTACAGTCAACCTTTTACCTAAAAAGGTGGGAAAGTACACTGTTACCTACACCAAAAGAGCCGTTTGCTACCAAAAAGAGAGAGAGAGAAGAAGATCGTCTCCAACGGATCTATTTCAATCTCTGCTCTATAAATAGAGGGATCATTCACGATTTGAAGCTCACCAAGAAGCCAAGAACAAGAGAGAGCGCGAAAAAGAGCGAATTCCAAAGAACAAAGTCTTAGCAAGAACTTGAAGAACAATCTCCGGCGAAAGACTACATTCTAGCTCATAGGGAATCAAGCTAAACCGATATATAAAGCCTCTAGTATCCAATCGACGTTACACGAACTTATAGCTTACCTTCAGCTGTTCGTCGATCTAGAAGCTACTCTCTCATAATCCCTATCCCTCTAACCCTAAGCTCAACTGTTCTTATCCATAGCTTAGACGAAGGAGTTCACATTTGAACCCAATCCTTATTGTATAAGGACTCCTTCACTGTTGGAGAAGTTTGTCAAACACTTTAAGTTTGATAGTGTTGTAAACTGAGACTTGGATCAGTATAAAAACCAAGACGCGGCTTTGCCCAGTGTGCAAGCGCATCGAGACTAACTCGAGATAATAAATAGCCTCCCGATCATTCGGGACAGTGGACGTAGGATTTGAGCGATATCCGAACCACTTTAAAAATCATGTGTCTCTTACTGCTTTCTTAACTGTTGCATTGATTTTACTATTCATACTGAACATCATATTTAAAATCAATCATTTGTCTCAGCATACTGAACTTTTAATCTACTGAACTGAGACTTAAAACGTTTTCTCACAAAAACTGATTTGGGCCTACACTATTCCGCGCACTGAACTCTTACTGTAGATACTGAATTCGACCTAGTCGGTTAGCGAGATCTCGACCGAGTTAGTACTCTTAGCCTTTAACTCGATTCGAACGGTTATGCTGTCCGGTCCGCCGAACTATTTGGTCGAGACACCATCCCGAATAGGACTGTTCGAGTTCGAAGTTGAGAAATCGAATCGAGTGTATTCACTCCCCCCCTCTACACCCGACCGTACACTCGGGACCAACAATTGGTATCGGAGCAGGAGTTCTTTAAGACTCTTGTCACTTTGAGACTGGTCTATTCGAACGGATCCGGAGGAAAACATTTTCACTGCATATCACTCTACATTCATATCTATATTCTTCATGGCTGATATGTCAGGTATAAGGATGGTACCCATGTTCTCGGTGGAGAATTATGGAGTATGGCGAGTCGGAATGGAAGCACATCCGACATCCCTCCATGACAAGATGATGGCGAAGTGCTTGAAGATGGACCTATCGTTCCCATGATCGATAGTGTCGTAACTCAGGACCAAGCTCAAGGAGGAGGAATGGTGACCGGGAAGAAGATTCCCAAAGACAGAAGTCTCTTCACTCCTGAGGAGAAGAAGCTTCACAACTTAGACCGTGTTGCCAGAAACGCTATACTGACCACTCTTAGTGATTCTTATCTTGGCAGGGTTCAGGAATGCAAGACTGCAAAAGAACTCTGGGACGCTCTAGCGCTACTGAGTCGAGGGACTCAGAAGATCAAAACGAATAAACTAGCACTGGAACTCCAAAAGCTGGAAAGCTTATCTCTCATGCCCGGTGACAAAATTGAAGATCTGAACATCAGATTTACCAATCTGATGAACTCTATCAATGGGCTGGGAAAGACATTCAGCAACCGAGAGATGAATCTGAAGATTCTGAGGGCACTGCTGGACGGACACTGGACACCTTTTGCCACTCTATTGTGACATTCTGACTTAGATGTTGTGTCTCCTGACCATATCTTTTCAGAATTACAGGCAGAGGAGTTTGAGTTCGACAGACCTCAAAGAAAGCAGAGAGCTGAAGCTGACACAAAAATCGACCATGCTTTCAAAGCATCAATCAGCACAGCATCTCCAGCGATGAGCAAAACGACGAGTAAAACTGAGCCTTCACTCAATGATCTACAAGAAGGAAGTCTTGCTCAGAAGTATGCGCTGCTCGCTGTAAAGTATCAGAAGGAGAAGGAGCGACGCAGAAAAGTGACTAAAGCCTATCGGGAAACGAAAGGTAAGTCAAATTATATGTCGAAACACACTCCTGACGCACAATCTTCTGAATACAGAAAGAAGGATGACTCAGAACCGTCAAAGAATAGCGAAAGCAAAGAAGAAAAAGTCATCACTTGCTATAATTGCAAAAAGCCGGGACATTATCAGTATGATTGTCCCGAGCTCTCAGTAGTGCCGAACGCGCAAAGCACGTAAGGCAAGGAGAGAGAAATTCGCCCGAAAAGACAAGCTTATATTGCAGGCGAAATCTTAGACGACTCGAAGAAGTCGACTCCTTTATGGATTCATCTGACGATGAAGCAGCCTTCATGGCCTTAGAGCATGAAGCAGATGAATCGGTGAAAAGTGCATGATGGCGGGCGAAGAGGATGAGGTAAATTCTCATGAACAACTTAACTCCTCTTCACACCGCACACACGACACTATTTCAAGTGCGGATGAGAATTTGGACGTCGCGACCGCATACGAAGAACTCGCTCGACGAACAAATTCGGATGAGTCTGCAGCTCAGCAAGACTCTTCGGGAGTTGGATACCCGGAAAGTAGAGAATCGAGACTTTCTCGGAAGAGTCGGGTTGCTACCGAGGCCGAAGGACTTGTGTTGAGACTCGGGGGAGGAGATAAACTCTCCGATGGCCAAGTCTCAGCATCAAGAAGATCGGATTTCGGTTTTGACCAATGACTTGACTCAGAAAGATACTGAACTGAGTCTGCTGAAGCAAGAAATGTCAGGACTTCAGACCGAGCACGACACACTAAAGAAGAGTGATGATGTCTGGAGGAGCCTGATGACTGAGAGGTACATGGGTGCCGAGAAGAAATTAGAGGCTATGCTAGCAAGCAATAAGCCAAAGCACCGCAAGGAAGGACTTGGATTCAGCCGGAGAGCTTCCTCATCCGCCCCCAACACACTCGGAAGTACGGCTTGCCGATAGGTTTGTTCAAGGGGAGACTATGAACGCAAATATACTCGAACCCCCTAGCAAAGAACAAACGAGAAGATGAAAGCACCTCATCCCACACATCAGCATTCCGACAAGAAGATCGGTGCCAAGAAACCCCGGTTCGGCCAAGGGGGGAACCAAAGAAATCAAAATTGGCGGATCAAGTATGGACCTCCAAAGCCGACACATCCAGGCTCGGTATGGGTCATATTATTATGAACCTATAGTCGAAGAGGCTCCAAAGGTCGAAGAAAAAGAAAGCCACACGAAGGCTAAGGTCGGCGATCCACCACTCGAGAAGATTAGGACTCCCGAACCTCGAAGCCTCGAAGTCACCTATGACCAGTCCGGTGGTCGGATATGTTGACTCTAGTAGAAAGAAGATGTCCGAAACCACCGGGGTTGTTAGACAAATTTGGGTTATGAAAACTAACATCTAAGGACCCAAAATAAAAAATAAATGGTACCCGAATATAATTACTTTTTGCGGGTGCGCGAGAGACCCATGGTATGTGGACCGGATGCTCAAGACATATGACATACCAAAGGAGTCTACGAAGAATTATGTTACCCAAGATGGACCCGAGATTGAGTTTGGAGACAATGCCAAAGGCTACACGAGAGGATACAAAGACACTCAAAGATAAGGAACCGCCAAAGTTCCAAGAGTATCCTATGTTGAAGGACTTCAAGCATAATCTTCTCTCTGTTAGTCAATTTTGTGATAACTCGAATAGAGTGATTTTTGACGCTGGTTTCGTGATGTTATTGATAAATCTACGAGGGAAAACGGTGTTATCGGGTTCGCGCAAAAAGAACATATACGTGGCCGATCGGAACTCCGACGAACCTCGAAGCTTGTTTGCTGGTGAAGAATGAAAACAGAACGGGGTGGCTATGCCATAGAAGGCTCAGTCATCTCAACTTTAAGACGCTCAACAAGCTAGCAAGAAACACTCTAGCAAGGGGACTGCCGAATGAAGTATTCAGCAAAGACACTCAGTGTGAAGCATGTCTGAAGGGAAAGCAAACAAAGAATGAAAATCCACCTGTTCCATCTCCTTCCACTGATGGAATCCTTCAGCTGCTACATGTGGATTTGTTCGGTCCAGTCTCCCCAGTGACGATCAGAGGAAGAAAATATGCATTAGTGGTCATAGATGACTACTCGCACTACACATGGGTCATATTCATTGCCAACAAGTCTGACGTCAAAACAGAGTTACCAACGCTTCTGAAAAAGCTCAGTGTCGAGAAACTGAGTTCCTTAATTCCATGGTAGAGGAGTTCTGCAAAGCAGAAGGAATAGAGCATGAGACTTCAGCTGCACGCACACCTCAGCAGAATGGAGTTCCTGAACGAAAGAACAGAACTCTAAAAGAGGCAGCTAGGACTCTACTCGCAGACTCAGGACTCCCAACCAAATTCTGGGCAGAAGCTACTGATACTGCATGTTACACTCAGAACCGATCTTTACTGACAAAGCAGCATAAGAGAACACCATATGAACTATGGAACGGCATGAAGCCTTCTCTATCTTATTTCCATATCTTTGGTTGTTCATGCTTTATCCACAATAATGGGAAAGATCAGCTAAAGACTTTTGATAGCAAGTCAGATCAGGGAGTGTTCTTAGGATACTCTCGGGTCAGCAAAGCGTTCAGAGTATTCAACTATCGGACCCTTTGCGTGGAGGAAAGCCCTCATGTTGTGTTTAACGAGTTTGCTACTGAAGACAGGAGCAAGAACTCAAATTCGAATCCGAGGACATCGTGAGACAGCCTACGGGATCTAAGCTTAAAGGACAAATGCGAAAAGATCCAAGCTATGTTAGGATGATGATTCGGACGAAGAAACCGAAGACAAATCTATCGAATCTCAACCAGCAGAGCAAGTAGGCGAGCAGATTGATTCTCCCGAACGGAATCAATCCCGTGTAACTCGAGTCAATGAGGAAACCGTAGAGGTAACCGAGACCACTACCGAGAATAACAACTCGGGGGGAACATCTAGTAATGTTCCCGAGCTGAATGCCCCCGAACCCCGGTGCCTCAGTAGATCATACTCTTATCACCGAAATTCTTCAATCTCGGAATAGTACAACCGAAATGCCTAACTCACCTACTATCCGTGTTGAACAAATTTCGGATGAAGAGCTGAAACATCGTAGATCGTGGCCGGATGCTCACACTCCTAATTTGATCATTGGAGATCCTTCGGCTAATGTCAAGACAAGATCCAGATTCGTCAAGGAGAAAGCGCATTATTTTCCCGCTTCTTGTCTATCGAAGAGCCTCGGAACATTGAGGATGCATTAAAGGATGCTTGACCGGATCATAGCTATGCGGGAGGAGCTGAATCGGTTCACGAGAAACGAAGTATGGGAGCTTGTAGAGACGCACCCGGCATCAACATGTCATTGGTACCAAATGGGTCTTCAAAAACAAGCGAGATGAAAACAACGTTATAGTCGGGAACAAAGCAAGTGCTCGTGGCTAAAGGCTACCGTCAAGTCGAAGGAATAGATTTCGATGAAACTTTCGCTCCGGTTGCAAGATTGGAGGCAATTAGACTATTCCTAGCCTACGCAACACATCAAAGATTCGGGAGTTTATCAAATGGATGTGAAGTCTGCGTTCTCGAACGGCGTCTTGAAAGAAGAAGTCTATGTGGAACAACCGCCCGGCTTTCAGCGGGGACATCAAGTATATAGGCGAGAAAGGCTCAGACGGATTAAAACAAGCACCCAGGGCTTGGTACGATACCCTGTCTGAGTTTCTTCTTCAGAAAAGGTTTCCGAAGGGCACAGTAGATCGCACGTTGTTCAGCATTCGACTGGAAGACGACCTATTACTCGTGCAGATCTATGTGGATGACATTATCTTCGGTTCGAAGAATGTCATTATGTGTCAGCAGTTTGAAAGAATGATGAAGGACAAGTTCGAGATGTCGATGATGGGAGAAATGAACTACTTCCTTGGTTTTCAAGTCAAGCAATCTGAAAAGGGAACGTTCATCAACCAAGGCAAATACACTCGAGACCTCATCAAAAGATTCGGCTGCACATCCGGCAAACCCATCAAGATCCCGATGAACACGAATATGAAGATAGATCTTGATAAAGAGGGAGTATCAGTAGACCAAACTGAATACCGTGCTATAATTGGTCTTTATTATATTTAATGACTACCCGCCCCGACATAATTTATGCTTCGTAGGTGTCGTGCTCGATTTCGAGCGAATCCCAAGCGAGCCATATGGACTCGCCCAAGAAGATTCTCCGCTATCTCCGAGGAACACCCGACATGGGTTTATGGTATACGATGATGATAATATTGAACTAACCGGCTATTCGATGCCGACTATGCGAGATGTAGAATTGACCGAAAATCAACTTCGGGAACATGTCGGTTCCTTGGCGGCAAAGAAGCCGATCTCATGGTTTTCAAAGAAACAGCACTCAGTAGCTACGTCGACTACTGAAGCTGAATACATGGCTGCTGGAAGTTGTTGCGCCCAAATCCTTTGGCTGAGACAGCAGCTGAGAGACTATGACGTCATTCAGAATGAAGTGCCAATCTTCTGCGATAGTACCAGTGCCATTGCAATCACTCAGAATCCTGTACTACACACGAGATACAAGCACATGGACATCAGACATCACTTCATTCGTGACCATGTCGAAAAGAAGGATATCAGGATGGAAAAGATCCATACTGACAAACAAAGGGCTGATATACTGACCAAGCCTCTAGCTGAACCCAGATTTAGAGAACTTTCAGTAGAGCTAGGTCTGCTGGACCCTACTGACCCCAGTCAGTAATAAAGTTTCAGGAGAGGAACATTCCAGTGAGGGGGAATGATCACTCTCAGTACTGAGGAAGTTCAGTACGTAGAGACTCAGAAAACCATCTACACGAGGTATCAGCTGACTACTATGTTCAGCTGATAGGTTTGCGTATCTCTACTCTATAGTATCTAATGCAACAATGATAAGCATTTATTTTGGAGATTCAGCATGATTTAAATATCTCTTAGTTTGTCATTTATTGATAACAGATTACATTTAATACACGACATTCTATGCACAACTTTGCTGAACTCTGTGCGCATTAAATGCATGTCTTATCATAGTTACTCTTTAGGCATGTTTACAACTTGCATTGACTTAGACGGCTTTTGTGATCATTACCTTTTATAATATTGAATCTTAACCGTCCATCTCATAAAGTAGGTTTAAACTCAGCCTTAGATCGATAACTGTTCATCTTCTAGATATGTACACATTTCGATCAAATCTTAAGAACCGCCATATTCGCGCTTAACATTTCGATCATATCTTACCTCTTAAAAATCCGAGAATACCTTTGTGCAAACACCCTCATTTGCTTACATTCTCTTCGATAAAATTCTCGGTATGCCTACATGAAGTTACTTATGTGCTGATCTTTATTGATTAGTATCTAGTATTAAACTGTTTTATTTAAAAATCGATACTGATAACAACTTCGTGTAATAGGTACAATGTCGGAAACCAATATCTCTATGATATCTCCAGCGGATATGCAGAGCATTCTGGAGAAGGATCGCGTGTGGTTTGAACCCACCATGGATTTCTTTTCATGCGATCTGGAGTATATGGATGAGATCTTCTCAGCTCTGCGCGAGACAGGGCTGGAGAAATTTCTGTCTAGGAGGCCTTCGTACTTCCTCCCGAGACAGGTTGCAGAACAGTACTTGAATTCAGATGAAGTGTCTGGAGACATAGTGGCGAGATTTGTTGTCCATTCTATCCAAGACGCCACTATGGAGCTGAAGCAGATGTCCATCAAGGAAGCCCTAAAGCGGAGCTTTGATCTGCCCTCCGAAGGAATTAGTACAGTTGGGTACAGAGACGACCGAGTTGATGAATATCTTACCGTCTTCTGTGGAAAGCCCACTACTTTCAGAGCTGCTTTTCCGAAGAACAGCATGTTGCCTCAGTTCAGGGCACTTGCGTACATTGTCACGCAGCTACTGACAAGCCAAGCAGGGTTGTTTGACCAAGTGTCGAGGCTTAAGATTCAGATGATGATGGCCATATACGACCGAGCCCAAATTAACTGGACGGAGTTCTTTCTTCGTGAATTCATAGCTCAGACTGCTAAGTTCGACAAGGCATCGAACATGCTGAGCGCAAAGGGAAAATTGATGTATGGACTCAAACTGTCCATCATGATCGAGGATTTATGTGGATCTGAGCCTATCACCTACAGTGACAAGGAGTACTTCAATGTGAAGAAGGTCAGATTTCACAACAAGACAGCAGCGCTTCAGCAGATAGGGTCAGGACCCTCAGCAGTCTCTCCGCAATCAAAGCCTCAGTAGGCTACGCCTACAAAGAAAAGAACCCCTCCCGCTAAAACTCCTAAGGCACCGGCAAAGAAACTGAAAAAAGCCGTTGAGGTGCCGCCTCCGAGGAGGTTCCGGAAGTGCTCGTCGAACGAGGCTCCCGAGAGGACTACTCAGCCCCCTACGGTGGTTGATGAGTCCGAGTCTTCCGAGAAGACTCGGTCGGTGGAGAAGATCGTCTCCACCGAAAGAAACCAAGGGGATGCTTCGAAGCTCGGAGCGCAGATATTCGCCGCCTAGACGGCCCCCCTTCTCGTCCCTCCACTCGGCTCGGTCCCTCCAACCGAAGAGCGAGACTTCACACATAGACTTGGAGTCTCGAGACCGCATCCGAAGGTGAATCAATCGGGATGGAAGCTTCAATAATCTTATCTCGAGCCTCCCGTGAGATCCTTCAACGAATACCGGAGCTTGCCGATCATTCGGGACTTGATGATCATTGCAAATCAGCCAAGGCTCCACATGCTTCTTCGCTTTCGGGAGTGGCCGC
The DNA here is from genome assembly GCA_028984105.1 of Lavandula angustifolia. Lineage (NCBI taxonomy): Eukaryota > Viridiplantae > Streptophyta > Magnoliopsida > Lamiales > Lamiaceae > Lavandula > Lavandula angustifolia. The sequence continues at coordinate 22,214,007 of CM054820.1, forward strand.
ATCTACTTCGCCTTGTTCTCCACTACTCCCGTCGCAACTCCATGAAGAAGAGATGAAGTTGAGGCAAGCAAATAGGCTACTCGAGCCCGCCGACCTCAGCACCATGGAGAATCGAGGGCCGCTATGCTTGCGATGATACATGACAAACAAGCGTAAGGCTCAAGACCCTCGGATGGGTCGGATCATGACGACCGAGGACCCACCCAAGGATTCAGGCCCTGGACAACCTGATAAGGGATCACTCCAGGACAAGGATACACATGCTGACATTCCTGATATTCCTCTCGGTATCCTTGGTCCTGAGAAGTCCAAGGCTGGTGCTTCGTCCACAATAGAGCCCGCTCAGCTCTTACTGCAGTCGACTTTCGAAGCAGCGCCCAGCCAGACCGCAAAGAGATCTCGATCAGTGGCAAAAGCCTTAACTGCTCAAGGGATCAAAAATCGAGATCTTGCGAAGGCTATCCAAAGGACATGGAAGCAGACTGCTCAAGCCACGACTAAAGAACTTCAGGGGCTGAAGTCTTCTGTCTCTCCATCAGTTGCCCCTGATGTTTCTGCGCTTATTTCAGAAGCGTTGGCTCAGCAGCAAGTCTAATTCGAAGCTCAGCTCAAGATCTTTCAAGAGAGCCAAGCCAAGCTACTTGATGAATTTTTGGCTTCTAAACTGGCTCATACTGACACTATCACTGAACAATCCGAGGCCACTGAACAAAGACTTGAGAATATCCAACTGGCCTTGGAAGACAAGATCACTGAAAAGCTGAATGAGGTAAAGGCTGCAGCTGAACTCTCTTACAAGCAATATGATGAAGTTCTAACTTCTGAGAGGAACGAGCTGCATGAGGCTCTAACAGACATCCACAATCAAATTCAGTTGCTGTCAACCTCCTTCAACAGCCTTCAGAACACCATACTTATCCCTACCCCGGCTGCAATTGATGATGCCAAAAAGGGGGAAAGTAGAAGAGGGAAGAGTATTGAGCCGACCAAAGGCAAGAAACAGAGTACTGAGAAGCTGACCCCCACCAAAAGTCCAAAATCTAAGGGGGAAGCTACACTGAAGTCATCCCGCACTCGGACTCGGACTCGTAAAGGTGAGGCCCGTGGTGTCCCAGTGCGAGCACACTGCGACCGGCCCAAGTGGCTCGAGATCCCGAGCTACTCATGCAACCTGACTCCCATTGATATCATCAAGGAGGTTGCGAGTATCTTTGAGCAGAAAGAGGACTCGAGAGGACTCAGATGATGATGAAGAAGTCCCTCTACCTCCACCTATTCAAGGCAAAGGTAAGAAAATTCTGAAACTCCCGACCCCTCCAGCAAAGAAACCCAAGAGATACATCTCAGCTGAGGAGGAGGCTCAGATTGCCGCCGATGAGAAGTTGGCAAGGGAGATCGCCGATGCTTTGAAGCCGCCAACAAACCAAAGTCTAAGCCTCGCTAAAGGAAAGACTAAGGCACCAAGCACGCGGTGGAAAAAAGAAGGCGCCCGCTAGATTGCCTCCCGTAAAAACTTCGAATTGAAGATGATGAAGATAGGGAGAGGCAACAAAGAAAAAGGCACCGAGCAAAGAAGGTACATCCAAAACCAAATCCAGTACCTCCGCCGACTCCGAACAAGCTCCTCGAAGCCTCAAGAGCAAGATGCGTAAATTGAAGAAATCTTCGCTCGGATGGATAGATATCTCTACGAGAGGAGAGGAAGCTAGACAGATAGAGGCCGCCAGAAGAGGATACATTTGGCGGACCTTGAGGCACTCGGGAAGCGTATTCGAACAAGAGGCCGAGCCGAGAGTTCCTTCGAAAGCCGACATTCCTTATCGATACGGAAGGTTCGGGAAGCCAAACGATCGAAAACACATAGATGGCCGAGATCGGACGAATGGATGCCTATTCGGTTCAATCGAGAGATGGGAATCGGCCAAGATAGAGTTTATCAAAAGAAATTATTTACGGCGATTACGGCTCGAAATGTCTAAGGCCGATGCCTATGTCGAGTGGATGACCATTACGAACCCGATCTTTACCCATATATGCACAGAGCAAGAATGCGAAGGGGTAGTAGTAAGCGTTCTCGAAGCAAGGATCATTCCTCCACCCGGAAGACAAGACGACTCGAGACATCTCGGAATGATTGAACAAGAAGTGAAGAATGCTGCGTTGAACAGAGGTCTAGAACAAGATGAACCAGCAGACTTCGCCGAATACCTGAAGCTGAGGAAGAACACGTTCAGAATGTATGGAGTCCCACTGCCTGAAGATAAATCCCAAGGTTTCATGAATAGGATTCAGCAGTTTAAGGGCTCTCCTTCTTAGTTCTCCTTTTAGCTTAGCAAGATTTGTAATGTACTGAACTGTTTATCATATATATACAAATCTTCTTTTGGCTCTGACAACTACTTGTTGTCTAAATAGCCGTGTTTTCTTTATGCTTTAACACTCAGAATCACTGAAGTGATTACTAACACACACACACTTTGTTTATTTACTTGTCAGTTTTCTCGGTTAGATCTCTGATCGACTAGACTTTCATAGAGTTATTATTTCTCTTAAGGGGAAATTGTTGCATGGGGGAAATTATTGTAAAGGGGGAAATGGTTCTGCCTTGTCTCCCTCAGTAGTCTAGCACTTACCAGACAACTCCACTGATCCTACTTGTAATATTTGTAAGGAGCTCTGTTTCTGAGTAAGTTAGTGTTTAGCATAGTTGATAGGACATAGATGATAGGTTTTGGCATCATCAATTAGGGGGAAACTGTTGGGTGATGATTCCATCCTCAGCACTGTTTCACTCAGTGGGAAATGATTCGGTCTTAGACACTGATCTTAAGCTCAGTAGCCTTGTGCTCTGTACTTGTCTGAAGATTTGAAGATCCCAAAACCCTATCTGAATGATGAACCATTCCCTTGTATCTGTTTTGTCTCTGAGGTTTCGGTACTCGGTAGACACTCTGCTCCGGTCAAGGCGCTCGCAGCTTATCCGCCTCGGCACCGGTGCAAGGATGACATCGAGAGAGTCGGTTGAACCGAACTCGGCGAGAGTAGTTCACTGGACTCAGAGCTGATCTTCAGTAGACTTATCTCAGCAGTCTATCTACTGAATACAAGGTCAGACTCAGCAATGGCAGATAGTCTTCAGGACTGTCAAAATCTTTTGAAAGACAATCAGCATTGTCATGTACGAGGAAGAGAGAAGTCAGCTTCAGTTTGTCTCGAAGTCTGTGCTGTCTCAACCACTCCATCCACCTCGACGAATGACAAGCATACACGTGTCTTCTCACCTGCTAAAGCTGCAGTCAACCTTTTACCTAAAAAGGTGGGAAAGTACACTGTTACCTACACCAAAAGAGCCGTTTGCTACCAAAAAGAGAGAGAGAGAAGAAGATCGTCTCCAACGGATCTATTTCAATCTCTGCTCTATAAATAGAGGGATCATTCACGATTTGAAGCTCACCATGAAGCTAAGAACACGAGAGAGCGCGAAAAAGAGCGAATTCCAAAGAACAAAGTCTTAGCAAGAACTTGAAGAACAATCTCCGGCGAAAGACTACATTCTAGCTCATAGGGAATCAAGCTAAACCGATATATAAAGCCTCTAGTATCCAATCGACGTTACAGAACTTATAGCTTACCTTCAGCTGTTCGTCGATCTAGAAGCTACTCTCTCATATTCCCTATCCCTCTAACCCTAAGCTCAACTGTTCTGTTCTTATCCATAGCTTAGACGAAGGAGTTCACATTTGAACCCAATCCTTATTGTATAAGGACTCCTTCACTGTTGGAGAAGTTTGTCAAACACTTTAAGTTTGATAGTGTTGTAAACTGAGACTTGGATCAGTATAAAAACCAAGACGCGGCTTTGCCCAGTGTGCAAGCTGACTGAGACTAACTCAGGATAATAAATAGCCTCCTGATCATTCGGGACAGTGGACGTAGGATTTGAGCGATATCCGAACCACTTTAAAAATCCTGTGTCTCTTATTGCTTTCTTAAGCGTTGCATTGATTTTACTATTCATACCGAACATCATATTTAAAATCAATCAAGCTGTCTCAAAGATACCTGAACTTTTAATCTACTGAACTGAGACTTAAAACGTTTTCTCACAAAAACTGATTTGGGCCTACACTATTCCGCGCACTGAACTCTTACTGTGGATACTGAATTCTGACCTAGTTAGTTAGCAGATCTCAGCTGAGTCAGTACTCTTAGCCTTTAACTCGATTCGTAACGGTGGTCCGGGTGCCCGCCGAATTTCGTTTCGGACACCATCCTGAATAGTACTGTTCGAGTTCGAAGTTGAGAAATCGAATCAGGTGTATTCACCCCCCCCCCTCTACACCTGACCGTACACTCGGGACCAGCATACATAATTTAGTATTTATAAAAAAAATACATTCTAGACAATAAATCAAAGAATAGTTCAATTTGTTTTACTTAACTGTGCATTTCCATATACATAATTGTGCAGAATTTATCATTGTGTTCTAACAAAGAAAAAACCTAATTGATTCCATAAAAGATCCATTCTTACACAGAAAAAACACTAATTGTATATTCAATTTCATAATATGTCAAAAAAATAATAAAACCACCGTTAAAGATTCGTCAAAAAAAAAAAAAAAAACTCACAGATTGATTCTGAATTCTCTCAGAAACGCGAAATATTCCGGCCAGAAGTGGTTGACAAAAACCAGAAAGCAAATCGCAAAATAGTCCGTCCGAAAGTGGATGAGAAAAACCAGAAGACAAATCGCAAACTAGAATGGCCGAAAGGGGAAAAAATCAGAAGGCAAATATCGAACAACAATGGCCAAAAGGGGGTTGCGAAACCAAAAGTCAAATAGCGAAATAGTGAGCGGAAGTTTTTTCTTTATAAACTAGATTAGGTTTTTTTTTAAAATGACTTTAATACCCTTTGTGCAAATTTTATAAGTAAATGGTGCATTTCGGGGAAAAAAATTTAAAACGAATATGATCCATCAATTTACATAATCTAAAGGTTGATGATTGTTCTTATTTCTCACTCTAAGGGGTGTTCCTATTGGAACCCTCCCCTATATATATATATATATATATTGTATATACTATTACTTGATAATAGAAAACCACAAATTTATGATGTTGAACATTTCAAATACAAATTGTACCACAAAGCAAACCAACTGACATACTCATTTAATAAAATAAAATACGTATTTTTGAAGAAAAAAATGGGGCAAATTGACATAAATGGTTCCCAATGTTTGCATGTTTGGATGAATTGACCTCTAATAATTGCTAGTTTGAATAAATTGGTCATTCCGTTAACATTTTCGTCAGTTGACCGTTAGTCAACGATTTTTAAAAAATAATAATAAATAATCCATGGGCATTATGGGAATAAAATTTATAGGGACCAATTTATCCAATATTTGTAAATTTTCTGAATTTACCACATAGAGTTAAAAATACAAAATCAAGATAAATTACCGAAGTAAAATTTCCTCCCGCCACCAGAACGTTTATTCTCGGGACCAACAGTTTTTTTTTCATCCATGACTAAGGGTTCACTGGAACCTATTAATACTATACAATTTCAATCAAGAGCTCAAAAATGGATAACAATGCATTCTACTATTAGATTCCTTCCAGAAGGCTTCTAATCCAATCCAACCAGTTATAAGGAAGTAAGTAGGATATTATGCTTATATATGTTTGTTATATTCTTGATATAGAAGAGACTTTATAAACATTATTTTGGTTGTTATTTCCTTTAGTTTCGTGCATGATGTCTTACAATCTGAGGGGAAGTTGGTTGACCGTACTACAATTTTTAAAATTCCCTTGCTAATGCCAAAAGCAAGTTTTTATTTATTGCTCAATACTTTTTTTTCTTTTTCCGAAATGAAGCTATTCATGTTAATAATGATTGATAATTTTTGCTTCTTCATAGGTTCCCCAACAGAATAATTTTTCCGAAATGAAGCTATTCATGTTAATAATGTTAATAATGATTGATAATTTTCCGAAATGAAGCTATTCATGTTAATAATGCTTCTTCATTTAATATTAACGGTTTACATTAAATACACGACATTCTATGTAAAAACATGCTGAACTCTGCAACGGGTTAAATGCATATCGTATCAAGTTATTTCTTTGGCTATATACAACTGTATTTTGACTTAGGCGGCTAATATGATCATTGCCTATTTTATAAAATCCAATCTTGGCCGTCCATCTCAAAAAGCGTATTCAAACTGAACCGTAGATAATTAACTGTTTATCTTCTCTACCATATATATATATATATACGTTCAAAAGTTTGAAACCGCCATTTCTACTCTGCAAATTTCGAACCCTAGTTTTTCTGAGATAAATCCTCCCTCTTTACAAAACTCTTTTCCAAAACTTCTTAGAAAAATCTTTGGTAAATTTCAATGATCATTCAGTATCTTATACGCTAATATTTTTTTCCTTTATTGGATACTGATCTATTGTGTTTGCAGATTACAGAATATGACAGGAACTACAGTAGTCATCCCTGCCGATATGCAAGAGATCCTCGAGAAGGATCGAGTATGGTGCGAACCCATGATGGAGTTCGACGTATGTGAGCTTGATTATATGGAGGAGGTCTTCTACGCCCTCAGAGAAACAGGGCTTGAAGGATTCCTGACGCGGAAGCCATCATTCTTCCTTCCATGACAGATAGCTGAGCTCTATCTGAACTCTGAATCAGTAGAGGGAGATATTCGTTGCCGATTCGTGGTTCATTCTATTAGCCATCCCTCCAGTGCTATTACAGTGATAAAACAGATGTCAATCAGAGAAGCCCTCCAGAGAAGCTTAAAACTGCCTAACGAAGGATTCACCACAGTGTCCTATAAAGATGATCTGATGGATGAATATCTGTCTGAGTTTTGTGGGAAGCCGACTACGTTCAGAGCTGCCTTTCCGAAGAATGCCATGCACCCTCAGTACAGAGCACTGGCGTATATAGTGACTCAGCTGCTGACTAGTCAGGTCGGGTCTTTCGATCAAGTGTCCAGGCCAAAGCTTCAGCTCATGATGGCCATACACGATCGAGCAAGGATAAATTAGACTAAATTCTTCCTCAAGGAATTCATGACGCAATCAGCAAAGTTCGATAAGACATCCAAGCATCTGAGCGTCAAAGGAAAATTATTATATGGACTGAAGCTGTCAGTCATGATTGAAGATTTCTGCGGATCGGACAACATTACATTTGCTGACAAGCAATACTTCAATCCAAAGAAAGTTCGATTCCAGAGCAGGGCAGCGGCCCTTCAGCAGATAGGATCAGGGCTTGCTGATCCCAGGTCCGGAACTCAGAAGACCTCTACACCAACCAAGAAGAGGTCCCCTCCCAAGTCTACTCCTAAAACACCGACCAAGAGGCTGAAGAAAGTCAGTGAGGTCGTGCCGGAGGTGGAGCCAGAGGCAGTAATTGCTGAGCCTCCCCTGCAACTGAGGGATGAATCTGAGTCATCCGAGAAGACACCGTCAGTGGAGAAGGCAGTCTCCACTGAGCGTGATGAAACATTGGACCAAGGGGTCCAAGCTGAATCCGTACAAACACTCTACAACCCCTTGGACGTTCCACCACTCAGCAACATACCATCTGCTGAGAAGCAGCCGTCTCCAATAGATGTAGAAGATTCGGAGACAGCTTCTGAGTCAGAATCAATCGGGATTGAGGCCTCAGTTCTCCAATCACGAGCCTCCCGAGAGATTGCTGAACGGATCCCAGAGATAGCCGGCCACAATAATCTGGTCATATTAGCAAGGCAGGCTAGGCTCTACATGCTGATCCGGTTCCAGGAGTGGCACAATCTGAACCGACTCATCAAGCACCACTCCTGCGAACAGCTCCATGAGGAGGAGCTGATCATAAGGGGGAAGATTGGCTACTCAGAGCCATCAGATGTTTGCTCCCTTGAAGATCTGAGCGCTGCGATGCTCGCCATGCTGAACGACAGACAACCCGTCTCAGCATCAGCACCCTCAGATGGGTCTGACCCCGATGGTCAGGACACACCCCGTGATTCAGGCCCTAAGAAGCCTGATGAGGGATCTCAACTGGACAAGGATGCTCCCACATCCATTGCTGAACCACCGCTCAGCATCCTTGGTCCAGGTCAGTCGGCGGCTGGTACTTCGAAGGCAGCTGAACCATCTCAGCTGCTACTCGAATCTGGCTTCGAAGTAGCGCCCAGCCCGAAGAGCCAACGTTCGAAGTCAGTGTCCAGGGCACTAAGGAGTCAAGGAACTCAGAACCGACTCCTTGCCCGCGCCGTCCACAAGACGTGGAGGCAGACCACTCAGGCCCACAACGCAGAGATAAAGGGGCTCAGGACAACCATCCAGAACACGCCTGCCCCTGACTTCTCCACCATCCTTACTGATGCGCTAGCCACCCAGAAGGCTGACTTCGATGAACAACTGAAGACGATTCAGGCTGGCCAAGCTCAACTTCTAGAAGATTATAAGGCCGCTCAGAAAGCTCATACTGAATCTGTCTCCTCCATCTCTTAAGCCTCAGACCTCAGGCTCCAAACCATTCAGAAGGCGATCGAAGAGAGCGTGGAAAAATAGTTGAAAGAATTCCAGACAGCAGCAGATGCCTCCCACAAGAAGTACAGTGAGCAACTTACTGAGGAGAGGAATGAGCTGCACGAGAGACTGACTAAGCTGCAATATGCCTTAGACGATCTGGCAACAACTTATAAGAGTCTGGACAAGAAGGTATCAGTTCCCACCCCGAGCCTATTTGCTGATGCCAAAAAGGGGGAAGGAAAAGGGAAGATACCGGAAGGTAAAGGACAAGTACAGAAGGTAACAAAAGGAGTGAGATCAGTGGCAGGGGCAACTCAGACTCAGATAACTGCTCCCGCTGGACCTTCCACTCAGACTGGCGAGGCCCAGGGTGTCTCAGCAGCAGGCGATGTAGTGTCTGCTGAGACCGGCCCAAGCGGCTCAGGACCAAAGAAGTGGCTACTCAAGCAACCCAAACACCTTCTGACATAATCAAGGAGGTTTCTGAGTATGTTGACGAGGAGTCTGAAGAGGAAGAGGTTCCTCTGCCTCCTCCAGTTGCCGGAAAAGGCAAGAAAATTCTGACGCTTCCTACCCCTCCTTCTAAAAATAAAGGACCCAAGAGGTATGTTACTCCGGAGGAGGAAGCCCAGATAGCTACTGATGAGAAACTGGCAAGAGAAATTGCTGAGGCTGAGGCTGCAAATAAGCCTAAGAAGAAGCCAGTCAAAGGCAAGACAAAGGCTCCAGCAGGAGGAAAGAAAACTGGACCTAGGCTGCCTCCCAGAACTCTAAAACTCAGTGATGAGGCAGATATGGAAAAGGAGAAGGAGCAGCAGCAGCAGCAGACTACTGGTCAGCCTACTTCGAAAGAAAAATCAACCACACCTGCTGATTCAGAAGAAGAGCCTCACATACCCTCCTATGTCCCTTCTAAGGAACAGGATCTTGAGATGTAGGAAATATGGGCTCAGATGGAGAGGTATTTGTATATAGGAGAAGAAGCAAGACAGATAGAAGCAGCTCGAGAAAGGCTCAGATTAGCAGACCTTGAAGCTCTGAGGCTGAAAGCTGAAAAAGAAGCGAGTCAGAGGATTCCTGAGAAAGCTAACATTCCATACAGATACAGAAGGTTCAGGAAGCCTACTGATCTCAAAATTCACAGATGGCCAAGATTTGATGAATGGATGCCTTGGGAGAGAACTCAACGGTGGGAGACACTGAAGGCTGATTTCATTAAGAGAAATTATTTCTGGAGGTACTGGCCTGAGAAGCATAAGTCTGTCGCCTTTGTTGAATGGCTCATGAGGGCAGACATAGAGATATTTGCCAGAGTTCAGAAGGCCGTAAAAGACAAGGTAGATGTCAGAGTACCAGGTCCAAGAATCATGTCGCCCCCACTGAAACTAGATGGCTCCGTTCACTATGGAGTTATTGAGAAAGAGATCAAGGATGCTGCTAAAGTCAAATGCCTAGATGAAGATGATCCAGCTGACTTTGCAGAGATACTGAAGCTGAGGAAGATCACCTACAGGATGTATGGACTGCCTCTTCCTGAATCCAAATCAAAGGACTTCAAAGACAGGATTAACCAGTTCAGATGATGATTAGCTTCTGTTTCTTTGTATCTTCTTTTCTGTCCCTTTTAGTATAGCAGATGATGTACTTGTACTGAACTTCTTCAATCTATAAAACATCTCTGTTATTGGCCTTGACAATTCCTTATTGTCTATATGGCCTTGTTTGTTTTCATGCTTAACACTCAGAATCACTGAAGTGATTACTGACTCACATACTCACTGTCCTTATATTCTGTCAGTGTTACTTAGTCAGATTCTGTTAGTTTGCATAGTTGGGGGAAAATGTTGTTAGACAGGGGGAAATTGCTGACTAGATTCTGTATAGGTTCTGATATTTCTGCCCTGATTCCCTCAGTACTCTAGGACTTGAAGAACAACTTCACTGACTCTACTTGTAATATTTGTAAGGAGCTTTGTTTCTAATAAGTCATAGTGTAAAGTTTTGGCATCATCAAATAGGGGTAAAATGTTGGGAGATGATTCAGTCTTCTCACAATCAGTTGATACATAACTCAGTAGCCCTGTGCTCTGAATACTTACTGAAGATTTGAAGATCCCAAAACCCTATCTTGACTGATGAACCATTCAGTTGTAACCTGTTTTGTTCTGTCTCTGAGGTTTCAGAATCAGTAGACACTCTGCATCTGGTTCAGGCGCTCAGTAGATTACCTGCCTCCGTACCAGAAGTAGAAGACTCAGTGATACTTGGACTCGGCGAGAGCAAAGATATGCGAAAGGAGTCAGTGGAACTGAAGTCAGCAGGAGTAGTTCACTTAACTCAGAGCTGATCTTCAGTAGAGCCGACTCAGCAGGAGCATGCTACTGAACAGAGATCTGACTCAACAACGGTTGGACAGTCTTCTGACTGTCAGATTCTCTAAAAGTTAAATCAGTAGAGTCAATACGAGGAAGGGAGAAGTCAGCTTCAGATCTCCTTGAAGTCTGTTCTGTCTCACCTACTTTCCTGAACCTCGACCAATGACAAGCAGCCACCAGTCCTATATCTGTTAAAGCTGCAAGTCAACAACTTTCCAGAAATAGAGGGAAAGGACACTGCAACCATACTTTGAAAGAGCCGTTAGCTACCCAAAAGAGAGAGACAAAGGATCGTCGTCTTCAACGGATCTATCCTCATCTCTACTCTATAAATAGAGGGATAAAATCAAATTGAAGCTCACGAGCAACCAACGCGCGAAACCTTCGATACACGAACACACAAGCGAGATCAGAGCATTCAAAGAGCAACTCATAAATGCCTTAAGTCTTCAGCAAGTAGTTCGAAGAAACAATCTCCGGCGAAAGACTACATATCTGCTCATAGGGAACCAAGCTGAATCAGAATTACACAGCCTCTAGTATCCAAAGCGACTGAACACGAACCCGAGTTTATACTTAGCCGTTCGTCGCTCTAGAAGCCACTTTCTCGTTCCCTGTCCCTCTAACCTAAGCTCAGTTGTTCATATCTATAGCTTAGACGAAGGAGTTCATAGTCGAACTGATCCTTATTGTAAAGGACTCCTTCATAGTTGGAGAGTTTTTCAAACACTTAGTTTGATACCCTGTAAACTGAGACTTGCTCAGTATAAATCTCAAGACCAGTGTTTGTCCAGTGTACAAACCGACTGAGACTATTTCAGTATAATACATAGCCTCCTGATCTTTCGGGACAGTGGACGTAGGATCGTTGGATCCGAACCACTTTAAAATCGCTTGTGTTCTGTGTTCATTATTTACTGTTGCATTGATTTACTGTGCGTACTGAAAATTATCTTTAAAATCATTCAACTGAGTTTCAACAAGCTTAATCGACTACACTAATATACTGAAAACTGTTTTGCCAAAAACGTTTTCCTAACTCAACTGAATTTGGGCCTAAACATTTCCGCACTACTGAACTCTATCTGAACGGTACTGAATTCTGAGTCTAGTCAGCTAGCAGGCCTCAGTAAAGTCAGTCACTCTGCCACGCGATTGAGAACAACTTATTTGGTCTGCTGAACTCGTTCAGTACGACACTCTCCTGAAAATGACTGTTCGCGTTTTAAGTTGATAAATTGGTTTTCAGGTATATTCACCTCCTCTCTACACCTGAACGTTACTCTCGGGACCAACATTATTAAAATTAAATTTTCTCAACTTTAAATAAAAATAAATGAACACTTACAATACGCATGCGTAAATACATCCTTACTAAAAGAATAAGAAATCGAAATAATAATGAAAGTAAAATGCACGATCCTGCAGCAAAGCAAGGCGGTCAAAATCTCCGTGTCTTCTCCACTTTCTCTCTCATCTTACAAATTCTTATGGTTGATCATCTCACCTGCTCTGACCAGTTTTCATTAAACAAATACTTATTATTTTCATCTATATTTTATAGATTATATAAATAAAAATAAACTTGAATAATTTTTAATTAATTGAGAAAAAATTATACATATTTATACAGAATAATTTAAATATTATTCTTTAAGATGTAGGAATATACTTAGTTCCTTATTGATACGAAAACAGAAATTAATTTGAATGATTCAATTTGTAGAGGAATATGGACCAAAATTTGTTGGGGGTGATGCTTCAATGGATTTCCACGAATCTGGTATGTGGGTCCCAGCAGCTGAGATACCATCTTTCTCCAACCAACTAAGACGTGCCGCTTTCCATTCTTCCCTGAATCTTCAATCTAATTACGGTCGATAAATACATTTACTGTGACGAATTATAGCTTATTTGATTTCGATTAACCTCTTCCGTTTCTTCCCTCTTCTACTACTCCGTTCTTGACCAGCTTTCAGCTCCCCCCCCCTCCCCTCCCCCCTCTCTCTCTCTCTTTGTGGGTGGTTTTCCATGAATTGTTCACCTACACAGAAATATATGCACAAGAGAGAGAGCCCCATGTCTCCTAGCAACTCCACCTGCGTACGTTTTTTGCCCCCGTATTTGGATTATTGATTGTTAGGGCGATTAGAGTTTCCGTTTTAGTTGACTTGTTTACTGCTGAATTCTCGATTCTTTTATTGCATCTTTCAATTCTGCTTGCATCTTGAAACGTCGCTTGCTTATTGCATGATTGCTTATTTGGAATTTTTCTCCTTGCCTGGGAGATGTAGTCTTCAGTATTTTATAGGCTAATAAAATTTATTGGTGAATGTCTCTAGTTAGTTCACGATGAACTTAAATGTGTTGTAGTATCATCATATTTAATCAGGCTGCTGTTGACTCCGCTGCTGCAAAAATAAATCTTTCCATCAATGGTGCAAGCAATCCTTCTGAAATAATAAAATTAGCAGATCAGAGTTGAGAGATTAGTGATCGTTATGAAATTTGTGAATTAAGCAGTATGCGTTATTTTGGTTGTCTGCAACTTCAATCTGATAACTATCTGCCTATGGTATTTCTTTGCTTCAAAAGTCGCTCCAATCATGATTTATGACCAAATAATTCCAACTCCACAAAGAAAAAAGAAAGCCTAAATATCCGAGGCCCAATTTACTTTTCTAAATAGGGCAATGGAAGCATGCTACCGGAAGACAATGGCTTTCTCAATTCCACTTCAGTGCTGAGCTCTGAAAAGTCTATAGAGGAACTTATTCAACAGCCTCCTCTCCAAGGGATTGATGATAACCTGGTTGAGTTTTCTGAGGCTTTGAGAAGTGAGTCTTCAGATTTTTCATTTATGTAAATACTATTTATGTGCTATGCTCCATACCCACTATCGAAAATGTTATATAGAATTGATTAAATGTGGTTTTAGCTGTTGCGAAGGCGCTAAGAAGGGTCACAGAAGGTAAGGCTTCTGCTCAAGCTGAGGCTGCTGAATGGAAGCGTAAATATGAACTTGCAAGGGCACATAATCTGCAGTTGGAGCAGAAAGGTTATTTTCAAGCTGCATGATTAAGTATTGTTGGAATATTGTCTCATAATATGAAATTCTTCCATGATGCAATGCTCGTATGTTGTCTGTCTCATTTTGTAATTGGAGCATGGATGTATTGGCAACCTATTTTTTTCATTATTTTGACATGCATTTAAGATATTTTTTGAATTGGCCTTTTCCGCTGAAGATTCAATATGACAGGCTAAGAATATAAAAAAATTAGTTTGGATTTTGGAGGTTGGAGGTTGGAATTCTTCGGCTTCTATTCATCACTTGCTCCAATTTCCCTATGAAGAGCATTATTGTCTATCAGTTCGAATATCTGTGTCATTTTGAATCTTATTGACTAAACATTGTTTATATATTTATCTGGGGCCCAAATTTTTGTATCCGAATCTCATTATATTTAAGTATTTGGCATTTGCTGTCTGAGGTGTGACAATTTAAAAATTGGTATTAAAAAGCTGAAAAAAGATTGGCTAGGTTCTCTTTACTCAGGACATTGGCTTGGATTAATTTAGAATATAACTTGATTGATCACTGTTTTACCTAATAATCTTATTTATTTAATTACTTCATTTATCCATTTAGCTTGAGTTTTTACTAATGAGCGATACTCACCATAGGAGATGTGGTTAGGTTCTTGCCTAGCTATGATCTGGTGCCGATCAACCTATTAATAAGAATATGAGTGCTAGAGCTGCCTCATATATATTAATCCTAATCTTGAAAGAATAAATGTTTCTTACATTGTGATTCAAATGTAGCCCACTTTTATGCCTTTTAGTAATATTGGGGGAGTTTGTTGCCATCCCATCCATAGTTTGCAGTTACGATCACAGAATAATGTAGAAGAGTTCAAAACTTGATTTTTATGGTTTCAATTTGAGGAACTAGATGAGATTAATTTTTCATTTTAAGTTGGGGCTCTTTAAAGCTGAGTCTTCTGCAGATCCATCATGGCATCTTTGTTGGAGAACACATCTTAACTTCAGTTGCAAGTCATCTCAATGTCAAAAGATAATAGTATCATGTAGTCCCTCTGTCCCATTGAAGTTGCCCAGTATACCTTTTCGGGCCTTCCCATTTAAGTTGAGCAGTTTCCTTTTTTCGTAAGTTATTACACACACTTTATTTGAGGGACCCGCAACTTTATACAACTCTACACGCAACAAACAACTCTCCTTAAAAACCGCGCCGAAAAGAAAGTGGACAACTTCAATGGGACGAAGGGAGTATCAGTTAAAAAAAACAAAAATTGATGATGAAATTGTTAAATTAATAGCACAATTAAATTTCAAAAAGACATAAGGTGGTGATTTTTTTGTCTGCATTAGCTCAAGCTGATCTTTGCTGTGGGTTAGAATCTAACAAATCATGCACAAATGAGGGAAGCAGCAGATTATTGTATGATTTGATATATTCACAGGAATGAATAATATATTTTTACATTTTCTACTTCTTATTCAATGTTCATACCAGGTCCACAGTTATTTATTATCTCCTCAGATTTGTCAAATGTATGACTTGATCACTCAAATTTCCATGTTCGTTAAACATATAGAAATAATTAAATGGGCCCATTACAAGGTCCCTATTCCAACCTTTTGAAGAGATGTTGCAATCTTCTTGAAGATATGAAGAAATTCCAGTATTCGGTACTGTTTCTTTTTAACTAGATGGTTCTTTTTATCTGAATTTCTGCATGCTTGTCAGTGCTGTCATTTGGAGGTCAATCCAGTGAGCCAAATATTGAGAGAGCCAGAAACTTGGAAAGTCACATTGCGTTATCTGATGAAAATAATGATCAATGTGAGTTATGTAGTGGGAAAAATGATATTTGCTCACACGAGGTTCTTCAAGATGGTGGACCTGATTCTGAGTCTTCTCCTGCTTCAAGTAAGATGATAAGGAAGGTGAGTCATTGTGTCCTCAGTTTTATGAGAAGCTACATTTCTGTTTGACTATACACTTTTAGAAACAAATGTTCTTTACTTGCATTGTGAAATACATAGGTTGAAAAGGTTTCTTTATATAAAGAAAAAAAGAGATAATAAGTAAAAGTGAGATAATCTGAAATTGAAGTATGGGAAGGACACTAGAAATTTATGCATCTCAATTCTCTGGTATTATTGCAAATCATCATTCATGAGTTGGAACCGACGTAAACCAGTAAGTATAAAAGTTACCTCATCTTCAAATGACTATGGTTCTTTTTGCTGACGGACCTGGCTCAGTTGTGTATACTTATGTTACACCCGATGTTTTCTGTTAGCCGGATCATAAGTATGTATGTTGGTTCACACTTGACAAAACAAAATTGCAATGTAACTTGACGTTTTTGGCTTTTGGTTGCAGGCATCATTTAAGCTATCATGGCACTGCAAGGGTGAAAAATCTGATCGACACAAACACGATGTTGTGTCTTTTGAAAAGGGTAATATAACAACTGCGGAGCGCAGCAGTAAACAGGTAATGCTTGTGTCATGTGCAACTTGATATGCAATCTCCTCAGATTTCCCTGTCTAAAATGTAAGTTTGCCTGACTATCAATTATAAGTATTATATGATAACATTAATCATTTTCATTCCAGATTTCCTTGAAGTGGGAATCCCCGCCACGAACTGTGCTTATACTGACAAAACCAAATTCTGTCTCTGTCAAAATCCTATGTTCCGAAATGGTCAGGTAGGATTCCCTCACATCTTTATCATTATACTGCCTGTTTGGCTCGTTAGTTTTTTGCACTGTGCCGGTTGCTTAGAAAATCTTATATGTGATAACATGTACAAATCTGTGCTTTATGTACGAGGCTGACTGGTTTCTGATAGGTGATAGCTGATGTATTTAGAATAATACTGAGCAAACGACCGTGCACAAATATGTATCATTTTGATCCACTCCTACCTTTGAAAATTTGTATGTAAGGGTTGCTAGAATATTTCTTACTGTGTTGTGTATAACTTCTAGTATGTTATTGTGGTAATGCTGTGTGATCTGCTTTAGTAGCTTTTTGTACATGGAGTTCATCTTATTGGGGTAAGCACGTTACCAGGACTATATTTTTGTCAATTCTGCTGTCCTAGCTATTATTTTCCACGGTGGCAAGAGTCGATGTTTGACTTTTATCTGATAAGTTCAGTTACTGCATAATGTTTGCTAAGAAGTTTAAAGAAGTTGGTTGAAGAACGAAATTGTGGTTTAAGGGGTGCATTAATATATCAGTTTCTTGCTGACTTGAGCATATACTTCTTAGAGGAAATATGCATCGGAAAATAGTGAAGAATCAGACTACTGTATTAACTGCTTGTGAACACTACTATGCATAATGTATGCAGACACACCCTGCTAAGTGGGTTAGTCTTAGTAAGTTTTTGCTTATTTCTCGTAATAAAAATAAAAGCAGGCTGTTATGGGGCAATTTTTTATCCATATGGTGCATTATTCCAATGATTGAGTATGGTACCTTCTGATGGTTTTGCTAACTCATAATAGGTTTCTTGTGCTATTGCTTTTCTGTTTCCTACAAAACATTTTTCAGATCTTCTTTAGAGATAAAAATAAATTGAGAAAGTTCAAGATACAAATAATTTCTGTGGTTAGCTATTTCCTCTACAATCTGTTACTCCTCCAGTTTTGTATTCTAATCATTACAATGAATGCTTCTGCCTTGTTCTTTGGTATCATTTTCTGTGTCTGACTTTGTCTTCTTTTAATACCTTCTCTGTATTAATGTATAATACTATTATTCTCTTCCATACTAGTTGAAGCAATGATGCCCTATCATGGCCTTCTACTATGTTATTTCTTGATAAGTTATGAATACTTTGAAAGTAGAGAATTCTTCACCTTTAATGCAGATGGTTGAAAGAGCAGAAGAAATTGAATATATTTGTGGAGCCACGAGTGAAGTCTGAGCTTCTGACAGAATCATCATACTATAACATTGTACAGACCTGGCTAGATGGTCAGCTAATATTTCCTTTTATAGTTTCTTCTAAAGTACGATACTTTTTAATTCCCTTTATACCACTCTAGTTCCTTTGGGTTTTAGTCGACAATCTAACAGATCCTGATTTCTTCAGACAGTTTCAGTCATTTTATTTTCTTTATGTTATCTGTTAATAGTATATCTTTTATTAATCTTCAGCATGGCATTCAGAAGATGTGATGAAGTTTCCCACTTCGTGTTTTCTCCAATGTGAAGTAGGAAGTATATTTATAAGGATCAATTCTTTCATATATTGGGAAGTAAATTTAATGTGCTGATGAAGCTAAAGTCTGTGTCAAGGAAAAATCTGTCATTAAACTAGAAAAGATAAGTAGTTCTGTAGACCATTAAGTAACTCGAGGAGATTACAGTTGGTATGTTTGTAGTTATTTCCTTTAAAGGAAGTTTCTAATAAGTTCTACAATATCTGAGGTTGCAGTTTCTTTTGTTTTTTCATCTTTCTAATGCACTGGTAAATGAGATGAGCTCCTGTATGCAAGCTTTGTTTCGTCATTAGTACATTAAATATCCTCCATGGTGGCAGTATTTATTCTCCATTAGTTATGCACGAAGTGATCCCATAGACTTCTGATTGTTCTTCCTTCCGCAGACAAAGATGTGCTGACCCTGCATACAAAGGTTGATCTCATTGTAACCCTTGGTGGGGATGGAACCGTCCTATGGGTATGTTTCTTCTTCATCTTCTTAATTGAGTCAGTAGGCTTTTGGTTTGCTGCTTTCTTTAATAAAGTTGCTTCACGATTCTTCAGAAAATGTAATTAGTTCATATCAGAACAGAAACCAGGCCCTAAAAAATGTGATTTGCCCAAGCTCCATTAAACAACAAAAGACTAGAGCGAAGGTGGATAAAAACTATAAGATATACTTAACTTTCATTATGCCATCATTAATTCGTTCAGATTTATTAATTCTTTTGTGGAAAGAAGTTGATAAGTAGTGGCGTCGGCCTCCACTATTTCCATTCCATGTTGCCTCTGAAGCTGAGCCATAACTATTTGTACTGACAATAGTTAAGATAATTCTGTATCTAATATATATGTATATAAATATATAATTGTAAAGATAATTTCTTCATAAAAATTTCTAAGCTAACTTAACAAATTCCAGACTTGAATCTTCTTAACACCTCACAGATATGATTGAATAGAAAAAAAATAAAAATGAAAACAGCTATTAGCTCCACTTCGCTGTTTTTACTTTTGGAGGCTAGCTTTTAGTTGACACAAATACTTAAGCCAAAGACAAGCTAAACTCTTGTTTAGTGTCCTGTGAAATGTTAAATATATATTTTTCCAGCATCTAGATCTTAAACATCAATTCCTAAATCGTGGATATAAATCCTCAAGCAGTTATACCAAAGTCCTCTTTTTGATGGGTGAGTGGGGATCTGGCGCTTGCTGTCCAACTTCGATTAAGTTGTTGTGTGGATCATTAGTTTAATGACTTGAATGTACTAAATAACGCATGATTTTCAGAAGTATGAAAAAAAAAGAAAATTGACAGCGTGAGTTTTCTAAAGATTGCTGGTACAATTGCAACCTAGGGTTTGATCTTGGACTTTCTGATAGTCTATTTCTTTTCAATTGTTCGTAGCTGTGGTTCCCTAAACTGTACCTTGAACACGTTTGTGGTGTTCGTTTTTGGAACTGTAAACTTTAAAGATGGAATCTTGAGGTTGATGGCCAATTTTATTATTACTCATTTACTTTTTGTTCATTTACTTTTCAGGATTTAGTTAGGATACAAATTTCAATTTTGCTAATGATGACAAAGAAATATACTCATTTATGCAGGCTGCTTCTATGTTCAAAGGTCCAGTCCCTCCCATTGTGCCATTTTCTTTAGGTTCTCTTGGTTTCATGACCCCATTTCGTATCCTTTAGTTTCTAAGGGAGTTCCTTATTCTCCATATTAACTTTTTTAGCTTTGTGCACTTGCATGTTAACACATTAATGTAGTATCTTACTGAAAATTTTCCGCCTTTCCGATCCATATGTCCTTAACAAAATAATCAGATAGTGAGCATTATCGTGAGTATCTTTCTTCAGTTCTTAGTGGTCCGTTAAGTATCACATTAAGGCATAGATTGCAGTGTCATATCATCAGAGATGAGGCCAAAAGTGAATATGAGAATGAAGGCCCTATGCTAGTCCTAAATGAGGTAACAATTGACCGGGGAATTTCTTCGTTCCTCACAAATTTAGAATGCTTTTGCGACAACTCTTTTGTGACCTGCGTTCAAGGGGATGGTCTGATTTTGTCAACAACATCTGGGAGCACTGCATATTCCCTTGCTGCTGGAGGCTCTATGGTCCATCCACAGGTATGTTTGTAACTTGATCCACTACTGTACTGTCAACTAAAAATGACCCATCTAGATATGTATTTTTAATAAGTCGGCAGAGAACATTGTGATTATTTAGGAGGCGTCTAGGTTAGGTATACTGGAATCAGGTTTTGGGTATAAAGCCCATATAAGGCATTTGGATTAGGTATATCGGAATCATATTCAAAAAAATTGAGGACTTTCAAACCCCTAGTTACTGATGATTTTTGTCACAAATCCACAATTGATTCCCATTCAAGTGTATAAAAGGGGGGGGAAATCTGACATCGTTCACGGCCCTCTTGATCTGCAGTCAAATGCTCTACCACTGAGCTATGGACCCTTATTGTCTTACTCATAAAATTAATAAAGGCAATGAATATCAAGTGATGTGATAGGAGCTTAAAGCATAAAAGCCTATTATTACTTCAGCAGCAATGATCTCTGATGTTGTATCGTATAGTAGGTTGATATTAAAATGTAAAGTGAAGCGTTTGATTAAATCTTGGTTCCCAACTTGTTGACAATCCTAATTTACATGTCGATTGCTAGGATCGGACATAAGTTGTGCTATAGTTCCTAATGACGTTACCACATTTTGATGCACCATTCACAAATTACAAATAAAATTGTTAGTCATCTAGGTCTTCTCCTTGTGCTGCCAGTTTGAGAAAGGTTACTTCATACTAGGTGAAGTGTCCTACACATGTAAAAATGTGTTTATGTTCATTGTTTAATTTTATTTTCCTTGTGTGGAGGTGGATTATTACTCACTAATGAGAGTGTATATATCCTTGCCCATAAATTGAAATACTACTTTGATCATATACTCCATCCGCCTCATTATAAGTATCCTCCTTTCCTAATTGAGTTGTCACATTAAAAGTGTCCTCTTTATACAAACATGAATGTGTGGACATAAATGAATTAGCCAAAACTCAAACATATATACCAACCATTTTTTTGATCTCCGTGCTGAAAAGAAAGAGGACACCTATAATGGGACGGAGGGGGTATTATCCAACTTTACTTTGACTAAAACACCCACATGAAGACTATATGCTTTAAGATTGTATGAGATAGCTAAATTAGAGTTTAGACTAAAAACATCAATTTGCTCGTACATGAAGATTTTTGGTTCATATCTTATCAGGATCATTTTGTATGAGTATTCTCTTCTTTGGAAATACTGACCCCCTTTATATCCTTTGGAAACTACCAGACATCGAGTCAAGCTTGCTCAACTTTGTCAATATTTTGCAGGTTCCTGGAATTTTGTTTACGCCAATATGCCCACACTCTCTATCCTTTCGGCCTCTGATATTGCCTGAACATGTAACATTGAGAGTAGTGGTGCCCTTTAATAGCAGAAGCCAAGCTTGGGTGTCATTTGATGGCAAGGATAGGAAACAGTTGGCTCCCGGAGATGCACTCGTGTGCAGCATGGCCCCTTGGCCTGTCCCCACCGCATGTTCGGTCGATTCAACGAGTGATTTTCTACGCAGCATCCACGAAGGTCTTCATTGGAATTTGAGGAAAACTCAGTCCTTCGATGGACCTCACGATCCTTGACATTTTTAAAGAAAGCACATTTGTTAACATTCTTGTTTTCTACTTGCTGCAATTTGTAAAATGTGCCTAGATTTGTTTAGAACCCCCGAATAATGAGGAAGAATGAATATGAAGTGCTTGATAAGAGCGCTATTTTTTTTCTCAAAAATAGGGCTACACGTTGAATACATTAAAGGCCGGACATGGGAGACATGTAGAAAGTGATGGTTTATATTTGCGTCCTCGGCTCAAGCATTGCCAGTTCTTCTTCAGTATCATTTCCTGTCATTGCTTGCCTTTCTGCATTTCAATCCTCTTGTTCATCCTCGTGAACCTAGCATATATAGTGGAGTCCTGCAGTTATATGAGGGTTTGTTGAAATTGGACTTGGGTTGGGATCATTCCCTTAAAATTTGGAATATGTTGATTCGTTTTAATATATTTGTTTGGTTTAGTCTTCTAATTTTGGATCATTACTATACTTGATTTTTGGTTTCCTATTTTTCAAAATAGATAAATAAATTTTCTATTTTATCTATAACTTTTATAAAATATTAAAATCTCAAATACAAAATGAAAATTGGATAATGTAAAAAAAAGAGAGAGAAAACAAAAACAAGAAATAAAAAAATAAAAAAAACAAATGAATAATGAAAATAAAAATAAGAATAAAGAAAAAAAATTAAAAATTAAAAACAAAAAACGAAAAACAAAAAATGTAAAAAAGCGAATAGAAGAACACAACTATGATACTATTATTGGTCCAGAAACGAGACTTGGGGGGCAGGGGGGGATTAAGTACACATGAGTTCAAGTTTCAAACTCAAACGTGAAAGTAAGTATGATACTGAATGCTACTCATTGAATCTGAGACTAAGTTCGTTAGATAAGCTTTCTGATCGGTTAGCAGAGTGGTACCGTATACTGATTACTGTTCACTGACTCATGTCAGTTCAAAAGTAATTTAGTATAAGTAAGTGCGAAATGTGTACTCCCAACTTTTATAGCCTCGTTTGAAAAATTGTTTACATAAAATGTTCAGATTTATGCTTTTGCGTGTCTTAGGTTATACTGAAAATCAATACTTGTATGATTTTGAAGCCATTTTGATGCTGATGGTCAGTATGCAAATAAAGTAGTAAAGAACTCGCAAATTTATAGTGATTCAGATACGCAAGATCATACGCCCACTTTCTTGTATTAACAGGAGAGACGTATTTATACTGAACAAGTTCAGTCAATCTATGCATAGAACAGACTGCGACTTGGTTATAGTCTTAGGCGACTTTACAATATTAAACATGTTGGTCCCGAGATTAACGTTCAGGTGTAGAGGGGGAGGGGGGGGGTGAATACACCTGAAAACCGATTCCTCAACTTAAAACGCGAACAGTCCTTTTTAGGAGAGTGTCGTACTGAACGAGTTCAGCAGACCAGATAAGCTGTTCTGAATTGCGTGGCGGAGTGACTGACTTTACTGAGGCCTGCTAGCTGACTAGAGTCAGAATTTAGTACCGTTCAGATAAAGTTCAGTAGTGCGGAAATGTGTAGGCCCAAGTTCAGTTGAGTTAGGAAAAAGGTTTTTATCAAAATAGTTTCAGTATATTAGTGCAGTCGATTAAGCTTGCTGAAACTCAGTTGAATGATTTTAAAGATATTTTCAGTATGCACAGTAAATCAATGCAACAGTGAATAAAGAACACAGGCGATTTTTAAAGTGGTTCGGATCCAACAATCCTACGTCCACTGTCCCGAAAGATCAGGAAGCTATGTATTATACTGAGATAGTCTCAGTCGGTTTGTACACTGGACAAACACTGGTCTTGAAATTTATACTGAGCAAGTCTCAGTTTACAGGGTATCAAACTAAGTGTTTGAAAAACTCTCCAACAGTGAAGGAGTCCTTTACAATAAGGATCAGTTCGACTATGAACTCCTTCGTTTAAGCTATGAATATGAACAATTGAGCTTAGGTTAGAGGGATAGGGAACGAGAATGTGGCTTCTAGAGCGACGAACGGCTAAGTATAAACTTTGGGTTCGTGTTCAGTCGCTTGGATACTAGAGGCGGTATAATTCTGATTCACCTTGGTTCCCTATGAGCAGATATGTAGTCTTTTGCCGGAGATTGTCTCTTCGAACTACTTGCGGATGACTTAGGACATTTATGAGACGCTCTTTGAATGCACTGAGTTTGTTTGTGTGTTCGTATATACTCTTGTTCTCATGTGTGCTTCAATTTGATTTTATCCCTCTATTTATAGAGCAGAGATTATGATAGATCCGTTGGAGACGACGATCCTTTGTCTCTCTCTTTTGGGTAGCTAACGGCTCTTTCAAAGTAGAGTTGGAGTGTCCTTTCCCTCCATTTCTGGAAAGTTGTTGACTTGCAGCTTTAACAGATATAGGACAGGTGGCTGCTTGTCATTTGTCGAGGTTCAGGAAAGTTGGTGAGACAGAACAGACTTCAAGGAGATCTGAAACTGACTTCTCTCTTCCTCGTATTGACTCTGCTGATTTGACTTTTAGAGAATCTGACAGTTAGAAGACTGTCCAGCGTTGCTGAGTCTGATCTCTTATTCAGTAGCATGCTCCTGCTGAGTCGGCTCTACTGAAGATCAGCTCTGAGTTCAGTGAACTACTCCAGCTGAGTTCAGTTCTACTGACTCCTTCGATATCTTGCTCCCGCTAAGTCCAGATATACGAGTCTTCTACTTGCACCGAGGCAGGTAATCTACTGAGCGCCTGAACCAGATGCAGAGTGTCTACTAAGTCTGAAACCTCAGAGATAGAACAAAACAGGTTACAACTGAATGGTTCATCAGTCAAGATAGGGTTTTGGGATCTTCAGATCTTCATTAAGTATTCAGAGCACAGGGCTACTGAGTTATGTCTCAACTGATTGTGAGAAGACTGAATTATCTCCCAACAATTTCCCCCTATTTGATGATGCCAAAACCTAACACTATGACTTATCAGAACCAGAGCTCCTTACAAATATTACAAGTAGGATCAGTGGAGTTGTTCTTCAAGTCTTAGACTACTGAGGGAATCAGGGCAGAAATATCAGAACCTATACAGAAACTAATCAGCAATTTCCCCCTGTCTAACAACATCTTCCCCCAACTATGCAATCTATCAGAATCTGATTAAGCAAAAACTGACAAAAATATATAAGAACAGTGAGTGTGTGAGTCAGTAATCACTTTAGTGATTCTGAGTGTTGAGCATAAAAAATAAACAAGGCCATTTAGACAATAAGGAATTGTTTGGGCCAATAACAGAGATATTTTATAGATTGAAGAAGGTTCAGTACAGTTACATCATCTGCTATACTAAGAAGAGATAGAAAAGAAGTTACAAAGAAATACAGAAGCTAATCATCATCTGAACCGCTTAATCCTGTCTTTGAAGTCCTTTGATTTGGATTCAGGAAGAGGCAGTCCATACATCCGGTAGGTGATCTTCCTCAACTTCAGTATCTCAGCGAAGTCAGCTGGATCTTCTTCATCTAGGAACTTGGCTTCAGCAGCATCCTTGACTTCCTTCTCAATGACCCCATAGTGAACGGAGCCGTCTAATTTCAGTGGGGGCGGCATGATTCTTGGACCTGGTACTCTGACATCTACATTGTCTTTTACAACCTTCTGAACTCTGGCAAACATTTCTATGTCGGCCCTCATGAGCCATTCAGGAAAGGCTACAGACTTGTGCTTCTCAGCCCAGTACCTCCAGAAATAATCCCTCTTAATGAATTCAGCCTTCAGCGTCTCCCACCTTTGAGTTACCTCCCAAGGCATCCATTCATCAACTCTCGGCCATCTGTGAATTTTGAGATTAGTAGGCTTCCTGAACCTTCTGTATTTGTATGGACTGTCAGCTTTCTCAGGAATCCTCTGACTCACTTCTTGTTCAGCTTTCAGCCTTAGAGCTTCAAGGTCTGCTAATGTGAGCCTTTCTCGACCTGCTTCTATCTGTCTAGCTTCTTCTCCTCTATACAAGTACCTCTCCATCTGAGCCCATATTTCTTGCATCTCACGATCCTGTTCCTTAGAAGGGACATAGGAGGGTTTGTGAGGCTCTTCTTCTGAATCAGCAGGTGTGGTTGATTTTTCCTTCGAAGTACCCTGTTGTCCAATAGTCTGCGGCTGCTGCTCCTTCTCCTTTTCCTTGTATGCCTCATCACTGAGTTTTAGAGTTCGGGGAGGCAGTCTAGGTCCAGTCTTCTTTCCTCCTACTGGAGCCTTTGTCTTGCCTTTAGCTGGCTTCTTCTTAGGCTTATTAGCAGCTTCAGCTTCAGCAATTTCCCTTGCTAACTTCTCGTCAGCAGCTATCTGAGCTTCCTCCTCCGGAGTAACATACCTCTTGGGTCCTTTCTTCTTAGAGGGAGGGGTAGGAAACATCAGAACTTTCTTGCCTTTCCCGGCAACTGGAGGAGGTAGAGGAACCTCTTCCTCTTCTGACTCCTCATCAGCATACTCAACAACCTCTTTGATTATGTCAGAGGGTGTTTGGGTTGCCTGAGTAGCTACTTCCTTGGGTCCTGAGCCGCTTGGGCCGGTCTCAGCAGACACTACATCGCTCTTCGCCGAGACACCCCGGGCCTCGCCGGCCCGAGTAGAGGGTCCGGGCGGGAGCTTGTTCTCGAGTCTGAGTTGCCCCTGCCACTGACCTTGCTCTTTTTGGTACCTTCAGTACCAGTTCCGGTATCTTTCCTTTTTCTTCTTTTCCTTCCCCCTTTTTGGCATCAGCAAATTTGCTAGGGGGGGGACTGACACCTTTTTGTCCAGACTCTTGTAAGCTGATGCCAGATCGTCTAAGGCATTTTGCAGCTTAGTCAGCTTCTTGTGCAGCTCGTTCCTCTCCTCAGTGAGTTGATCACTGTATTTCTTGTGGGAGGCGTCTGCTGCTGGCTGGAATTCTTTCAGCTGGTGGTCCACTCTCTCTTCGATTGCCTTCTGAATTGTTTGGAGCCCGAGATCTGAGGCTTGAGAGATGGAGGTGACGGATTCAGTGTGAGCTTTATGAACGACCTTATAGTCTTCTAGAAGTTGAGCTTGGCCAGCCTGAATCGTCTTCAGCTGTTCATCAAAGTCAGCCCTCTGGGTGGCTAGCGTATTAGTAAGGATTGTGGAGAAGTCAGGGGCGGGCCGAGGTCGGATGGCTCTGAGTAGCCAATCTTCCCCCTTATTATTAGCTCCTCCTCATGGAGCTGTTCGCAGGAGTGATGAATGATAAGGCGCTTCAGATTGTGCCACTCCTGGAACCGGATCAGCATGTGGAGCCTAGCCAGCCTTGCCAATAAGACCAAATCGTTGTGGCTGGCTATCTCCGGGATCCGTTCAGTAATCTCTCGGGAGGCTCGTGATTTGAGAGCTGAGGCCTCAATCCTGATCGACTCTTATTCTGAAGCTGTCTCTGAGTCTTCTACCTCAATTGGAGACGGCTGCTTCTCAGCAGATGGTATGCTGCTGAGTGGTGGAACATCCAAGGGGCTGTCCAGTGTTTCCACAGATTCAGCTTGGACCCCTTTGTCCACTGTTTCATCACGCTCAGTGGAGACTGCCTTCTCCACCGATGGTGTTTTCTCGGATGACTCAGGTTCATCCCTCAACTGCAGAGGAGGCTCAGCAACCACTGCCTCAGGCTCTGCCTCCGGCACGACCTCACTGGCTTTCTTCAGCCTCTTGGTCGGGGTTTTAGGAGTAGACTTGGGAGGGGACCTCTTCTTGGTTGGTGTAGAAGTCTTCTGAGTCCCGAACTTAGTATCAGCGGGCCTTGATCCGATCTGCTGAAGGGCCGCTGCCCTGTTTTGGAATCGGACCTTCTTCTGGTTGAAGTACTGCTTGTCGGCGAAGGTAATGTTGTCCGTTCCACAGAAATCTTCGATCATCACGGATAGCTTCAGTCCATATAGTAGCTTTCCTTTAACGCTCAGCCGCTTGGCTGTCTTGTCGAACTTAGCTGACTGTGTCATGAATTCTTTGAGGAAGAATTCAGTCCAATTGATTTTAGCTCTGTCGTGTATGGCCATCATAAGCTGGATCTTTGGCCTGGACACTTGATCGAAGGAGCCGGCCTGACTCGTTAGCAGCTGAGTCACGACGTAGGCCAGTGCTCTGTATTGTGGAAGCATTGCATTCTTCGGGAATGCGGCTCTAAAAGTAGTCGGCTTCCCACAGAACTCTGTCAGATACTCATCCATCAGATCATCTTTGTAAGCCACTGTAGTGAATCCTTTGTTGGGCAGGTTAAAGCTTCTTTGGAGTGCTTCTCTGATGGACATCTGCTTAATTTCAATAGTGGTGCGGGAGGGAACGCCTAGTGAATGAATGATGAAGTGGCATCGGATGTCTCCCTCTACTGATTCTGAGTTCAGATAGAGCTCAACTATCTGGCGCGAAAGGAAGAACGACGACTTCCTTGTCAGAAAACCTTCAACCCCAGTTTCACGAAGGGCGTAGAAGATTTCTTCCATGTAGTCGAGGTCACATGCGTCGAACTCCATCACTGGTTCGCACCAGACCCGACCTTCTCTAGGATCTCTTGCATATATCGGCAGGAGCGACCACAGTAGTTCCTGTCATATTCTGTAATTTGCAAACACAGTAGATCAGTATCCAATAAAGTAAAAAAAATATGCGTATAAGATACTGAGTGATCATTGAAATTTATCAAAGATTTTTCTGAGAAGTTTTGAAAGATGAGTTTTGTAAAAGAGTAGGGGTTATCTCAGAAAATCTAGGGTTCGAAATATTTGCAGAGTAGAAATGGCGGTTTCAAACTTTTGAACGTATATATATATATATATATATATATATATATATATATATATATATATATATATATCTTAAGGAAGATAAACAGTTAATTATCTACGGCTTAGTTTGAACATGCTTTTTGAGATGGACGGCCAGGATTAGATTTTATAAAATAGGCAATGATCATATTAGCCGCCTAAGTCAAAATACAGTTGTATATAGCCAAAGAAGTAACTTGATACGACATGCATTAAATGCGCCGCAGAGTTCAGCATGCTTTTACATAGAATGTCGTGTATTAAATGTAAACCGTTAATATTAAATGACATTTTCTAAGGCATTGAATACGAAACTGAATCTAAGTCATAAATGCACATAACTGTTCTATTGGCTACTGAGTAGAGATACGCAAACCTGTCAGTTGAACATCGTAGTCAGCTGATACCTCGTGTAGATGGTTGCTGAGTCTCTACGTACTAATTTTACTCAGTACTGAGAGTGAACATTCCCCCTTACTGAATGCTCCTCTCCTGAATCCACTTACTGACTGGAGTCAGTAGGGTCCAACAGACCTAGCTCTACTGAAAGTTCTCTGAATCTGGCTTCAGCTAGAGGCTTGGTCAGTATATCAGCCCTTTGATGGCCAGTATGGATCTTTTCCATCCTGATATCCTTCTTTTCGACATGATCACGAATGAAGTGGTGTCTGATGTCCACGTGCTTGCATCTCGTATGAAGTACAAGATTCTAAGTGATTGCAATAGCACTGGTACTATCACAGAAGATCGGTACTTCATTCTGAATGACATCATAGTCGCGTAGCTGCTGTCTCAGCCAAAGGATTTGGGCGCAACAACTTCTTGCAGCCATGTATTCAGCTTCAGTAGTTGACGTTGCTACTGAGTTCTGTTTCTTTGAAAACCATGAGATCAACTTACTGCCAAGGAATTGACACGTTCCAGAAGTTGACTTTCGGTCAATTCTACATCCTGCATAGTCAGCATCAGAATAACCAGTTAGTTCAATATTATCATCAGCTGGATACCATAAGCCCATGTCAGGTGTTCCTCTGAGATAGCGAATAATCTTCTTTGCTGAGTCCATGTGACTCTACTTCAGATTCGCCTGAAATCGTGCGCAGACACCTACAACATAAGTTATGTTAGGACGAGTAGCTGTTAGATATAATAATGAACCAATAATAGCACAAAATTCAGTTTGGTCTACTGATACTCCCTCTTTATCAAGATCAATTTTCATATTCGTGTTCATCGGGATCTTGATTGGTTTGCCGGATGTGCAACCGAATTTCTTGATGAGGTCTCGAGTGTATTTGCCTTGATTGATGAACGTTCCCTTCTCAGATTGTTTGACTTAAAACCCGAGGAAATAGTTCATTTCTCCCATCATTGACATCTCGAACTTATCCTTCATCATTTTCTCAAATTGCTGACTCATGATGACGTTCTTCGAGCCGAAGATGATGTCATCTACATAGATCTACACAAGTAAAATGTCGTCTTCCAGTCGAATGCTGAATAATGTGTGCTCTACTGTGCCCTTCTGAAAACCTTTCTGAAGAAGAAACTCAGACAGGGTATCGTACCAAGCCCTGGGTGCTTGTTTTAACCCATACATAACCTTTTTGAGTCTGTAAACCTGATGTCCCTGCTGAAAGCCGGGAGGTTGTTCTACATAGACTTCTTCTTTCAGTACGCCGTTCAGAAACGCAGACTTCACATCCATTTGATAGACTCTGAATCTCTGATGTGTTGCGTAGGCTAGGAATAGTTTGATTGCCTCCAATCTTGCAACTGGAGCGAACGTTTCGTCGAAATCTATCCCTTCAGCTTGACAGTAGCCTTTTGCCACGAGCCTTGCTTTGTTCCTTACTATAACGTTGTTTTCATCTCGCTTGTTCTTGAAGACCCATTTGGTTCCGATCACATGTTGATGCCGGGGTTTGTCAACAAGCTCCCAAACTTCGTTTCTCGTGAACTGATTCAGCTCCTCCTGCATAGCTATGATCCAATCAGCATCCTTAAGTGCATCCTCAATTGACTGAGGTTCTTCAGTAGACAAGAAGCAGGAATATAAGGCGCTTTCTTCGTGACAGAATCTGGATCTTGTCTTTACTCTTGCTGAAGGATCTCCAATAATTAAATCAGAAGTGTGAGCATCCAGCCACGATCTACGATGTTTCAACTCTTCATCTGAAATTTGTTCAACACAGATAGTAGGTGAGTTAGACATTTCAGTTGTAC
Source organism: Lavandula angustifolia (assembly GCA_028984105.1). Taxonomy (NCBI): domain Eukaryota; kingdom Viridiplantae; phylum Streptophyta; class Magnoliopsida; order Lamiales; family Lamiaceae; genus Lavandula; species Lavandula angustifolia. Next base: position 22,244,919 of record CM054820.1, read on the forward strand.
TATTCTGAGATTGAAGCAATTCAGTTACAAGAGTATGATCTACTGAGTCACCAGGTTCAGGGGCATTTAGCTCAGGAACATCATTAGTTCCCCCTGAATTATTATCGTCAGTAGAGGTCTCAGTTACCACTTGGGTTTCTTCATCGACCTGAGTTACCTGAGATTGACTCTGTTCAGTAGAGTCAATCTATTCAGCTACTTCTGCTGCTGGCTAAGATTCAGTAGACTTGTCTTCAGTTTCTTCATCTGAATCATCATCCCAACATAGCTGGATCTTTTCAACTTTATCTCTTAAGCTCAGATCCTGTAGCTGCTTACTGATGTCCTCAGATTCAGATTTAGAGTTCCTTTTCTAGTCTTCAGTAGCAAACTCACTAAAAACAACATGAGGGCTTTCCTCCACGTAAAGGGTCCGATAGTTAAAGACTCTGAAGGCTTTGCTGACCCGGGAGTATCCTAAGAACACTCCCTGATCTGACTTGCTATCAAAAGTTTTCAGCTGATCTTTCCCATTATTGTGGATAAAGCACGAACACCCAAAAATATGGAAATAAGATAGAGAAGGCTTCCTGCCGTTCCATAGTTCATATGGTGTCCTCTTATGCTGCTTTGTCAGTAGAGATCAGTTCTGAGTGTAACATGCAGTGTCAGTAGCTTCTGCCCAGAATTTGGATGGGAGTCCTGAGTCTGCGAGTAGAGTTCTTGCTGCTTCTTTGAGTGTTCGATTCTTTCGTTCAGCAACCCCATTCTGCTGAGGGGTGCGCGCAACGGATGTCTCATGCTCTATTCCTTCGCTGCGTAACTCCTCCACCATGAAATTAAGGAACTCGGTTCCTGTCATCGAACGTATTTTGACAATTTTGGTGTTCTTCTCGACACTGAGCCTTTTCAGAAGCGTTGGTAACTCTGTTTTGACGTCAGACTTGTTGGCAATAAATAAGACCCATGTGTAGCGCGAGTAGTCATCAATGACCACTAATGCATACTTCTTGCCTCTGATCGTCACCGGAGAGACTGGACCGAACAAATCCATATGTAGCAGCTGAAGGATTCCATCAGTGGAAGGAGATGGAACAGGTGGATTTTGTTTCTTTTTTTGCTTTCCCTTAAGACATGCTTCACACTGAGTGTCTTTGCTGAATACTTCATTCAGCAGTCCTCTTGCTAGAGTGTTTCTTGCTAACTTGTTGAGCGTCTTGAAGTTGAGATGGCTGAGTCTCCTGTGCCAAAGCCAACCCGTTCTGCTGTCATTCTTCGCCAACAGACAAGCTTCAGGTTCAGCTGAGTTCCAGTCAGCTACATAGATATTCTTTTTGAGCGAACCTGACAACACTGTTTTCCCTGTAGATTTATCAATGACATCACAGAAACCAGCGTAAAAAATCACTCTATTCGAGTTATCATAAAATTGACTAACAGAGAGAAGATTATGCTGAAGTCCTTCAACATATGATACTCTTGGAACTGTTGCGGTTCCAATGCTGAGTGTTCCATAGCCTCTGGTATAGCCTTTTGCGTTGTCACCAAACTCGGTTCGGGGTCCTTCTTCAGTAGTATAATTCTTCAGTAGGTCCTTTTGGTATGTCATGTGTCTTGAGCATCCGCTGTCCACATACTTGTGCACCTGCAAAATAGAATTATATTCAGGTACCCTTTATTTTGGATTTTGGGTCCTTAAATGTTAGTTTTGGAAACCCAAATCTGTCTTACGACCCTGGTGGTCTCAGACAGTTTCTTCCCACTTTTGTCAACATATTTGACCACTGGACTGATCGATGCTGACTTCTGAGGCTTTTCATGTTCAGGAGTCCTGATCTTCTGTTGGTCCGGAGATGAGAGTCAGGTGTAGAGGGGGGGGGTGAATACACCTGAGTACTGCTCTTTTTCTCAAACCGAAGGACAACTGAGCTGTTTGGTGCGACTGATGAACAGTATCAAATAAGAACCTTCGATCGCGGGTCAGAGAGTGAGTTAACTACTGAGCTCTCCTAATGACTTTTGTCAGTCGTTGAAACTCAGTCGAAGGACCTTAGTGCGGAATAGTGTGAGGCCCGGAGATTCGTCGTTTGAAAACGTGATTTTCACAAGTCAAGTAGTTTTGGCTAGTGCACTTTTAAGAATACGTTTTATGCAAAGATATGATTTTGTAACAGTTAGTATGCAATGCAATAAAACAGTAAACAACACAAGCAATTTTTAACGTGGTTCGGATACGTAAGATCCTACGTCCACGGTCCTGCTGAACAGGAGGTCTTGTTGATTTATCTGAGCAAGCCTCAACAAGGAATCTGTGCATTGGACAGACCCTTCTAAGTTATAGTCCTTAGCGACTTTACAAATCAAACCGAGGTTGGAAGGGGAGGGGATAATCTCCAACTAGGAAGGAGTTCTTACAATAAGTACAATCACTAAAGGTGAACTCCTTCGAATTTCTAAGCTATAGATATGGCAATGAGCTTAGCTAGATAAGAGGAGTCTAAAGAACTCTTGAGAGAAGAGCTAATGATATTCTATAGGGCAAGTTCTTCGCTGGATTGATCTTGAATGTGCTAGAGTTGTTTGAAAGCTTGAGCGTTTTCCCTTGATATCCCGTGCGTGGAGCTCGGATTTTCTTCTCTATTTATAGTCGTGAAACAGGCATATGTCCGTTGGAGAAGACAATGCCACGTGTCACAAACTTCCAAAGAAAATGGCCATAAATTCGAATTGTTGTAGCAGAGTTGTTGATACTGTACATGAGAGCAGCTTTAGTTGGTCAGAGCAGATATAGCGTTGACGACTTCTCATTGGTCGAGGTTTGTGGTAGGTGAGATTGTGTCAGACATCGGAGTTGACTCTCCCTAATCCACGTATGGTCTTCTGCTGACTTTCGAAAAGATTATTAACAACTGGGTCGTTTCCTGTCGGATACAGGAGACTTGAAGCAGTCTCTGTCTTCTTCGTCTGAGTCGGCTGACAAGAGATATTCTCTTGAGTATGGTCAACTGATGATTGCGAAGGTACTGAGCTTGCATAGGGTTCTTCTGCTGATGTCTGTCAGCTGACAAGATGTCTTCTACTGAGGCGAAGATCAGCTGATGACTTAAGAATGCAAGCTCTTACACTGATGACGTGGGGTTCTGGAAGGTAACTTCGACAGAAGGTCAATCCAACATTTTACCCCGTACAGGACATAAACACAAAGATAAACAAATCAAGCCTATACATCAGCTATTCCTGTCGATACTATACTACTGATATCAGCTGGGTTTTGGGATCTTCAATTCCATAGTGAAAACTACGATTTCCCCCAATATTCTTTTACCCGATAACATGCTGAGTTTCTTCTACTGACTCATAACCCAACAAGTATAACGTCATTGTCAGAAACAAAGCCAGACTAGTTGCCAAAGGATACTGTCAAGCAGAAGGAATCGACATTGATGAAACATTCACTCCAGTCGCCAGATTGGAAGCCATTCGTCTGTTCCTAGCTTATGCAACGCATCAAAGATTCAAAGTATATCAGATGGATGTGAAGTTAGCTTTTCTGAACGGCGTACTGAAGGAAGAAGTCTATGTGGAACAACCGCCCGACTTTCAGCAGGGACATCAGGTGTATAGACTAAGGAAAGCGCTGTATGGGTTAAAGCAAGCACCCAGGGCTTGGTACGATACCCTATCAGACTTTCTACTTCAGAAAGGTTTTTAGAAGGGGATAGTAGATCACACCCTGTTCAACATAAAGTCAGGAGATGACATTCTACTGGTGCAAATCTACGTGAACGACATCATTTTCGGCTGCAGAAATGTGACTATATGTCAACAATTCGAGAAAATGATGAAGGAGAAATTCGAGATGTCCATGATGGGAGAGATAATCTATTTCCTTGGATTTCAAGTAAAACAATCACCTAAAGGAATCTTCATCAATCAAGCCAAATACACTCGAGATCTTCTCAAAAGATTCGGCTGTGACTCAAACAAGCCAGTCAAGATCCCCATGAATACGAATTTCAAAATTGATCTAGACAAAGAGGGAGTTTCTATTAAGTCTACTGATTATAGAGCCATTATTGGTTCTTTATTACATTTAACAGCAAGCAGACCTGACATAACTTATGCTGTAGGTGTATGTGCAAGATTTCAGGCGAATCCCAAGCGAAGTCATCTAGACTCAGCAAAGAAGATTCTGCGATATCTGAAAGGAACACCTGATGCAGGGTTATGGTATCCTGTTGACGATAATCTTATACTAACAGGTTATTCTGATGCTGATTATGCAGGATGCAGGATAGATCGAAAGTCAACTTCAAGAACATGTCAGTTCCTAGGTAGCAAGCTGATATCTTGGTTTTCAAAGAAACAACATTCAGTGGCAACAACTGAAGCTGAGTACATGGCTGCTGGAAGTTGCTGTGCCCAGATCCTTTGGCTTCGACAACAACTGCGAGATTATGGTATATCTCAGGATGAAGTGCCCATATACTGTGACTCCACAAGTGCGATTGCTATAACTCAGAATCCAGTTCTCCATACGAGATGCAAGCACGTGGATATTCGACACCACTTCATCAGAGACCATGTCGAGAAGAAGGACATCAGAATGGAGAAAATTCATACTGATAAGCAAAGGGCAGACATACTGACCAAACCACTAGCTGAGAACAGATTCAGAGAATTATCAGTTGACCTAGGTCTACTGGAGCCTACTAAGTGGAGTCAGTAGAAGAAATTAGTACGACAGGTCAAAGACTCAGTACAATGATTCAGTCGGGTGAATCAAACTGTACACAGTAAGGGGGAACGTGGTCATCAGCACATCAAACATCCTCCTAAGTCTAAACGGTAACCAGTTGATCGTAAAAAATTCAGCTGAAGAGCTTTGCGTATTTTTATATACTTAACGTTATCAGAAGCATGCTCGCATTTATTATATCAGTCGCTTGCACTCAGTAGTTAATTAACATTTATTTCCCGCCATTAATCCCTTAAGGTTTAAGTCAGTAGAAAACCGTTTTCATTTAAAAGGCTTAGACTTTAATGCTGCCTGCAGCGCATTTAATGCATGTCTTCTCAACTTCCCTTAACTGCGCATATCTTACGTGGGTCTAGGTTAGAGGCGGCTTGTGTAATCATTCTTTTTATAACATCAAATCACAACCGTCAGTAAAAAGTAAGATTAAACCCCAACCGTTCGATCAAAACCGGTTGATATGCATGATCTTATAAAATCTTTCGCTTTTTCCCTCTAATCACTTTTCAACCATTTTTCGCCATTAGAGCTCTAAGAAAATATTCAGGCTTTCGAATCCAAGTTTTCTTCAAACTGAACTTTTCTCTCACAAAAGCTCTTTATTTATGGTAAACTCTTACTTTACTGCATGATCTCGTATCCTGATTACTCGAATTTCAAATACTAACGAGCTTTTTGCAGATAAAAATGGCTGTCAGAACTCCAACAAATATCGACGATATTATAAAATCAAGGATCCAGTTTGAGCCCACGATGGCTCTACACCAGGCGGAGCTACCTTATCTTGAGCCCATCTACACGACTCTCGAAGTTTTCGGCCTCGAACTTCTTGTCTCAAAGCACCCCAAAGCTTATCTGCCTCAACAAGTTGCAGAAGTATATTACAACTGGAGATCCATAGAAGATACAGACGGGGAGGTATCCAGTTTCTCGTACATGAAGGAAGTGACCCCTTAGAGTTGGGAGTCCAGTCACAACGACATCAACATTCAGGCTGCTCTACAATCTTCTTTTGACCTTCCGGCTCATGGAGTCTCTCCAATTGGATATAAGGAGAAGGAGATCAACTCCTATGTTCAGAGGTTCTGCGGCAGAGACGACATTGTCTTCAAATCAGCGCTGCTGAAGAACCAGTTGCTACCAGAATACCGCGGACTCACCTACATCGTAACTCACATACTTACGAGTGCCGCTGGTTCCTTTGATCAGTTGTCCAAGCCTCGTCTCCAGCTGATGATGATCATAGATGACGGAGTCCAAGTCAACTGGACCGATTTCTATGTGATTGAGCTTAAAGCTCAGGCACAGAAGTTCGCAGCCACACCCACTGGAGAGAGGAGACTTATTAGTGTGGGCAAGCTGCTGTACGGGACAAAGATGTCCGTACTAATCGAAGACTCAGTATCGAATCACGCAGCCTTTGCTGATTCACGATACTTCGACAACAAGCTCATTAAGTTCAAGACAAGAGCCGCTGCTGAAAAATCAATCGGACGAGGGCCACCTGAACAGAAGAGAGTCACCTCTGACTTGCCCCCTCGCGCCGACCCACCTAAGAGGAAAAGGCTCAGCAAGTCTGGAACATCTAAAGCCCCAGCAAAGCCTACCTCTCCCCCACCGACTCAGGAGGAGTCAATCTTAGATGCGGACACATGCATTGAAGGTGCCACTCTAAAAGACAAAGTCCAGCGCATCAGCTCTAAAGAGACTCAGTCGGACACAGCTGAACCGATTGAGGAGATATCTTCCGAGTGGACGACCATGCAGTCGACTCGCCTCCGAGCCACTGGAGAAGTCACTGCACAGATCCCAGAAATTGCTGACCACAGGGATCTGGTCGAAATAGCTATAAGGGCGAGGACTCAGATGCTACTGAGGTTCCTCAGCTGGGACATGCTTGAAGAGCTGATAAAGAATCAGTCTGCTTTGTCCCTATTGACAGAGGAACAAAGCCTGCAGTCAGTGATCAGGTTTGGGGAACCCGCTGACCTAGCCTCATTCGAGGATCTCCGCGTAGCTATGCTCTATCTTCTGAGCCAAAGATCCTCAGAACATGTCAGCAGCCCTTCGCCGCCATCCCATCACGATGATGACAACAACGATGATGATGATGTGGATCAGGCGCAACCCAAGGAAGCAGAACTGAGAGGATCTGCCGAGGGTAACACTCCCAGCGAGAAGGGCAAATCACCACCACCGTCCACATCAGGTGATGCCCCGGTTGCCTCGAAGCCTAATCGAGAGCAACAACTTGCAACGTCTGAGCAGAGGCTCGAAACCAGCAGCTATCAGATAAAACCTATCAGTTTCATGACCTCAAAGTCCGTCAACAAAGCCATCAGACGATAGGGAGACAAGAATCGTCTCCTTGCCAAAGACGTACATTTAAAATGGGCTCAGTACACAAAAGCCCAAACAGAGAAGGTTGACAGACTTGCGAGCGAGATGAAAAAGGTCTCCAAAGCTCCTAATACTTCCATCAATATTCAGGAGATAGTCGAGACCGCCCTCGCAGCTCAGAAAGCAGACCTTGCCGCTCAGAGTCAGCAGCTTCTTCAAGAACAGCATAAGAAGTTTTCTGAGCAACTGACTCAGAGCCTGACTAATATCCAAACAGTGATGGATGAGCGCAATAAGATGGCCACCTCCAGTGTGAAACAAGCCATAACTAATCAGGCGGAGGCCCTCAAGCTCATTCAGAAGGAAATGATAGAGTCGCATGATGAGTCCCTCCTGAAACTAAGACAGGAGTCAGCAGCACAAATCAAGCAAATCCGTGCTGACTAGGAGAAGGACTGGGAACACTACTGCGATGCCGTCAGAGACTTCGAAGCAACCGCCACCTCCATTAAGAATATCTGTTACAATCTGGAGATAGAAGTAGTTGCCATCCGCACTCGCCTCTCCCTGGCTGATGATGCCAAAAGGGGGAAGGAGTAGAGAAGGCTGAGGCAGAACAGGCTCAGGCGGAAGAAGGACCAGAAGTCCAAGTAATAACTAAGGGGGAAGGTTCAGCTGATCAAGCTGAAACCAGCTCAGTACCTCCTCCTCGAATCGTCCAAATTCCAACATCTACTGTGGTTGAGCCAGCTGCAGGATCCGGAGAAGGATCCTCGGCTCAACATAATGAGGAGGTCGCACAATTTGTCGACCAGGAGGACGAGCCACTGCCACCGCAAAAGCCGGGGAAGGAGACTACTGAAACTACTCCATCTTCCCCGATGCCCAAGTTCAAATCCAAGGCGGAGCAGGAGGCATTCGATCAACGTGTTGCTCAGAAGCTTCAAGATGAACTCAACAATGAGCAACAGATCGAGGAAGAAATTAAGAAGGCAAAGAAGCCCAGGAAGCTTACTGGCAAAATCGCCAAAGGCAAAGCCAAACTACTCCTGGAAGAACAGAAGAGAAAAGCTCAGGAGGAGCTAGCTAAAGCTTCTGCCACTGACTTTCAGCCCTTGGCTCACAGTGCTGCTATTCAAACACTTACTCTAGGGCAAGAGGCAGAAGACAGAGCCATCTGGGAGGCCACGCTGAAAGGACTGAATCTCCGGAGAGGAGACACTAGATCAGCAGCCCTCAGAGAGAAGAAGAGACTGGAAGATCTGGCCAAGATCATAGAGATTACTGACAAGACAGCCAGTGAACCAGTCATCGACTGGAAGAAGCAAATTCCAAGGTCATCCAAGTACTGCAGGAGAGGCGCTCCCAGAGCAACATATCTGAAGAAAACCCCTCACCCTCATGTAGACAAGTGGGTACCTTTGGAGCTGAACGAGGAATGGGAGGAACTAAAGATGGAATTTATTAAAGGATACTACGTGTGGGGATTCTACCCACCTGGGATCCCGGCAGACCAACTGTTTGATGAATTCATTCATCAGTATTGTTGGTCCGGAGACGAGAGGTAGGTGTAGAGGGGGGGGATGAATACACCTGAGTACTACTCTTTTTCTCAAACCGAAGGACAGCTGAGCTGTTTGGTGCGACTGACAAACAGTGTCAAATAAGAACCTTCGATCGCGGGTCAGAGAGTGAGTTAACTACTGAGCTCTCCTACTGAATTTTGTCAGTCGTTGAAACTCAGTCGAAGAACCTTAGTGCAGAATAGTGTGAGGCCCAGAGATTCGTCTCAGTTTGAAAACGTGATTTTCACAAGTCAAGTAGTTTTGGCTAATGCACTTTTAAGAATACGTTTTATGCAAAGATATGATTTTGTAACAGTTAGTATGCAATGCAATAAAATAGTAAACAAGACAAGCAATTTTTAACGTGGTTCGGATACGCAAGATCCTACCTCCACGGTCCTGCTGAACAGGAGGTCTTGTTGATTTATCTGAGCAAGCCTCAGCAAGGAATCTGTGCATTGGACAGACCCTTCTAAGTTATAGTCCTTAGCGACTTTACAAATCAAACCGAGGTTCGAAGGGGAGGGGATAATCTCCAACTAGGAAGGAGTTCTTAGAATAAGTACAATCACTAAAGGTGAACTCCTTCGAATTTCTAAGCTATAGATATGGCAATGAGCTTAGCTAGAGAAGAGGAATCTAAAGAACTCTAGAGAGAAGAACTAATGATATTCTATAGGGCAAGTTCTTCGCTGGATTGATCTTGAATATGCTAGAGTTGTTTGAAAGCTTGAGCGTTTTCCCTTGATATCCCGTGCGTGGAGCTCGGATTTTCTTCTCTATTTATAGTCGTGAAATAGGCATATGTCCGTTGGAGAAGACGATGCCACGTGTCACAAACTTCTAAAAAAAATGGCCATAAATTTGAATTGTTGTAGCAGAGTTGTTGATACTGTACATGAGAGCAGCTTTAGTTGGTCAGAGCAGATATAGCGTTGACGGCTTCTCATTGGTCGAGGTTTGTGGTAGGTGAGATTGTGTCAGACATCGGAGTTGACTCTCCCTAATCCACGTATGGTCTTCTGCTGACTTTCGAAAAGATTATTAACAACTGGGTCGTTTCCTGTCGGATACAGTAGACTTGAAGCAGTCTCTGTCTTCTTCGTCTGAGTCGGCTGACAAGAGATATTCTCTTGAGTATGGTCAGCTGATGATTGCGAAGGTACTGAGCTTGCATAGGGTTCTTCTGCTGATGTCTGTCAGCTGACAAGATGTCTTCTACTGAGGCGAACATCAACTGATGACTTAAGAACGCAAGCTCTTACACTGATGACGTGGGGTTCTGGAAGGTAACTTCGACAGAAGGTCAATCCAACATTTTACCCCGTACAGGACATAGACACAAAGATAAACAAATCAAAAAGAGTCTAGCCTATACATCAACTATTCCTGTCGATACTATACTACTGATATCAGCTGGGTTTTGGGATCTTCAATTCCATAGGGAAAACTACGATTTCCCCCAATATTCTTTTACCCGATAACATGCTGAGTATCTTCTACTGACTCATAACCCAACATCTTCTGAGTGGGTGGACTGCTGACCTTTGCCTTCTGTACGACTTTCTTCTTCTACTTCTGACCTTTAGATCCTTTCCTGACTATAGGGTCATAGTAATATGACCCATACTGAGCTGGATGAGTCAGCTGCGGAGGTCCATACTGATCATCCCATTTTGCTTTGCTGGTTCCCCCTTGACTGAACTGGGGTGATTTGGTGCTGATCTTCTTGTCAGAGTGCTGATAAATGGGATGAGGTGCCTTCATCTTCTATTTGTTTTTGGCTAGGGGGTTCAGTATTTCTGCATTGATGGTCTCCCCTTGAACAAATCTATCAGCTAGCCGGTTTTCTGAGCGTACGGGGGCAGATGAGGAGGCTCCATGGCTGAATCCAAGTCCCTCGTTACAATGCTTGGGCTTGTTGCTTGCTAGCATAGCTTCAAGCTTCTTTTCAGTGCCCATGTACCGCTCTGTCATCAGGTTCCTCCATACATCATCACTTTTCTTCAGCAATTCATGCTCAGTCTGAAGTCCTGACAACTCTTACTTTAGTAGACTTAGTTCAGTATCTTTCTGAGTCAAGTCATTGGTCAGTACTGAGATCTGATCTTCTTGATGCCGAGACTTGGCCATCAGAGAGTTACTCTCCTCCCTGAGTCTCAACACAAGTCCTTCTGACTCAGTAGCAACCTAACTCTCCTGAGAAAGTCTCTGATTCTCCACTTTCAGGGTATCTAACTCCTGAAGAGTCTTACTGAGCTGCAGACTCATCTGAATCTGCTCGTCGAGTAGTTCTTCGTATGCAATCGCGAAGTCCAGATTTTCATCTGTACCTAAAATAGTGTCGTGTGTGCAGTGTGAAGAGGAGTTAAATGGTGCGTGAGAGTTTACCTCATCCTCTTCTCCTGCCACGAGACACTTTTCAGCGTCTTCTTCAGCTTCAAGCTCTATGGCCATGAAAGCTGCTTCATCGTCTGATGAATCCATGAAGGAGTCGACTTCATCTGAGTCGTCTGAGAGTTCACCAACAATATATGCTTGTTGCTTCTTGATGAACTTCTCCTTTCGTGCTTTTCGTGTTGCTCTTTCAGCAGTACTGAGCTCAGGACAGTCATACTGATAGTGTTCTGGCTTCTTGCAGTTATAGCAGGTTGTGACTCTTTCTTCTTTGCTTTTGCTGTCTTTCGACTGAGCTGAGTCTTCTTGTTTCCTGCATTCAGAAGTATGCGAGTCAGGAGTGCGCTTATGCGTATATTAATTCTTACCCTTAGAGTCTCTGACGACTCTTGAGAGCTTCCTACGCCTTTCCTTCTCCTTATGATACTGCACGGCAAGCATCGCGTACTTCTTGGCTAAGTTTCCTTCTTGTATGTCGTTGAGTGAAGGTTCAGCCTTGCTAGATGCCGGAGCTGCTGTGCTGACTGATGCTTTAAAGGTATGGTCGACTTGGGTGTCAGCTTCAGCTCGCTGCTTTCTTTGAGGTAAGCCAAACTCGAACTCCTCAGCTTTAAGTTCTGAAAATATATGGTCAGGAGTAACAATATCTAAATCAGAATGACGCAATAAGGTAGAAAAGGGAGTCCAGTGACCGTCAAAATTTTGAGATTCATCTCTCGGTTGGAGAATATCTTTCCGAGGCTATTGATAGAATTCATCAGATCCGTGAATCTGACGTTGTGATCTTCAATGGAGTCACCAGGCATGAGACACAGTCTCTCCAACTTCTGAAGTTATAGCGCGAGTTTGTTCGCTTTGATCTTCTGAGTCCCCCGACTCAGTAGCGCTAGAGCATCCCAGAGTTCTTTCGTGGACTTGCAGTCCTGAACTCTTCCGAGATAAGAATCGCTCAGAGTGGTCAGTATGGCGTTTCTGGCGACACGGTCTAAGTTGTGAAGCTTCTTCTCTTCAGGGGTGAAGAGACTTCTATCTTTGGGTATCTTCTTTCCGGTCACCATTCCTCCTCCTTGTGCTGGGTCCTAAGCTACGACGCTATCTACCATTGGAACGATAGGTCCGTCCTCTAGAACCTCTGTCATGCTGTCATGGAGAGAGGTCAGATGTACCTCCATTCTGACCCGCCATACTCCATAGTTCTCTACTGAGAACATGGGTACCATTCTGATTCCTGATATATCAGACATAGTAAATAATGATATGAATGAAGAATGATATGCAGTGAAAACATTTTCCGGATCCGTTCAAGTAGATCAGTTTCACAATAACAAGAGTCTTAGAGAACTTCTGCTCTGATACCAATTGTTGGTCCCGAGAGTAACGTTCAGGTGTAGAGGGGGGGGTGAATACACCAGAAAACCGATTCCTTAACTTAAAACGCGAACAATCCTTCACAGAAGAGTGTCGTACTGAACGAGTTCAGCAGACCAGATAAGCTGTTCTGAATCGCGTGGCGGAGTGACTGAATTTACTGAGGCCTGCTAGCTGACTAGAGTCAGAATTCAATACCGTTCAGATAAAGTTCAGTAGTGTGGAAATGTGTAGGCCAAGTTCAGTTGAGTTAGGAAAAATGTTTTTGTTGGGTGATGATTCTATCCTCAGCATAGTCTTACTTGGTGGGAAATGATTCTATCTTCTATACTGAACCATGCTCAGCAGCCTAGTGCTCTGAATATTGAGAAGATTTGAAGATCCCAAAACCCTATGTGATTGGTGAACCATTCCATTGTAATCGTTATTTTTTATCTCTGAGGTTTCAGACTCAGTAGACACTCTGCTCTGATCAAGGCGCTTAGTAGATTATCTGCCTTAACACCAGAAGTAGAAGACTCAGTGATCTTGGACTCGAGCGAGAGCAAGATATCGAAAGAATCGATGAACTGGACTCAGCTGGAGTAGTATACTGAAAGAATCAGTAGAACTGGACTCAGCAGGAGCAGTTCACTGAACTCAGAGCTGATCTTCAGTAGACTTTACTCAGCTATCTACCTACTGAATACGGGATCAGACTCAGCATCGGTAGACAGTCTTCTGAACTGTCAGATACTTTTGAAAAACAATCAGCATTGTCATACACGAGGAAGAGAGAAGTCAGCTTCAGTTTGCCTTGAAGTCTGTGCTGTCTCAACCACTCTATCCGCCTCGACGAATGACAAGAACACACGTGTCTTCTCACCGCTAAAGCCGCCAGTCAACCCTTTACCTAAAAAGGTGGGAAAGCACACTGTTACCTACTTCAAAAGAGCCGTTTGCTACCAAAAGAGAGAGAAAGAAGAAGATCGTCTCCAACGGATCTTTTCCAATCTCTGCTCTATAAATAGAGGGACATTTGAAGAAGAGAGAATGTGCATAAGCTTAAACGACGAAAACATACACAAGCATTAAAACGAGCTAGAACCAGAAAACCCTAAGTCTTCCGCAAGAACTTGAAGATATATCTCCGGCGAAAGACTACCTTCTCAGCTCATAGGGAACCAAGCTAAACTGTTAGAAGAACCTCTAGTATCCAAATCGACGATACACGAACCTAAAGCTTATTTCAGCTGTTCGTCGATCTAGAAGCTACATTCTCATTCCCTATCCCTCTAACCCTAAGCTCAACCGAATATACTTATAGCTTAGACGAAGGAGTTCATATTTGAACCCAATCCTTATTGTAAAAGGACTCCTTCATAGTTGGAGAAGTTTGTCAAACACTTTAGTTTGATGCCTTTGTAAGCCCGGGACTTGCTCGATATAATCCCCAAGCCCGCGGCTTTGTCACGTGCACAAGCCGACCGAGACTAACTCGGTATAATAAATAGCCTCCTGAACTTTCGGGACAGTGGACGTAGGATCGATTGATATCCGAACCACTTTAAAAATCTGTGTCTCGTTATTGCTTTCTAATTACTGTTGCATTGATTTTACTGTTCATACTAAAAATCTTCTTTAAAATCATACAACCTGTCTCAAAGATACCGAACTGTCTACTTGCTGAACTGAGACTTGCATAAAACGGTTTTCCACTCAACTGATTAGGGCCTACACTTTTCCGCACTGCTGAACTCTACCTGTTTGATACTGAATTCTGACTCAGTCAGCTAGCAGATCTCAGTAGAGTCAGACTCGTTCTTTAAGACTCTTTGCCACACACGATTCGGAAACGGCTATTTGGTCCGTCGAATTATTTCGAAGACGGCACTTTCCTGAACAGGACTGTTCGTGTTCGAAGTTGAGAAAATCGGATTCAGGTGTATTCACCCCCCCTCTACACCTGACCGTACACTCGGGACCAACAATTTTTATCAAAACAGTTTCAGTATATTAGTGCAGTCAATTAAGCTTGTTGAAACTCAGTTGAATGATTTTAAAGATATTTTCAGTATGCACAGTAAATCAATGCAACAGTGAATAAAGAACACATAACACAGGCAATTTTTAAAGTGGTTCGAATCCAACAATCCTACGTCCACTATCCTGAAAGATTAGGAAGCTATGTATTATACTAAGATAGTCTCAGTCGGCTGGTCTTGAAATTTATATTGAGCAAGTCTCAGTTTACAAGGTATCAAACTAAGTGTTTGAAAAACTCTCCAACAGTGAAGGAGTCCTTTACAATAAGGATCAGTTCGACTATGAACTCCTTCGTCTAAGCTATGGATATGAACAGTTAAGCTTAGGTTAGAGGGATATGGAACGAGAATGTGGCCTCTAGAGCGACAAACGGCTAAGTATAAACTTTGGGTTCGTGTTCAGTCGCTTGGATACTAGAGGCGGTATAATTCTGATTCAGCTTGGTTCCCTATGAGCAGATATGTAGTCTTTCGTCGGAGATTGTCTCTTCGAACTACTTGTGGAAGACTTAGGATATTTATGAGTCGCTCTTTGAATGCACTGAGTTTGTTTGTATGTTCGTATATACTCTTGTTCTCATGTGCGCTTCAATTTGATTTTATCCCTCTATTTATAGAGCAGAGATTAGGATAGATCCGTTGGAGAAGATGATCCTTTGTCTCTCTCTTTTGGGTACCTAACGACTCTTTCAAAGTTTGGTTGCAGTGTCCTTTCCCTCAATTTCTAGAAAGTTGTTGACTTGCAGCTTTAACAGATATAGGACAGGTGGCTGCTTGTCATTGGTCGAGGTTCGGGAAAGTTGGTGAGACAAAACAGACTTCAAGGAGATCTGAAGCTGACTTCTCTCTTCCTCGTATTGACTCTATTGATTTGACTTTTAGAGAATCTGACAGTCAAAAGACTGTCCAGCGTTGCTGAGTCTGATCTCTTATTCAGTAGCATGCTCCTGCTGAGTCGGCTCTACTGAAGATCAGCTCTGAGTTCAGTGAACTACTCCAGCTGAGTTCAGTTCTACTGACTCCTTCGATATACCGCTCCCGCCGAGTCCAAGATACGAGTCTTCTACTTCTGGTACTGAGGCAGGTAATCTACTGAGCGCCTGAACCAAATGCAGAGTGTCTACTGAGTCTGAAACCTCAGAGACAGAACAAAACTGGTTACAACTGAATGGTTCATCCGTTAAGATAGGGTTTTGGGATCTTCAGATCTTCAGTAAGTATTCAGAGCACATGGTTACAGAGTTATGTCTCAACTGATTGTGAGAAGACTGAATTATCTCCCAACAAAACACGTTGGGTTTGTAAAGGTTTTCGAACTTGAAGGAGTTCTTATAATAAGAATAGTTTCATACGATGAACTCCTTCTATTCTAAGAGTTAAGAACTAAAGGTAGTCAATCTGCCACAAGTTCATAACTGTGTATGCTTTGAGATTGATAGAGTATGTATGCTTGATCGCTTGTGTTCCCGGTGTTTGCAATGCAATGAAAAGCTTCTCAGTTTGTAGTTGTGGCTGATAAATAGATCAATTGGAGGATGACCTATGTTGGATGATGATTCTATCCTCAGCAGTATTAGATGTAGTGGGAAATGATTCTATCTTACGTACTGACCGATACTCAGTAGCCTTGTGCTCTGAATTAGTCTGAAGATTTGAAGATCCCAAAACCCTATCTTGATTGGTGAACCTTTAAGTTATAACTTGTTTTTGTCTCTGAGGTTTCAGACTCAGTAGACCCTCTGCTCTGGTTCAGGCATTCAGTTGCTTATCCGCCTCAGCACCAGAAGTAGAAGACTCAGTAAATACTGGACTCAGCAGAAGGTATACTGAAAGGAGTCAGTTGAACTGAACTCAGCAGGAGTAGTTCACTGTACTCAGAGTTGATCTTCAGTAAAGCAGACTCAGCAGGAGTTCACTACTGAATCAAAGATTAGACTCAACAACGGCCAGACAACCTTCTGAACTGTCAGATCTTTCAAAGACAATCAGCATAGTCAAGTACGAGGAAGAGAGAAGTCAGCTTCAAATCTCCTTGAAGTCTGTTCTGTCTCAACCACTTTCTGAACCTCAACCAATGACAAGCAGACACCTGTCCTACACCTACTAAAGCTGCAAGTCAACAACTTTCCCGAAAAGAGGGAAAAGACTCTGCAAATGCTACGAAAGAGCCGTTAGCTACCCAAAAAGAGAGAGACGAAGGATCATCGTTTCCAACGGATCTTTCCTAGTCTCTTCTCTATAAATAGAGGGATAAATCAAATTTGAAGCTCACGAAAAAAAAAACGACGTGAGATACAAACAAAAGAAAAAGAAAAACCGCATACACAGAGCATTCAAACGAGCAAACTCGAAAAGCCTAAGTTCTCCGCAAGAAATTTGAAGAATCCATCTCCGGCGAAGAACTATATTCTAGCTCTTAGGGAACCAAGCTGAACTGTTAAATACAGCCTCTAGTATCCAAACGACGATACACGAACCCAAAGTCATACTCAGCTGTTCATCGTTCTAGAAGCCACTTCATTGTTTCCTATCCCTCTAACCTAAGCTTAATAGAATATATCCATAGCTTAGACGAAGGAGTTCATCTTTGAACTGTTCTTTACTGTAAAGAACTCCTTCATAGTTGGAGAGTTTTTCAAACACTCAGTTTGATAACCTTGTAAGCTGAGACTTGCTCTGTATAAATCTCAAGACCAGAGTTTGTCCAGCGTACAAACCAACTGAGACTACCCCAATATAATAAATAGCTTCCTGATCATTCGGGACAGTGGACGTACGATTTTTGTGTCCGAACCATTTTAAAAATCTCTGTGTCTCGTATTATTTTTCACTGCTGCATTGATTTAACTGTTCATACTGAAAAGCCTTCTTAAATCATTCAACTGAGTTTCAGCGAACTTAACTGATTGCACTAATCTACTGAAACTGTTTTATTAAAAACGTTTTCCAACTCAACTGAATTGGGCCTACACTATTCCGCACCACTGAACTCTATCTGCAAGATACTGAATTCTGACTCTCAGTCAGCTAGCAGATCTCAGTAGAGTCAGTCACTCTACCAACACGACTCAGAACAGCTTATCTGGTCTGCTGAACCTGTTCAGCACGACACTATCCTGAAAAGGACTGTTCGTGTTGAAGTTGAGAAATCGGTTTTCAGGTATATTCACCCCCTCCCCTTTACACCTGAACGTGCTCTCGGGACCAACAATTGGTATCAGAGCAGCAGTTCTCTAAGACTCTTGTTATTCGGAAACTGGTCTACTTGAACGGCTCCGAAAAACGTTTTCACTGCATATCATTCTTCATTCATATCATTATCAAATATGTCTGATATGTCAGGTATAAGGATGGTGCCCATGTTCTCAGTAGAGAACTACGGCGTTTGACGAGTCAGAATGGAAGCTCATCTGACCTCTCTCCACGACAGCATGACAGAAGTTCTTGAGGATGGACCTATCGTCCCCATGATAGATAGTATCGTAACCCAGGATCCAACAGATAGAGGTGGAATGGTAACCGGGAAGAAGATTCCCAAGGATAGAAGTCTCTTCACCCCAGAGGAGAAGAAGCTTCACAACTTAGACTGCGTCGCCAGAAACGCCATACTAACCACCCGGAATGATTCCTATCTCGGGAGAGTTCAGGATTGCAAGTCTGTTAAGGAACTCTGGGATGCTCTAGCGCTAATGAGTCGGGGGACTCAGAAGATCAAAGAAAATAAACGTGCGCTGGAACTCCAAAAGCTGGAAAGATTGTCGCTCATGGCTGATGACACCATTGAAGATCTCAATGTCAGATTCACGAATCTGATGAACTCCATCAACGGGCTGGGAAAGATATTCTCCAACCGAGAAATGAATCTCAAGATTTTGAGGGCACTGCCAGATGGTCACTAGACTCCTTTCGCTACATTACTACGTTATTCTGATTTAGATATTGTTACTCCTGACCATATCTTTTCAGAACTCAAAGTAGAGGAATTCGAGTTTAGCTTACCTCAAAGGAAGCAGTGAGCTGAAGCTGACCCCAAAATCGACCATGCATTCAAAGCATCAGTCAGCTCAGCAGCTCCAGCGTCTAGCAAGGCTGAACCTTCACTCACTGACATACAAGAAGGCAATCTAGCCAAGAAATACGCACTGCTTGCCGTAAAATACCAGAAGGAGAAAGAGAGGCGCAGAAAGCTCTCAAGAGTTGTCAGAGACTCTAAGGGTAAGAACGAATACACACCCAAGTGCACTCCTGACTCACACAGTTCTGAATGCAGGAAACAGGATGACTTAGCACAGTCAAAAGACAGTGAAAGTAAGGAAGAAAGAGTCACCACCTGCTACAACTGCAAAAAGCCAGGACATTATTAGTATGATTATCCTGAGCTCAGCACTGCTGAACGATCAGCACGCAAACCTCGAAGGGAGAAGTTCATTAAGAAGAGACAAGCATACATTACTGGTGAACTCTCAGACGACTCAGATGAAGTCGACTCCTTCATGGATTCATCGGATGATGAAGCAGCCTTCATGGCCTTAGAGCTTGAAAATGAAGAAGATACTAAAAAGTGTCTCATGGCGGGAGAAGAGGATGAGGTGCACAAAGATCCTTGGTATGTGGACAGCAGATGCTCAAGACACATGACTTACCAAAAGGACTTGCTGAAGAATTATACAACTGAAGAAGGACCCCGAATCGAGTTTGGAGACACTGCCAAAGGCTATACCAGAGGCTATGGAACACTCAGCATTGGAACTGCCAAAGTTCCAAAAGTATCATATGTTGAAGAACTTCAGCATAACCTTCTCTCTGTTAGTCAATTCTGTGATAACACGAATAGAGTGATATTTGACGCTAGTTTCTGTGATGTTATTGATAAATCCACAAGGAAAACAGTGTTATCAGGTTCGCGCAAGAAGAATATCTATGTAGCTGACTGGAACTCAGCTGAACCTGAAGCTTGTCTGTTGGCGAAGAATGACAGCAGAACGGGTTGGCTTTGGCACAGGAGACTCAACCATCTCAACTTCAAGACGCTCAACAAGTTAGCAAGAAACACTCTAGCAAGAGGACTGCTGAATGAAGTATTCAGCAAAGACACTCAGTGTGAAGCATGTCTTAAGGGAAAGCAAAAAAAGAAACAAAATCCACCTGTTCCATCTCCTTCCACTGATGGAATCCTTCAGCTGCTACATATGGATTTGTTCGGTCCAGTCTCTCCGGTGACGATCAGAGGCAAGAAGTATGCATTAGTGGTCATTGATGACTACTCGCGCTACACATGGGTCTTATTTATTGCCAACAAGTCTGACGTCAAAACAGAGTTACCAACGCTTCTGAAAAGGCTCAGTGTCGAGAAGAACACCAAAATTGTCAAAATACGTTCAGACAGAGGAACTGAGTTCCTTAATTTCATGGTGGAGGAGTTCTGCAAAGCAGAAGGAATAGAGCATGAGACATCTGCTGCGCGCACCCCTCAGCAGAATGGGGTTGCTGAACGAAAGAATCGAACACTCAAAGAAGCAGCAAGAACTCTACTCGCAGACTCAGGACTCCCATCCAAATTCTGGGCAGAAGCTACTGACACTGCATGTTACACTCAGAACTGATCTCTACTGACAAAGCAGCATAAGAGGACACCATATGAACTATGGAACGGCAGGAAGCCTTCTCTATCTTATTTCCATATTTTTGGGTGTTCGTGCTTTATCCACAATAATGGGAAAGATCAGCTGAAAACTTTTGATAGCAAGTCAGATCAGGGAGTGTTCTTAGGATACTCCCGGGTCAGCAAACCTTTTAGGGTATTCAACTATCGGACCCTTTGCGTGGAAGAAAGCCCTCATGTTGTTTTTAATGAGTTTGCTACTGAAGACAGGAGCAATAACTCTAAATCTGAATCTGAGGACATCAGTAAGCAGCTACAGGATCTGATCTTAAAAGACAAAGTCGAAAAGATCCAGCCATGTTGGGATGATGATTCAGATGAGGAAACTGAAGACATGTCTACTGAATCTCAACCTACAGCAGAGGTAGCTGAGCTGATTGACTCTCCTGAACAGAGTCAATCCCAGGTAACTCAGGTCGATGAAGAAACCCAAGAGGTAACTGAGACTAGGGGTGTAAGTGGTTCCGCTCCGAACCGCGAAACCGACCGGACCGAACCGAACCAAACCGAAAAATGCGGTTCGGTTCGGTTTCGCAGTTTGGTTTGGTTTATTTTTTTAGAAATCGTTTACATTCGGTTCGGTTCGCGGTTTCAAGAATTTTTGAACAGTTCGAACCGAACCGAACCAATATCCTATTTTTTAATTTTTTTATTTAATATTTATCTTTTTTATATGAGAATATTATTGGATTTCTATATTAGATTTAAGTTAAGATCAATTAGATTTGTGAGTTCGGAATGAGTGACATCCTATAAACTATTATTCTTGCATTATTTTAGATTTAAAAAATAAATAAATAAATAAAAAGGTGAACCGAGGAACCGAACCAAACCAAACCATTTATAACCGGTTCGGTTCGGTTCGGTTCCGATATTGAAAAATCCATTGAACCGAACCAAACCGAACCATTTCTATGTCTTTGGTTCGGTTCCTAAAATAGATAAAAAACCGAACCGAACCGAACCGTTACACCCCTAACTGAGACCACTACTGAGAATAACAACTCAGGGGGAACAACTGAAGTTTCTGAGCTGAATGCCCCTGAACCTGGTGACTCAGTAGATTACACTCTCATAACTAAACTGCTTCAATCTCATAATAGTGCAACTGAAATGCCTAACTCACCTACTATCTGTGTTGAACAAATTTCAGATGAAGAGCTAAAACATCGTAGATCATGGCTAGATGCTTATACTTCTGATTTAATCATTGGAGATCCTTCAGCAAGCGTAAAGACAAGATCCACATTCTGTCAAGGAGAAAGTGCCTTATACTCCTGCTTCTTGTCTACTGAAGAACCTCAGACAATCGAGGACGCACTGAACGATGCTGACTGGATCATAGTCATGCAGGAGGAGCTGAATCAGTTCACGAGAAATGAAGTTCGGGAGCTTGTTGACAGACCCCGGCATCAACATGTGATTGGAACAAAATGGGTCTTCAAGAACAAGCGGGATGAAAACAACGTCATAGTAAGGAATAAAACAAGACTCGTGGCAAAAGGCTACTGTCAAGCTGAAGGGATAGATTTCGTCGAGACTTTCGCTCCAGTTGCAAGATTGGAGGCAATCAGACTATTCCTAGCCTACGCAACACATCAAAGATTCAGAGTCTATCAAATGGATGTGAAGTCTGCTTTCCTGAACGGCGCGCTGAAAGAAGAAGTCTATGTGGAACAACCGCCCGGCTTTCAGCAGGGAGATCAAGTTTATAGACTCAGAAAGACTCTGTATGGGTTAAAACAAGCACCCAGGACTTGGTACGATACCCTATCTTGGTACGATAGCCTGTCTGAGTTTCTTCTTCAGAAAGGTTTTTAGAAAGGCACTGTAGACCGCACATTATTCACCATTCGACTGGAAGACGACCTATTACTCGTGCAGATCTACGTAGATGACATCATCTTTGGCTCGAAGAACGTCATCATGTGTCAGCAGTTTGAGAAAATGATGAAGGATAAGTTCGAGATGTCAATGATGGGAGAAATGAACTATTTCCTCGGCTTTCAAGTCAAACAACCTGAGAAGGGAACGTTCATTAATCAAGGCAAATACACTCAAGACCTCATCAAAAGATTCGGTTGCACATCCGGCAAACCTATCAAGATCCCGATGAACACGAATATGAAGATTGATCTTGATAAAGAGGGAGTATCAGTAGACCAAACTGAATTTCGTGCTATAATTGGTTCTTTATTATACTTAACAGCTACTCGTCCTGACATAACTTATGTTGTAGGTGTCTGTGCTCGATTTCAGGCGAATCCAAAGCAGAGTCACATCGACTCAGCAAAGAAGATTCTCCGCTATCTCAGAGGAACACCTGACATGGGTTTATGGTATCCAACTGATGATAATATAGAACTAACTGGTTATTCTGATGCTGACTATGCAAGGTGTAGAATTGACCGAAAATCAACTTCAGGAACGTGTCAGTTCCTTGGCAGTAAGCTGATCTCATGGTTTTCATAGAAACAACACTCAGTAGCCACGTCAACTACTGAAGCTGAATACATGGCTGTCGGAAGTTGTTGCGCCTAAATTCTATGGCTGAGACAGCAGCTACGCGACTATGACATCATTCAGAATGAAGTGCCAATCTTCTGCGACAGTACCAGTGCCATTGCAATCACTCAGAATCCTATACTTGATACAAGATGCAAGCACGTGGACATCAGACATCACTTCATTCATGACCATGTCGAGAAAAAGGATATCAAGATGGAAAAGATCCATACTGACCGACAAAGGGCCGATATACTGACCAAGCCTCTAGCTGAAGCCAGATTCAAAGAACTTTCAGTAGAGCTAGGTCTGCTGGACCCTACTGACTCCAGTCAGTAAGAGGATTCAGGAGAGGAGCATTCAGTAAAGGGGAATGTTCACTCTCAGTACTGAGTAAAATCAGTGCGTAGAGACTCAGCAACCATCTACACGAGGTATCAGCTGACTACGATGTTCAGCTGACAAGTTTGCATATCTCTACTCAGTAGTAGCCAATAGAACAGTTCTATGCATTTATGATTCAGATTCAGCACCGTATTCAATGCCTTAAGAATTATCATTTAATATTAATGGTTTACTTTTAATGCACGACATTCTATGCATAAGCTTGCTGAACTCTGCCACGCATTTAATGCATGTCGTATCATAGTTACTTCTTAGGCTATATACAACTATCTTTGACTTAGGCGGCTAATTTGATCTTTGCCTATTTTATAATACTTAATCTTAGCCGTCCATCTCAAAAAGCGGGTTTTAAACTGAACCGTTGATCGTTAACTGTTTACCTTCTCTTAGATATATGTTTATGATCATATCTTTGAAACCGCCATTTGCGAACTATCAAATCTTTAACTCCGAAATTTCTGAGATCTCATTACTTGCGAACCTTACTTGCAATCTCTTTCAAATCTTCAAAATTCTTAAAAATTTCAGTGGTATGATATCAAATCTTTCTGACAACTTATATGATTACTCAGTATCGCTATATTTTTCTATTATATCCATTCGATACTGATAATCTTGTTTGTTACAGATAAAATGTCAGGAAATGTTGTCTATGCTCTAGAGAATATGCAAGATATCCTAGAGAAAGACCTCGTCTGGTGCGAGCCAGTCATGGAGTTTGACGTCTGCGACCTTGACTACATGGAGGAGATTTTCTCAGCTCTCAGAGAAACCGGTCTAGAAGGCTTTCTGACAAAGAAGCCCACATTCTTCCTTCCTCAACAGGTTGCAGGGATCTACTTGAATTCTGATTCAGTAGACGGAGATATCCGAGGGAGATTCGTCGTCCACACAGTTGGCAATCCCTCGAGGATGAATATAGAGGTGAAGCAGATCAATCAGAGAGGCTCTTCGGAGAAGCTTCAATCTGCCAAGCGAAGGCGTCAGCACCGTGGGATACAATAATGATCAAATGGATGACTACTTATCCATTTTCTGCGGGAAGCCTACTGTCTTCAGAGCCGCATTTCCCAAGAATACTATACTACCACAGTATAGAGCTCTTGCATACATAGTGACTCAGCTACTGACGAGTCAAGCAGGATCATTCGATCAGGTGTCCAGACCAAAGCTACAACTGATGATGGCCATCTATGATAGGGCCAAGATCAACTGAACAGAGTTCTTCCTACGGGAATTTATGGTACAGTCCGCAAAATTTGACAAAGTATCTAACAGACTGAGCGCCAAAGGGAAGCTACTTTATGGACTGAAGATCTCAGTGATGATCGAAGACTACTACACTTCTGACCAGATCACATTTTCTGACAAGCAGTACTTCAACGTCAAAAAGATCAGGTTTCAGAATAGGGCAGCAGCCCTTCAGCAGATTGGCTCCGGGCCTACAACTCTGCAAACAACGCCTCAGAAGACCGCGCCATCAAAGAAAAGGTCTCCTCAAGCTAAAACGCCTAAGGCACCGGCGAAAAGGCTGAAGAAGGTCAGCACAACGTTGCCTACTGAGACAGAGGCAGAACCAGAGGCAGCAGCTACTGAACAGCCTCTGCAGCTCAGAGATCAATCCGGGTCTTCTGAGAAGACTCCGTCAGTGGAGAAAGCCGTCTCCACTGAACATGAAGAAGCAGTGGACCAAGGGGTCCCAGCTGAAGAAGTCCAGGTCGAAGATGTTCAAACCCTGGAGAGCCCCTTGGATGTCCCTCCTCTCAGCAGTCTCCCCTCTGCTGAGAAACAGGCGTCTCCTATAGAGATAGAGGAATCCGAGACAGCCTCAGAAGAAGAGTCTATCGGGATGGAAGCTTCAGCTCTTCAATCCAGAGCATCCTGAGAGATCACAGAGCACATACCGGAGATCTCAGGCCACAACGATCTAGTTCTCATTGCGAGACAGGCGAGATTCCACATGCTGCTCAGGTTCCAGGAGTCGCATAACCTGCAACGTCTTATCATACATCACTCCTGCGAACAACTCCATGAGGAGGAACTGAGGATCAGAGAGCAGATTGGTTAATCCAAGCCAGCTGACCTCAGAACCTTGGAGGATTTGAGGGCTGCCATGCTGGCAATGCTGAATGACCGTCAGCCAGCGTCAGCTTCAGCACCCTCTGATGGGTCTAACCCCGATGGTCAGGACCCGCCCCGTGATTCAGGCCCTGAGAAGCCTGATGAGGGAACTCAACCGGACAAGGATACTCCCACGCCTACTGAACTTCCTCACAGTATCCTTGCTCATGGGAAGTCGGCGGCTGGTACTTCGACTTCTGCAGAGCCTGCTCAGCTCTTGCTAGAATCGACGTTTGAAGTAGCGCCAGCCCCAAAAGCCGACGATCAAAGTCAGTGGTGAAGGCTCTTAGAAGACAGGGTACTCAGAACAGGCTTCTTGCCCATGCAGTCCACAAGACATGGCGACAGACTGCCCAAGCCACAAGCGCAAAGATTCAGGGACTCAGAACCACATTGTCAGAATCTTCTGTCCCTGACTTCTCCAACATCATATCTCAAGCGCTAGACACTCAGCGAGCTGACTTCGAGTCTCAGCTCAGATTGATTCAGGAAGGCCAGGATAAGTTGATTGAAAATCTCAAGGCCTCTCAGATTTCTCATACTGAGTCAGTCACAACCATCTCTCAGGCCAACGAGCTCAGACTCAACTCAATTCAGAAGGCCCTAGAAGAGACTGTTGAACAAAAGCTGAACGAGTTCAAGGCTACAGCAGATCAGTCTCATAAAGAGTACAAACTTGAGATGATCCATGAGAAGAACGAGCTGCACGAGGAGCTGACCAAGATCCACACCAAACTGAACGAGTTGTCAGCCTCGTACTCCAGCCTGAAGAAGAAGGTATCCGCTCCACCTCCTATTATCATTGATGATGCCAAAAAGGGGGAAAGGATGGCTAAGCAGACAAAAGCTGATACTGAAAAATCAACTAAGGGGGAAGCCACCAAGGAGCTGGTACTGAAGACTCCCAAGAAGGTAAGGTCAGTAGCAGGAGCAAGCTCAGCTCAGACATCTGCTCCTACTGAACCTACCATAACTGGTGAGGCTCAGGGTGTCTCAGCTGCAGTTCCAGCATCAACTGAGACTGGCCCAAGTGGCTCAGGAACAAGAGAAGTAGCGACTCAGGCAACTCAGACTCCACTTGACATCATTAAGGAAGTTGCTGAGTACGCAGACGAGGAGGACTTAGAAGAGGAAGAAGCTCCTCTTCCACCTCCAGTTACTGGAAAAGGAAAGAAAATCCTTAAGCTCCCGACCCCTCCCTCCAAGAAATCTAAGAGATATATTACTCCGGAGAAGGAGGTTCAGATAGCCGCAGATGAGAAACTGTCTAGGGAGATAGCCGAAACTGAAGCAGCCAACAAACCAAAAGCTAAGCCTGCTAAAGGTAAGACAAAGGCTCCAGCTCGCGGCGGCAAAAGACCATCTACTACAAGACTGCCTCCTAGAAAGCTCAAACTCAGCGATGAAGCTGACAGAGAAAAGGAGAAGCAACAACAAAAGTCTACTGAGAAGCAGGGTACTTCAAAAGAGAAATCATCAACTCCTGCTAACTCAGAGGAAGAGCCGCCTCACAAGCCCTCCTATACTGCCTCTAAGGCACAGGATGCTGAAATGGATGCAATCTGGGCTCAAATGGACATATATCTTTATAGAGGAGAAGAGGCCAGGCAAATAGAAGCTGCCAGAGAATGGATCAGAATGGCAGATCTTGAGGCACTCAGAATCAGAACTGAAAAAGAAGCCTGTCAGAGGATTCCTTCAAAAGCTGATATTCCTTACAGATACAGGAAATTCAGGAAGCCTACTGATCTGAAGATTTACAGATGCCCGAGAATTGGTGAATGGATGCCAGTAGAATACGCTCAGAGATGGGAAGCACTGAAGATAGAGTTCATCAAAAGGAACTACTTCTGGAGATTCTGGTCTGAAAAACGAAATATTGAAGCTTACACTGAATGGACTATGAGAACAGACTTAGACATGTACGCCTGGATGCAGAAAGCTGTCAAAGAGAATGTCGAAGTTGAAGTCAGAGTCCCAGACCCCAGAATACTGCCACCCCCACGAAGACTGGATGGATCTATTCACTATGGTGTCATTGAGAAAGAAGTGAAGGCCGCTGCTGAAGCCAAATTCCTTGATGAAGAAGACCCAGCGGACTTTACTGAGATACTGAAGCTGAGGAAGATCACATATAGGATGTATGGAGTGCCCCTTCCTGAATCTCAATCGCAAGATTTCAAATACAGGATTAGGCAATTTAAATGATTCCTTGCTTCTGTACTCTTTTGTTTTTCTAGTATAGCAGAGATGTATCTGTACTGAATGTTCTTACATTATATATGATATCTCTGGTTTTGGCTTTGATAATATCTTATTGTCTGAATAGCCGTGTTCTTTTATGCTTAACACTCAGAATCACTGAAGTGATTACTAACTCACACACTCACTGTCTGATTTTCTGTCAGTTTATTGCTCAGCTAGATTCTGTTAGACTTGCTGTATTTCGGGGAAAATATTGTTAAAACAGGGAGAATATGTTTAGTCTCTATATTCTGACTTCTTGCCCTGATCCCCTCAGTAGTCTAGGACTTGAAGAACAACTCCACTGATTCTACTTGTAATATTTGTAAGGAGCTCTGTTTCTGACTAGTCATAGTGTTAGATGTTGATTTTTGTTGATAGGTTTTGGCATCATCAAATAGGGGGAAATTGTTGGGGGATGATTCTATCCTCAGCTATATTAGATGTAGTGGGAAATGATTCTATCTTCTGTACTGACCGATACTCAGTAGCCTTGTGCTCTGAATTAGTCTGAAGATTTGAAGATCCCAAAACCCTATCTTGATTGGTGAACCTTTAAGTTGTAACTTGTTTTTGTCTCTGAGGTTTCAGACTCAGTAGACCCTCTCGCTCTCGGTTCGGGCATTCGGTTGCTTATCCGCCTCGGCACTGAAGTAGAAGACTCGGTAAATCTTGGACTCAGCGAGAGCAAAGATATGCGAAAGGAGTCGATTGAACCGAACTCAGCGGGAGTAGTTCACTTGTACTCGGGAGTTGATCTTCGATAAAGCGGGACTCGGCAGGAGTTCACTACCGAATCAAAGATCGGACTCAAGAACGGCCGAGCGTCTTTACGAGCGTCGGATCTTTCAAAGACAATCAGCATAGTCAAGTACGAGGAAGAGAGAAGTCAGCTTCAAATCTCCTTGAAGTCTGTTCTGTCTCAACCACTTTCTGAACCTCGACCAATGACAAGCAGACACCTGTCCTACACATACTAAAGCTGCAAGTCAACAACTTTCCGGAAAAGAGGGAAAAGACTCTACAAATGCTACAAAAGAGCCGTTAGCTACCCAAAAAGAGAGAGATAAAGGATCATCGTCTCCAACGGATCTTTCCTAGTCTCTTCTCTATAAATAGAGGGATAAATCAAATTTGAAGCTCACGAAAAGAAAAAACGACGCGAGATACGAACAAAAGAAAAAGAAAAACCGCATACACAGAGCATTCAAACGAGCAAACTCGAAAAGCCTAAGTTCTCCGCAAGAAGTTCGAAGAATCCATCTCCGGCGAAGAACTATATTCTAGCTCTTAGGGAACCAAGCTGAACTGTTAAATACAACCTCTAGTATCCAAACGACGATACACGAACCCAAAGTCATACTCAGCTGTTCGTCGTTCTAGAAGCCACTTCATTGTTCCCTATCCCTCTAACCTAAGCTCAATAGAATATATCCATAGCTTAGACGAAGGAGTTCATCTTTGAACTGTTCTTTACTGTAAAAAACTCCTTCATAGTTGGAGAGTTTTTCAAACACTCAGTTTGATAACCTAGTAAACTGAGACTTGCTCAGTATAAATCTCAAGACCAGAGTTTGTCCAGCGTACAAACCAACTGAGACTACCTCAGTATAATAAATAGCTTCCTGATCATTCGGGACAGTGGACGTAGGATTTTTGTGTCCGAACCACTTTAAAAATCTCTGTGTCTCGTATTCTTTTTACTGTTGCATTGATTTAACTGTTCATACTGAAAAGCCTTCTTAAATCATTCAACTGAGTTTCAACGAACTTAACTGATTGCACTAATCTACTGAAACTGTTTTATTAAAAATATTTTCCAACTCAACTGAATTGGGCCTACACTATTCCGCACCACTGAACTCTATCTGCAAGATACTGAATTCTGACTCTCAGTCGGCTAGCAGATCTTAGTAGAGTCAGTCACTCTTCCAACACGATTCAGAACAGCTTGTCTGGTCTGCTGAACCTGTTCAGCACGACACTATCCTGAAAAGGACTGTTCGTGTTTAAGTTGAGAAATCGGTTTTCAGGTGTATTCACCCCCTCCCCTCTACACCTGAACGTGCTCTCGGGACCAACAACCTACTCGCTGTAGCCGGATGACTAGCAAACGAACTTCTACAAGGTTTGAATTCAATTTTAGAGATTCCTTGCTTTTTAGAAATTCAGAGTTTTACTGCAGCTTTATGTCAGGTCGGGTACAGTGCTGACAACTTCTTATTGGTCGAGGTTAATATGGTAGTTGAGGCTTTTCCGAACTTCAAGATTGATACTGAGTTGACTTCCTCAGATGAAAATCCTCGTACGCTTTACCGATTGAATGCTCTATTGACATTTCTTCTTGGCTTCAGTCAGTGGGACCGTTTCTGTCTCCACTTACTCACATTCAGTACTTGTTCACAATACTAAGCACAACCATATCGAGTCTTCAGATATCCATGTTCAGATGTCATCGAGCAAATCTTCTTCTGAATCCAAGCAGATCTACTGAAAACGAAGAACTAGTCTACTAAGCTTCCTAACAAACAAGCTCAACTAAACTGAACAATCTATTATATTATATATACAATTCCACACTATTGACTAATTAAACTCAGTTAGTCTTACTTTAAAAGTCAAGGATTCGAAGAGTTTTGTTTGGGACTCAAGTCCTCACTGTGTATAAGATGACTCATTTGATCACATTTTGAGAAAAGTGTAGAGTATATTCTCCACTTATACACCTGAATCTACATCTCCTGACAAACAATATATATAAGGTTTATGTAGAAACTACTTGAACATATCCAGTGGCGGAACTAGAGTTATGAAGTTGGGGGGTCGAAGTAGAGGAACAACGGTGGCCGAAGGCAGAGAAAAAATTCGAGAGTTGCTAAATATAGTTTTAAATGGTTCGAACACAAACACGATATGAAATATATAATATATATTATTTCTTGTATTTGTTACGCTGAGAAAGATACTTATACAACTCGTAGAAAAAAGAGAGAGAGAAAAATACTTATAACATGTGAGAAAGAGATGCATATATATTGAATTAATTATACTTGTAATAAAACTAAAGAAGACTAGAAAATCAATAATTTAAAAGTCTAAAAATAAAAGTTAAATTCGAGAGTTGGGGGGTTGAAGTAGAGGAACAACGTTGGCCGAAGGTAGAGAAAAAATTTGAGAGTTGCTAAATATAGTTTTAAATGGTTCGAACACAAACACGATATGAAATATATAATATGTATTATTTCTTTTATTTGTTACGCTGAGAAAGATACTTATACAACTCGTAGAAAAAAGAGAGAGAAAAATACTTATAACATGTGAGAAAGAGATGCATATATATTGAATTAATTATACTTGTAATAAAACTAAAGAAAACTAGAAAATACTTATAACATGTGAGAAAGAGATGCATATATATTGAATTAATTATACTTGTAATAAAACTAAAGAAGACTAGAAAATGAATAATTTAAAAGTCTAAAAATAAAAGTCAAATTCGAGAGTTGGGGGGTCGAAGTAGAGGAACAACGGTGGCCGAAGGTAGAGAAAAAATTCGAGAGTTGCTAAATATAGTTTTAAATGGTTCGAACACAAACACGATATGAAATATATAATATGTATTATTTCTTTTATTTGTTACGCTGAGAAAGATACTTATACAACTCGTAGAAAAAAGAGAGAAAAATACTTATAACATGTGAGAAACAGATGCATATATATTGAATTAATTATCCTTGTAATAAAACTAAAGAAAACTAGAAAATGAATAATTTAAAAGTCTAAAAATAAAAGTCAAATGAGTGCTTTGAGTTTCGAACATGAGACCTCTCTTAAGAGAGACAAAGTCATTAACCAACTGTACTACAAGCAAATAGTTAATTATATTTTTCACTAAAAATATGTATAGGTAATACAAATCTTATACTCTATTCAGTCGAAGTTACATCGACCGGGGGGTCGGTCGACCCACCCGACCCCCTCTAGTTCCGACCCTGAACATATCACTGAGGGAACAACTCGATAAACCGAGAAGGATGGGGTTATTTGGTAGGGCCCATGAGGTCAATCTAATGGAAAAACAACATGATTCTACCCACACGTAAAACATCTCACCAACATAGGTGAAAACCTAACCTCAATAGAGAACCACACCACTCCAAATCTGTAATAACCCTAGTTTTACCTATACATGTTTAAGAGAATATTTGATCTCTTAATTATAGATTAGAAGATTTACACCCCGTATAAAATTATTTTAACTAACAAGTAATAATAATAATAATAATAATAATAATAATAATGATAATAATAATAATAATAATAATAATAATAATAATAATAATAATAATAATAATAATAATAATAATAATAATAATAATAATAATAATAAAGAGAATATTTGATCTCTTAATTATAGATTAGAAGATTTACACCCTGTAGAAAATTATTTTAACTAACTAGTAATAATAATAATAATAATAATAATAATAATAATAATAATAATAATAATAATAATAATAATAATAATAATAATAATAATAATAATAATAATAATAATAATAATAATAATAATAATAATAAAATAAATAAATAAATAAATAAATAAATATATGTGTAAATTTAAATGCAAAACTCGTGTGTGCATCATGTTGCACATGCAACATGATTCAATTACCCAATTTTGACCCGCTTTGATCCATTGACCATCTTTGACTCGTGTTTGACCCACTGACATCAGCATGACATCATCATTTCTTTTTTAATTTTTTTTTGTTTTTTCCCCTTTATTATAAGGACGGTCGTGTCATTTTTTCCATACAAAAGTGTCAACGTAACAAACAAAAGTTTTTATTTTTTTCAATTTTTTGATAAGATTTTCAATACCCATGTTTCCCGAAGCGACACTTTGTTCCACTCTTTCATTTATACTCCAAGCGCGATTGCTATAATATATACTTCCTCGACCACAGGTCAGTCAAAAGGATTGCTCCAGCTAGATGGCTAGCTTGAAGGCTTTAGGTGGTGCTTCGGGATTGAAAGCTGTAGTTCGTCTTCTTGGGTGATACTCTTGCCGAACCATCAGGGTTAGGTCCCCAGGACCCCCCCAATTGAGGGTTGTATATCTTTGATATAGGATTCGATTTCGGAGTGGATCCGAAAGTAATGGTTCTGGCACAACAGGTACTGGTTGAGGGATGGGCATAGGTGGGTTGCCCTGCGGTGGCGATTCCGGTAATTCTGACAATGAGTCATTTGTAATGAATAAATGTGTCATTTGTTATTTATCTTAAAGTGTCAATCATAACAAACAAAAATGTCATTTGTATTTGAATAAAGTATCATTTATTGACTTTCAATTATTTTAGAAAAAAATGTGATTTGTTACGAAAAAAAGTGTCATTTGTTTATGAAAAAAGTGTCAATTGCAATGAATGTTAATTATAATGAAGTAAGGTTTCACTCAGAATTAAGGAACGCGTCACTTTAATCTAGAAATCAATAGGAAGCATAATAATCGGAAATGTTACCCAAAGTGTCAGTCGTAATAAACAAAAATGTCAATTGTTCCAAAGGAGAGTGTCACATTCTCATAATGTGTCAATTGCAATGAACAAAAGTGTCATTTATCTCAGACTGTCAATCACAGTGAAGTAAAGTGTCAATTATAATTAAAAAACGTATCACTTAAATCCAGTAATTACACAATAAAATATGAAGCATAATAACAAAAAATGTTACCCAAAGTGTCAATCGTAATAAACAAAGTGTCAATTGTCCCGAAGGAGAGTGTCACATTCTCATAATGTGTCAATTGCAAAGAACAAAAGTGTCAATTATCTCAGAGTGTCAATCACAGTGAAGTAAAGTGTCAATTATAATTAAGGAACGTGTCACTTTAATCCAGTAATTAGACAATAAAATATGAAGCATAATAACCAGAAATGTTACTTAAAGTGTCAATCGTAATACACAATCATGTCAATTGTCTCGAATGAGAGTGTCACATTCTTATAATGTCAATTGCAATGAACACTTCAATAATCAATAAGCCCATACAAAACACAAGGATTTCAATACTCCAAACAAAATCAAATTCCCAGTGAATAAAATGACTCTCATGTTTAGGAAATCTACTGATAAAAATCTAAGAGGACAATAATGTGAAGCTGCTGGATCCAAATCCTGCAAAACACATACACTTTTACTACCATACAAGAAGTTCTAACAACCTGGGAAAACAAGAAGATGAACATTAAAGGCCAGAAAGTAAGAAGACAAAGCATTACTAACGAGATCAAGAAATGAATTATGCTTATCAAGATGATCAAAATAGTGCAGAAGCAAATACCTCAGACAAAATACCTCCTCCACAGCCAACATCCACAAATTCCAACCCTTTTAATGGCCTCGAACAGTGTGGATCCCTCCCAAAATGCCGGCACAAGGTGGACCTTATAAACGCAAGTCTCATCGGATTCATCAAATGCAACGGCTTGAACGGTCCTTCAGCATCCCACCTAACCTCAATCCAACAAAAAAAAAAACAATCAAATTGACATAGCACCAAAACATAATCAAGCAGAATCTTCAAAAGCAGCAAACAAAATGATAAAATTACGATGTTTCGGAAATAGCGACGAATTTCCGCATCTCAGTTTCATTCAAAGAGCTCTTTGAACATAAATTAGCCGCCGAAGGAGGAGCGTAATACGGAGCTGTCGGAGATGGAATTAGAGCATCCGAGTAATGCCGGGTACGCAACTCATGGCGACGATCAAGGTCCAGGTAGGAATTCGCGAGCTGTGAAGAACGAAAATCGGGCTGGGTTAGGGTTCGAAGGATGGAGGGAGAGAGAGAGAGAGAGGGGAGTGGAGAGAGAGGGGGGAAGACGGTGGAAGAGGGGAGGGGAGTGGAGAGAGAGGAGGGAGAAACAGAGAAAGGGAGTGGAGAGCGAGGCGGCAGTGGGAGGGGAGATGAGAATTTTAGTTTATTTTTCATTTATTTTTAAAATATTGGATCGGATTAAATTTGGGTCAAACCGAATTAAAATTAACAAATTGGATCATGTATGTGCAACATGATGCACCATAGTCAATCTCTAAGTTAAATGTGTTTGCATTGTAATATTATTAGCGTTAATGTATCTATATTTACGTGTGTAGGTTTGAGCCACAATTTATATGCCTATAGTAAAAATTAGTAAATTAGTAGATTTAATAATTCATCAAAAAAAAAAAAAAAAAAAAACCACATGATTGGTTCTATTAGTTTTGACGCAATAGAACAACTGCCTCTCACTTATAAATAATGTAAATATTATAATATAAACAATGGATATCGAATTTTGTGTAGGCATTTACTGTATTTAATAATATTATGAAAAGATTTCCAATTCACATAATATGTGCCTCTCGTATGATAATTAGAATGAGGAGGTTAGTAAAGCATGACGTGGACACTAATTACTAAGCATACCTAGGTGTAGACTAATGACTAATCAATAAAGACCTCTCTATAAATATTATCAAGACTCACTCCATGTTCTTTCTCATTTTCCTTCCGTACCAGCTCCAGAAATATTGTCTGACAAGTTTAAGTTGGGCTCTTAATCTCAAAATAAAGGTATAATTCTCTCTCTTGGAGATTAATTTAAACTAGGCTTGGGTGGTGTTCATATATAATTGTAAGTTTTGAGAGTTTAAAATGGAAAGGTTGTCGGATCACTCTTTCTATTCTTCTAAGTTTTGGATGTGAAATCAGTGCTATGTGTTGATCACTACGTAGTTAATTATGCCTTTGAGGGAAGAGCTAATTGATGATATAAAAGTAATAAAAAATAAATAAAGCATTATATATGTATACATATATGGGAGATCATATGAGAACAGAACTTACAGTGAGAACAAGGAACATTTTACAACCATTAGATCAAGTTTAAGGAAGATACATATTAATTTCTCACTTAAAATCTCTTATTGCACCTTTTAGGTAATTATTTTACACAAAGGATATTTTGGTAATCCTACATAATCTATTTTAATTCTCCATTTGCCACTTCAAGAACCGCATTTTTAAACGCTCTCCCTTGCTTTATCTAATAAACTTCTGAAATCTCACCTAATACCATAAAAAACAGACTAAACGAGTTCTTAAGGTTTACGAATGATTTTTTCGATGGTGTATCATATTTTCTTCCTTCTATTTTCAATTTTGATCGATGTTAGTGCATTTTATAAAACATAAAAACCATTGTCATGATTAAATGCAGTGTGATCTGCGTATATACAATGATATGAAATGCTTGCCTAATTATTTGGACATGTGGTGGTCTTTGTTAGATGAATTTTATCAGATCGATGTGATTCTAACAACTTATCCAATTACATCTTGTACAATACTTGAATATTTGAAATACAGAATAATTCAGATATGATTTTAGTCATTTTAATCAACTATATGTTACCACAAAATATTCTGCATGATTATTTCTTCAGCTATTATTTTAGTCAATTTATTCAGTTTGAATATATAGTTGAGAAACATAACAAGTCTACCAGATATTGTATATTGTGAAACTATAATCTATTAAAAACTTACAACAAAAATTATTTCTCTAAAAACTCTAAATCATGCTAAATTATTATGTATAGTGTTAGTGAATAACATTCAGCTATTTTAAAAAAATTCTTGAATGTTATATGAATACTTGAGTTATATTATTCTGAACATAAATTATTTTATAAATATCAGTTAGTGAATACTATTTTTGCTAATGTTAATCTTAGATTCTATTATTCTCTCTTCTGGTATGCACTGAATGTGAAATAAATTAACAGAACTTGTATGGTTTATGAATATCACTAGACACTTACCAGTACACTTCAGGAAATTATTAGAGAATGGCACGCTATTGCATTGTTGCAAGTACACTAGAACTGAGATGAACAACTTCATGTTCGGTGCCTTTAAGGACGTTACTACTTGCCAAATACCACATTACGTGTTATTAACACCAGTTGTAATACAAAATTTCATGAAGATTATTCAATTTATTGATTAGGAAGGGTTTTGAACTATCGGTGTTATGATATCATTACAGGGACCACTCTTTAAAGAATATTTATTTTTCACTGTTCAAAGAATATTTTTCTAAGTTCTTCCCCACCATTCGCCAATAATTCATCCACTGAATTTGTACAATCTGTGTCTGATTAATTGATTTATGAGGTTTATGTAAATATGCATCATTTTTTTCCTTTTTCTTTTTTTTTTTTAAAAAACTTAATCTATCATGCTCTTATCTTCCGTCTTATGAAACTCGATTACCCTCATATACATATTTAAACACTTAAATATACATCAATGTAGCATTTTAGTCATCACCGCTCATCTCATTACATTTTTGCATATATAGTAAATTGAAGAGGAGAACGGCTGGAAAGAAGGTGCTCTTCACAAGGTAGTTGGCTGTCAGTAACTTGTGACTTTACTTACACTACCTTTTTATTTGATGTTTTTATCTTGTGCCTTCATGAAGTTAACTACTTTTCTACTTTGTTCTCTTGACTTCTTCCTTAATTTTTTGCCCTTGCCTATGTAGTTGCGATCTTTTTTGTCATTGAATATGTTCTCTTTTAGGCCATGGAGACAAAATGGTCCTACTTTGATCAAGCTCGATTTAATCACATTCTCCGAGATAATTTCAAAATCTAAGTTGTATTGTTTTGTGTGAAGAATAGCATGATGCTCTTGTAAAATTTGTTATTAAGCTTCTGGCAATATTACGCCCTGCTTTATAATTACCAAGTGAGTGATGGGTGATTATACTATGATCAATATCAGTGTATGGATTAAGTTAAGTAATGTATGAACAGAATCATGCGAAAGGAGAAAAGAATGGTCCCTATGAATGTTGTTAGGTTGCAGAATAGGATATAATTAACTCTAGATTAAACCAGGGTGGATCTGTGCAATTCTCTGCATGTATATTGTGCTCAGTTGGGTTTTTTTTTCTTCTTTTGTTTTGGTATATTGCCATGGACCGTGGTGATGAAACAAATTGTGTTAGAGATAGGGTTTACCGGCGGAGATTAAAGAGACTCGGGAAGGGAGGAGGATCGGATGCGGAAGAGAAGGGACGAGACGGCGACGAGCCGTAGCCTTTGATC
Organism: Lavandula angustifolia; assembly: GCA_028984105.1. Lineage (NCBI taxonomy): Eukaryota > Viridiplantae > Streptophyta > Magnoliopsida > Lamiales > Lamiaceae > Lavandula > Lavandula angustifolia. The sequence goes on from CM054820.1 coordinate 22,282,454, forward strand.
GGCCAATATGCAGGGCGTGCATGGGAGGCAACGTGTGCATGGGTGGTATATCGCATGGTGGGCGGACGTTATTATTATTATTGCTAGTAGTATAGTTTAGTAATTGCTTAGTTTATTATTTAATTTAAGCCCATGAATAGGGCTTGGCCGTGTGAGGCCTAGTACATTGCTATTCTTATTTATATCTTAGTTCTAGTAGGAAAATAATTATCTAGGGTTTGCTTTCTCTTGATCAAGACATCGGCGTGATCGCTTGGCCGGGAGTTTATCTCCCGTGGGACTCGTTTTGAGTATTTCAGTTTATTCAATCTTTGGTTATTATTATTCTTACCAATTGTTCGTATTACTCCCTTTACTCTAACAAATTGGTCCGACCTGCCGGATGACAATTACGCGACAACAGGCTATGGAATCGCGAATTGATGCGTTGGAGAAGGGATTGAAGAGTATGGATGATCGATTATCCGGGGAGTTAGCGTCTATGAAAGACTCGATGGCTTCTATTCGAGATTTGTTGGCGGGCTTGATGGCGGAGAAGAATAAATCCAACGCCGACGCCTACAGCGGCTCACCTCCTAACCAAAACCCTAATTTGGAGGAATCTCAATCGGCGGACGGACCACGAAAGTCCGGTGCCGACACGGCAGCGGGGTCAACCAACCTCGCTTCGTCCACGCCGTAGGGAACGCAGAAATATGATTTTAACAGTAGTGAAGTAAAAAGCAAATCCATTCTCCCATCCTCTAAGTGGCTTAGAGAGGATGATGAAATTGATGAAGAACATGATAGAAGTACAAGGGACTTGGGGTTAACGTATTCATCTTTCGGTAGTGAAAATGCAGGCGATGTTCACCACAAAACGGAGGTAGTGAATCGTTGTGTGGAGACTTTCTTAAGATGTTTTGCTTCAGAAAGACTGAAACAATGGAGTCGATGGTTGGCATGGGCAGAATATTCGTACAACACCAGTTTTCATCCGACTAAGGGGCTTTCTCCATGCGAGGTGGTGTTCGAGGTAGGACAACGAGTTTTCAGCCTTGAGGACAAGACTGTTTGGAAGGGTGGAGGAGTTGTTAGAGGCATGCTCGTGAGAAGTAGCGGTGCATGGATCTTTGGAGAGTTTATTATTAGGATTTATTATGGACACACGATTAACAGGAGAATTGACGTCGATGAAAGATTTGATGGTTTCGATTCGCGATTTGCTAAGGGATTTATTGGCAGACAAAAATAAGTCGGGTGAGGGATTCGGCGGCGGGTCCCCCTCGAATCCGAGCGTGGAGGATCAGCAGTCCGGTGATGGACCGCGGACGCCTGGGCCGGAAACGGCGGTCAATTCCTTGGGTAGCTCGCTCAGGGCGCCGCCGGTAAAGCTACCTATGTTTGACGGACACGGCGCGGAGGGCTGGCTTACTCGTGTCGAACAATACTTCCAATTACTTCATACTACCGAGGCGAACAAGTTGGATGTAGCACTTGTGGCAATGGAAGGTGACGCCCTTCCGTGGTTTCAATGGGTACGGGCGACTCGTCCGACTATGGAGTGGTCCGGGTTTAAACTCGAAATGGTACGGATGTTTGGAACGAACCCGTTGGCCAACCCGTGTGAGACACTAGTTCAAACACGGCAAACTCATTCAAACCTCCCCTATGATGCATACAAGCTCCTTGCAGTTCCTTCCCCAATTGGTGGAGTTCTTGTAATTGGTGCAAACACGATTCTTTATCATAGCCAGTCTGCTTCATGCCTCTTGGCGTTGAACAATTTCGCTATTCCTGCTGATGGCAGTCAAGAGATGCCTAGATCTGGATTTTCTATGGAGCTTGATGCTGCTACTGCAACATGGTTAACGAATGATGTTGCCGTGTTCTCAATTAAATCTGGGGAGCTGCTTTTGCTGACTCTTGTTTATGATGGGAGAGTCGTTCAGAAGCTTGAACTTATGAAGTCGAGGGCTTCCGTACTTACTTCGGACATTACTACCATTGGAAATTCGTTTTTCTTTTTGGGTAGTCGTCTGGGTGATAGTCTGCTGGTGCAGTACTATTCTGGAGTTGGAGCTCCAGGACTAACTCCTGGAGTGAAGGAAGAGATTTGGGATATTGAAAATGATGTACCTTCATCAAAGAGGCTGCGGAGATCTTCTTCTGATGCATTACAGGATTATGTTAATGGCGAGGAGTTTTTTATCTATGGGACTGGTTCAAATAATGCTCGGATAGCTCAGAAGAACTTTACATTTGCAGTACGAGATTCATTGCTTAATATTGGTCCCCTAAAGGATTTCTTTTATGGATTGAGAATTAATGCTGATCCGAATGCTACAGGAGTCGCAAAACAAAGTAAGTATGAACTGGTGTGCTGTTCTGGCCATGGAAAAAATGGTGTTGTCACTGTACTTCAACAATCAATCCGCCCCGATACTATAACTCAAGAATCATTACCCGGTTGCACAGGAATTTGGACTGTCTACCACAATAATTTGTGCATTGATTCCTCAAAAGGAGTAGCAAATGAGGATGAATATCATGCATACTTGATTATTAGTTTGGAAAACCGTACATTGGTGCTACAAACAGCTAATAATTTTGAGGAGGTAACCGAAAATGTTGACTACTATGTCCAAAGAAGTACAATTGCAGCAGGAAATTTATTTGGAAGGCGCCGAGTTATCCAAATCTTTGCTTGTGGTGCTCGGCTCCTTGATGGTGCGTTTATGACTCAAGACCTGAGCTTCAAATCTTCCAATTCGGATACAAGTGTGGCTTTTGAAGGGGCAACTGCATCATCAGTTTCAATTGTTGATCCTTATGTGTTGCTGAGAATGACCGATGGAAGCATTCAGCCTCTTATTGGAGATCCATCCACCTGCTCTGTTTCTATCATCAATCGACCAGTATCTGAAATCCCTAATAAGTTGGTATTAGCTTGTACTCTCTATCATGATAAAGGGCCGGAACCATGGATTCAGAAGACGAGAACTGATGCCTGGCTTTCTAATGGGATTGGTGAGGCTATTGATGGGGTGGATGGTATGACACATGATCATGGTGAGGTGTATTGTGTTCTATGCTATGACAATGCAGATCTGGAGATATTTGATGTACCTAATTTTAGCAGTGTTTTGTCGATTGATAAATCCGTATCCGGTAAATGCCTCATTTTGGATACGTATTCCCATGCCCCAGCCAATAATCATGTAAAACTTGCAAACAAGCGTTCTGAAGCATTATGGACGGTGGATCCGGAATCTGTGCCGGAGTGGGTGCTGCGGGATCATTGGGTTTGGCGTGGAGATGATAATGTGCGCGAATTGTTAATTCAATGGCATGGGAAACCGGAAGACGATGCTACATGGGTCGAAGCTTCGGATTTGAGGAGTCAATTTCCGCATTTCAACCTTGAGGACAAGGTTGTTTGGAAGGATGGAGGAGTTGTTAGAGATAGGATTTACCGGCGGAGATTAAAGAGACTCGGGAAGGGAGGAGGATCGGATGCGGAAGAGAAGGGACGAGACGGCGACGAGCCGTAGCCTTTGATCGGCCAATATGCAGGGCGTGCATGGGAGGCAACGTGTGCATGGGTGGTATATCGCATGGTGGGCGGACGTTATTATTATTATTGCTAGTAGTATAGTTTAGTAATTGCTTAGTTTATTATTTAATTTAAGCCCATGAATAGGGCTTGGCCGTGTGAGGCCTAGTACATTGTTATTCTTATTTATATCTTAGTTCTAGTAGGAAAATAATTATCTAGGGTTTGCTTTCTCTTGATCAAGACATCGGCGTGATCGCTTGGCCGGGAGTTTATCTCCCGTGGGACTCGTTTTGAGTATTTCAGTTTATTCAATCTTTGGTTATTATTATTCTTACCAATTGTTCGTATTACTCCCTTTACTCTAACAAATTGACTAAGTGCATGGATTAGAAAATTGTGGTCCTCTGTAGAATGGATTAGAAAACATCGTAAGCTTGTCTTATCCTTTGAAATGGGCATGTCTGTTTTCTATGATTATTATTTGAAGCAGCAACATGTGTCCTTGCTTAATTTATTTTATTTTCTTTCTCTCTTAATCTGAAAACTGCAGCTTGGGTGAAGCCTAAAGATATAATGGATATCATGGCCCTCAAATTTCAAACTCCATCTTTTAAAAAAGCCTCTAAATATAAAAAGTTTACTGATAAAAAGTTTCCACCCCTATTTAAGTAGTAATAGATTTCTTAGCATAATGAATTAGAGAATGCATAAGTTTATATGATCGTCTCATAAGTTAATTTGTGAGTTGTTTTCCGTATTAAATGTCAGGGCTCTTTCTTGAATTTTTCTTTCTTGCTTGTTTTATATTTTCTTGTGTATGAGAATTTGGATTATGTCAGTTGATAGGCTTTAGAGATTGATTGTTCTTTTACCTTAGTTTTCGAATTGCCGGAGTAGTTTATGTTTTTTTGAAGGAAAAACAAATATAAGTATGTGTGGACTTCCCATTTGGGTTTGATTATTAGTATTGTGATCATTTGCCTTCTTTTTAAGATTTGGTTGTGTATTTGTCAGAGAGCAAAATGTTTTTCTTTAAACTAATTGTGCTGAAATTGAGGTTTTCTGTTTCCATCTCTTAGCTGTTAATTTCAAGCCACTGGGATTGCTGCCCATATTATATTTTACCTCTTAATTAGTTGTTTGGTTCTCTCCATGTTGGTGCTAATGTTGTTGATCAAGTTGTAGTAAGCGTGCCCTATGGTGAATACTTTCAAATTTGGACCTGCCTAAGACCAGACAAATGCATAAATGTAGTGTGATCTGCATAAATACAATGATATGAAATGCTTGCCTAATTATTTGGAATAGCTTACACTTGTGGTGGTCTCTGTTAGATGAATTTTATCAGATCGATGTGATTCTAATAACTTATCCTATTACATTTTGTACAGTACTTGAATGCCCAGTAAAATATTTTAAATACAGAATAATTCAACTATTATTTTAGTCATTTTAGTCAACTGTTATATTACCACAAAATATTCTGCATGATTATTTCTTCAACTATTATTTTAGTCATTTTATTCAGTTTGAATGTATAGTTGAGAAATATAACAAGTCTACCAGATATTGTATATTGCGAAACTGTAATCTATTAACAGCTTACAACAAAAATTATTTTTCTAATATTCAGCCTTTTAAAAAAAAAAATTCTTGAATGTTATATGAATACTTGTGTCATATTATTCTGAACATAAATTATTTTATAAATGCTAGTTAGTGAATACTGTTTTTGCTAATGTTAATCTTAGATTCTATTATTCTCTCTTCTGGTATGCACTGGATGTGAAATAAATTAACCGAACTTGTATGGTTTATAAATTGATCTACACACTTACAGTACACTTCAGGAAATAATTAGTGGAGAATGGCACACTATTGAATTGTTGCAAGTACACTAGAACTGAGTTGAACAAATTCATGTTCGGTGGCTTTAAGACTGCTTGCCAAATACCACATTATGTGTTATTCACACCAGTTGTAATACAAAATTTCATGAAGATAATTCAATTTATTGATTAGGAAGGGTTTTGAACTATCGGTGTTATGATATCATTACAGGGACCACTCTTTAAAGAATATTTAGTGTTCACAATTAAAAGAATATTTTTCTAATCTATTCCCCACCATTCGCAAATAATTCATCCATTGGATTTGTACAATCTGCAATTTTATGATTCGGTGTCTGATTAATTGATTTATGAGGTTTATGTAAATATGCATCATTTTTTCCTTTTTCTTTTTAAAAAAAAAACTTAATCTATCATGCTCTTATCTTCCGTCTTATGAAACTGGATTATCCAATGCTTATACTGTTGGGAGATGATTAAGTCTTCTCACAACCAGTTAAGATATAACTCAATAGCCCTGTGCTCTGAATATTTACTGAAGATTTGAAAATCCCAAAACCCTATCTTGACTGATGAACCATTCAGTTGTAACCTGTTTTGTTCTGTTCTGTCTCTGAGGTTTCAGACTCAGTAGACAATCTTCATCTGGTTCAGGCGCTAAGTAGATTACCTGCCTCAGTACCAGATGTAGAAGACTCAGTGATACTGGACTCAGCAGGAGCAGTATACTAAAAGGAGTCAGTGGAAATGAACTCAGCAGGAGTAGTTCACTGAACTCAGAGTTGATCTTCAGTAGAGCCGACTCAGCAGGAGCATGCTACTGAATAAGAGATCAGGCTCAGCAACGGCTGGACAGTCTTCTGACTGTCAGATTCTCTAAAAGTCAAATCAGCAAAGTCAATACGAGGAAGAGAAAAGTCAGCTTCAGATTTCCTTGAAGTCTGTTCTGTCTCACCCACTTTCTTGAACCTCGACCAATGACGAGCAGCCACCTGTCCTATATCTGTTAAAGCTGCAAGTCAACAACTTTCCAGAAATGGAGGGAAAGGACACTGCAACCATACTTTGAAAGAGCCATTAGCTACCCAAAAGAGAGAGACAAAATGATCGTCGTCTCCAACGGATCTATCCTTGCCTCTACTCTATCAAATCAGCAGAGTCAATAGGAGGAAGAGTTGTCAGATTCTCTAAAAGTCAAATCAGCAGAGTCAATACGAGGAACAGAAAAGTCAGCTTCAAATTTCCTTGAAGTCTGTTCTTTCTCACCCACTTTCCTGAACCTCAACCAATGACGAGCAGCCACCTGTCCTATATCTGTTAAAGCTGCAAGTCAAAACTTTCCAGAAATGGAGGGAAAGGACACTGCAACCATACTTTGAAAGAGCCGTTAGCTACCCAAAAGAGAGAGACAAAAGGATCGTCGTCTCCAACGGATCTATCCTTGCCTCTACTCTATAAATAGAGGGATACATTCAAATTGAAGCACACGAGAATACGAGTAAACCAACGAAAACACAAGCAAACTCAGAGCATTCAAAGAGCAACTCATAAACGTCTTAAGTCTTCCGCAAATAGTTCGAAGAAGTAATCTCCGGCGAAAGACTACATACATGCTCATAAGGAACCAAGCTTAACCAGAATTATATAGCCTCTAGTATCCAAGCGACTGAACACGAACCCAAGTTTATACTTAGCCGTTCGTCGCTCTAGAAGCTACTTTCTCGTTCCCTATCCCTCTAACCTAAGCTCAGCCAATCATATCTATAGCTTAGACGAAGGAGTTCATAGTCAAATTGATCCTTATTGTAAAGGACTCCTTCATAGTTGGAGAGTTTTTCAAACACTTAGTTTGATACCCTGTAAACTGAGACTTGCTCAGTATAAATCTCAAGACCAGTGTTTGTCCACTGTACAAACCAACTGAGACTATCTCAATATAATACATAGCCTCCTGATCTTTTGGGACAGTGGACGTAGGATTGTTGGATCCGAACCACTTTAAAAATCATATGTGTTCTGCGTTCGTTATTTACTGTTGCATTGATTACTGTGGATGCTGAAAATATCTTTAAAATCATTCAATTGAGTTTCAGCAAGCTTAATTGACTGCACTAATATATTGATACTGTTTTGATAAAAGCGTTTTCTTAACTCAACTGAATTTGGGCCTACACATTTCCGCATTACTGAACCTTATCTGAACGGTACTGAATTCTGACTCTAGTCAGCTAGCAGACCTCAGTAAAGTCAGTCACTCTGCCACGCGATTCAGAACAACTTATTTGGTTTATTGAACTCGTTCAGTACGACACTCTCCTGAAAAGGACTGTTTGCGTTTAATGTTGAGAAATTGGTTTTCAGGTGTATTCACCCCCGCTCTACACCTGAACGTTACTCTCGGGACCAACAATTGGTATCAGAGCAGGAGTTCTCTAAGACTCTTGTTATTCTGAAACTGGTCTACTTGAACGGATCCGGAAAACGTTTTCACTGCATATCATTCTTCATTGAAATCATTATTCACTATGTCTGATATGTCAGGAATCAGGATGGTACCCATGTTCTCAGTAGGGAACTATGGAGTATGGCGGGTCAGAATGGAGGCACATCTGACCTCCCTCCATGACAGCATGACAGAGGTTCTAGAGGACGGACCTATTGTTCCAATGGAAGATAGCGTCGTAGCTCAGGACCCAGCACAATGTGGAGGAATGGTGACCGGGAAAAAGATCCCCAAAGACAGAAGTCTCTTCACCCCTGAGGAGAAGAAGCTTCACAACTTAGACCGAGTCGATAGAAACGCCATACAGACCACCCTGAGCGATTCTTATCTCGGAAGAGTTCAGGACTGCAAGTCCGCAAAAGAACTCTGAGATGCTCTAGCGCTACTGAGTCGGGGGACTCAGAAGATCAAAGCAAACAAACTCGCGCTGGAACTTCAGAAGCTGGAGAGACTATCTCTCATGCCTGGTGACTCCATTAAAGATCTCAACGTCAGATTCACGGATCTGATGAACTCTATCAACGAGCTGGAAAAGATGAATCTCAAAATTTTAAGGGCATTGCCAGACGGTCACTGGACTCCCTTTGCTACTTTATTGCGTCATTCTGATTTAGATATTATTACTCCTGACCATATCTTTTCAGAACTTAAAGCTGAGGAGTTCGAGTTTGGCCTACCTCAAAGGAAGCAGCGAGCTGAGGCTGACACCCAAGTCGATCATGCTTTTAAAGCATCAGTCAGCACAGCAGCTCCGGCGTCTAGCAAGGCTGAACCTTCACTCAATGACATACAAGAAGGAAACTTGGCCAAGAAGTACGCGTTGCTTGCTGTGAAGTATCAGAAAGAGAAGGAGAGGCGCAGGAAGCTCTCAAGAGTCGTTAGAGACTCCAATGGTAAGACTGAATATACACCTAAGCGCACTCCTGACTCACATACTTCTGAATGCAGGAAACAAGAGGACTCAACTCAGTGAAAAGACAGCGAAAGCAAAGAAGAAAGAGCAGCACGCAAAGCTCGAAGGGAGAAGTTCATCAAGAAGCGACAAGCATATATTGCAGGTGAACTCTCGGACGACTCAGATGAAGTCGACTCCTTCATGGATTCATCAGATGATGAAGCGACATTCATAGCCGTAGAGTTTGAAGCTGAAGAAGGTGCTGAAAAATGTCTCATGGCAGGAGAAGAGGATGAGGTAAACTCTCACGCTCCATTTAACTCCTCTTCACAATGCAGATTCAGATGAGTCTGCAGCTCAGTAGGACTCTTCAGGAGTTGGATACCCTGAAAGTGGAGAATCAGAGACTTTCTTAGGAGAGTCATGTTGCTACTGAGTCAAAAGGACTTGTGTTGAGACTCAGGGAGGAGATAAACTCTCTGATGGCCAAGTCTCAGCATCAAGAAGATCAGATCTCAGTACTGACCAATGACTTGACTCAGAAAGATACTGAACTGAGTCTACTGAGCAAGAGCTGTCAGGACTTCAGACCGAGCATGAATTGCTGAAGAAAAGCGATGATGTCTGGAGGGACCTGATGACAGAGCGGTACATGGGCGCTGAAAAGAAGCTTGAGGCGATGCTAGCAAGAAACAAGCCTAAGCACTGCAAGGAGGGATTTGGATTCAGCCATGGAGCCTCCTCATCTGCCCCCGTACGCTCAGAAAACCGGCTAGCTGATAGGTTTGTTCAAGGGGAGACCATCAATGCAGAGATACTGAACCCCCTAGCCAAGAACAAACAAAAGATGAAGGCACCTCATCCTAGTTATCAGCACTCTGACAAAAAGATCAGCACCAAATCACCCCAGTTCAGTCAAGGGGGAACCAGCAAAGCAAAGTGGGCTGATCAGTATGGACCTCCGCAACTGACACATCCAGCTCAGTATGGGTCATATTACTAAGTCAATTATGTCAGAAGAGGACCTAAAAGTAAGAAGAAAAAGAAGAAAGCCGTACAGAAGGCAAAGGTCAGCAGTCCACCTACTCAGAAGATCAAGACTCCTGAACCTGTAAAGCCTCAGCAGTCAGCATTGACCAGTCCAGTGGTCAATTATGTTGATCAAAGTGGAAATAAATTGTCTGAGACCATCAGGGTCGTAAGATAGATTTGGTTTCCCAAACTAACATCTAAGGACCCAAAATCAAAAATAAAGGGTACCTAAATATAATTCTATTTTGTAGGTGCACAAGGACCCTTGGTATGTGGACAGCGGATGCTTAAGACATATGACATACCAAAAGGACCTACTGAAGAATTATACTACTGAAGAAGGACCCCGAATCGAGTTTGGAGACAACGCAAAAGGCTATACCAGAGGCTATGGAACACTAAGCATTGGAACCACTACAGTTCCAAGAGTATCATATGTTGAAGGACTTCAGCATAATCTTCTCTTTGTTAGTCAATTTTGTGATAACTTGAATAGAGTGATTTTTTACGCTGGTTTCTGTGATGTCATTGATAAATCTACTGGGAAAACAGTGTTATCAGGTTCGCGCAAAAAGAATATCTATATAGCTGACTGGAACTCAGTTGAACCTGAAGCTTGTTTGTTGGCAAAGAATGACAACAGAACTGGGTGGCTCTGGCACAGAAGACTCAGCTATCTCAATTTCAAGACGCTCAACAAATTAGCTAGAAACACTCTAGCAAGAGGACTGCCGAATGAAGTATTCAGCAAAGATACTCAGTGTGAAGCATGTCTGAAGGGAAAGCAAACAAGGAATCAAAATCCTCCTGTCCCATCCCCTTCCACTGATGGAATCCTTCAGCGGCTACATATGGATTTGTTCGGTCCAGTCTCTCCGGTGACGATCAGAGGCAAGAAGTATGCTTTAGTGGTCATTGATGACTACTCGCGCTACACATGGGTCATATTTATTGCCAACAAGTCTGACGTCAAAACAGAGTTACCAACGCTTCTGAAAAAGCTCAGTGTCGAGAAGAACACCAAGATCATCAAGATACGTTCAGAAAGAGGAACTGAGTTTCTGAATTCTATGGTAGAGGAGTTCTGCAAGGCAGAAGGAATAGAGCATGATACGTCTACTGCGCGCACGCCTCAACAAAATGGGGTCACTAAAAGGAAGAATCGAACACTCAAAGAAGCAGCAAGAACCCTGCTCGCAGACTCAGGACTCCCAACCAAATTCTGGGCAGAAGCTACTGATACTGCATGTTATACTCAGAATAGATCTCTACTGACACAGCAGCATAAGCAGCCTTCTTTATCTTATTTCCATATTTTTGGGTGTTCATGCTTTATCCACAATAATGGGAAAGATCAGCTGAAGACTTTTGATAGCAAGTCAGACCAAGGAGTCTTCTTAGGATACTCCCGAGTCAGCAAAGCCTTCAGAGTCTTTAACTATCGGACCCTTTGTGTGGAGGAACGCCCTCATGTTGTTTTTAATGAGTTTGCTACTGAAGACAGGAGCAGGAACTCTAAACCTGAATCTGAGGACATCAGTAAGCATCTACAGGATCTGAGTTTAAAAGATAAAGTTGAAAAGATCCAGCTATGTTGGGATGATGATTCAGATGAAGAAACTGAAGATAAGTCTACTGAATCTTAGCTAGCAGTAGAAGTAGCTGAACAGATTGACTCTACTGAATAGAGTCAATCCCAGGTAACTCAGGTCGATGAAGAAACCCAAGTGGTAACTGAGACCTCTAGTGAGAATAATAATTCAGGGGGAACAAATGATGTTCCTGAGCTAAATGCCCTAAACCTGGTGACTCAGTAGATCATACTCTTGTAACTGAATTGCTTCAATCTCAGAATAGTAGAACTGAAATGCCTAATTCATGTACTATCTGTGTTGAACAAATTTCAGATGAAGAGATTAAATATCGTAGATCGTGGCTGGACGCTGACACTTCTGATTTGATTATTGGAGATCCTTCAGCAAGCGTAAAGACAAGATCCAGATTCTGTCAGGGAGAAAGCGCCTTATATTCCTACTTCTTGTCTACTGAAGAACCTCAGTCAGTTGAGGATGCACTTAAGGACGCTGATTGGATCATAGCCATGCAGGAGGAGCTGAATCAGTTCACGAGAAACGAAGTTTGGGAGCTTGTTGACAGACCTCGGCATCAACTTGTGATTGAAACTAAATGGGTCTTCAAGAACAAGCGAGATGAAAACAACATTATAGTAAGGAACAAGGCAAGAATCGTGGCAAAAGGCTACTGTTAAGCTGAAGGGATAGATTTTGACGAGACGTTCGCTCCAGTTACAAGATTGGAGGCAATCAGACTATTCCTAGCCTACGCAACACATTAGAGGTTTAGAGTATATCAAATGGATGTGAAGTCTGCGTTCATGAACGGCGTACTGAAAGAAGAAGTCTATGTAGAACAGCCTCCTGGCTTTCAGCAGGGACATCAGGTCTACAGACTCATAAAGGCTCTGTATAGGTTAAAACAAGCACCCAGGGCTTGGTACGATACCCTGTCTGAGTTTCTTCTTCAGAAAGGTTTTCAGAAAGGCACAATAGACCGCACATTATTCAGCATTCGACTGGAAGACGACATCCTACCTGTGTAGATCTACGTAGATGACATAATCTTCAGATCGAAGAATGTCATCATGTGTCAGCAGTTTGAGAAAATGATGAAGGACAAGTTCGAGATGTCAATGATGGGAGAGATGAACTATTTCCTTGGCTTTCAAGTCAAACAATCTGAGAAGGGAACGTTCATCAATTAAGGAAAAGATCCATACTGACCACCAATGGGCAGATATACTGACCAAGCCTCTAGCAGAAGCCAGATTCAGAGAACTTTCAGTAGAGCTAGGTCTGCTGGACCCTACTGACTCTAGTCAGTAAGTAGATTCAGGAGAGGAACATTCAGCAAGGGGGAATGTTCACGCTCAGTACTGAGTAGATTCAGTACGTAGAGACTCAGCAACCATCTACACGAGGTATCAGCTGACTACGATGTTCAGCTGACAGGTTTGCGTATCTCTACTCAGTAGCCAATGCAATATTCTGTGTATTTATGACTCAGATTCAGCTTCGTATTCAATGTCTTAGATAATGTCATTTAATATAACGGTTTACATTAAATACACGACATTCTATGTAAAGCATGCTGAACTCTGCGGCGCATTTAATGCATGTCGTATCAAGTTACTTCTTTGGCAATATACAACTGTATTTTGACTTAGGCGGCTAAATTGATCATTGCCTATTTTATAAAATCAAATCCTGGCCGTCCATCTCATAAAGCGAATTCAAATTGAACCGTGGATAATTAACTATTCATCTTCTTTAAGATATATAAACACGTTCAAAGTTTAGAAACCGCCATTTCAACTCTGCATAATTTTCGAACCCTAGTTTTTCTAAGAACATACTTGCCTCCTTGCAAAACTCATTTTCCAAAACTCTCAGAAAAATCTTTTGTAAATTTTTTAATGATCATTCAGTATCGTGTATAATAACTTCAATATTTTTTTCTTCGATACTGATCTATTGTTCTTGCGGATTACTAAATATGGCAGGACGAGAAGTTATCATTCCAAAGGATATGCAAGAGATCCTGGAAAAGGATAGAGTCTGGTGCGAGCCCATGATGGATTTCGATGTCTGTGAACTCGACTATATGGAGGAGATCTTATACGCCCTCAAAGAGACTGGCCTCGAAGGATTTCTGACGAGGAAGCCATCCTTCTTCCTTCTGCGCCAGATAGCTGAGCTCTATCTAAATTCTGAATCAGTAGAGGGAGACATCCGATGCTGTTACGTTGTTCACTCAGTTGGCGACCCCTCAAGTGCAATCACTGAGATCAAAACCATGTCGATCGAAGAGGCACTTAAGAGAAGCTTCCAACTCCCTAGTGAAGGCTTCAGCAACGTGGCGTATAAAGACGATCTGACAGATGAATATCTATCTGAGTTCTGCGGGAAGCCGACTACGTTCAGAGCTACTTTTCCGAAGAATGCCATACTCCCTCAATACGAAGCACTGGCATATATAGTGACTCAGCTGGTAACAAGTCAGGCCGGGTCCTTTGATCAGGTGTCTAGGCCAAAGCTTCAGCTCATGATGGCCATACACGATCGAGCAAAGATCAACTGGGCCGAATTCTTTCTAAAAGAATTCATGACACAGTCCGCGAAGTTTGATAAGAAGAGTTTTCGCCTTGCTGTGAAGGGAAAACTGCTTTATAGACTGAAGCTATCAGTGATGATAGAGGATTTCTGCGGAACGAACAACATAACTTTCGCTGACAAGCAGTACTTCAACCCGAAGAAAGTCCGGTTCCAGAGCAGGGCAGCGGCCCTTCAGCAGATAGGGTCAGGGCCCACTGATCCTAAGTCCAGAGCTCAGAAGACCTCCACTCCCACAAAGAAGAGGTCCCCTCCGAAGTCTACTCCGAAAACCCCGACCAAGAGGCTGAAGAAAGTCAGTGAGGTTGTACCGGAGGTAGTGCCCGAGGCAGTGGTTGCTAAACCACCTCGCAGCTAAGGGATGAATCTGAGTTATCCGAGAAGACTCCGTCAGTGGAGAAGGCCGTCTCCACTGAGCGTGACGAAACAGTGGACCAAGGGGTCCAAGCTGAATCTATTCCACCATCTCAGAGCCCCTTGGATATTCCACCATTGAGCAGCATACCTGCAGCCGTCTCCAATTGAAGTCGAAGATTTGGAGACAGCTTCTGAGTTAGAATCTATCAGGATAGAGGCTTCAGCTCTTCAATCCAGAGCCTCCCGAGAGGTTGCTGAAAGGATCCTGGAGATAGCCAGCCATATTGATCTCATCCTACTGGCAAGGCAGGCTAGGCTCCATATGCTGATCCGGTTCCAAGAGTGGCATAATCTGAACCGCCTTATCAAACAACACTCCTGCGAACAGCTCCACGAGGAGGAGCTTCTGATAAGGAGCAAGATTGGCTACTCCGAGCCATCTGACGTCTGCTCCTTAGAAGACTTGAGGGCTGCCATGCTGAACGATAGACAACCCATTTCAGCATCGGCACCCTCAGATGGGTCTGACCCCGATGGTCAGGACCCACCCCGTGATTTAGGCCCTGAGAAGCCTGATGAGGGAACTCAACCGGACAAGGATGCTCCCACATCCACTGCTGAACCGCCGCTCAGCATCCTTGGTCCAGGTCAGTCAGCAGCTGGTACTTCGAAGTCAGCAGAGCTATCTCAGCTGCTTCTCGAATCTGCCTTCGAAGTAGCGCCCAGCCCGAAAAGCCGACGCTCGAAGTCAGTGGCCAGGGCACTGAGGAGTCAAGGAACTCAGAACCGACTCCTCGCCCGCGCTGTCCACAAGATGTGGAGGCAGACCACGCAGGCTCACAGCGCAGAGATAAAGGGGCTCAGAACAACCATCCAGAACACGGTTGCCCCTGATTTCTCCACTATCCTGAATGATGCACTCGCCGCACAGAAGCTGATTCAGGCTGGCCAAGCTCAACTTCTTGAAGATTATAAGGCCGCCCAGAAAGCTCACACTGAATTAGTTTCCTCAATCTCTCAAGCCTCGACCTCATGCTCCAATCCATTCAGAAGGCCATAGAAGAGAGAGTGGACAAACAGTTGCTAGAGTTCCAGACATCAGCAGACGCCTCCCACAAGAAATATAGTGATCAACTAACTGAGGAGAGGAACGAGCTACATGAATGACTAACTAAGTTGCAGTATGCCTTAGACGATTTGGCAACAGCTTACAAAAGTCTGGACAAGAAGGTATCCGTTCCAACCCCTGCGTATTTGTTGATGCCAAAAAGGGGAAAGGAAAACAGAAGGGTACTGAAGGGAAGGTACTGAAGGTACCTAAAGGAGTGAGGACTGTGGCAGGAGCATCTCAGAGTTAGCTTCCAGCTCCAACTAGTACCTCCACTCAGACTGGCGAGGCCCAGGGTGTCTCAGCAACAGGCGATGTAGTGTCTGCTGAGACCGGCCCAAGCGGCTCCGGGCCCAAAGATGTTGCTACTCAAGCAACCCAAACACCTTCTGACATAATCAAGGAGGTTGCTAAGTATGTAGACGAGGAGTCTGAAGAGGAAGAGGTTCCTCTGCCTCCTCCAGTCAGCTTCAGATCTCCTTGAAGTCAGAATAGACGAGGAGTCCGATTACGGAAGATGTCTACTAAATGGATTCAGTAGACAAAGCAAGCTGATCTTGATCACGTGGACAGAGTGACTAACAGTACTGAGGTTTGCTAGCTGACTGATGTCAGAATTCAGAACCGTTCTGTAGAGGTTCAGTAGCGTGCGGAAATGTGTAGGCCCGACTCAATTTGTATTGAAAAAGTTTGTTTTCTAAAAGATGTTCAGTAGATTAGTGCAATATTTTAGCTTTAAACTGAAAATAGCAGTTGTATGATTTTGTAAGATATTTTTCAGTATGAACAGTTATATCATGAAACAATTAAACAACACAACAATTTTTTAAGTTGTTCGGATACGCAAGATCCTACGTCCACTCGTCCCGAACAAAATAGGACACTATTTTACTATACTGAGTTAGTCTCAATTAGTTCGTACGCAGGACAAACTTTTACTTGTGATTATACTGAGCAAGTCTCAGTTTATAGGGTCAAATAAGATTGTTTGAATGTATCTTCAACTATGAAGGAGTTCTTAACACTAAGAACAGTTCAATAAATGAACTCCTTCGGTTTAAGCTATAAGTATTACAATGAGCTTAATGTTAGAGGGTGGGAACAAGAGAGGCTTCTAGAGCGATGAACAAAGAGTAATAATTAAATCTGGGTTCGTGTTCTTCAGCTGAGTAATCGCTAAGGGTTCTAAAGCTTTGAATCTTGAATGCTTGTGTTCTCGTATGGTCGCTAATGTGATCCTGTAGTGCGACTTGAAGAGTCCCGACCTTCCCTCTATTTATAGTAGCGAACATGGATAGATATGTTGGAGATTAAACACCTTCCTTTGAATTCTGTAGAGTCCGCTTCTTTGCAGAAAGTGGTTGACTTGCAGGTTTTGTCGGATACTTTGCCAACTGGCTGCTCGCTATTGGTCGAGGTATAGAAAAGTGGTTGAGACATTAAAACTTCAAGGTTGATACTAAAGCTGGCCTTTCTCAGATGTACGACCTTGGACAACTCTACTGAATCTGACTTTGAAGTCCACTGTCAATTAAAGCAACTGACATGCCGTTGGTGAGTCTGACCCATAGGTTCAGTAGTATATTCCTGCTAAGTTCAACTGTATTAAAGGTTAAGACTTTGAGTTCAGTAAACTGCTCCTGCTGAATCCAGTTCTAATGACTCTGGAACACCTTTCAGTATGTTGCTCCTGCTGAGTCCAGCCATACTGAATATTTACTCCATGGTACTGCGGCGGATAGTCTACTGAAGGACAGGAGACGACACCTAAGATGCAGACAAAAGCCACTGAATCAGCTCAGAAGGTCAAAAGTCCACCGAAGCAGAAGATCAGGACCACTGAACCTCTGAAACAGAAAGACTTAACAACACTCAGCCCTTCAGTAAAGTATGTTGACGGGTCAGGAAGGAAGCTTTCTGAAACTACAAAAGTAGTCAGACAGATTTGGATTGCTGAACAACTAACTCCTAAGAACCCAAAAGAAACATAAAGCGTACCTAAGTGTGATTTTCTATTTTGTAGGTACAAAAAGGCCCATGGTACGTAGGTAGCGGATGTTCCAGACACATGACGTACCAAAAGACACTGATGATAGATTACATCACAAAGGAAGGACCCAGAATGGAGTTTGGCGATAATGCCATAGGTTACACGAGAGGACATGTAACACTGAACATTGGAACGACTATAGTTCCAAAAGTATCATATGTTGAAGGGCTCCACCATAACCTCCTCTCTGTTAGTCAATTATGTGATAATAATAAAAGAGTGATATTTGACACTGGTTTTTGTGATATAGTTGACAAATCCACAGACAAAATAGTGTTATCAAGAACACGGAAGAAGAACATATAAGTTGCAAACTTGAAATCCATAGAGCCTGAAGCTTGTTTGATAGCACGGAACGAAGACAGAACTGAGTGGCTATGGCAAACAAGACTCAATCATCTCAAATTAAGGTGCTGAACAAACTAGCAAATGGATCTCTTGTCAGGGGACTGCTCAAGCGAGCTTTCAAAAAGGAAGAAGAGTGTGAAGCCTGCCAGAAGGGAAAGCAAACAATGAAAAGTTATCTTTTAATTCTGTCACCATCTACCAACAGAATCCTTCAGCTACTTCACATGGACCTTTTTGGGCTAGTTTTCCATGTATCGATTAGATGCAAGAAGTACACACTGGTGGTCATGGATGATTATTCCAGATAGACGTGGTTACTTTTTATTGCCAACAAGTTTGATGTCAAGACAACATTGCCCAGGCTACTGAAGAGACTCAGTGTCGAGAAGGACCAAGATTAAGAAGATCTATTTCTATAGAGGTACTGAGTTTCTAAACTCACTGGTCAAGGAGTTCTGCGATACTGAAGTAATAGAACTTGAGACGTCCGTCGCACGTACCCCCCACCAGAATGGTCTTGCTAAGCGGAAAAACAAAACACTAAAAGAAGTAGCAATGACCTTAATCGCAGACTCCGGACTACCACTGTAGTTCTGGGCAGAAGCCACAAACACGACATGTTATACTCAGAATCGATCCTTACTGACAAGGAAAAGCACATGAAGACACTTTATGAATTATGGGACGGGAGAATACCTTCTCTATCTTACTTCCATATTTTCGGTTGTTCTTATTTCATCCACAATAATGGGAAGGATCAGCTGAGAACTTTTGATAGCAAATCCGACCAAGGAGTGTTCTTTGGATACTCCATGGTCAGTAAAGCTTTCAGTATTTTCAACCTCTGGATCCTTTGCGTGGAGGAAAGTCCTGATATGGTTTTTAACGAGTTTGCTACTGAGAACAGGAACAGAAGAAACTCAGATTCTTAAGATGCAAGCCAGAAGCTACAGAATATGAACATAAACGAAGATTCAGTGTTGGGATGATGATTTAGTAGAAGATATTCAGAATCAACCCACACTGAATGTAGCTGAGAAGATTGATTCTACTGAACATAATCAATCCCAAGTATTGGTCAATGAAGATACCCAAGTAGGTACTGAGACCACCACTGAATGCACCAACTCAGGGGAAACAAATAATGTTCTTGAATCAAACACCCCTGCAGTGGACGATTCAGTAAAACCTCAACTTGTTACTAAACTTCTTCAGTTTCAAAACAGTACTACTGAAATATATAATACTCTTACTGTTTGTACTAAATCTGTTTTAGAAGAAGAGACAAGGAAACGACATTCATGGTTAGATACTCACTCTGCTGAGCTTATTATTCGTGACACTTCAGCAGGCATTCAGACCAGAGCTAATCTCAGACAAGGCGAGAGATCATTGTACTCCTACTTCTTATCTACTGAAGAACCTCAGAATATGGAGGAGGCACTGGACGATGCTAACTGGATTATAGCTATGCAAGAGGAGTTGAACTAGTTCTTACGTAACGAGGTTTGGGAGCTTATCAACAGACCCCGACATCAACATGTCATAGGAACAAAATGGGTCTTCAAAAACAAGCGAGACGAAAACAACGTCATTGTAAAAAATAAAGCTCGTCTAGTTGCCAAAGGCTACTGTCAAGCTGAGGGAATTGACTTCAATGAAACGATTGCCCCAGTTGCAAGACAAGTTTTCCTCGCATACGCCTCACATCAAAGATTCAAGGTATATCAGATGGATGTGAAGTGTGCGTTTCTGAACGGCGTACTGAAGGAAGAGGTATACGTAGATGTTGGTCCCGAGTCAAACGTTCAGGTGTACCGGGGGGTGAATAGACCTAAAACCCTTTTGCTCAAAATTAAAACGCGAACAGTCCGTTTCACGGAGATGTCTACTGAATGCATTCAGTAGACCAAACAAGCTGCTCTTGATCGCGTGGACAGAGTGACTGAAAGTTCTGAGCTCTGCTAGTTGACTGGAGTCCGAATTCCAAAGCGTTTAGCTGCTGATCAGTAGTGTGTGGAATGTGTAGGCCTAATTCAGTTTGTATTGAAAACTTTTGTTTATTAAAGATGTTCAGTAAATTAGTGCAACATTTTAAGCTTTGACTGAAATAGCAACATGATTTTGTAAAGATATTTTCAGTATGAACAATTAATCAATGCTATAATTAAACGACACAACAATTTTAAAGTGGTTCGAATACGCAAGATCCAACGTCCACTGATCCTGAACAGTGCAAGATACTATTTTATTTTACTGAGTTAGTCTAAGTTAGTTTGTACGCAGGACAAACTGTAACTTGTGATTATACTGAGCAAGTCTCAATTTACAGGGTCAAACGGTAAGGTTTGAATGTATCTCCAACGATGAATGAGTTCTTAACACTTAAGAACTTTTCAATAAATGAACTCCTTCGGTTCTAAGCTATGGATATAACAATGGAGCTTAGGTTAGAGGGTGCGAATAAGAATGGCTTCTAGAGCGAAGAACAAAGATAAATAATCAACTCTGGGTTCATGTTCTTCACTTGAATATTCGCTAAGTATTCTAGAGCTTTGATTCTTTGAATGCTTGAGTTCCCGTATGGTCGCTTGTGTGATCATGTAGTGCAACATGAACGACCACGACCTTCCCTTTATTTATAGTAGTGAGCGTGAATAGATCCGTTGGATACGAACTGTCCACGTGTCAACTCTATATAGCTAGCAAATGGCTTCTTTTTTGAATTCTATAGAGTCCTCTTTCTTTACTGGCAAGCGGTTGACTGCAGGTTTTGTCGGAGACTTTGCCATCTGGCTGCTTGTCCTTGGTTGAGGTACAGAAAGTGGTTGAGACTTATTCAGACTTCAAGGTTGATACTGAAGCTGACCTTTCTCAGATGTACGACCTCGGAACACTCTACTGAATCTGACTTTGAAGTCCACTGTCAGTTAAAGCAACTACAGGCTGTTGCTGAGTCTTACTGAAAGGTTCAGTATGTTGCTCCTGCTGAGTCCAACACTACTGAGGTCAAGACTCTGAGTTCAGTAAAGTGCTCCTGCTAAGTCCAGTTCTACTGACTCTTGAACACCTTTCAGTATGATGCTCCTGTTGTGTCCAGCCATACTGAATCTTCATTCCATGACATTGCGGCAGATAGTCTATTGAGGGACCGTAGACGGGACTTCTGAGCTGGACCATACTGAAGGCGAGTTTACTGAGTCTGAAACACTCAAAGACAAAGGTGTTAACTTTTACAAGTGATTGGTTCACAAATCATAATAGGGTTTTGGGATCAGCCAAATCAACTACTGAATCATCTCCCAACAGAATAGGGTTTTGGGATCAGCGGGGACACAAGGTATACAGACTCAGGAGAGCATTGTATGGGTTAAAACAAGCACCCAGGGCTTAATATGATACTCTTTCAGATTTTCTCCTTCAGAAAGGTTTTTGCAAAGGCACAGTAGACCGCACATTATTGAGTATCAGACTGAACGATGATATTCGTCTAGCGCAAGTCTACGTGGATGACATCATCTTCGGTTCTCAGAATGAGACCATCTGTCAGAAATTTGAGAAGATGATGAAATATAAGTTCGAAATGTCAATGATGGGCGAGATGAATTTCTTTCTTGGACTTCAAGTTAAACAAACTCATTGAGGGATATTCATCAATCAAGCCAAATACTCTATGGAACTAATCAAGAAATTCGGTTATGAGTTCAGCAATCCTGTCAGAATCCCTATGAACACAAACTTTCCGATTGATCTTGATAAAGAGGGAGTATCAGTAGCCTCTGCTGACTATCGTGCTTTAATTAGTTTATTATTATATCTAATTGCTAGTCTACCTGACATAACTTATACTGTAGGTGTCTGTGCTCGATTTCAAGCGAATCCCAAGCTAAGTTATATGGATTCATCAAAGAATATTCTCCTCTATCTCAAAGGCACACCTGATAGAGGGTTAAAGTATCCAGCAGATGATAATTTTGAATTAATTGGCCATACTGATGCGGACTATGCAGGTTGCAGGTTCGACCGAAAATCAACTTACTGACCTCAGTAGAGCTCGGTCTCCTGGAACCTACTGACTTCACTCAGTAAGCGTTTCAGATGGAGTGCCCTCATTAAGGGGGAACACTCATTCTATACTGAATTCGTTCAACTCAAAGATTCAACAACCATCTACACAAGATATCAGCTGACTACAATGTTCAGCTGACAGGTTTGCGTATGTTGGGAATTAGGTTCACTATGATAGATTTGAAGATCCCAAAACACTAGCTGGATGATGAGCTTTCGATATTGTTATAGCTTAACTGAGTTCACCGTGTTAGGAACTCAGTAGACTAGCTAAAGTTCAACGGTTTGTGCATTCGGTAGAAGACTCGGTAAATCTTGGACTCGGCGAGAGCAAGATATGCGAAAGGAGTCGATCGAACCGAACTCGGCGAGAGTAGTTCACTGTACTCAAAGTTGATCTTCAGTAAAGCAGACTCAGCAGAAGTTATCTGCTGAATCAAGATCAGACTCAGCAACGGTCGGTCAGTTACTTTAACTGACCATGGACTTCAGAATAACAATTCAGTAGAGTTGTCCGAGGTCGTACATCTGAGAAGTCAGCTTCAGTATCACCTTGAAGTCTGAATATGTCTCAACCACTCTCTGTACCTCGACCAATGACAAGCAGCCAGCTAGCAGAGTCTCCGATATAAAGCTGCAAGTCAACCACTTTCATTAAAGATAGTGGACTCTACAGAATTCAAATAAAGCCATTTTCTACCCCATAGAGTGACACTTGGCATCGTCCTCTCCAACGGACATATGCCTAGGTCACCTCTATAAATAGAGAAGAGTCTTCACGCAGAGCAAGAGATGAGAGGTCAATCATGACGATGATGGACACATCCAAGGAACCGAGCTCAACCGAACAAACACTCTAGAAGATTCAAGCCATATCCAGAGAAGATCTTACTCTTTCATAGATATATTCTTATAGTTCTTCTCTCTAGAGTTCTATCTCGTTCTGTATCTAATCTAAGCTGATCTTATTGTAATATCCATAGCTTAGACGAATGAGTTCATAATTGAACTTGTTACTTATTGTAAAAGGACTCCTTCATAGTTGGAGAGTTAGTCAAACGCTTTAGTTTGATGCCTTTGTAAACTGGGACTTGCTCAGTATAATCCCCAAGCTACGGCTTTGTCCTGTGCACTGACTGAGACTAACTCAGTATAATAAATAGCCTCCTGAACTTTTTAGGACAGTGGACGTAGGATCGCTTGATATCCGAACCACTTTAAAAACTGTGTTGATTTATTGTCACCCTGCTTAATTGTTCACTTGCATAAAACTGACTTTAAATCAAATAGCATAAAAATGGTGTTTTCAGACTTAGACGAATATTCTTTTGGGCCTACTCTTCCGCACTCAAAACCTGATACTGAACTACTATTCTACTGACTGAATTCAGTAGACCGTACTCAGTAGAAGGATTCTCTGCCCACGCGTTCGCCAGCGATCGATTCAAGCGATCGACCGTCGCGCTCGTTGCTGAACTTTGACTCAGGTGTATTCCACACCTGAAGACTCGTCTACTCTCCGGGACCAACAGTGTATCTCTTCCAATAGTCAACTCAGCATAAAAAGGTTTTACGATCTCAGTTCAGCATCGCATTTATTGCCTTAGAGAATGTCATTTATTAAATTTGTTTTCATTAATTACATGACATTCTATGCAACTTTGTGAAACTACTTTGCATTTACTTCTATATGCTATATAAGTCTGAGATTTGACTAAGGCGGCACAATAATCATTGTCTTTTTTATTAAATAATATCATGATCGTCCAATTGGAAAAGCGGGATTGAACCCTAACCGTCGATCATTAAACGTTTCATATTCAAAAACATATTTATCGACGTGATCATCCAAAACCGCCGTCTTCGCCATTTTCGCTCTACAAATACCTTCGAACTCTCTGAAAAATACATTAGCATACTGCTTATTTTCACATATTTCAGAGATTTCTTACGGTAAATCTTAATTTATAGTGCACTCATACTGACTAAATCTATTTCCAAGTTCTAACCATTGTTTTTGCAGATAGTCATGACGAACCTCATAGTCGTCTCTCCTAAAGACATCGTCGAGATCTTGGAGAAGGAACGTGTTTGGTTGAACCAGTCATGGAGTTTGACTCCAGTGACTTGGAGTACATGGATGATGTGTATGATGCCTTGAGAGCATCTGGACTGAAGCAGTTTCTTCCGAAGAGACCGTCATTCGTCCTGCCTCGCTAGATTGCTGAGTTTTTCCATAACCTCGAGGAGGAGGACGAAGAGTTGTTTGGGACCTTTCAGATTCATCAGATTCAGGACCCATCCAAGGAAACTCCTATTCTGCAGAGGATGTCTTTGAAGCAGGCTTTGAACAGAAGCTTCAGACTTCCAAATGAGGGGATCAGTCCTGCTAGATATAAGGATGATGTCCTAGACGATTACCTGACACTATTTTGCGGGAAGCCCACAACCTTCAGGGCTGCATTTCCCAAAAGCAACATGCTTCCACAATTCAGGGCCTTGGTGTATATAGTAACGCAGATACTGACTAGCTAGGCTAGCTCTTTTGATCAGGTATCGAGGCCGAAACTCCAGATGATGATGGCCATCTATAACAAGGCTCAGATTAATTGGGCAGAACTATTCATCAGAGAGTTTCAGGCTCAAGGGGCGAAGTTCAATCGATCATAAGCTAGACTGAGTGCTAAAGGAAAGCTTCTATACGGGATGAATGTCTCAGTCATGATCGATGACTTCTATGGGACTGATCAAATTACTTTTGCTAACAAAGAATACTTTAATCCGAAGAAGATCAGGTTCCACAACCAAGCCAGCTCACTACAACTAATTGGCATTGGTGCCCGTGAGAGTAAGGGCAAGAAGAAAGCCCAAACCCCAGTCAAGAAGGGTGCCACCCCAAAGAAGAAGAAGGCTTCTGAGAAAGCCATTGTAGTAGCCCTTGCTATCCTCTAGATGAGAGATGAGGACACTAAGTCAGCTGAGCAGACTGACTCGGTAGAGATGACAGAGTCAGCAAAGAAGGATGCCTCAGCGACCATGCAGACTCAGTGGAACAGGGGACTTTACCTCATGTCACGACTCCTTCTCCCCTTTCTCCACTGGACGTCCCACCACTCAGCATCATGCCTTCTGCTAAGAAAACACCGTCTCCCATTGATATTGAGGAGATGGAGACGGACACTGAAGCCGAGACTTTTGGGTTTGATCTTTCACTGCTTCATTCCAGAGCAACCCAAGAGGTCTCATAATTCATTCCTAAAATCGCCAGTCACTCTGACTTGGTTGATATAGCCAACAAGGCTGGGCTTCAGATGTTTTATAGGTTCCGAGACTGGATCGCTTTAGAACAATTGACCCGATTCAAGTTCTCGGAACTACTGAATACCAATGAGCTACAACTTCGAAAGCTAATAGGCTACGAAGAGCCTGCTGATATCAGCTCGTTCGACGACCTCAGGGTGGCCATGTTGTCCTTGCTTGAAGAAAGATATCCATCTTCAGCAACCGACCCTATGGAAGGTTCCGCAGGTCCCGATGACCTGGAACCGCCCAGTGATGCATGAACTAAGAAGCCTGATGAGGGTTCTCAACAGGAGAATGAGGGTGAAGAACCTTCTGATGACCATAACAACTCAGCTTATGAGGTTGGCTATGTTGCTAAGTGTCGAAAGTCGAAGGCTCCTGAAGCAAGGGACTTAAATCGTCTCCTTGCCAGGAACGTGCACAAGATTTGGCATACGACCACTGCAACTAAGTGCGAGGAAGTCAGGGCGGTGAAGACTTCTGTTCAGTGAGACAACTTCGACAATCAACAAGCATCGGTTCAGAAGCGTCTAAAAGCTTCCCATACTTCCATTCTTGAATCATTCAAGGCAGCCTAGTCTGAGCTTCAAAACTAGATCTATCAGCACACTCATGCTCATGAATAGAGAATTTCAACTATTCAGAATGAGTGTGAGCTCAAGATCGATGCAAAGCTGAAGAAGATTGAAGAACTTGTAGGTCTCTCTCAGCGCAATTATGCTGAATAACTCATTACTGAGAGGAATGATCTACACATCAAGTTCGAAGGTCTTCAGAAGACCTTGGATGAGCTCAACAATTCGTATCAAACGCTCAGTTCCAAGGTAGTTACTCTTCCCACCCCTCCGAACCTATTGGATGATGCTAAAAACGAAGAAAAGACTAAGAGTGATCAATCTAAAGGGAAAGTAACTTGGGTTATTGCCCAGGGTGTCTCAGCAGGAGATGTAGTAGCTGAGACAGATCCAAGTGGCTCAGGACCCAAGAAGGCAGATACTGACACTTCTGAACCTACTCAGAAGATCATTGAGGAAGTGGCCAAGTTTATAGAGGTGTCTGATGATGAAGAAACTTCTATGCCTCCACCAGTATCTGGGAAAGGAAAGAAACTTCTTCAAACTCCTCCTTGTCCCTAAAGATACATAAGCGCAGCAGAGCAGGCTCGGATAGAAGAAGATGAGAAACTTGCTCGAGAGATTGCTGAGGCTGAGGCTGTTAAGAAGCCTAAGAAGGCTCCCTACAAAACCCAGAACTAGGGCACCTGCAAGGAAGCCTATTCAGAGGCAGGCGCCCAGAAAGCTTACTCTAAAGGATGGTGATGACAAAGAAAAGGAAAAGGAGACAGAAGCTGAGAAAAAGTCTGATACAACCAAGCAGACTAAGAAGGCGGTTGAGCCTACTATTGATGAGCTGATTGATCTCAGCATAAGAGCTCTCGATTCCAGAGCTGAGTGGCATTAGCTAGCCGAAGCATGAAGAAAACAGGCATAAGCCAAGGAGAAGGCGGCAGAAGAGGCACGAGAAGTTGAGAGACTTAAGCTTAAGCCACTACCTCCTAAGAGCAGGGAAATCCCCACAACTTCCAAGTTATACAGACGAGGCAGAAAACCAAATGAGCTGAAGACTCATATATGGCCTCGTGTAAATAAGTAGATGCCCTGGGAAAAAACTCATTTATGGGATACGATCAAGGTTGAATTCATTAAGAGATACTATGTTTGGAAGTTTTGGCCTGATTACGACAAAGCTAAGGAGTTTGCTGATTGGATAGAGAAATGTGATCCTGAAATCTATGTCGAAAGTTTGTTGCTCACCATGAATTCTGACTATTAAGGCCATCATTGAAGATAATGTCACTATTATAACTTCGGTTGTTTTTCCCTTTATGTATGTCTGTGCCGTGTTTCCGTTTGTTGTTTCTCCATTCCTCAACACCTTCAGAGTCGTCGTCATCTCCGTCGAGGTTGTCTTCTTCATCAGAGTTGAGAACCAAGTCCTCAACGACATCTTCGTCTATTGCTGTCAGTTCTGTGTGTTTAATGGTCTTCGTTCTTACATTCTTCTGTTGCTTATTCCTAGCAGTACAAACAAATAAGTTATAGATATGAACACGCCTTTTCTTTCCATTGGAGAGAGGACGAGAGAGATTTACTTGGAATCATGGTCAGAGGTCAAAACATTTGCATTTTCTTCATTTTCAGAATCATCATACTCGTCGTCACTTGTTATCTGTTCCCCAAATTTGGATGATCCATCTCCAACAATTACACTGGACAATATTATTTCCAAAATATAGGTGGGGGGGGTGATATTATCATAAAAAATTAATATGTCTGGAATCATTAAATCTATGTTAAGACACCAATTAAAACTCTATGTTAAGGCCACCATTGATGATAGACTTTGTGGACGAGTGAGGTCTTGGGGTCAAATTAGTTGCATCTTTTGGCAGTTCAAAAGGGAACTTAAACAACTATTTGGAATATTTCATTTTATAGTTGGTTTATTTCAATAATTGTTGAGGCACAAGTGTAAATACAGAATTTGGGAGGCAATTGAAGGACCAAATAAAATTCTCAAGAAAAATGTTGGGGAAACTTAATTAGTTTAATGATGAAGTTTAAAACTGTCACATATATTTAGAATAGTTTATGTCTCTGCATTGTTCAACCATACTAATTCTTTCTAAAAATACAAAATTATTTCTCAAATAGATTGAATTGAATACTTTATGTTAAAGTGTTTGCACTGTTACTGAATTTCCAAATGAAGCACACAACAAAGATGAAAAGTTGCGATATCATTATGAGTATATACACAAGAATTGGGCCCCATCATATAAAAGATGAGCTCAAGAATATAGTCACCAGGCACGATAAATTACGGACATTTTCCAGACAATAATAGAGAAATAATGTTTCCGGCAGATTTTCAACATCTAATATGAAAATGTTGTCCACACCTGGATTATGTGTTAGCCGATATCCACAAAGTTTGTTGCACCGAGAAAGTCTCTGATTTTTAGCTTTTAGGGCATCCAACTCCTATAGAGTCTTGCTGAGCTGCAGACTTATTTGAATCTGTTCGTCTAATAACTCTTCGTATGCGATCGTGATGTCTAGATTCTCGCCTGGACTAGAAATTGTGTCTTGTATGCAGTGTGAAGGGAGGTTAGAAAGATCTGGAGAATTTACTTCATCCCCTTCTCCTGCCATTAGACACTTCTCTGTCTCTTCCTCAAGCTCTTGAGCCATGAAGGCTGCTTCATCATCAGATGAATCCATGAAGGTGTCGACTTCGTCTGAGTCGTCTGAGAGTTCACCAGCAATGTATGCTTGCCGCTTCTTGGTGAACTTCTCCCTTCGAGCTTTTCACGTAGCTCTTTTAGCTGTGCTGAGCTCATGACAATAATATTGTTGTTGCTGCTGAGTATCGTTGTTGGTCCCGAGATTGAGTTCAGGTGTAGAGGGGGGGGGGTGAATACACCTGAATCCAATTTTCTCAACTTTGAACACGAACAGTCCTATTCAGGATAATGCCGTACTGAAATAATTCAGCAGACCAAATAACTGTTCTGAATCGTGTTAGGCTAAAAGTCTGACTCTACTGAGATCTGCTAACTGACTGAGTCAGAATTCAGTGTCAACAGTAGAAATTCAGTGTGCGGAAATGTGTAGGCCCTAATCAGTTGAATAAAAAACGTTTTATGCAAGTCTCAGTTCAGCAAGTGGTCAGTTCAGTATGCTGAGACAGTTGAATGATTTTAAGAAGATTTTCAGTATGAATAGTAAAATCAATGCAACAGTAAGAGAACGTAAGTAAGCGACACAGAGAGTCTTAAAGTGGTTCGAATATCAATCGATCCTACGTCCACTGTCCCGAAAGTTCAGGATGCTATTTACTATACTGAGTTAGTCTCCGTCAGCTTGTGCACAGGACAAAGCTGTGGCTTGGGGATTATACTGAGCAAGTCCCAGTTTACAAATGTATCAAACTAAAGTGTTTGACAAACTTCTCCAACAGTGAAGGAGTCCTTTTACAATAAGGATTAGGTTCAAATATGAACTCCTTCGTCTAATCTATTTATGGTTTCGGTTGAGCTTAGGGTTAGAGAGATAGGGAACGAGAGTGTAGCTTCTAGAGCGATGAACAGCTGAGTGTAGTTATAAGTTCGTGTCACGTCGCTTGGATACTAGATGCTTGGTTGTCGGTTCAGCTTGGTTCCCTTAAGAGCTAAAAGGTAGTCTTTCGCCGGAGATAGATCTTTAGATTCTTGTGGAAGACTTAGGCTTTTTGGTTAGGCTCGTTTTAATGCTCTGTGTATTCTTATGATTTCTTGGTGAGCTTCAATTCTTGAATGATCCCTCTATTTATAGAGAAGAGATTGGGAGAGATCCGTTGGAGATGATCTTCTTCTTTCTCTCTCTTTTGGTAGCAAACGGCTCTTTTGAAGTAGGTAACAGTGTACATTCCCACCTTTTTAGGTAAAGGGTTGACTACAGCTTTAGCAGGTGAGAAGACACGTGTGTTCTTGTCATTCGTCAAGGTGGATAGAGTGGTTGAGACAGCACAGACTTCAAGGTAAACTGAAGCTGACTTCTCTCTTCCTCGTATATGACAATGCTGATTGTCTTTCAAAAGTAATTGACAGTTCTGACTGTCTGCCGATGCTGAGTCTGATCCCGTATTCAGTAGGTAGATAGCTGGGGAAAGTCTACTTAGGATCAGCTCTGAGTTCAGTGAACTGCTCCTGCTGAGTCCAGTTCCACTGACTCTTTCAGTATACTGCTCCTGTTAAGTCCAGTATCACTGAGTCTTCTACTTCTGGTGTTAAGGCAGATAATCTACTCGGCGCCTTGATCAGAGCAGAGTGTCTACTGAGTCTGAAACCTCAGAGACAAATAACGATTACAATGGAATGGTTCACCAATCAGATAGGGTTTTGGGATCTTCAAATCTTCTCAATAATCAGAGCACTAGGCTGCTGAGCATGGTTCAGTATAGAAGATAGAATCATTTCCCAATAAGTGAGACTATGCTGAGGACAGAATCATCACCCAACAATTTCCCCCTATTTGATGATGCCAAAACCTATCATCTATGCTAACACTAAACAAACAGAAACAGATCCCCTTTCAATATTACAGGTAAGATCAGTGGAGTTGTTCCAACAGTTCTAGACTACTGAGAAAACAGGGCAAAACACAATTTCCCCCATTACATAGAAACTAGACTAGCAGAATCTAACAAAGTAATAAACTGACAAGAAAGTAAATAGCAGTGAGTGTGTGAGT
Organism: Lavandula angustifolia; assembly: GCA_028984105.1. Taxonomy (NCBI): domain Eukaryota; kingdom Viridiplantae; phylum Streptophyta; class Magnoliopsida; order Lamiales; family Lamiaceae; genus Lavandula; species Lavandula angustifolia. The sequence goes on from CM054820.1 coordinate 22,312,990, forward strand.
CAGTAATCACTTCAGTGATTCTGAGTGTTAAAGCATAATACAAACACGGCTGGATAGACAACAAGCGATTGTCAGAGCCAAAATCAGATTTGTATATATGAGTGATTCAGTCCAGTACAATTACAAATCTTGCTAAGCTAGGAAGAACATAACTAAGCCTAGGAGCCCTTAAACTGCTTGATCCTGTCCATGAATCCTTGAGATTGCATCTCTGGCAGTGGCACTCCATACATCCGGTATGTGTTCTTCCTCAGCTTCAAGTATGCAGCAAAGTCTGCTGGCTCATCTTCGTCCAGTTCTCTTTTTGATGCAGCATACTTCACTTCAGCTTCTATTAACCCAAAGTGGATTGAGTCATCATTTCTTCTAGGTGGAGGTATGATTCTGGGCTCCGGAACACTGACTTCTATACCTTCATATACGGCTTTATGCAAGTATATGTATAGATCAGGTTCAATTATCATCATCCATTCTGTGTAGGCATCAGTCTTAGTCATGTTGGGCCAGAACCTCGAGAAATAATTGCGCTTGATGAACTCTATCTTTGAAGATTCCCATCTCTGAGTAAATTGAGCAGGTATCCAATTGTATGCGTCTTTGGCCATCTCGTGTGATTTCGGATCAGCCGGCTTCCCGAACCTTCGTATCGATAAGGAATATCGGCTTTTGAAGGTACTCTCGGCTGGCCTCTTCCTCGGTCCTTTTCCTCCATTGCTTCAAGGTCCGCCTCCCGGATTCTCGTCTCGGCGGCTGAACTTGTCTAGCCTCTTCGCCTCTGTATAAGTATCTGTTCATTTGGTCGAATATGGCCTCAATCTCATCATCTTGGGCTTCAGTGGCTTTTTGAGGAATGTCTTCAGATTCAGCAGGGGTACTTGATTTTTCTTTTGACGTACCCTGCTTTTCAGTGCTTTGCTACTTTTGCTCCTTCTCTTTCTCCCTATCTTCTTCATCCTCGATAATCAGTTTCCTTGGAGGTATCCTAGCAGGCTTTCTTCCTCCTCGAGCTGGAGATTTTGTCTTTCCTTTGACAGGCTTAGACTTTGGTTTATTAGCAGCTTCTGTTTCAGCAATCTCCCTTTCCAGCTTCTCATCAGCTGCAATTTGAGTCTCCTCCTCAGCTGAAATGTATCTCTTATTTTCTTGGCTGGAGGGGTCGGAGAGTCAGCACTTTCTTGCCTTTTCCCTGAACAGGTGGAGGGAGAGGAGCCTCTTCCTCTTCTGACTCTTCCTGCTCAGCATACTCTGCAACCTCCTTGATAATATCAGTCGGAGTCTGGGTTGCATGAGTAGCCTGGGTTCCTGAGCCACTTGGGCCAGTCTCAGCTGTGCTCGTAGCCAAGACACCCTGGGCCTTACCCTCTGTCTGAGTCTGAGTCTGAGTCCTGCTTATCTCAGTCACGGACTTGGTCTTTTTCTCAGATCTCAGTGAAGCTGTCCCCTTAAGTAATTTGGCAGCAGCTTTGGTAGGGGTCGGCTTCTCAGTACTCTTGTCTTTTCCTTCCCCCTTTTTGGCATCATCAATTATAGCCGGGGTAGGGACGAGTACCTTCTTGTCTAGGCGTTTGTAGACAGCGGACAGTTCGTCCAGTTTGTCATGGATCTTTGTCAGCGCCAAGTGCAGCTCATTCCTCTCATTAGTCAGTTCCTCCGAGTATTGCTTATGGGAGAGGTCAGCTGCTGCCTTGAATTCTGTCAGCTTCTCAGAAATCTTATCCTCCACGACCAGTTGAATGTTGTCAAGTCGGATTTCCGTGGACTGGGCTTGTTCAGTGAAGGACTCAGTATGAGTGGACATTGAAGCCTTGAATGCTTTGAGAAGTTTGGCTTGTCCTTCCTGAATGATTCTGAGCTGATCATCAAACTGCTTCTGCTGCTTAGCCAAAGCTTCGGATACAATTGCAGAGACAACAGGGGCGGCTGATTTTGATACTGATGTTTTCAGCCCCTGTAGCTCAGTGGTTGTGGCTAGCATAATCTGTTTCCACACCTTGTGGACGGCCTTCGCAAGAGCTCGATTCTGGATTCCCTGAGCGGTGAGAGCTTTTGCTACGGATCGAGATCTCTTGGTAGTTGGGCTGGGCGCTGCTTCGTAAGTCGACTCCAGCAAGAGCTTAGCGGGCTCTGCTGAGGATGAAGCACCAGCCGTGGACTTCGCAGGTCCAAGGATACGGAGTGGAGGTTGAGCTTGTTCAGTAGCATGTGTATCCTTGTCCTGGGGATTTCCCTCATCAGGCTTTCCAGGACCTGAATTACTGGGTGGATCTTGACCATCGTGGTCTAATCCATCTGAGGGTGCTGAGCCGGTTGCTAGCTGCCTGTCATGTATCATTGCCAGCATAGCAGCCCTCAGGTTCTCCATGGTGCTGAGGTCAGCAGGCTCAGAGTAGCCTATTTGCTCCCTCAACTTCAATTCTTCTTCATGAAGCTGCTGGCAGGAGTAGTGGAGTACTAGACGTTGTAGATGGGGCCACTCCTGAAATCGCAGCAACATGTGGAGGCTTGATGATTTTGCAATGAGCAACAAATCAGAGTAGTCAGCAAGTTCTGGAATCTGTTGAAGAATCTCTCGGGATGCTCTGGATACGATCACTGAAGCTTCCATCCCAATTGTCTCTTCTTCAGATGCTGTCTCAGACTCCAAGTCTATGGGAGACGTCTGAGTCTCAGCAGGAGGCACATGCTGAGTGGTGGAACTGAGAGGGGGCTCTCAAGGCGCTGAATCTCTTCGCTATGTGCTTCTGTAGCATCCCCTTGTTCCACTTCTACGGGTTCCTCAGTGGAGACGGCCTTCTCCACTGATTGAGCCTTCTCAGATGATTCTGACTCGTCTATCAGCCGCTGAGGCTGAATAGGTTGCTGAGTAGCCTGAGCAGCAGGAACTTCAGGAGAGACCTCAGGTTCAGTAGGCACGTCCGGAATGGCTTTCCTCAGTTTCTTAGCTGGTGCCTTTGGAGTTTTTGCTGGAGGTGTTCTCTTCTTCGAGGGTGTAGCCTGCTGATGCTTAGTCTGCTGAGTTACGGCTGAGGGACCTGACCCTATCTGCTGAAGAGCAGCAGTCTTGTTGTGGAATCTGACCTTCTTCACATTAAAATACTCCTTGTCATTGTAGGTTATTGGTTCAGATCCGCAGACATCCTCTATCATTATGGACAGCTTCAGTCCATAAAGAAGCTTGCCCTTTACACTCACCGTGTAAGAGGCCTTGTCGAATTTGGCCGCCTGAGCCATGAATTCACGGATAAAGAACTCCGTCCAATTGATCTGAGCTCTATCATATATGGCCATCATGAGCTGGATCTTGAGCCTCGATACTTGATCGAATGAGCACGCTTGGGCCGGTCAGGAGGCTGCGTCACAATATAAGCCAAAGCTCTGTACTGAGGCAGCATGTTGTTTTTAGGAAAAGCAGCTCTGAAGGTCGTGGTCTTTCCATAGAATATTGTCAAGTAGTCATCTACAAGATCATCATTGTACCCCACAGTACTGGCTCCTTCAGAAGGCAGATCAAAACTTCTCTTTAGCGCCTCCTTGATTGATATTTGCTTCAGTATCGGAGAAGCATCCTTGATCTTGTGAACGGCGAATCTTCCGATTATGTCCCCGCCTACTGAGTGAGATTTAAGATAAACTTCGGCCACCTACCTCGGGAGGAAGTATGTCGGCTTCCTTGAAAGAAAACTTTCAAGCCCTGACTCTCTAAGAGCTGAGAAGATCTCGTCCATATAATCGAGATCACAGGCGTCGAACTCCATGGTTGGCTCGAACCAAACACGGTCCTTGTCCAGGATTTCTTGCATGTTAACTGGAGTAGACACCAAAACATTTTTACTTGCCATTGTACCTGTTACACGAGCATTTATCAGTATCGATTTTAATAAAACAGTTTGTATAGCGATTCTGAAAAAAGAAAATTAATTCGTGTAGCAGTTATAATAAGCATACCGAAAGAGAGATTGAGATTCTGAAAGGATATGCAAGAGGGGATTGCAAGAAATGATCTCAGAATTTTCGGATGCAGAGGATTTTAAGTGCGGTAATGGCGGTTTCTAAAGATACGATGGAATATAAGTCTATCGTGAAGATGAACAGTTTCTGATCTAAGGCTGAGTTTAAACTTGCTTTATGAGATGGACGGTCAAGATTAAAAGATATATATTAAGTAATGATCACATATGCCACCTAAGTCAAAACTAGTTGTAAATATGCCTAAGTAGTAACTGTGAAAAGACAAGCATTTAATGCGTGCAGAGTTCAGCAAACTTATGTATGGAATGTCGTGCAATAAATATAAGCCGTTAATAATAAATGACAAACTTAGGATATTTAATAGCATGCTGAATCTTCATCATAAATGTATTACTGTTTTATTCGTTACTACTGAGTAGAGATACGCAAACCTGTCAGCTGAACATAGTAGTCAGCTGATACCTCGTGTAGATGGTTTTCTATCTCTACGTACTGAATTTACTCAGTATTGAGAGTGATCATTCCCCCTTACTGAATGATCCTCTCCTGGAACCTTCTTACTGACTGGGGTCAGTAGGATCCAACAGACCTAGCTCTACTGAAAGTTCTCTGAATCTGGATTCAGCTAGAGGCTTGGTCAGTATATCAACCCTTTGTTTGTCAGTATAGATTTTCTCCATTCTGATATCCTTCTTTTCGACATGGTCACGAATGAAGTGATGTCTGATGTCCACGTGCTTGCATCTTGTGTGAAGTACAGGGTTCTGAGTAATTGCAATGGCACTGGTACTGTCGCAGAAGATTGGCACTTCATTTTGAGTGACGTCATAGTCTCGTAGCTACTGTCTCAGCCAAAGGATTTGGGCGCAGCAACTTCCGGCAGCCATGTATTCAGCTTCAACAGTTGATGTAGCTACTAAGTGCTGTTTCTTTGAAAACCATGAGATCAGCTTACTGCCTAGGAACTGACAAGTTCCTGAAGTTGATTTTCGGTCAATTCTACATCCTACATAGTCAGCATCAGAGTAACCAGTTAGTTCAATATTATCATCAGCTGGATACCATAAACCCATGTCAGGGGTTCCTCTGAGATAGCGGAGAATCTTCTTTGCTGAGTCCATATGGCTCTACTTCGGATTCGCCTGAAATCGAGCACAGACACCTACAACATAAGTTATGTCAGGACGTGTTGCTGTTAAGTATAATAATGAACCAATTACAGCACGATATTCAATTTGGTCTACTGATACTCCCTCTTTATCAAGATCAATCTTCATATTAGTGTTCATCGGGATCTTGATAGGTTTGCCAGATGTGCAACCGAATGTTTTGATGAGGTCTCGAGTGTATTTGCCTTGATTAATGAACGTCCCCTTTTCAGATTGTTTGACTTGAAAACCAAGAAAGTAGTTCATTTCTCCTATCATTGACATCTCGAACTTATCCTTCATCATCTTTTCAAATTGCTGACACATAATGACATTCTTTGATCCAAAGATGATGTCATCCATGTAGATTTGCACCAGTAATAGGTCTTCTTTCAGTCGAATGCTGAATAGAGTGCGATCTACTGTGCCTTTCTGAAAACCTTTCTGAAGAAGGAACTCAGATAGGGTATCATACCAAGCCCTGGGTGCTTGTTTTAACCCATATAGAGCCTTCTTGAGTCTATTAACTTGATGTCCCTGCTGAAAGCTGGGCGGTTGTTCCACATAGACTTCTTCTTTCAGTACGCCGTTCAGGAATGCAGACTTCACATCTATTTGATTACTTTGAATTTTTGATGTGTTGCGTAGGCTAGGAATAGTCTGATTGCCTCCAATCTTGCAACTGGAGCGAAAGTTTCGTCGAAATCTATTCCCTCAGCTTGACAGTAGCCTTTAGCCACGAGTCTTGTTTTGTTCCTTACTACAACGTTGTTTTCATCTCGCTTGTTCTTAAAGACCCATTTTGTTCCAATTGCACGTTGATGCAGGGGTCTATCAACAAGTTCCCAAACATCATTTCGTTTGTACTGATTTAGCTCCTCCTGTATGGCTATGATCCAGTCAGCATCTTTCAGTGCATCCTCAATCGTCTGAGGCTCTTCAGTGGACAAGAAGCAAGAGTATAATGCGCTTTCTCCTTGACAAAATCTGGATCTTGTCTTGACATGTGCTGAAGGATCTCCAATGATTAGATCAGCAGAGTGAGCATCTAGCCATGTTCTACGATGTTTTAGCTCTTCATCTGAAATTTGATCAACACGGATAGTAGGTGAGTTAGGCATTTCGGTTGTACTATTTCGAGATTGAAGAATTTCGGTAATAAGAGTGTGATCTACTGAGTCACCAGGTTCAGGGGCATTCAGCTCAGGAACATTACTAGATGTTCCCCCTGAGTTGTTACTCTCAGTAGTGGTCTCAGTTACCTCTTGGGTTTTTTCATCGACCTGAGTTACCTGGGATTGATTTTGTTCGGGAGAATCAATCTGCTCAGCTACTTGCTCGCTTGGTTGAGATTCGATAGACTTGTCTTCGGTTTCTTCGTCCGAATCATCATCCCAACATAGCTGGATCTTTTCAGGTTTGTCTTTTAAGCTTATATCCTGTAGCTGCTTACTGATGTCCTCAGATTCAGAGTTAGAGTTATTGCTCCTGTCTTCAGTAGCAAACTCATTAAAAACAATATGAGGGCTTTCCTCCACGCAAAGAGTCCGATAGTTGAATACTCTGAAAGCTTTGCTGACCCGAGAGTATCCTAAGAAAACTCCCTGATCTGACTTGCTATCAAAAGTCTTCAGCTGATCTTTCCCATTATTGTGGATAAAGCATGAACAACCAAAGATATGGAAATAAGATAAAGAAGGCTTCCTGCAGTTCCATAGTTCATATGGTGTCCTCTTATCTTTGCTTTGTCGGTAGAGATCGATTCCCGAGTGTAACATGCGGTGTTGGTAGCTTACGCCCGTGAATTTGGTTGGGAGTCCCGAATCTGCGAGTAGAGTTCTAGCCGCTTCTTTGAGAGTCCTGTTCTTTCGTTCAACAACTCCATTTCTTTGAGGTGTGCGGGCGGCCGATGTCTCATGCTCTATTCCTTCGCTGCGGGAACTCCTCTACCATGGAATTAAGGAACTCAGTTCCTCTGTCTGAACGTATTTTTCTAATTTCGGTGTTCTTCTCGACACTGAGCCTTTTCAGAAGCGTTGGTAACTCTGTTTTGACGTCAGACTTGTTGGCAATGAATATGACCCGTGTGTAGCGTGAGTAGTCATCTATGACCACTAAAGCATATTTCTTGCCTCTGATCGTCACTGGGGAGACTGGACCGAATAAATCCATATGTAGCAGCTGAAGGATTCCATCAGTGGAAGGAGATGGAACGGGTAGATTTTGTTTCTTTGTTTGCTTTCCCTTCAGACATGCTTCACACTGAGTGTCTCTGCTGAATACTTCATTCAGTAGTCCCCTTGCTAGAGTGTTTCTTGCTAGCTTGTTGAGCGTCTTAAAGCTGAGATGGATGAGTCTTCTATGCCATAACCACCCCGTCCGGTTGTCATTTTTCGCCAATAAGCAAGCTTCAGGTTCAACTGAGTTCCAGTCAGCCACATATATGTTCTTTCTGCGCGAACCTGATAACACTATTTTCCCTGTGGATTTATCAATAACATCACAGAAACTAGCGTCAAATATCACTCTATTCGAGTTATCACAAAATTGACTAACAGAGAAAAGATTATGCTGAAGTCCTTCAACATATGATACTCTTGGAACTTTGGCAGTCCCAATGCTGAGTGTTCCATATCCTCTAGTATAGCCTTTGGCATTGTCTCCAAACTCGATTTTGGGTCCTTCTTCAGAGATATAATTCTTCAGTAGACTCCTTTGGTATGTCATGTGTCTTGAGCATCCGCTGTCCACATACCATGGGTCTTTACGCACCTGCAAAACAGAATTATATTCAGGTACCCTTTATTTTTGATTTTGGGTCCTTAGATGTTAGTTTTAGTAACCAAATCTGTCTTACAACCCTGGTGGTTTCAGACAGTTTCTTTCCACTTGAGTCAGTATACTTGACCACTGGACTGGTCAGAGCTGACTTCTTAGGCTGTTCAGGTTCAGGAGTCCGGATCTTCTGAGTTGGTGGACTACTGACCTTTGTCTTTTGTGCGTTTTTCTTCTTTTTCTGACTCTTGGAGCCTCTTCTAACTATAGGATCATAGTAATATGACCCATACTGAGCTGGATGTGTCAACTGAGGTGGTCCATACCGATCAGCCCACTTAACTTTGCTAGTTCCCCCTTGACTGAACTGGGGTGTTTGAGTACTGATCTTTTGGTCAGAGTACTGATGCGTAGGATGAGGTGCTTTCATCTTTTGTTTGTTCTTTGCTGAGGGGTCCAGAACATTTGCATTGATTGTTTCTCCTCGAACAAACCTATCAGTTAGACGCACTTCTGAGTGTACGGGGGCAGATGAGGAAGCTTCCTGGTTGAAGCCAAGTCCTTCCTTACAGTGCTTGGGCTTGTTGCTTGCTAGCATGGCCTCCAGCATCTTTTCAGCGCCCATGTAACGCTCAGTCATCAGGCTTTTCCAGACATCATCACTTTTCTTCAGTATATCATGTTCGGTCTGAAGTCCTGATAGTTCTTGCTTCAGTAGACTCAGTTTAGTATCTTTCTGAGTCAAGTCATTGGTCCGAACTGAAATCCGATCTTCTTGATGCTGAGACTTGGCCATCAAAGAGTTTATCTCCTCCCTGAGTCTCAACACAAGTCCTTCAGCTTCAGTAGCAACCTGACTCTCCTGAGAAAGTCTCTGATTCTCCACTTTTAGGGTATCCAACTCCTGAAGAGTCTTACTGAGCTGCAGACTTATTTGAATTTGTTCATCTAATAATTCTTCATAGGCGGTCGTGATGTCCAAATTCCCATCTGCACCTGAAACAGTGTCATGTGTGCAGTGTGAAGAGGAATTAAGTGGTTCATGAGAGTTTACCTCATCCTCTTCTCCTGCCATTAGGCACTTTTCAGTTGTTTCTTCAGCTTCAAGCTCTAAGGCCATGAAAGCAGCTTCATCGTCAGATGAGTCCATAAAGGAGTCGACTTCTTCTGAGTCGTCTGAGATTTCGCCGGCTATATAGGATTGTCTTTTCTAGGCAAATTTCTCTCTCCTTGCCTTACGTGCTGCGCGTTCAGCACTACTGAGCTCAGGACAATCATATTGATAGTGTCCTGGCTTTTTGCAGTTGTAGCAAGTGATGACTCTTTCTTCTTTGCTTTCACTATCCTTTGATGGTGCTGAGTCATCCTTCTTTCGCATTCGGAAGATTGTGAGTCAGGAGTGTGTTTTGGTGTATAATCTGACTTACCTTTTGTGTCTCGGTATGCTTTAGTCAGTTTTCTGCACCTCTCCTTCTCCTTCTGATACTTCACAGCGAGCAACGCATACTTCTGAGCGAGACTTCCTTCTTGTAGATCATTGAGTGAAGGTTCAGTCTTACTCGTTGTCTTGCTCGTCGCTGGAGATGCCGCGCCGACCGATGCTTTGAAGGCATGGTCAATTTTATTGTCGGCCTTCAGCTCTTTGCTTTCGTTGAGGTCCGTCGAACTCAAACTCTTCTGCCTGAAGTTCTGAAAAGATATGGTCAGGAGAGACAACATCTAAATCAGAATGTCGCAATAAAGTGGCAAAAGGTGTCCGGTGTCCGTCCGGCAGTGCCCTCAGTATCTTGAGATTCATTTCTCGGTTGTTGAATGTCTTTCCCAGCCCATTGATGGAATTCATCAGATTCGTAAATCTGACGTTCAGATCTTCTATTTTGTCACCAGGCATGAGAGACAAACTTTCCGGCTTTTGAAGTTCCGGCGCCGTTTGTTAGCTTTTATCTTTCGAGTTCCACGACTCAGTAGCGCTAGAGCATCCCAGAGTTCCTTTGCCGTTTTGCATTCCCGAACCCCGCCAAGATAAGAATCACTAAGAGTGGTCAGTATGGCATTTACGGCGACTCGGTCTAAGTTGTGAAGCTTCTTCTCTTCGAGGAGTGAAGAGACTTCGTCTTTTAGGGATCTTCTTCCCGGTCACCATTCCTCCTCCTTCGCTGGGGCCCGAGTCACGACACTATCGATCATGGGAACAATAGGTCCATCTTCAAGCACTTCGATCATACTATCATGGAGGGATGTCGAGATGTGCTTCCATTTCGACTCGCCATACTCCATAATTCTCTACCGAGAACATGGGTACCATTCTTATACCTGACATATCAGCCATATAAAAATAATGATATGAATGTAGAGTGATATGCAGTGAAGAAACGTTTTCTCCGGATCCGTTCAAGTAGACCAGTTTCAAGATAACAAGAGTCTTAAAGAACTCCTGCTCTGATACCAATTGTTGGTCCCGAGAGTGAGTTCAGGTGTAGAGGGGGGGTGAATACACCTGAATCCAATTTTCTCAACTTTGAACACGAACAGTCCTATTCAGGATAATGCCGTACTGAAATAATTCAGCAGACCAAATAACTGTTCTGAATCGTGTTAGGCTAAAAGTCTGACTCTACTGAGATCTGCTAACTGACTGAGTCAGAATTCAGTGTCAACAGTAGAAATTCAGTGTGCGGAAATGTGTAGGCCCTAATCAGTTGAATAAAAAATGTATTATGCAAGTCTCAGTTCAGCAAGTGGTCAGTTCAGTATGCTGAGACAGTTGAATGATTTTAAGAAGATTTTCAGTATGAATAGTAAAATCAATGCAACAGTAAGAGAACGTAAGTAAGCGACACAGAGAGTTTTAAAGTGGTTCGGATATCAATCGATCCTACGTCCACTGTCCCGAAAGTTCAGGAGCCTATTTATTATACTGAGTTAGTCTCAGTCAGCTTGTGCACAGGACAAAGCTGTGGCTTGGGGATTATACTGAGCAAGTCCCAATTTACAAATGTATCAAACTAAAGTGTTTGAAAAACTTCTCCAACAGTGAAGGAGTCCTTTTAAAATAAGGATTAGGTTCAAATATGAACTCCTTCTTCTAAGCTATCTATGGTTTCGGTTGAGCTTAGGGTTAGAGGGATAGGGAACGAGAGTGTAGCTTCTAGACCGACGAACAGCTGAGTGTAGTTATAAGTTCGTGTCACGTCGCTTGGATACTAGATGCTTGGTTGTCGGTTCAGCTTGGTTCCCTTAAGAGCTAAAAGGTAGTCTTTCGCCGGAGATAGATCTTTAGATTCTTGCGGAAGACTTAGGCTTTTTGGTTAGGCTCGTTTTAATGCTCTGTGTGTTCTTATGATTTCTTGGTGAGCTTCAATTCTTGAATGATCCCTCTATTTATAGAGAAGAGATTGGGAGAGATCCGTTGGAGATGATCTTCTTCTTTCTCTCTCTTTTGGTAGCAAACGGCTCTTTTGACGTAGGTAACATTGTACTTTCCCACCTTTTTAGGTAAAGGGTTGACTGCAGCTTTAGCAGGTGAGAAGACACGTGTGTTCTTGTCATTCGTCGAGGTGGATAGAGTGGTTGAGACAGCATAGACTTCAAGGCAAACTGAAGCTGACTTCTCTCTTCCTCGTATATGACAATGCTGATTGTCTTTCAAAAGTATTTGACAGTTCGATCGTTTGCCGATCTTGAGTCGATCCCGTATTCGGTAGGTAGATAGGCGGGAAAGTCTACCGAGGATCGGCTCCGAGTTCGATGAACCGCTCCTCGCCGAGTCCGGTTCCATCGACTCTTTCGATATCTTGCTCCCGCCGAGTCCAAGATCACTGAGTCTTCTACATCTGGTGTTAAGGCAGATAATCTACTGAGCGCCTTGATCAGAGCAGAGTGTCTACTGAGTCTGAAACCTCAGAGACAAATAACAATTACAATGGAATGGTTCACCAATCAGATAGGGTTTAGGGATCTTCAAATCTTCTCAACAATCAGAGCACTAGGCTGCTGAGTATGGTTCAGTATAGAAGATAGAATCATTTCCCACTAAGTGAGACTATGCTGAGGACAGAATCATCACCCAACAATCCTTCTCCTCTGGACCCTTCAGCTTTCGCTAGATTAACTATGATTATTATCAGTTCGGTAATTGACTTCTCTTTCCCTTTCTCTCTCTCTCAGAATGGCCTGTAAGTACTGTCATATCATCTTCTTCTTCTTTCACTTCCCCTTCCACCTTTTTTTGCATCATCAGCTACACATGCGAGGGAGAGAAGGGTCGTGACCTTCTTGGTGAGGGTATCCATTTGGAGTTTAACAAAATGAAATTCAGCTTCAATATCATATATTCCCCCTAAGTAGGATTCCCATTCTGCTTCCTTATCCTGTCGCATAGCTCTGAGAAGAGTAGTTGTGTCATTCTTATGTTTTTGAAGGGAGTCAGATAAAGTTTCTCCAGAGCAGTGTTCATTACCGATTAACACGGCTCTAGAGAAACATGTTAATTACCGATTAACACGGCTACTTTGGGACAAAATACTGATGTTATTACCATGTTAATTAGAAAAGCAACTCTTAAGAAAAACAACTATGCAAAAATCAACAAAACTAAATAAATCCATATTTCTCTAAAATCAAGATGAAACATAATAGAGTTGAAAAAAAATCGGATCTGAAGAACGGTCGGCGCCGTTCCTGCAAACGTAAAAATCGCGCAGCCCGTCGCTGCCATCTCTACCGCCCGGAATTTGTCCTCTATGAGCTGCGATTTGATCAATTGAAAGAGAGGACGTCTGCCGTGAAGAATGACCACCCTGTAACGGATTCCGATCGAGATTAGTTCCTTAATTTCCCAAATTTCATACGATTCGCCGAAAAGAATTCATGGTGAGCAACAAACTTTCGACATCGATTGCAGTCGAAGATACTCTACTACGAATAAATAATATTATCCAGTGTAATTGTTGGAAAGTCTGAACCAATTATAATTGTTGGGAGATGATTCAGTCCTTCCACATATTGATTGGGAGATAACTCAGTAGCCTAGTGCTCTGAAGATTTGAAGTTCCAAAACCCTACTTTGACTGATGAACCATTCCATTGTAATCTGTTGTTTTGTCTCTTTGGTTTCAGACTCAGTAGACAATCTTCGTTTTGGTTAAGGCGCTCAGTAGATTATTGGCCTCAGTACCAAAAGAAGAGCTGGACCAGTATACTAAAAGGAGTCAGCAGAACTAAACTCAGCTGGAGTAGTTCACTGAACTCAGAGTTGATCTTCAGTAGAGCTGACTCAGCAGAAGTACACAACTGAATATAGATCAGACTCAGCAACGGCTGAACAGTCTTCTGACTGTCAGGATTTCTTAAATCAAATCAGCATAGTCATACAAGGTATTGAGAAGTCAGCTTCAGTTCCACCTTGAAGTCTGTTCTGTCTCACCTACTTTCTTCAGCCTCGACCAATGACGAGTGGCCAGTTGTCCACTTTCTGATTAAAGCTGCAAGTCAACAACTTTCCAGAAATGTAGGGAAAGAACTCTGCCACCATCTTCTCCAAAAGAGAGAGACACATGGATCATCGTCTCCATAGGATCTATCCATGTCTCTGCTCTATAAATAGAGGGATAATTTCAAATTGAAGCTCACCTACAACACAGACAAGAACACGAGCATTCACGAGCAACTCGAAATGACTTAAGCTTTCTGCAAGATCTTCACAGAGTAATCTCCGGTGAAAGGCGACAAAATTGCTCATAGGGAACCAAGCTGAACCAGATCATAAAGCCTCTAGTATCCAAGCGACTGAATACGAACCCAAGTCCTTACTTAACCGGTCGTCGCTCTAGAGGCCACTTTCTTGTTCCCTATCCCTCTAACCTAAGCTCAGTAGATCTTATCCATAGCTTAGACGAAGGAGTTCATGTCTGAACTGATCCTTATTGTAAAGGACTCCTTCATAGTTGGAGAGTTTGTCAAACACATTAGTTTGATACCTTGTAAACTGAGACTTGCTCAGTATAAATCTCAAGAACAGTGTTTGTCCAGTGTACAAACCAACTGAGACTATCTCAGTATAATACATAGCTTCCTGATCTTTCGGGGCAGTGGACGTAGGATTGTTGGATCCGAACCACTTTGAAAACTGCATGTGTTTAGTCTTTTTACTGTTGCATTGATTACTGTTCATACTAAAAATATTTCTAAAATCATTCAATTGAGTTTCAGTATAGCTTAATCGATCGCACTAATATACTGAAACTGTTTTCTTAAAAACGTTTTCTAAACTCAACTGAATTTGGGCCTACACATTTCCGCACTATACTGAACTTCAGCTGAATGATACTGAATTCTGACTCAAGTCAGCTAGCAGGTCTCAGTGAAGTCAGTCACTCTGTCGCGTGATCCAAAATAGTTTAATTGGTCTACTTAACTTGTTCAGTACAACACTCTCCTGAAAATGACTGTTCGCGTTTAAAGTTGATAAATTGTTTTCAGGTGTATACAACCCCCCCCCCTCTACACCTGAACATTTAAACTCGGGACCAACAATTGGTATCAGAGCAGGAGTTCTATAAGACTCTTGTTATTCTTAAACTGGTCTACTTAAATGGATCCATAAAACGTTTTCACTGCATATCATTCTTCATTCATATCATTCTCTACTATGTCTAATATGTCAGGAATCAGGATGGTACCCATGTTCTCAGTAGAGAACTACAGGGTATGGTGAGTCAGAATGGAGGCACATCTGACTTCCCTCCACGACAGCATGACAGTGGTACTCGAGGATGGACCTATCGTTCCGATGGTTGTTAGTGTCGTAACTCAGGACTCAGCACAAGGAGGAGGTATGGTGACTGGGAAGAAGATCCCTAAATATAGAAGTCTCTTCACCCATGAGAAGAAGAAGATTCACAACTTAGACCAGGTCGCCAGAAACGCCATACTGACCACCCTGAGTGATTCTTATCTCGGGAGAGTTCAGGACTGCAAGTCCGCGAAGGAACTCTAGGATGCTCTAGCGCTACTGAGTCGGGGGATTCAGAAGATCAAAGCAATCAAACTAGCACTAGAACTTCAGAAGATGGAGAGACTGTCTCTCATGCCTGGTGACACGATTGAAGATTTCAATGTCAGATTCACGGATCTGATGAACACTATCAACGGGCTGGGAAAGATGTTCTCCAACCGAGAGATGGATCTCAAGATTTTCAGGGCACTGCCAGACGGTCATTGGACTCCCTTTGCTACTTTACTGAGACATTCTGATTTAGATATTGTTACTCCTAACCATATCTTTTCAGAACTTAAAGCTGAGGAGTTCGAGTTTGGTCTACCTGAAGCAGCGAGCTGAAGCTGACACCCAAATCGATCATGCTTTCAAAGCATCAGTCAGCATAGCGGCTCCAGCGTCTAGCAAAGCTGAACCTTCACTTAGTGACATACAAGAAGGAAACAAGGCTAAGAAGTAAGCGCTGCTTCCCGTGAAGTATCAGAAGGAGAACGAGAGGAGTAGAAAACTCTCAAGAGTCGTCAGAGACTCCAAGGGTAAGTCTCAGTATACACCTAAGCGCACTCCTAACTTACATACTTCTGACTGCCGGAAACAGGAGGACTCAGCTCAGTCGAAAGACAGCGAGAGCAAAGAAGAGAGAGTCACTACCTGCTACAACTGCAAGAAGCCAGGACACTATCGGTATGACTGTCCTGAGCTCAATACTGCTGAGAGAGCAGCACGTAAAGCTCGAAGGGAGAAATTCATCAAGAAGCATCAAGCATATATAGCTGGTGAACTCTCAGTTGAAAGGGAGAAATTCATCAAGAAGCGTCAAGCATATATAGCTGGTGAACTCTCAGATGACTCAGATGAAGTCGATTACTTCATGGAGTCATCAGACGATGAAGCGACATTCATGGCCGTAGAACTTGATGAAGACGCTGAAAAGTATCTCATGGCAGGAGAAGAGGATGAGGTAAACTCTCACGCTCCATTTAACTCCACTTCACAGTGCACACACGACACTATTTTAGGTGCAGATGAAAATATGAACGTCGCAATCACATATGAAGAACTACTCGACGAGCAGATTCAGATGAGTCTGTAGCTCACTAAGACTCTTCAGGAGTTGGATACCCTGAAAGTGGAGAATCAGAGACTTTCTCAGGAGAGTCCGGTTGCTACTGAGTCAGAAGGACTTGTGTTGAGACTCAGGGAGGAGATAAACTCTCTGATGGCCAAGTCTCAGCCTCAAGAAGATCAGATCTCAGTACTGACTAATGACTTGACTCAGAAAGATACTGAACCGAGTCTACTGAAGCAAGAGCTGTTAGGACTTCAGACCGAGCATGAACTGCTGAAGAAAAGCGATGATGTCTGGAGAAACCTGATGACAGAGCGGTACATGGGTGCTAAAAAGAAGCTTGAGGCCATGCTCGCCAGCAACAAGCCTAAGCACTGCAAGGAGGGACTTGGATTCAGCCATGGTGCCTCTTCATCTGCCCCTGTACGCTCAGAAAACCGGCTAGCTGATAGATTTGTTCAAGGGGAGACCATGAACGCAGATATTCTGAACCCCATAGCCAAGAACAAACAAAAGATGAAAGCACCTCATCCCAGCTATCGGCATTCTGACAAGAAGATCAGTTCCAAATCACCACAATTCAGTCAAGGGGGAACTAGCAAAGTTAAGTGGGTTGATTAGTATGGACCTCCGCAGCTGACACATCCAGCTCAGTATGGGTCATATTACTATGATCTTATAGTTAGGAGATGACCTAAAAGTCAGAAGAAGAAGAAGAAAGCCGTGCAGAAGGCAAAGTTCAGCAGTCCACCTACTCAGATGATCAGGACTCCTAAACCTGTGAAGCCTCAGAAGTCAGCATCGACCAGTCCAGTGGTCAAGTATGTTGATCAAAGTGAGAAGAAAATGTCTGAGACCACCAGGGTCGTAAGACAAATCTTGGATTCCTAAACTAACATCTAAGGACCCAAAATCAAAAATAAAGGGTACCTAAATATAATTCTGTTTTGCAGGTGCACAAGGACCCTTGGTATGTGGACTGCGGATGCTCAAGACACGTGACATACCAGAAGGACCTACTGAAGAATTATACTACTGAAGAAGGACCCCGAATCGAGTTTGGAGATAACGCAAAAGGTTATACCAGACGCTATGGAACACTCAACATTCGAACCGCTACAGTTCTAAGAGTATCATAAGTTGAAGGACTTCAGCATAATCTTCTC
Organism: Lavandula angustifolia; assembly: GCA_028984105.1. Classification (NCBI taxonomy): domain Eukaryota; kingdom Viridiplantae; phylum Streptophyta; class Magnoliopsida; order Lamiales; family Lamiaceae; genus Lavandula; species Lavandula angustifolia. The sequence continues at coordinate 22,330,114 of CM054820.1, forward strand.
TCTGTGTTGTCAATTTTGTGATAACGAATAGAGTGATTTTTTACGCTGGTTTTTGTGATATCATTGATAAATCTATAGGGAAAACAGTGTTGTCAAGTTCGCGCAAAAAGAATATCTACGTAGCTGACTAGAACTCAGCTGAACCTGAAGCTTGTTTGTTGGTGAAGAACGACAACAGAACGGGGTAGCTCTGGCACAGAAGACTCAGCCATCTCAACTTCAAGACGCTCAACAAGCTAGCTAGAAACACTCTAGCAAGAGGACTGCTGAATGAAGTATTCAGCAAAGACACATAGTGTGAAGAATGTCTGAAGGGAAAACAAACAAGGAATCAAAATCCACCTGTTCCATCTCCTTCCACTGATGGAATCCTTTAGCTGCTACATATGGATTTATTCGGTCCAGTCTCTCCGGTGACGATCAGAGGAAAAAAGCATGCTTTAGTGGCCATTGATGACTACTTGCGCTACACATGGGTCATATTTATTGCCAACAAGTCTGACGTCAAAACAGAGTTACCAACGCTTCTAAAAAGGATTAGTGTCGAGAAGAACACCAAGATTATCAAGATACGTTCAGACAGAGGAACTGAGTTCCTGAATTCGATGGTGGAGGAGTTCTACAAAGCTGAAGGCATAGAGCATGAGACGTCTGCCGCACGCACGCCTCAACAAAATGGGGTTGCTGAAAGGAGGAATAGAACACTCAAAGAAGCAGCAAGAACCCTGCTCGCAGATTCAGGACTCCCAACAAAATTACAGGCGGCGTAATAACCGACACTGCATGTTACACTCAGAACAGATCTCTACTAACTAAGCATCATAAGAAGACACCATATGAATTATGGAACGGCAGGAAGCCTTCTCTTTCTTATTTTCATATTTTTGGGTGTTCCTGCTTTATCCACAATAATGGGAAGGATCAGTTAAAGACTTTTGATAGCAAGTCAGACCAGGGAGTCTTCTTAGGATACTCCTGGGTCAGCAAAGCCTTCAGAGTTTTTAACTACCGGAGCCTTTGCGTGGAGGAAAGCCCTCATGTTGTTTTTAATGAGTTTGCTACTGAAGACAGGAGCATGAACTCTAAACCAGACTCTAAGGATATCAGTAAGCAACTACAGGATCTGAGCCTGAAAGATAAAGTTGAAAAGATCCAGCTGTGTTGGGATGATGATTCAGATGAAGAAACTGAAGATAAGCCTACTGAATCTCAGCCAGCAACAGAAGTAGCTGAACAGATTGACTCTACTGAACAGAGTCAATCCCAGGTAACTATGGTCGATGAAGAAACCCAAGTGGTAACTGAGACCTCTACTGATAATAATAATTCAGGGGGAATAAATGAAGTTCCTGAGCTAAATGCCCCTGAACCTGGTGACTCAGTAGACCCAACTCTAGTAACTGAATTGCTTTAATCTTAGAATAGTACAACTGAAATGCCTAACTCACCTACTATCTGTGTTGAACAAATCTCAGATGAAGAGTTGAAACATCGTAGATCGTGGCTAGACGCTCACACTTCTGACCTGATTATTGGAGATCCTTCAGCAAGCGTAAAGACAAGATCCAGATTCTGTCAGGGAGAAAGCGCATTATATTCCTGCTTCTTGTCTACTGAAGAACCTCAATCAGTTGAGGATGCACTTAAGGACGCTGATTGGATCATAGCTATGCAGGAGAAGCTGAATTATAGGAGCTTGTTGACAGACCCCGGCATTAACATGTGATTGGAACTAAATGGGTCTTCAAGAACAAGAGAGATGAAAACAACGTTATACTAAGGAACAAAGCAATACTCGTGGCAAAAGGCTACTGTCAAGCTGAAGGGATAGATTTCGACGAAACTTTCGCTCCAGTTTCAAGATTGGAGGCAATCAGACTTTTCCTAGCCTACGCAACACATCAGCGATTCAGAGTTTATCAAATGGATGTGAAGTCTGCGTTCCTGAACGGCGTGCTGAAAGAAGAAGTCTATGTAGAACAGCCTCCCGGCTTTCAGCAGGGACATCAGGTCTACAGATCCAGAAAGGCTCTGTAAGGGTTAAAACAAGCACCCATGGCTTGGTACGATACCCTGTCTGAGTTTCTTCTTCAGAAAGGTTTTTAGAAAGGCACAGTAGACCGCACATTCTACAGCATTCGACTGGAAGACGACATCTTACTTGTGCAGAACTACGTAGATGACGTAATCTTCGGATCAAAGAATGTCATCATGTGTCAACAATTTGAGAAAATGATGAAGGATAAGTTCGAGATGTCAATGATGAAGGATAAGTTCGAGATGTCATCATGTGTCAACAATTATTTCCTCGATTTTCAAGTCAAGCAATCTGAGAAGGGAACATTCATCAATCAAGGCAAATACACACAAGACCTCATCAAGAAGTTCGGTTACACATCCGGCAAACCAATCAAGATCCCGATGAACACGAACATGAAAATTTATCTTGATAAAAAGGGAGTATCAGTAGACCATACTGAATTTCGTGCTATTATTGGTTCATTATTATATCTAATTGCTACTCGGCCTGACATAACTTATGTTGTAGGTGTCTGCGCTCGATTTCAGGCGAATCCTAAGCAGAGTCACATGGACTCAGCAAAGAAGATTCTCCGCTATCTCAGAGGAACACCTGATATGGGTTTATGGTATCCAGCAGATGATAATATTGAACTAACTGGTTATTCTGATGCTGACTATGTAGGATGTAGAATTGATCAAAAGTCAACTTTTGGAACTTGTCAGTTCCTTGGCAGTAAGCTGATTTTGTGGTTTTCAAAGAAACACATTCAGTAGCGACGTCAACTATTAAAGCTGAATATTTGGCTGCCGGAAGTTGCTGCGCCCAAATCCTTTGGCTGAGACAGCAACTACGCGACTATGAAGTTACTCAGAATGAAGTGTCGATCTTCTGCGACAGCTCCAGTGCAATTGCAATCACTCAGAATCCTGTACATCATACTAGATGCAAGTACGTGTACATCAGACACCACTTCATTCGTGATCATGTCGAAAAGAAGGATATCAGGATGGAAAAGATCCATACTGACCATCAAAGGGCAGATATTCTGACCAAGCCTCTAGCTGAAGCCAGATTCATAGAACTTTCAGTAGAGCTAGGTCTGCTGGACCCTACTGACTCCAGTCAGTAAGTGGATTCAGGAGAGGAGCATTCAGCAAGGAGGAATGTTCACTCTCAGTACTAAGTAAGTTCAGTACGTAGAGACTCAGCAACCATCTACACAAGGTATCAGCTGACTACAATGTTCAGCTGACATGTTTGCATATCTCTACTCAGTAGCCAATGAAATATTCTGTGCATTTATGATTCAGATTCAGCTTCGTATTTAATGCCTTAGAAAATGTCATTTAATATAACAGTTTTACATTAAATATACGACATTCTATGTAAAGCATGCTGGACTCTGCGGCACATTAAATGCATGTCGTATCAAGTTACTTCTTTGGCTAGTTACAACTGTATTTTGACTTAGGCGGCTAAATTGATCATTACCTATTTTATAACATTAAATCCTAGCCGTCCATCTCATAAAGTTATTTCAAACTGAATCGTAGATTTTTAACTGTTCATCTTCTTTAACATATAAAAACACGTTCAAAGTTTAGAAACCGCCATTTTCACTCTGCAAATTTTTCGAAGCCCTAGTTTTTATGAGAATAGCCTTTATTTCCTTGCAAACCTCTATATCAAAATCTCAGAAACTCTTTGGTAAATCTTTAATGATTATTCAGCATCGTATAAGATACTTATAATATTTTTCAATTCGATACTGATATTTTTCACTTGCAGAATATAAATCATGGCAGGATCATACGTTAGCGTTCCTCTAGATATGCAAGAGATCCTAGAGAAGGATCGCGTCTGGTGCGAACTGATGATGGAGTTTGACGCATGCGAGCTCGACTACATGGAAGAGATCTTAACGCTCTCAGAGCGACGGGCTTAGAGGGTTTTCTATCGAGGAAGCCATCGTACTTCCTCCCGCGCTAAATAGCTGAGTAGTACTTGAACTCAGAGTCAGCTGAAGGAGACATCCGATGCAGATTCATTACTCTTACAGTTGCCGACCCCTCCCATGCCATTTCCGAGATCAAGACGATGTTCGTTAAGGAAGTTCTTCAGCGCAGCTTCAAACTTCCCAATGAGGGATTCAGGACGGTGGGATACAAGGATGATCTTATGGATGAGAATTTAGAAATCTTCTGCGGGAAGCCAACTACATTCAGAGCAGCCTTCCCAAAGAACGCCATGCTCCCACATTTCAGAGCCCTCGCCTACATCATCACCCAGCTACTGACGAGTCAGGCCGGTTCTTTTGATCAAGTATCGAGGCCAAAGATACAGCTGATGATGGCCATATACGATCATGCCAAGATCAACTAGACCGAGTTCTTTCTTAAGGAATTCATGACTCAGTCTGCCAAGTTCGACAAATCATTCCAACGCCTAACCGTGAAGGGAAAGCTATTATACGGACTGAAGCTATCAGTCATGATAGAGGACTTTTCCGGAGCTGACAACGTACTGTATGCTGATAAGCTATACTTTAATCCGAAGAAGGTCAGGTTCCAGAGCAAGGCAGTGGCCCTTCAGCAAATTGGAGCTAGGCCTGCTGATCCCAAGACAGGAGCTCAGAAGACCTCCACACCTTCCAAGAAGAGGTCGCCTCCTAAGTCTACTCCCAAGACACCGACCAAGAGACTGAAGAAAGTCAGTGAGGTCGTAGTTGAACCTCCCTTGCAGGTAAGGGACGAGGTTAAGTCCTCAGAGAAGACTCTGTCAGTGGAGAAAGCCGTCTCCACTGAACAAGGCGAGACAGTGGACAAAGGGGTAGAGACTGAACAGATCCCTACTATTCAGAGCCCCTTAGATATCCTTCCACTCAGCAACATTCCATCTGCTGAGAAGCCACAGTCTTCGATAAAAGTCGAAGACTCAGAGACTGCTTCTGAATCAGAATCAATCGGGATGGAGGCGTCTGCTCTGAAATCAAGAGCCTCCCGAGAGATCTCTGAAAATATTCTGGAGATAGCCAAGCATACAGATCTAATCATATTGGCGAGGCAGGCTAGACTCCACACAGTGATCAGATTCCAGGAGTGGTCAACCTTGAACAAGCTGATCAAACACCACTCCTGCGAACAACTCCACGAAGAGGAGTTGATGATAAGGAACAAGATATGCTACTCAGAGCCTTCTGACATCTGTTCCTTAGATGACCTGAGGGCAGCCATGCTCGCCATGCTGAACGATCGCTAACCCACCTCAGCAACGGTACCCTCAGATGGATCAGACCCCGATGTTCAGGACCCACCCCGTGATTCAGGCCCTGAGAAGCCTGGTGAGGGAACTCAACTGCACAAGGATGCTCTTACTTCTACTGCTGAACTACCACTCATCATCCTTGCTCCAGGTCAGTCAGAGGCTGGTACCTCAAAGACGGCTGAACCAGCCCAGCTATTGTTGGAGTCTGCGTTGGAGGTAGCGCCCAGCCCTAAAAGCCGACGATCGAAGTCAGTGGCTAGGGCACTGAGGAGTCAAGGAACTCAGAATAGACTCCTTGCCCGTGCCGTCCACAAGACGTGGAGGCATTCCACTCAGGCTCAGAGTGCGGAGATCAAGGGGCTCAGAACTTCAATTCAGAACACACCTGCCCCTGACTTCTCAACGATACTGACCGAAGCACTTGCTACTCAGAGAGCCAACTTCGAAGAGCAACTGAAGCTGATGGAACTTGGCCAAGCTAAACTTCTGGAAGAATACAAGGCCGCCCATTCAGCTCATACTGCATCCATTTCCTCTATCTCTCAGGCCTCCGAGCTCAGACTCTAAACCATTGAGAAGGCCATGGAAGATAAGGTGGATCAGAAGTTGCAGGACATTCAGACTGCAGTGGAAAACTCTCACAAGAAGTACAACGAACAACTGACAGATGAGAGGAATGAGCTGCATGAGAGGCTTGTGAAGCTATAATATGCCTTGGATGATCTTTCCACAGCCTACAAAAGTCTGGATAAAAAGGTACAGATTCCCACCCAGGGTTATTTGCTGATGCCAAAAAGGGGGAAGGAAAGGTGAAGGTACCTGAAGGGAAGGAGAAGGTACTTAGAGTACCAAAAGGAGTAAGGACAATGGCAGGAGCGACTCAGATTCAGCAATTTGCTCCCACTGGTCCTACCACTCAGACAGCACATGGTGAGGCCCAGGGTGTCTCAGCAGCAGGGGCTGTAGTGCTTGCTAAGACTGGCCCAAGTGGCTCAGGAGCCAAGGATTCTGCTACTCAAGCAACTCAGACACTAAGCGACATCATTAAAGAAATTGCTGAGTATGCAGAGGAGGATTGACAAGAGGAGGAAGTCCCTCTACCTCCTCCAGTTTAAGGGAAGGGAAAGAAAGTACTGAAGCTTCCCACTCCTCCCAAGAAGAAAGGAACTAAAAGATTCATCACTCCAGAGTAAGAAGCTCAAATAGCAGCTGATTAAAAGCTTGCTAGGGAGATTACCGAGGCTGAGGCTGCCAACAAGCCAAAGAAAAAGCCAGCCAAAGGCAAAACTAAAGCTCCAGCAGGAGGAAGGAAGCCTGGGACAAGGCTGCCTCCAAGAAATCTGAAGCTGAGTGATGAGGCAGACAAGGAGAAAGAAAGAGAACAGCAGCAGCAGCAACAATCTGGCCAGTAGGGTACTTCCAAAGAGAAATCTTCAACACCTGTTGACTCAAATAAAGAAGAGCATGTGCCTTCCTATGTCCCCTCAAAGGCTTAAGAGTAAGAAATGCAAGAGATATGGGATCAGTTGGATAGGTACCTAGACAGAGGAGCTGAAGCCAGACAGATTGAAGCAGCAAGAGAAAGGCTCAGATTGGCTGATCTAGAAGCTCTAAGGATTAAGGCTGAGAAGGAAGCAAGCCAGAGGATTCCTGAGAAAGCTGACATTCCCTATAAATACAGAAGACTCAGGAAGCCTACAGACCTCAAGATCCACAGATGGCCCAGAGTTGATGATTGGATGCCATGAGAACGGACTCAGAAGTGGGAGACACTGAAGGTAGATTATATCAATAGATTCTACTGCTGGAGATACTGGTCTGACATGCACAAGTCCATTGCTTATACTAAATGGATTCTGAAGACTGATCCAGAGATCTATGCAAGAGTCCAGAAGGCCATAGCAGATAAGATTGATGTCAGGGTCCTAGCTCCAAGAATTATGCCTCCCCCACTGAAGCTTGATGGTGTTTTTACACTATGGGGTGATTGAGAAGGAGATCAAGGATGATGCCCAAGCTAAACAGTTAGATGAAGATGAGCCTGCTGATATGCCTGAGATATTGAAGCTGAGGAAGGTCACCTGCAGGTTGTAAGACTGCCACTCCCTGAAGCAAAATCAAAGGACTTCAAAAACCGGATTCAGTAGTTCAGAAGATGATAGTTAGCTTATGTATTTATTTTGTTCTATCTTTCTTAGAATAGATAGTCTGATGTATCTGTACTGACTTTTCTTCATATATAATACATCACTTCTATTCGGCCCTGACAATTCCTTATTGTCTATATGGCCCTGTTTATTTTATGCTTAACACTCAGAATCACTCAAGTGATTACTGACTCACACACTCACTGAATATTTATATCTGTCAGTTCTTATATTGTTAGATTCTAGTCTGTTAGATTGCAGTTAGGGGGGAAATGTTGTTAGAAAGGGGGAAATTGATGTTAGTTTCTGTATAGGTTCTGATAATTATTCCCTGATTCCCTCAGTAGTCTAGAACCTGAAGAACAACTCCACTGATTCTACTTGTAATACTTGTAAGGAGCTCTGTTTCTGAAAGTTATAGTGTAAGGTTTTGGCATCATCAAATAGGGGGAAAATGTTGGGAGATGATTCAGTCCTTCCACATACTAATTGGGAGATAACTCAGTAGCCTAGTGCTCTGAAGACTTGAAGATCCCAAAACCCTACTTTGACTGATGAACCATTCTATTGTAATCTGTTGTTTTGTCTCTGAGGTTTCAGACTCAGTAGACGCTCTTCGTTTGGTTCAAGTGCTCAGTAGATTATCGGCCTCAGTACCAAAAGAAGAAGACTCAGTAATACTGGACTCAGCAGGAGTAGTATACTAAAAGGAGTCAGTGGAACTGAACTTAGCTCGAGTAGTTCATTGAACTCAGAGTTGATCTTCAATTGAGCTGACTCAGCAGGAGTACGCTACTGAATATAGATCAGACTCAGCAACGGCTGAACAGTCTTCTGACTGTCAGGATTTATTAAGTCAAATCAGCAGAGTCATACGAGGTATAGAGAAGTCAGCTTCAGATCCACCTTGAAGTCTGTTCTATCTCACCTACTTTCTTCAGCCTCGACCAATGACGAGCGGCTAGCTGCCCACTTTCTGATTAAAGTTGCAAGTCAACAACTTTCCAGAAATAGAGGGAAAGGACTCTGCCACCATCTTTGAAAGAGCCGTTAGCTACCCAAAAGAGAGAGACACATGGATCGTCGTCTCCAACGGATCTATCCTTGTCTCTGCTCTATAAATAGAGGGATAATTTCAAATTGAAGCTCAACTACAACACAGACAAGAACACGAGCATTCACAAGCAACTCGAAATGACTTAAGCTTTCCGCAAGATCTTCACAGAGTAATCTCAGGCGAAAGGCGACATACTTGCTCATAGGGAACCAAGCTGAACCAGATCACAAATCCTCTAGTATTCAAGCGACTGGATACGAACCCAAGTCCTTACTTAACCGTTCGTCGCTCTAGAAGCCACTTTCTCATTCCCTATCCCTTTAACCTAAGCTACACAGATCTTATCCATAGCTTAGACGAAGGAGTTCATATCTGAACTGATCCTTATTGTAAAGGACTCCTTCATAGTTTGAGAGTTTATCAAATACTTTAGTTTGATACCTTGTAAACTCAGACTTGCTCAGTATAAATCTAAAGACCAGTGTTTGTCCAGTGTACAAACCAACTGAGACTATCTCAGTATAATACATAGCTTCCTGATCTTTCGGGACAGTGGACGTAGGATTGTTGGATCCGAACCACTTTAAAAACTGTCTGTGTTCTGTCTTTTTACTGTTGCATTGATTATTGTTCATACTGAAAATATTTCTAAAATCATTCAACAGAGTTTCAGCAAAGCTTAATCGATCTCACTAATATACTGAAACCGTTTTCTTAAAAACGTTTTCTAAACTCAACTGAAATTGGGCCTACACATTTCCGCACTATACTGAACTTCAGCTAAATGGTACTGAATTCTGACTCAAGTCAGCTAGTAGGCCTCAGTGAAGTCAGTTACTCTGCCGCGCGATCCAGAACAGCTTAATTGGTCTACTGAACTTGTTCGGTACGACACTCTCCTAAAAAGGATTGTTCGCGTTTAAAGTTGAGAAATTATTTTCAGGTGTATTCACCCCCCCCCCTCTATACCTGAATGTTTAATCTCAGGACCAACAATAATCTAAGCTCCGCCAAACTCGGCGGAGAGATTGCTGGAAACCTAAGCTCTCCGTATTCTTGAGATCCAACTTTTCAACAATTACACCGAACAACTTCCTTATCCTGTCGCATACGATGTTAAAATAAAGTTTCTTACTATTAGTTAACAGCTTACAAAAAATAGTAAGAAACTTCTTACTATTAAGGCCATCATTGATGATAATATCACTATTATGACTTCGGCTTTCAGAACTCTGCCTTCACTGCTGAAGTTGGATGGATCACTATTTACAGCAGAGATCGAAGCTAAAGCGAGGGAAGCAGCTAGGAGCAAATCTCTAGACCCTAAAAATGCAGAAGATCTTCCTAAATTTCTCCAGCATAGGAAAGACACCTTCAAACTTTATGGACTTCCGTTGCCAGAGGACAAATCTAAAGATTCTAAGTCAAGGATTCAATGTTTTAAATCTTCTAGGAAGTAGTTTAGCTTGATATTGTTGGTAGCTTTCCTAGTGTTGCATTGATGTAACTGTACTCAGACTCTTATCATTTATTACAATAGATGCTACTTGACCCGACAATTTCTCATTATCTCTATGGCCGCTTCGTGTTTATTCAACACTCAGAATCACCTAACTGATTACTGACTTACACCCTCACTGTTGAACTGTGTTTATTCTGTATTTGCTTAGATAGGAGGAAGCTGTTCACAACTATCCATAGTAGATTAGAGACTTGAAGATACATCTCCATAGATTCTCATTGTATCAACTGTAAGGAGTCTGTATCTGATAGTTCTTTAGAGTTTTAGAGTGACAGGTTTTGGTATCATCAAATAGGGGGAAGTTGTTGGGAGATGATTCAGTAGTTAATTTGGCTGATCCCAAAACCCTAATCTGATTGATAAACCATTGTGTTGTAAAATTTAACTCCCTTATCTTTTGAGTGTTTGAGACTCAGTAGACTTGCCTTCAGCATGGTTCCGGCTCAGAAGTTCCGTTTGTTGTCTGTCAATAAACCATCTGCTATAGTGTCGTGGAGTGAAGATTCAGTATGGCTAGACTCAGCAGGAGCAGCATACTAAAAGGTGTTCAGGAGTCAGTAGAACTGGACACAGCAGGAGCAGTTTACTGAACTTAGAATTTGGCCCTCAGTAGTTTTGGACTCAACAGGAGTAGCCACCTGAACCTTTAGGTCAGACTCAACAACGGTCTGTTAGTTGCGTTAACTGGCAGTGGACTTCAAAGTCAATCTCAGTAGAGTTGTCCGATGTCGTACATCAGAGAAAATGTCTCAACCACTATCTGTACATCGACCAATGACAAGCAGTCAGCTGGCAAAGTATCCGACAAAAGCTGCAAGTCAACCACTTTCCTACAAAGAAAGGGGACTCTACAGAATTCAAAAAAGAGCCGTTAGCTACCTATATAGAGTGACATGTGGACATTTTGTTTCCAATGGATCTATTCACAACTCACGTCTATAAATAGAGGAAAGATCAAATTTGTACAAGAAGCACAAGTCGCACAAAAATGAACATACAAGCGATCTATCAAGGGAACTCAAGCTTTCAAAGAACTAAAGCTCTAGCATTCTTAAATGAATATTCAAGTGAAGAACACGAACCCAACAGAATTATTCCTCATTGTTCTTCGCTCTACAAGCCTTTCTTGTTCCCACCCTCTAACCTAAGCTCATACTAAAATCTATAGCTTAGATCGAAGGAGTTCATTTATTGAAATGTTCTTAGTGTTAAGAACTCCTTCATAGTTGGAGATACATTCAAACACTTATTGTTTGACCCTGTAAACTGAGACTTGCTCAGTATAAGTTAAAGTTTGTCCAGTGTACAAACTAACTGAGACTAACTCTGTATAATAAAATAATTTCCTGCCTTGTTCAGGACAATGAATGTAGGATCTTGCGTATCCGAACAACTTTAAAAACTAATGTGAATTGTTGCATTGATTAACTGTTCATACTGAAAATATATTTACAAATCATACAACAACATTTTCAGTACAAAGCTTAAAATATCGCACCGATCTACTGAAACTGTTTTGTTAAACAAACATTTTCAAGGAACAAACTAAATCAGGCCTACACTTTGCGCATGCTACTGAACCCTGCTGAAAGCTACTGAATTCTGCCAGTATGCCAGCTAGCAGAGCTGAGCATCTTTAGTCACCCTATCCACTCGATCAAGAACAACTTTCTTGGTCTGCTGAAGTCATTCAGTAGGCATCCTCCATCTATCGGACTGAGTTTGGAAAAAGTTTTCAGGTGTATTCACCCCCCCCCCCTCTACATTTGAACGTTTGACTCGGGACCAACATCCCTACAGTGACATTCAAAATGAAGATGGTCATTTTTCTTGTCGTTTCCGACACGTGTCTAGACCTTCTTCCAATGGATCTGTTCATGAGTCGAGACAATAAATAGAGAAGAGTCTTCATGCAGAAAAGACACCGGGAACCAAGCATTCAAGCATTCATACTCTATAGCAATCTTAAAGCCGAACATAGCGAAGAACTCTTATACTTGAGAGATCCTTTGAAAGTTCTTCACTCTAGAGATTCATAGTTCCCATTCTCTACTCTAAGCAACTTATTACAATATCTTAATCTTAGAAAACCTCGAAGGTGTTCAATTTGCTGAACTGTTCTTATTGTAAGTTCCCTTCTTAGTTAGAGAATATCAAACCTTGTGCTTGAAACTGGTAAAGTCACTAAGAATACAACTAGAGTATATATCCAGCGTACAAATCGACTAAGACTTGCTCATTATAAAGTAATCAAGAACGCCTGCATTGTTCAAGACAGTGGATGTAGGATCCAGCACATCCGAACCACTTTAAAAATTGTCTGTGTTGATTTACTGTTTTATTGATTAACTGTTCATACTGCATAAAACTGACTTTAAAATCACTCAGCATAAAACGTGTTTTCAAACAGAGATTGAAATCTTTTTGGGCCTACACTTCAGCACCATATCTTGTACTATTGCATTGATAATATCCCCTGAGGTTTTCGAAAGGATTATCAAAGTAAACCCTGCAAGTTGATTAAGTTTAGATATGTTAATAAGGTCGACTGGTACTACCTTTGGATATAATAAAAATATTAATTAATTTAAGCTGTCAGTGGGCTTAATTAATTAATGAGTATTTTTATCTTAAATGCAGGGATCATTTAAGTCTAAAATACAAGTCCATGATCAAGTGTAGTACAGTTAAAATTTAATTAAGCCCGTTATAAATATAATCAAATAACGGGTATTTAACGGGTTGATAATACGAAAATCATTTATATTATGGGCTTTTTCGTACTGAAGCCCATTAAAAATATAATTAAGCTCATTAGATATATAATTAAATTAATGGACTACAATTATGATTACATTAACGTGGTATAGCGTTAATTAATTCATTCTCTTCTCATCACAAATATGCTCAAGAGAGAAACGTGAGAGAGAGACAAATGAGAATTTTCAATGTTCTTAGATCTTTTTCCATCCGGAGGAAGAACAGGGCATTGAGACATAGATCAGAAGATCCTATATGCGAGCAAAAATCAAAGCGCGGCTTCAGGACGCAAGTATCGAATTCCTAAATCATTCAATTAGTGTCAAAACCAGAGTTAGGTTTCTGGCTTTATTGGGAGCATGATTAGGTTCTGAGTATGCGTTTATCCATTGTCATCTGGCTACTTTTCATGTTTGGGGCAGCCTACGAGCCACTATTTTGACCCCGTAGTACCGTTTTCCTCGTGAGATAAATCCACGAGTAGTATAGGAATTTTTTTTTTCTGTATTATGTACTTTATTTTGGTTTAGTTTGGCACGAAAATTGAGGTACAAGCGCGACGGCATGGAAAGGGAGAAAAGGGCTAAACGCTACTTTATGCTGGAGTTCAGCCGCCAACTTTGGGAGGCGTGTGGGGTCATATGCCACAGTATCTTTCCGATCCATTTAGCTTTGCTATTTTGTTAGCTTCGTCTGGATAGGTCACATGACTCATTCTGATTTCTAGTTTGTCCGGAATAGTGTCGGAAAGGAGGGGTGGTCCTGTTGTCCAAAAAATCTCATGCGCGTGGAGGCGCAAGAGACTGTGTCTTGGCAACGCGGTCAAATGATTTTATTCGTTGTCTCCATAACTACGATTGGGTCTCTGGATAGTCCGGAATCGTTGTGGAATGGAGAATTGCTCGGCTCCCGGAAAATCCAGAAAATTCCCAGCGACGTAGCTATTGACGGCATGTGCGAGCGCGTGTACCCATGTTTGGCCGAACGGTTTTTACCATTCGGTTCTTCCCTACCAGAGGTACACATCGACATATCGCATAAGTTCATAAGAGCTTTGCAGAGACGGGAATTAAAGGTGGAAGTTGACTGTCGTGTTTCTAGTTTTTCCGATGATTGATTCATTGACGAAACAAAAGAAGGTATTGATTTATGGCCAAAATTCATTCATGCTGGCCGGAATCAGTCCATTTCCAAGTCCACGGTCTGAAATCGTGTGAACAGAATGAAAGAATGGGCGGAAGAGGTGGAACGGCTGGCGGTTGGGGGCGGATACAGGACGGAGTTGCGGATGCATCAGGAGATTAGGGCTGACATAGCAAAATGATGTCATGGCGAGCTGATGTGGCATCCATGCGATGATGAAATGGCGACACGTGACATATTTCTTTATTAATAAGTTTCAAAGATTGAAGATAGATTGAAGATCTGTAATTGTTAGGATCTATGTGTTTTTTAGCCCGATGATGTCTTTTTAATTATGTTGTGGATGAATTTATTTATTATTATGCTAAAGCGTGTAATATATGTTAAATTGCGCTTAAAATAGTATGATAAAAGGATTTAAATCCAGCTTTCAAAGCATGCTAATTTTCTTAGGAGCATGATTTATTATACGCGCTTAGAATAACATGTTTTAGGATATTATGTGTTTGTTGAGCATGTTTCCGAAACCATTTGGATAAAAAGACTAAGAAAGTTTTTAAATTTAATTGTTTAGTTGGATTCCATTAAATTGGATATTAAACATTTAATCAGACCTCCATTAATTGGACTATACACGAAAGCAGTTTAATTACAAATGTACATGTCCACCTGCGTGACTTGCTTATGTTTTTTGAATTGCCAATTTTGTTAGATGAATTTTCCAAAATAATATTTAATTATTATTGAGTAGTGGGAGTGAAGCCGTAAACGTCCACCTGCATGGCTTACGTGCCTAGTAAACATGAGTACACTAAAAGATAATAATTAAATAGTGTGGGTCCCGAGATAAACGTTCAGGTGTAGAGGGGGGGGGTGTTGAATACACCTGAAACTTTCTCATTTTAAAAAGCGAACAGTCATATTCAGGAGAGTGCCTTGCTGAACAAGTTCAGTAGACCAAATATGTTGTTCTGAATCGCGTGGATAGAGTCACTGACTATACTGAGGCTTGCTAGCTGACTGATATCAGAATTCAGTATCGTTCAGTAAGAGTTCAGTAGAGTGCGGAAATGTGTAGGCCCAATTCAGTTGAGTTTGAAAACATTTTTATTAAAATTGTTTCAGTATATTAGTGCAATCTCTTAAGCTTTGCTGAAACACAGTTGAATGATTTTGTAAGATAGTTTTCAGTATGAACAGTAATCATTGCAATAGTAAAAATAGAACACAATGATTTTAAAGTGGTTCGGATATCAACAATCCTACGTCCACTGTCCTGAAAAGATCAAGAGGCTATTTTATTATACTGAGTTAGTCTCAGTCGGTTTGTGTACTCGACAAACACTGGTCTTGAGGATTATACTAAGTAAGTCTCAATTTACAAGTATCAAACTGAAGGGTTTGACAAACTCTCCAACTATGAAGGAGTTCTTAACAATAAGAACAGTTCAGAAATGAACTCCTTCGATCTAAGCTATGTATAAATTCAGTGGAGCTTAGGTTAGGGGGAAGGGAACAAGAAGGTGGCTTCTAGAGTGACGAACAGTAAGGAATAAGCTCTCTGGGTTCGTGTTTAATCACTTGGATACTAGAGCCTATTGATTCTAATACAGCTTAGTTCCCATGACCAAGTATGTCACCTTTCGCTTGAAGTGTATCTCTGAAGATCTTGCGGAAAGCTTAATCTGTAAGTATTTGCTCGTAATCGCTCGTGTGTTCTTGTGTTCTCTTGATCTAGGTGAGCTTCGATTTGATTTTCCCCATATTTATAGAGGTGAGCCATGGAAAGATTTGTTGGAGACGTCGATCAATGTGTCACTCTCTTTTGGAAAGCTAACGGCTCTTTCAAAGAATTTGGCAGAGTCTTTTCCCTCTATTTCTGGAAGTGGTTGACTTGCAGCTTTAATCAGAATGTGGATGGATGGTTGCTTGTCATTGGTCGAGGTGTAGAAAGCAGTTGAGACAAACAGACTTCTAGGCAGATCTGAAGCTGACTTCTCTGAATACCTCGTATGACTCTACTGATTTAACATATAAGATTATCTGACAATCATTGAGACTGTCAGGCCGTTGCTGAGTCTGACCTTGGTTCAGTAGTATACTCCTGCTGAGTGCAACTCTACTGAATGTCAACTTTGAGTTCAGTGAACTGCTCCTGCTGAGTCTAGTTCTACTGACTCCTTTCAGTATGCTGCTCCTACAGAGTCCAGCACTACTAAGTATGAATACCTCTCAGTATGTTGCTCCTGCTGAGTCCAGCACTACTGAGTGTTCACTCCATGGTACTGAGGCGGATAGTCTACTGAAGGGTCAGCAGACAGAACTAAGTGCTTGAACCATGCAGAAGGAAAGTCTACTCAGTCTGAACTCTCAGAGACAGAGGTATTACAATTACAACTCAATAGTTCACCAATCAAATTAGGGTTTGGCATCATTCAAATCTTCTAACAAATATACTACTAAATCATCTCCCAACAATTTCCCCCTATTTGATGATGCCAAAAACTAACACTACAAACTATCAGATACAATCTCCTTACAAATATTACAAGTAGAATCAGTAGAGTTGTTCATCAAGTTCTAATCTACTGAGGGATACAGGAAAGAAATATCAGAACCTATTACAGAATTCTAACAACAATTTCCCCCTATACAATAATTACCCCCATACTCAAACAAATGGAGTCTTTAAATCTAAGTAAAAATAGACAAACTCGGATATATGCAGTGAGTGTGTGAGTCAGTAATTACTTAGGTGATTCTGAGTAAGCTTAAATAAACTGACAGGCCATGAAGACAATAAGGTATTGTCGGGCTAAACAGCAAAGATGTTATATATATGAATAAGGTTCAGTACAGTACATCTCTTGCTATGCTAAAATCAAAATGCAAAGATAAGAAGCTATCTTCTGAATATATGGATCCTTGCCTTAAAATCTCTAGACTTCTCTTCTGGCAAAGGTAGTCCATACATCTGAAATGTGTCCTTCCGTAGCTTCTTCATATTCAGCACGTCAGCAGGGTCAGAATCATCAAGTTCCAAAGCTAAGATAGCACTTCTGACTTCTCCTTCAATAACTCCTGTGTAGAGTGATCCATCAAGCTTCTGTGGAGGAGGCAGAGGCCAGGGACTTGGACATCTTCTTTGTTTTCTATGGCTTTCTGAACTATGTCATATATCTCTGGTTCGCTTACTAGAAGCCATTCAGCAAAGGCTTAGTTCTTGTGCATATCAGGCTAATATCTCCACACGTAGAACCTTTTGATAAACTCAGCCTTCAGAGTCTCCCACTTCTGAGTCCTTTCCCATGGCATCCATTTATCCACCCTTGGCCATCTGTGCATTTTTTGGTCAGTAGGCTTCCTGCCTTGCCTATACTTGTATGGGATCTCAGTATCCTTAGGCGGTGGTGGCCTGGGCTTCAACCTATCTGCTTCTCTTGCTGCCTCAACAGCCTTCTCCTTTACAAGAGCCTCTTGACGCCTGTATTCTTCAAGATGATAGTACTGAGCTTTCTTGTCTAAGGCAATCATGATGAAGTTCAGCATTTATTCTATTGTGGGCTCTGCTCTAGGCCTTTCCTTTTGTTGCTGCTACTATTGTTTAGTCGGTTGCTACTGAGAATCACATGCAGTCGTCTTTGATTGCTCAGACTCTTTCTCTTTTTCTTTATTGGCCTCATCACCGATTTTCAGCTTTCTTGGAGGAGGCCTAGTACCTGGCTTTCTTCCTCCTGAGAATTTTGTCTTAGCTTTTGCCGGAGCTTTCTTAGGTTTATCAGCTACTTCAGCTTCAACTATCTCCCTGGCAAGCTTCTCATCAGCCTCTATCTGAGTGGGCTGCCTTATATTCTTCCAGCAATGTTTTCTGGCCAGCCACCAGCAATGCCTGTTGATTATCAAACTCTGCTTTCTGAGTGGCTAAGGCATTAGTGAGGATGGCTGTGAACTCAGAAGCGGCTGAATTTTGAATTGAGGTCCTCAGCTCCTTGATTTCCTCACTCTGAGCAGTTTTTGATTGCTTCCAGGTCCTGTGGACAGCTTTGGCCAAGAGTCTATTCTGGGCTCCTTGACTCTTCAGGGCCTTGGCCACTATCCTGGACCGTCGGCCTTTGGAGCTGGGCGCAACCTCAAATGTAGACCCCAGCAACAGTTGTTCTGGGTCCGCAGCATGTGAGGTTCCAGCTGCCGACTTACCTGGAGGAAGAGTGCTGAGCGGTAATTCAGCTGTGGGTTGAGCACGCTCCTCCAGTTGAGTTCCCTCAACAGGGTTCTCAGGGCCTGCATCACTGGGCAGGTCCTGGTCATCGGGATCAGAACCCTCAGATGGCGCGGTTGCTGATGGGATACGATTGTTAAGTACAGCCAGCATCACCGCCCTTAGATCTTCTAGGGAGCTGATGTCCGCAGGCTCTGAGTAGCCTATCTTCTCGCGGAGCACCAACTCTTCTGAATTCAGCCGTTCATAGGATTGGTGTTGGATGAGTATGTTCAGAGAGAACCAATCCTAGAACCGAATCAGCATGTGAAGCCTGGCCTTCTGAGCCATAGACACCAAGTCTGAATGACTTGTGATCTCAGGAATGGCCTCGGAGATTTCTCGGGCGGCTCTGTTCTGAAGAGCTTCAGCCTCTAGCCCGATCGTCTCTGCTTCAGTACTAGTCTCCGTATCATCTACGTCTATGGCAGACATAACCTTCTCAGTAGAAGGAATACTGCTGAGAGGTGGAACATCCAGCGAGGTCTGAGAAATGGGTGTAGTCGGTTCAGCTTCTGACCCCTGTTCCACTGATGCATCCTTTTCAGTGGAGACTGCCTTCTCCACTGAGACTGTCTTCTCAGAAGATTCTGAGTCATCTCGCAGTCTGAAAGGAGGTATGATGACTGCTTGTTCAGAAGTTTTCTTCTGCTTTTTCGATGGAGTCTTCTGAGCAGTCCTCTACGGTGGAGACCTCTTCTTAGTGGAAGTGGAAGTTTTCTTCTTCCCTTTCCCAGCCTCAGCAGGCCCTGCTCCTATCTGCTGGAGGGCTACTACCTTGCTATGGAAACATACTTTCTTCGGATTAAAGTACGCCTTATCTGCGTAGGTTATGTGGTCAGCACCACAGAAATCTTCAATCATCACTGTCAGCTTCATTCCACATAGAAGCTTCCCTTTGACTGTCAGGTTGTTTGTGTGCTTGTCGAACTTAGCAGTTTGAGTTTGGAACTCTTTAAGAAAGAACTCCATCCAGTTCACCTGAGCTCCATCGTATAATGCCATCATCATTCGGAGCTTAGGCCTGGAAACTTGGTCGAACGAGCTAGCTTGGCTAGTCAGTATCTGCGTCACAATATATGCCAAGGCTCGATACTACGGCAGCATGCAGTTTTTTGGGAATACCGCCCTGAACGATGTCGGCTCGCCACATAATATTTCCAAATATTCCTCTATCAAATCATCCTTGTCGCCACCAATACTTATCCCAGAGTTGGGTAGCTGAAAGCTCTTCTGAAGAGCTTGCTTGATCGACATCTACTTGATTTCTTGATCAGCATGCGTGGGGTTTGCAACATGATGAATAATAAAGCGCCCATGATTCTCCGTCTACTGAGTCGGAGTTCAGATATAACTCGAATTTGTCACGGAAGGAAGAATGCCGGCTTCCTTGACAAGAATGCCTCAAGGCCTGATGCCCTCAGCGCCTCGAATATCTTCATCATGATGTCGAGCTCACAGGTGTCGAACTCCATAATTGGTTCACACCATACCCGGTCCTTCTCAAGTATCTCTATCATATTGGTCGGAGTAGACACTGAAACCTTGGTTGCTGCCATATCTAGAATATGCAAAACTTAGTATCAGTATCAAAATATTTATTGAACATAAGTATAATCTACTGAATAGGCGATGAAATCTACCGTAATAATCGCTGAGAAATAGTGAATGTAGTTTGCAAGTAAGGATTTTACTTCTCAGAAATCTTAGGGTTTAAGTTGCAGAGTATAAAATAGTGGTTTTTTAACTTGAATCGTGATATATATGATAAAGAAGATGCACAGTTCACAATCGACGGTTCAGTTTAAATCTAGCTTTATGAGACAGACCGTCAGGATTTGATGTTATAAAATAGGCAATGATCAAAATAGCCGCCTAAGTCAAATTACAATTGTAACTAGCGAAAGAAGTAACTTGATATGACATGCATTTAATGCGCGGCAGAATTTAGCAAACTTAGCATAGAATGTCGTGCATTTAATGAAAGGCATTGAATACGATGCTGAATCAGAATCATAAATGCATTAAATACTTTGTAGGATAGTGAAAAGAGATACACAAATCTGTCAGCTGAACATCGTAGTCTGCTGATACCTAGTGTAAATGGTTGTTGAATCTCCGTGTACTGAATAAGTCCAGTACTGAGAGTGAACATTCCCCCATGCTGAATTCTCCTCTCCTGAATCCTCTTACTGACTTGAGTCAGTAGGGTCCAGCAGACCCAGCTATACTGAAAGTTCTCTGAATCTGGCTTCAGCTAGAAGCTTGGTCAGAATATCGGCCCTTTGATGGTCAGTATGGATCTTCTCCATTTTGATATCCTTCTTTTCGACATGGTCACGAATGAAGTGGTATCTGATGTCCACGAGTATGAAGCACATGATTCTGAGTGATTGCAATGGCACTGGAGCTGTCGCTGAAGATCGACACTTCATTCTGAATGACATTATAGTCGCGTAGCTGCTATCTCAGCCAAAGGATTTGGGCGCAACAACTTCCGGCAGACATGTATTCAGCTTCAGTAGTTGACATCGCTACTGAATGTTGTTTCTTTGAAAACCATGAAATCAGCTTACTGCCAAGGAACTGACATGTTCCCGAAGTTGATTTTCAATCAATCCTGCAACCTGTATAGTCAACATCAGAATAACCAGTTAGTTCTATATTATCATCTGATGGATACCATAAACTCATGTCAGGTGTTCCTCTAAGATAGCGGAGAATCTTCTTTGCTGAGTCCATGTGGCTCTGCTTAGGATTCGCCTGAAATCGAGCACAAACACCTGCAGCATAAGTTATGTCAGGTCTAGTTACAGTTAGATATAATAAAGAACCAATAATTGCGCGAAATTCAGTATGGTCTACTGATACTCCCTCTTTGTCAAGATCGATTTTCATATTCGTGTTTATCGGGATATTGATTGGTTTGTCAGATGTGCAACCGAATTTCTTGATGAGGTCTCGAGTATATTTTCCTTGATTGATGAACATTCCCTTCTCTGACTGTTTGACTTGAAATTCGAGGAAATAATTCATCTCTCCCATCATTGACATCTCGAATTTGTCCTTCATCATCTTCTCAAATTTTTTGACACATAGTGACATTCTTTGATCCGAATATGATGTCATCTACGTAGATCTGCACAAGTAATATGTCGTCGTCTAGACGAATGCTGAATAGTGTGCGGTCTACTGTGCCCTTTTGAAAAGCTTTCTGAAGAAGAAACTCAGACAGGGTATCCTACCAAGCCCTGGGTGCTTGTTTTAACCCGTACAGAGCCTTTATGAGTCTATAAACTTGATGTCCCTTCTGAAAGCTAGGAGGTTGTTCTACATAGACTTCTTCTTTCAGCACGTCGTTCGGGAATGCAGACTTCACATCCATTTGATATACTCTGAAGCGTTGATGTATTGCGTAGGCTAGGAATAGTCTGATTGCCTCTAATCATGCAACGGGAGCGAACGTTTCGTCAAAATCTATCCCTTCGGCTTGACAGTAGCCTTTTGCCACTTGTCTTGCTTTGTTCCTTACTATGACGTTGTTTTCATCTCGCTTGTTCTTGAAGACCTATTTAGTTCCGATCTCATGCTGATGTCGGGGTCTATCAACAAGCTCCCATACTTCGCTTCTCGTGAACTGATTAAGCTCCTCCTGCTTAGCGATGATCCAATCAGCAACCTTAAGTGCGTCCTCAACTGACTGACGTTCTTCAGTAGATAAGAAGCAGGAATATAGAGCGCTTTGTCCCTGACAGAATCTGGATCTTGTCTTTACACTTGCTGAAGGATCTCCAATAATTAGATCTGAAGTGTGAGCGTCCAGCCACGATCGATGATGTTTTAACTCTTCATCTGAAATTTTTTCAACACAGATAGTAAGTGAGTTAGGCATTTCAGTTGTACTATTATGAGATTGAAGTAATTCAGTTACAAGAGTCGGGTCTACAGAGTCACCAGGTTCAGGGGCATTCAGCTCAGGAACTTCATTTGTTCCCCCTGAATTATTATTCTCAGTAGAGGTCCCAGTTACCACTTGGGTTTCTTCATCGACCTGAGTTACCTGGGATTGACTCTATTCAGTAGAGTCAATCTGTTCACCTACGTTTGCTGTTGGCTGAGATTCAATAGTCTTATTTCAATTTCCTCTTCTGGATCATCATCCCAACATAGCTGGATCTTCTCAACATTGTCTTTTAAGCTCAGATCCTGTAGTTGTTTACTGATGTTGTCAGATTCTAAATTTGAGTTTCTGCTCCATTCTCTAGTAGCAAACTCAGTAAAAACAACATGAGGGTTTTCCTCCACGTAAAGGGTCCGGTAGTTAAAAACTCTGAAGGCTTTGCTGACCCGGGAGTATCCTAAGAAGACTCACTGGTCCGACTTGCTATCAAAAGTCTTTAACTGATCCTTTCCATTATTGTGGATAACGCATGAACACCCAAAAATATGGAAATAAGATAAGAAAGGTTTCATGTCGTTCCAAAATTCATATGGTGTATTTTGATGTTGCTTAGTTAGTAGAGATCTGTTCTGAGTATAACATGCAGTATCAGTTGCTTATGCCCGGATTTTAGATGGGAGTCCTGAGTCTGCGAGCAGGGTTCTTGCTGCTTCTTTGAGTGTTCAGTTCTTCCTCTCAGCAATCCCATTTTGTTGAGGCGTGTGTGCAGCAGATGTCTCATGCTCTATGCCTTCAGCTTTGCCTAACTCTTCCACCATCGAATTCAGAAACTCAGTTCCTCTGTCTGAACGTATCTTTCTAATTTCGGTGTTCTTCTCGACACTAAGCTTTTTCAGAAGCGCAGACAACTCTGTTTTGACGTCAGACTTGTTGGCAATAAATATGACCCATGTGTAGCGCGAGTAGTCATCAATGACCACTAAAGCATAGTTTTTTCCTCTGATCGTCACAGGAGAGACTGGTCTGAACAAATCCATGTGCAGCAGTTGACGGATTCCATCTGTGGAAAGTGATGAAACTGGTGGATTTTGCTTCTTCGTTTGCTTTCCCTTCAGACATGCCTCGCACTGAGTGTCTTTGCTGAACACTTCATTCGGCCGTCCACTTACTAGATCGTTTCTAGCTAGCTTATTGAGCGTCTTCAAGTAGAGATGGCTGAGTCTTCTGTGCCTGAGCCACCCCGTTCTGTTGTCATTCTTCGCCAACAAGCATGCTTCAGGTTCAGCTGATTTCCATTCAGCTACGTATATATTCTTTTTGTGCGAACCTGATAACACTGTTTTCCTTGTAGATTTGTCAATAACATCACAGAAACCAGCGTAAAAAATCACTTTATTCGAGTTATCACAAAATTGACTAATAGAGAGAAGTTTATGTTGAAGTCCTTCAACATATGATACTCTTGGAACTGTGGTGGTTCCAATGCTCAGTGTTCCAATGCCTCTGGTATAGCCTTTCGCATTATCTCCGAACTCGATTCTGTGTCCTTCTTCAGTAGTATAATTCTTCAGTAGGTTCCTCTGGTACGTCATGTGTCTTGAGCATCCGTTGTCCACGTACCAAGGGTCCTTGGGCACCTGCAAAACAGAATTATATTCAGGTACCCTTTATTTTTTATTTTGGATCCTTAGATGTTAGTTTTGGAAACCCAAATTTGTCTCACGACTGGTGGTCTCAGATAGTTTCTTTCCACTTTGATCAACATACTTAACCACTGGACTGGTTGATGTTGAGTTCTGAGGCTTTACAGGTTCAGGAGTCCTGATCTTCGAAGGTGGTGGACTGCTGACCTTAGCCTTCTGAACGAATTTCTTCTTCTTCTTCTGACTGTTGGATCCTCTCCTGACTATAGGATCATAATAACATGACCTATACTGAGCTGGATATGTTAGCTGAGGAGGTCCATACTGATTAGCCCACTTGACTTTGTTGGTTCCCCCTTGACTGAACTGGGGTGATATTGAGCTAATCTTTTTGTCAGATTTCTGATAGCTAGGATGAGGTGCCTTCATCTTCTATTTGTTCTTCGCTAAGGGGTTCAGAATTTCAGCATTGATTGTCTCCCCTTGAACAAACCTATCAGTCAGCCAATTCTCTAAGCATACGGGGGCAGATGAGGAGGCTCCGTGGCTGAACCAGAGTCCCTCCTTGCAATGTTTGGGCTTATTGTTGGCTAGCATCGCCTCAAGCTTTTTCTCAGCTCCCATGTATCGCTCTGTCATCAGGTTCCTCCAGACATCATCACTCTTCTTAAGCATTTCATGCTCAATCTGAAGTCCTGAGAACTTCTGCTTCAGTAGACTCAGTTCAGTATCCTTCTGAGTTAAGTCATTGGTCAGTACTGAGATCTGATCTTCTTGATGCTGAGACTTGCCCATTAGAGAGTTAATCTCCTCCCTGAGTCTCAACACAAGTCCTTCCGACTCAGTAGCAACCTGACTCTCCTGAGAAAGTCTCTGATTCTCCACTTTCAGAGTATCCAACTCCTAAAGAGTCTTACTGAGCTGCAGGCTCATGTGAATCTGCTTGTCTAATAATTCTTCATAGGTGATCGAGACGTCCAGATTCTCATCTGCACCTAAAATAGTGTCGTTCAGTGTGAAGAGGAGTTAAATGGAGCATGAGAGTTTACCTCATCCTCTTCTCCTGCCATAAGACACTTTTTAGCATCTTCTTCAAGCTCTAGGGCCATGAATGCTTCTTCATCTGATGAATCCAATAAGGAATCGACTTCATCTGAGTTGTCCGAGAGTTCACCGGCAATGTATGCTCGACACTTCTTGATGAACTTATCCCTTCGAGCTTTTCGTGCTGCTCTTTCAGTTATACTGAGCTCAAGACAGTCGTATTAGTAATGTCCTGGCATCTTGCAGTTGTAGCAGGAGGTGATTCTGCCTTCTTTGCTCTCACTGTCTTTCGACGGTGCAGAATCCTCCTGTTTCCTGCAATCAGAAGTATGCGGTTCAGGAGTGTGCTTAGGTGTATACTCAGACTTACTCTTTGAGTCCCTGACGATTCTAAAGAACTTTTTGTGCCTCTCCTTTTCCTTCTGATACTTGACGACAAGGAGTGCATATCTCTGAGCTAAGCTTCCTTCTTGTAGATCGCTGGTTGAAGGCTCAGTTTTGCTAGATGCGGGAGCCGCTGTGCTAACTGATGCTTTGAAGGTATGGTCAATCTGAGTGTCAGCTTCAATTCGCTGCTTCCTTTGTGGTAGACCGAACTCGAACTCCTCAACTTTTAATTCTGAAAATATACGATCAGGAGAAACAATATCAAGATCAGAATGTCTAAGATAAGTAGCAAATGGAGTCTAATGTCCGTCTGGAAGTGCTCTCCATATTTTGAGATTCATATCTCGGTTGGAGAACGTCTTTCCCAGCCCGTTGATGGTGTTCATCAGATCCGTAAATCTGACGTTGAGATCTTCAATCGTGTCGCCAGGCATGAAAGACAGTCTCTCCAGCTTTTGAAGTTCCAGCGCTAAGTTGTTATCTTTAATCTTCTGAGTCCCCCGACTCAGTAGCGCCAGAGCATCCTAGAGTTCCTTGGCGGACTTGCAGTCCTAAACTCTTCTGAGATAAGAGTCACTCAAAGTGGTCAGTATGGCGTTTCTGGCAACCCGGTCTAAATTCTGAAGCTTCTTCTCTTCAGGAGTGAAGAGGCTTCTGTCTTTAGGGATCTTCTTTCCGGTCACCATTCCTCTTCCTTGTGTTGGATCCTGGGCTTCGACACTATTGATCATGGGAACGATAGGTCCGTCTTCCAACAACTCTGTCATGCTGTCGTGGAGGGAAGTCAGATGAGCTTCCATTCTGACTCGACATATCCCGTAGTTCTCTACTGAGAATATGGGTACCATCCTGATTCCTGACATATCAGACATTTTAAATAATGATATGAATGAAGAATGATATGCAGTGAAAACGTTTTCAGGATACGTTCAAGTAGACCAGTTTCAGATAACAAGAGTCTTAGAGAACTCTTGCTCTGATACCAATTGTTGGTCCCGAGATAAACGTTCAGGTGTAGAGGGGGGTGGGGGTGAATACGCTTGAAAAAATTTTCAACTTAAAATGCGAACAGTCCTATTCAGGAGAGTGCCTTGCTGAACAAGTTCCGTACACCAAATATGATGTTCTGAATCGCGTGGACAGAGTGACGAACTATACTGAGGCCTGCTAGCTGACTGATGTCAGAATTCAGTACCATTCAGTAAGAGTTCAGTAGAGTGCGGAAATGTGTAGGCCCAATTCAGTTAAGTTTGAAAACATTTTTACTAACACTTTTTCAGTATATTAGTGAAATCTCTTAAGCTTTGCTGAAACACAGTTGAATGATTTTGTAAGATAGTTTTCAGTACGAACAGTAATCAATGCAACAGTAGAAATAGAACACAACAATTTTAAAGTGGTTCGGATATCAACAATCCTACGTCCACTATCGCAAAAAGATCAGGAGGCCATTTTATTGTACTGAGTTAGTCTCAGTCGGTTTGTGCACTAGACAAACACTGGTCTTGAGGATTATACTTAGGAAGTCTCAGTTTACAAGTATCAAACTGAAGTGTTTGACAAACTCTCAAACTATGAAGGAGTTCTTAACAATAAGAACAGTTCAGAAATGAACTCCTTTGGTCTAAGCTATGGATATATTCAGTGGAGCTTAGGTTAGAGGGAAGGGAACAAGAAGGTGGTTTCTAGTGTGACGAACAGTGGGGAATAAGCTCTTTGGGTTCGTGTTCAATCACTTGGATACTAGAGGCTATTGATTCTAATTCAGCTTGGTTCACTTGAGCAAGTATGTCACCTTTCGCTTGAAGTGTATCTCTGAAGATCTTGCGGAAAGCTTAAGTTTGTAAGTATTTGCTCGTAATCGCTCGTGTGTTCTTATGTACTCTTAATCTAGGTGAGCTTCGATAATATTTTCCCTCTATTTATAGAGGTGAGCCATGGAAAGATCTGCTGGAGACGTCGATCCATGTGTCACTCTCTTTTGGGTAGCTAACGGCTCTTTCAAAGAATCTGGTAGAGCCTTTTCCCTCCATTTCTGGAAAGTGGTTGACTTGCAGCTTAATCAGAATGTGGACAGTTGGCTGCTCGTCATTGGTCGAGGAGTAGAAAGTAGTTGAGACAAACAGACTTCTAGGCAGATCTGAAGCTGACTTCTCTGAATTCCTCGTATGACTCTACTGATTTAACATATAAGATTATCTAACAATCATTGAGACTGTCAGGCCGTTGCTGAGTCTAACCTTGGTTCAGTAGTATACTCCTGCTGAGTGCAACTCTACTGAAGGTCAACTCTGAGTTCAGTGAACTGCTCCTGCTGAGTCCAGTTCTACTGACTCCTTTCAGTATGCTCCTCCTGCTGAGTCCAGTACTACTGAGTATGAATACCTCTCAGTATGCTGGTCCTGCTGAGTCCAGCACTACTGAGTCTTCACTCCATGGTACTGAGGCGGATAGTCTACTGAAGGGTCAGCAGACAGAACTAAGAGCCTGAACCTTGCAGAAGGAATGTCTACTGAGTCTGAAACTCTCAGAGACAGAGGTATTACAATTACAACTCAATGGTTCACCAATCAAATTAGGGTTTGGGATCATTCAAATATTCTAACAAATATACTACTGAATCATCTCCCAACAAATAGGATGGCTAATTAAATCAAATTAAATGAGGCATGATTCTCGTAATTATGTCAATTTTGAGAATTTTCTTTTAATTTGGTCAAATTAATAGTCAATGCTTAGGTGTCACCGCGGGTACAATTCACTTCCCTCGAAGTCCCTTCCCGCTTTTTAATTTTAATAATGACATGGTCCAAAATATCGAACTTTTAATTCCATTCGTCTTAAGAACCTAGACGTGGGTTGGAATTAAAGAACTAGGTAAATAGCTTAGTCTAGGGTTGCGCTAGTAAACATCCACCTGCGTGGCTTACGACTGGAATTCCTAGAGTTGTTTGAGGTTCTTAATGTCATTGGTTTACAAAAGGTTACAATGACATTAATTATGAATTGTGTGCATGAATAGTCTTTTACATGCTACTCCCTCTGTTTCACTAATCAAGTCCCATTATCTATTTCGGGGTGTCTCACTAAATAAGTCATTCCATAAATGGAAAGAAATGAGTGGACCACAACCACTCTACACAAATGGACCCCCACCACTTTATACTTTTACACCACACATTTTCTTTTCCACCCGCTTTCTAAATTCTCGTGCCCAAAAGCAATGGGACTTGATTAGTGAAACGGAGGGAGTACTACTTATTTAATATTTAGATATGTCAACTTATTTAATTATATCCAATCAATCCGATCTCTCTAATATAAGAAATCACTATCTCGAAAACTTAATGAATGGAAGAGAAATCTTACCCTCCCCAAGGACAATTTGTCAAAGTCCTCTAAGAACTCCAGTTTTAATGCCGTTATAACTAAGAGAGAATATGTTTTGCTAGCTATTGAGGGGTTACTGGAAAGGACAATGGTGCTCGAGCTTTTAACACCACTAGTAGCTTAAGAAATCATCCGAAATGTTAAAACCAAAAAAAGAGCAACAAGGGTGGTAAGGTTAAATGGAGTAGTGCTACCGACAGCTTTGAAAAGCCAACGGGGAAGGGAAAGTGCTTCAAGTGTAGTAAGAAATAACAGTGGAAGACTTATTGTCCAAATTTCAAGGCAAAACAGAAAGAGACACGAGTCGCTCTTGTAATTGAGACTGTTCTATTATCCTCTTCTACCCATGAGTGGGTAGTGGATTTGGGGGCAACTAATCATGTTTGTTACACCTAGCAAGGCTTCATGTAGAAAAGACAATTGAGTTACAGGGTGGTTGTAGTCTCCATGTGCAATGGATTAAAGTTCCTGCAATTCCTATTGGAGATTTACCTCTATCTTTGGATAGTTTATAGTATTTAAAGACATGATATATGTGCCTGAGTTTTGGCGAAACATCAATTCTATTTCAAAACTCTCTAAACCATGGAAGTTTTGATAGTGATGTTTCTATCATTAAAGACGGTGATTTAATCTATCTTGGGTCATTAAATAGATCTTTATGTACTATTACTTGCAAACCGCATAATTCTGTTCATGTTACATCCTCATCATCAAACTCCAAGAAGAGGAAAGAATCTTCTAAAGAGAATCAAACCTACTTGTGGCATATAAGATAAGGTCACATCTATCTGAATGTGATCCAAATATTGGTGAATGATGGATCATTGGAGTCTCTCAGAGTTAAACCATTTCCAACCTGCGAATCCTATTTGGAGGGAAAGATGGTGATAGGCCTAAGGCAAAGGGTTATAGAGCTACAGAAGCGCTAGGTTTGATCCATTCTGACTTGTATGAGCCTATGTCTACACAAACTCGTGGAGGGTATGAGTACTTGGTTACATTTATTGATGATTACTCGAGGTATCGATTTGTTTACCTTCTTTTCTACAGGTCTGATTGCTTCAAGTTTTTCGAGGAATTTAAGGTGGAAATGGAGAAGGAGATATGTAAACAAATCAAAATATAAGATCTGATCGTAGTGATGAATACCTTGCTAATGAGTTCAATTATTACTTGACAGAATGTGAGATTACGTCCTAATTGACAGAACCGGGGAAACCTCATCACAATGGTGTGTCAGAGAGAAGAAATCGAACTCTACAAGAGATGATTCATTCAATGATAAGTTATACAACGTTGTCTATTTCTTTTTGGGGTTATACTCTTGAGACTGCAACATAATTGCTGAATCGTGTACTTTTCAAGTCGGTCAATAAGACCCCTTTGAGTTGTGGAGCAGGCACAAGCCTAGTTTGCACCACATAAGGATTTGGGGTTGTCCAGCTTATGTGCTAAATAAGCAAGCCGACAAGTTGGAATCATGTTCAGAAGTGATATTGTTCAAAGGGTATCCAAAGGAAATGAAGAATGGTTACATTTAGAAGAGGACGATGCTAGCAACCACAACTCTCGAGTCGACATTACCTTGAGAAATTACAAGGTAGTCGAGATCCACTCAAAAAGCTAGTTGTGTACGATAAGGCACCCCAAGCTACTGCACAATCTGTTAACACAAGGCCTGACATTATCGACGTAGTGGGAGGATTGTATTAGTCCTAATCGGTTTATGTTCACGGAGGAGACGTTTGATCATCTTCCGTCTGATGAACAAGATACCGTGGATACATGGACCTATAATGAAGCAGTGGGAGATATAGATGCAAACTCATGGCGAATCGCTATGGACTCGGAATATGAGTCCATAACTTATATGGATGCATACGAGGTCACAGAATTACCTTTGGGATGCTAAGTCACTGGTAGTAAGTGGGTATACAAGAGAAAGAGTGGTCCTAATGGATAGATCATGGCGTTTAACGCCAGGCTTGTGGCGAAAGGGTTTACTCAAAAAGAGGATATTGATTATGAGGACACCTTCTTGCTTGTAGCAATGATGAAGTCCATTAGAATACTCCTTGCCATAGCAGCTC
Organism: Lavandula angustifolia; assembly: GCA_028984105.1. NCBI lineage: Eukaryota > Viridiplantae > Streptophyta > Magnoliopsida > Lamiales > Lamiaceae > Lavandula > Lavandula angustifolia. The sequence goes on from CM054820.1 coordinate 22,360,746, forward strand.
ACATGAACCTAGAAATCCGGCAAATGGATGTCAAGATCGCATTCCTAAACGATCACCTTGGAGAAGATGGGAACATCTGCATGTAATAGCCAGAAGGTTATGTGAAAGGGGGTGAAGAGCATCTAGTTTGGAAGCTAAAAAGTCCATATATGGACTTAAAAACGAGCTTCCCGATTATGGAACCAACGTTTTGATGAGGTTGGCAAGACCTATGGTGTTGATTCTTGTCCTGATGAGGTTTGCATACATCGTCAAAGGGCTAACGGTTTTTTGGCATTCCTTGCACTTTACGTAGATGATACCCTTCCCTTTGGAAAAAATGTTGAAGAGTTATCCGACATAATGAAATGGTTACCGAGTAGTTTCAAATGAAGGATTTGGGAGAAGTTGTCTACATCCTTGGGATCAAGGTTATCCGAGATTGCCAAAAAAAGGATATTGAGCTTATCCCTGGCATCCTATTTTGATACTGTTATTGCTCGTGTTCGTATGTAAGACCCCAAGAGAGGATATTTACGTTTCAGACATGGCATTTCTCTATCCAATAGTCAGTGCCCTAAAACGCTTGACGAGATAGATAACATGAGGCTTGTTCCATATGCTTCCGCTCACGGTAGCCTCATATCTCCAATGCTATTTACGAGATCAGATATCTCGTATGCCATAGGCATGTTTTCAATATATCAGTCTAACCCTGGAAAGGAGCACTGGACTGTAGTCAAGCATATTCTAAAGTACCTGAAGAGGACTAGAGATTATAGGCTTGTTTACCAATTAGGCAGTCTAGTACCTTTGGATTATACATACTTGGATTTCCAGGCAAACCGATATCGAAGAAGTCTATCCTGGGTTATGTATGTAGTGCATGTTAGTGGAAGCAGAGTGTGTAGCTGGAAGCAAAGTGTAAAGCATAACTGCATTGCGGACTCCACCATGGAAGCAGAGTATGTACCTGCTTCAGAAGCCTATAGAGAGGCAATTTGACTCAAGAATTTACTCCAAGATCTGGATATTGTTCTTGATTTTCCTAAGATTATCAAGGTTAATTGTGATAATTCGCGTGCAGTGGAAAATTCAAAGGAACCTAGATCACACTAGGCGTATAAACACATAGACAGAAAATACCACATTATATGAGAATTCAAAAAATGAGGAGACGTGATGGTGGAGAAGATCGAAACTAAAAATAACCTAGCTACTTTTTCACTAAGAGTTGATCACAACAAGTCTACGAGAAGCATGTTCGTGGCCTTGGATTGTGTCAAAAGCCCCACTTAGGACTACATAAACCTTTGTTAAGTAGGAGAGATAGTGATGTTAGTTAGCCGTTTTACTAGTCTGTACTTGAAGAGACACATTGTGTATTAAAAGTTTGCTTTAGTATACGTGGGAAAACTGTTGGAATTTTGTATACCGGAAGCAACTTTTACGCCTAAATATAATGTTCTTCCTATCCACTGTTAGTTTTCCTATCTGATTATTTATATTTGCACATGTTATGTCTTATTATCCTGTACAAAAGTTAGAATGTGTAGTGTGTTGTAGATCACAGAAGACTACAATATGGGTTGAACTAACAAGATATAAATACATATCACAACTGAGACAACTTTAGGACGACCTGTCGGTTTAAGCTGCAGTTTAGATAAGAAGTAGTTTATCTTGGATACTTGTCTATTCTGGTACACTTAATGTGGTGTATTGACGGATCACATTAGACGTGTTCTCCTAACTGACCTAAGTGGAGCACCAAAGATCTCAGTGACTTAGCTGGTCTTAAGCTTGATAAGACTTCAGCTGAGTGCATTTAGCTAACTATCACTTTGACCTACTTTGGGGAACGTTATCGCCACTAGATATATGCATCTTGGGTGTTAGTAGTCATTTATGACTCGGGGTCTATATCTTTCAATCGTATCCCTTATATTGGGTTGATGATATCCCTTGAGGAGCTAGAAAGGATTATCACACTAAACCCTGCAGGTTGATTAAGTTCGGCTTTGGTCTGCTTTTTCTGATCTTCTTTCTCATGTTCGCACGCTAGCTGTTCATCATAAGCAATTTGTTCCTCGCGCGTTTTGAACTTAAGCTTTTTGGGTTTCGGAGGGCTTGGAGGAGCAAGGGCTTTGCCTTTACCTTTTGCTGCTGACTTGAGTGGTGGCTCATCTTCAGTTAAAGCTTCTAAGAACTTGGCCACATTAGTTATTGCTTCGTCAGCTGGCTCTCCTGAGCCTTCACCCTTCTCTGTTTCTTCCCCCTTACTCGCTGCTGCAGCTGAGCTGGGTCCTACCTCTTCTGATTTCAAGAGGGTCAGTAGTTGTGCATTCCTACTACTTTCCCCCTTTATGGCATCATCGATCAGCGTTGCCAAGGCAGTAACCTTGTTGTTCAGCTCTCCGATAGATGTGATAATGGTTTCAAGCGAAGCTGCTACATCTCCAGCTGCATCAGTGTATGAAGTCCATATTTTGTCATGCTCTGAATTTACGGCTTTGAGTAGAGCTGACTTGAAGGCTTTCATACTTTTAAGATATGGTTCAACAGATTCAACTACTTCTTACTTAATCTGCGAGCAGGCAGCATGTTGTTCCACTAGTACCATGGCAGTGCTTTCTGTGGCGATCTTATGACGCTCTTTAACAGCTTTTAGGACTCGATTTGTTGTAGTGGCCATTTCTTCAGAAAACTTCTTGGCCTGTGTCTGTAGTATGATTTGAAACTCAGCTGTCAGATCAGTCCTTTGAGTTTCAAGTGCCTTGGTGAGGATTGCTTCATTATTGATATCAGTAGGAGTGCTGATCCTCTGCACTTCAGCAGATAAGTTGCCCAACGTCTTGGTCTAAGCCTTAGTGAATTGGCTCCATTTCGTGTTCACATCTGCCGCGTGGAGACGGTTCTATGAACTTGACGTTTAATGCACTTATTTATTGATGCCACTTTGGAACCCTTATTCTCAGCAGCTTGATAACGCGACTGCTTCTTGGGCTGAGATTTGGATGGCGTAGGGATGATTGCGCCTGATGATGGAGGAGGAGGTGGCGAGTCATCCCTAGGAGATTTTCCCTCAACAGATCCTCCCTTTTTTGCATCCTTGGGTGGAGAATCATGGTGCTGTCAGACTGAGTCGCGGGCTGACTGGTCTGTTCAAAGTGCCCCTTCTGAATCAGGAGCATTAGCATGGTGGCTTTAAGATCTTCCATTGAAGCGATGTCAGCAGGCTCGCCATAGCCTATCTCCTCTCTGAGTGTCTGCTCTTCCTTTGCTAGTTCAGAGACTGTCCTCGGGTGGATCGTCTCATCTAACAGATCTCATTCCAGTAACCTGAGTGAATTTGCACCCTCGCTCTGACGGCAATATCTATGAGATCTGCATGGTAGAGAATCTTGAAAATCTCATCAGCTATTTACTCAGCAGCTCTGCTTTGAGCTAGCAGTACTGAGGCAGGGACTGATGTAGAGATCTCAGTCTGTGGAATGTCAGCTGGGATATCTGACTGAGTCTCCTCGGAGTGAATCTACTTGACCTTGTCTCTCAGAGTCACGTCCTCCTGACCGGACTCTGAATCCTGAATCGAGACTGTCTCAGGGATCACTATTAAAGGTTCTGATTTCTTCAGTACCTTCCTTTTCTTCTGCTGAGTAGGGCGTGTATCAGTAGAGATAGTCAGTGGACGCTTGTCATTTAGTTCCCGCCCTAGTGATTTCTCAGCTGCTGTTGCATTTGAGAACTTGACGTTCTTCTTGTCAAATAGATATGCATCAATGAAGACCACTCTTCCCTGGCAGAAATCTTCAAGAATGATTGATGCTTTGGTGCCATACAGCAGCTTACCCTTGGGAATGAGTTGCAGGCTGGAGTTGTCTTCATTGGCAGTGAACTTCTAGAGCTGAGCCTTGAATTCGGATCTGAAGAAGGCGTTCCAGTTGACATTAACTCCGTCCATGATGGCCATCATTAACTGAATCATGACCCAGGATAATTGATCATAAGATCCCGCTGAACTGGTCTGTATGTGATTCACGATGTAGGTCAGACCCCTGTATTCAGGGAGCAGGTAATTTTTCGGAAACGCTACTTTGAACACCACGTTCTCCTGACCACTGAACTTTCATAGATAATGATTAATGGAAGACTCCTTGTAGCCGATCGGAGAAATCCCTTCATCAGGAAAACTAAAACTCTAGAGAAAGCACTCAACAATATTAATGTCTGTTATCTTCTCTGTCCAGACATTGGGGGTATTCTCTCGCATGTAGTTGATGCAAGTGATGTTAGTGACCTCGTCATCTTGCCGGATGTTCATGAAGAACTCGTCGACCTGCCTCGAAAGGCAGTGAGATGGAGACCTCGAAAGCACAGTCGTAAGATCGGAGGACTCTAGGGTATCAAAGATGGTGTCCATACACTCAACGTTGCAGGCTCTAAAGGAGAGAATATGCTTGAACCAAACTCTCTTGGTGTCAAGGATCTCCAGCATGTCAGAGGGAATAAGGACTTCATTGTTCGGGGACGTCGCCATGTTAATGATAATAACTGAATCTACAAAAACAATGTTAGCACTAAAAAATAGAGTGACTCAGTAAAGATCAGAGGCAGTTTAGAAAATTTACCGATAGATTTGTCTTGAATGTAATGGATTTCCAAGCAAGGTATTTGTAGAGAACAAATTCGTTTGTAAATGGCGGAAAAATAACTTAGATGAGAGATATGAAAGAATATATATGTAACTGGATATGAAAGGTTTATTCCTTGTGCGGTAGAGATTAATCAATTTTTAAAAAGGTGGACGACTCAGATTAAAGGTTATAAGAGGTTATGATTATTGGCCGCCTATAATCTCGACCTACTTATCTCTATCACCTAATATGTAAGGTGAAATGACATGTATTTATTGTGTTGCAGTCAACATATGGAATGCCATGCGTTGAATGAGAACGATATGCTTAATGACGTACGATGAACATTAATGGCATGAAATAAAGGTTATATCATGTTGATCACCAAATACTGAATAAATACTAATAACCTGTCACTTGAACATGATAGTCAGTTGATACCACTATGAAGACACTCATTCTTTCAGCAGTACTAAGAGTTTGTACCCCCTTTCTCAGTACCCTCTAGATCGTCTTACTGAATTGAGTCAGTAGGATCCAGTATAGCTAGTTCTACTGAGAGTTCGTTGAATATGGTCTCAGCTAGAGGTTTGGTCAGAATATCAGCCATTTGATTATCAGTATGGATCTTCTCCATTCTGATGTCTTTCTTCTCGACATGATCGTTGATGAAGTGATGCCTTATGTCCACTTACTTGCATCGAGTATGTAGAACAGGATTCTATGTGAATGCAACTGTACTGGTACTGTCGCAGTAGATCGGCACTTCATCTTGATGTATGTCGTAGTCTCTCAGTTGTTGTCAAAATCACAGTATCTCGACGCAACAGCTTCCGGCAGCCATGTATTCAGCTTCAGTAGTGGGGAACCAAGATATGAGCTTACTGCCGAGGAAGTGACATGTTCCTGAGGTTTACTTTCTGTTAATTCGACATCCTACATAATCAGCATCAGAATAACTAGTTAGTTCAAAATTATCATCAGAAGGATACCATAACCCAACATCAGGTTTTCCTTTCTAGGTCTGTTTACAAGCGTCCACACGTCGTTTTTGGTAAACGGTTTTAGCTCCTCTTGCAAAGCAGTGATCCAATCAGCATTATTCAACGCATCCTCAATCGTCTGAGGTTTTCATTAGACAAGAAGAAGGAGTATAATGCACTTTCTCCTTGAAAAAATCTGGATCTTGTCTTGACACTAGCTGAAGGATATCCGATTATAAGATTTGACGTGTGAGCATCTAACCATGAACGAAGGCGTCTTGTTACTTCATATGGAATTGATTCTACATATATAGTAGGAGTATTAGGAGTTTCAGTTGTACTATTATGTAATTGAAGCAATTCAGTAACAAGATCAGGTTCTATTGAGTCACCAGGTTCAGAGGCATTCAGATTAAGAACATTAATAGTTCCCGCTGAGTTGTTATTCCCAATAGAGGTCTCAGTTACCACTGGGGTTTCTTCATCGACCTGAATTACCTGGACTGATTCTGTTCAGCTACACTGCTCGTTGGTTGATTCTGAATTTCGTCGTCTGAATCATCATCCAAAAAATGCTGGATCTTTTCGATGTTATATTTTAAGCTTAGATCCTGTAGCTTGCTCCTGACCTCTTCAGCTTATTGCTGAGAGTTTGAATTCCTGTCCTCATAAGTAAATTCATCAAACACAACATGAGGGATTTCCTCCATGCAAAGGTTCCGATAGTTAAAGACCCTGAAAGCTTTGCTGACCCTCGAGTATCCTATGAAAACTCCTTGGTCTGACTTGCTATCAAAGACCATTAACTGATCCTTTCTGTTATTGTGGATAAAGCACGAACAACCAAAAATATGGAAGTGAGAGATCTTAATAGAGTGTAACAGGAAATGTCAGTAGCTTCTGCCCAGAACTTCAATGGTAAACCTGATTCTGCGAGTAATGTTCTTGCTGCTTCTTTAAGTATTCTGTTTTCTTTTCAGGAAGACCATTCTGCTGAGGCGTACGTGCCGCTGATGTCTCGTGTTGAATTCCTTCAGCTTTACAGTAGTTCTTCATCATTGAGTTCATAAACTATGTTCCACTGTCTAAGCGTATCCATTGAATCTTGATATCCTTCGCAATGCTTAGCCGTTTCAGCAGTTTCAGCAGCTTAGATTTGACATCAGATTTATTGGCGATGAACATCACCTATGTATATCTTAAATAGTCATCAATGACTACAAGAACATATTTCTTTCCTCTAATCGTCACTGGATTGACTGGATCAAATAAATCCATGTGGAGCAGCTAAAGGATTTCATCAGTGGAAGGTGACGGAATAGGCGGATTGCTTGACTTTGTTTGCTTCCCCTTCAAGCATGCCTCACAATTCTTGTGTCTTTTGAAAACTTTTTTGGGCAGACCTCTGACTTTAGCATCCCTTGCTAGCTTGTTCATAGTATTGAAGTTCAGATAGCTTAGTCATCTGTGTCACAGCCATGGTGTTTTGTCATCTGACTTCGTGTGTGCTAGCAGGCAAGCTTCAGGTTCAGCAGTATTCCACTCTGCATAGTAGATATTTCTTCACCGTGACCCTAATAACACAGTTTTTCCTATAGATTTATGAAGAACATCACAAAAACCTGCGTCAAAAGTCACTCTATTGGAGTTATCACAGAATTGACTGACAGAAAGGAGATTATGTTGAAGTCCTTCAACATATGATACTCTAGGACTGTTGCAATCTAGATTTTTAGTGTTCTGTATCCCTTTGTGTAGCCTTTGGAATTGTCACCAAGCTCAATTCTGGCTCCTTCTTGCTGAACATAGTCGGTCAGTGGATTTTTCTGATGCGTCATATGTCTTGTGCATCCGTTGTTCACGATCCAAGGGTCCTTTAGGACCTGCAAAATAGAAATAGATTCAGGTACCCTTTGGGTTCAGCTTTGGCTCCTTAGATGTTAGTGGACTTTTGAATCCAAACTTGTCTGACAACCCTGATGGTATCAGACATTTTCTTGCTCTTCGTGTCAGTTGATCTCTCTCCTAAACTCGAAGATGCTGACTATATGTTCTTCTGAGGTACAACCTTCTTCTTCTTCTAAACCTTTGGGCTTTTGACTCTTGGCTCATAGCAATGCGATCCATGTTGAGCTGGGTGAGTCCATTGCAGTTGGTTATATTGTTCGGACCACATGACCTTCTTGGTTCCCTCTGAGTTGGATCTGGGTATCTTGGGGCTTGAACCATGAGTCAACTTCTTATTGCTGGGCTGAGGTGCGATCATGTGCGATCATCTTCTGTTTGTTCTTAGCCTTAGGGGTAACAGGTTTAGCTACCTTAATTTTCCCTCTGATAAACCGATCAGCCAGCTTTTTGGAGCCTTTTGAGGTACAAGTAGATGCTTCATATGTGTAGCCAAGTCCTTCCTTAACGGAAACTGGTCTCTGAGCTCTAAGCATTCCATCTAACTTCTCCTTGGCTCCTTGATACTACTCTGTCATCATAGCTAGCCATACTACATTTCTCTTCCTGAGTGACTCATAATCCTTCTGCACTTCAGCGAGTTTCTGACTGAGCCTAGCTATCTCAGTATCTTTCTCAGAGATGTCTTTGGTCAAGAGTGATATATGAGTTTCTTGATGTTGAGACTTAATCATCAGAGAGTTAATCTCTTTCTTCTGTCTCAACATAAGTCCTTCAGACTCAGTAGAGTCCTAGCTTTTCATCGAAAGTCTCTGATTCTCAGCTTTTAGAAGTTCCATATCCTGAATTGTCTTACTGAACTGTTGGCTCCTCTGGATTTGTTCCTCGAGCAGATCCTCATATGCAAGAACCACATCTAGCGGTTCACCTACAATAGAGCTCGTGTCATGTGTGCATGGTGAAGAGGGGCATATAATAGTATCAAAATTTACCTCAGCTACTTCTCCGATCATGAGACACAGTTTAGTGTCCTCTGCTTCAATCGCGATGAACGCAACATCATCATCAGATGATTCCATGAAAAGTTCTGTGTCACTTGAGCACTCAGATAACTCTACAGCTATTAAGGTTTGCCTCTTTCTGACAAATTTGTCACTCCTGGCTTGCCGTTCAGCTCTTTCAGCTGCTAAGAGCTCTGGACATTCGTATTGGAAATGTCCTGGCTTCTTGTAGTTGTATCATACTGAGATCCTGCCTTCCCTTTTGGGTGTCTCATTATGTCCAGCGGGGGAAGCATCAGTATTCCTGCATTCAGGTAAATATTTAGATTAACTTTTTGAGTGATCATTCTCTCTCTTACCTTGATAGTACTTGGAAGCCCTTTTCATCTTCATTCTTCGGAACTTGTCATTCTCCTTCTGGTATTTCACCGCAAGGAGAGTGTACTTCCCAGCCAAGTTGTCACTAGATGGTATTGTCACTGAGCTTCCGGCTGACTGACTTGTTGTTGAGGGACTCGCTCCGGGTGTGCTGACTGATGCCTTGTAAATGTTCAGGTGTAGGGGGGGTGAGAATACACCTGAAAACTTTCTCAACTTAAAACACGAACGGTCCTTTTCAGGAGAGTGCCTTGTTGAACAAGTTCAGTAGACCAAATAAGATGTTCTGAATCGCGTGGCAGAGTGACTGACTATACTGAAGCCTGCTAGCTGACTGAAAGTTCAGTACTGTTCAGTAAAAGTTCAATAGAGTGCGGAAATGTGTAGGCCCAATTCAGTTGAGTTAGAAAACATTTTTATTAAAACTGTTTCAGTATATTAGTGCAATTTTTTGAGCTTTGCTGAAACACAGTTGAATGATTTTGAAAGATATTTTCAGTATGAATAGAAATCAATACAACAGTAAAACAAAGCACATAGAACACAACGATTTTTAAAGTGGTTCGGATATCAAACAATCCTACGTCCACTGTCCCGAAAAGATCAAGAGGCTATTTTATTATAATGAGTTAGTCTCAGTCGGTTTGTGCATTGGACAAAAACTGGTCTTGAAGATTATACTGAGCAAGTCTCAGTTTACAAGTATCAAACTAAAGCGTTTGACAAACTCTCCAACTATGAAGGAGTTCTTTACAATAAAGAACAGTTCAGGGATGAATTCCTTCGATCTAAGCTATATATATGGTCAGTTGAGCTTAGAGTAGAGGGAAGGGAACAAGGAAGTGACTTCTAGAGCGACGAACATTGAGGAATAATCTCTGGGTTTGTGTTCGATCGCTTGGATACTAGAGGCGTTGAATCTAATTCAACTTGGTTCTCTCTGAGCAAGAATGTCGCCTTTCGCTTGAAGGTGTTCTCTGAAGTTCTTGCAGAAAGCTTAAGTCGGTTGGTTTTTGCTTGTAATCGCTTGTGTGTTCTTCGTATGTGTCTTAGTGTGCTTTGATTTGAATTCTCTCCTCTATTTATAGAGATGTGTCATGGAAAGATCCGTTGGAGACGAAGATCCATGTGTCACTCTCTTTGGGTAGCTAACGGCTCTTTCAAAGAAATCTGGCAGAGTCTTTTCCCTGCATTTCTGGAAATATGTTGACTTGAAGCTTTAGTCAGAAAGTAGACAGCTGGCTGCTCGTCATTGGCTGAGGCTTAGAAAGTTGTTGAGACAAACAAACTTCAAGGCAGATCTATAGCTGACTTCTCTGAACCTCGTATGACTCTACTGATTGAACAATTAAGATCACTGACAGTCAAGGAGACTGTCTGGCCATTGCTAAGTGTGACCTTGGTTTAGTAGTATACTCCTGCTGAGTCCATCTCTACTGAAGGTCAACTCTGAGTTCAGTGAACTACTCCTGCTGAGTCTAGTTCCACTGACTCCTTTCAGTATGCTGCTCCCGCTGAGTCCAGCACTACTGAGTAAGAAAGCCTCTCAGTATGATGCTCCTGCTGACTCCAGCACTACTGAGTCTTCACTCCATGGTACTGAGGCTAATAGTCTACTGAGGAGTCAGCAGACAGAACTGAGCGCCTGAACCATGCTGAAGGAATGTCTACTGAGTTTGAAACTCTCAGAGACACGACAATACAATTACAACTCAATGGTTCACCAATCAAATTAGGGTTTGGGATCATTCAAATCTACTGACACAATGTTACTGAATCATCTCCCAACAGAGTGAGATTAAACTCAAACTTCTCTGCCTTTAATTCTTAAAATGTATAATCAAGAGTAATAGAGTTCATGATAGTTCTCCTTAAACATATATCAAAAGAGTATCACTTAGGCCTGCTAAGAGCCCTCAGAATCTTTGTGTTGGTCTCCTTGTTATTGAATGTTCTCCCTAGTCAGTTGATGATATTGATTTGATTCATGAATCTGACGCTGAAATCATCAATAGACTCCCCTGGAAGCATAGCAAATGCTTCGAGTTTCTGCAACTCTAACTCTAGTTTGTTCTCATTAATTTGTGGAGTTCCTTGGCTCAGCATAGCTAGAGCATCCCATAGCTCCCTTGTTGTCTTGCATTTGTGCACCCTTCCTAGATACGAGTCACTTAGAGTTGTCAGTATCGCATTTCGTGCGACTCGGTCAAGGTTGTGCAGCTTTCTCTCTTCTGGTGTGAAGAGGCTCTTGTCTTTTGGAATCTTTGGGCAGGTTCTGGCACCTGCTGCTCCCTCCACTACTATTTACATGCTATCGATCATGGGAACAATAGATCCTTTTTCTAGAACGTCAGTCATGCTGTCATGCAGCGATGTTAAATGAGCCTCCATCCTCACCCGCCATACCGCATAGTTTTCTGCCGAAAACATGGGTACTGTCCTTATACCTGAGAAATTAGACATGTTGAAAATATGGTATAGGATGCTATGAAGAGATGCAAGTGCAGATAAAATGGTTTTCAGGATCTATTCGAGTTAGACCAGTAAACATATAACGATGATCAAGAAGAACAACGCTCTGATATCAATTGTTGATCCAAAGACGAGCTTAAGGTGTATAGGGGGGGTGAATACACCTTAATGCAAATTCAAAACTCAGAACGCGAAAGTCAGTTGATGCTGAAGATTGCTACTAAATTTGTCAGTTAGTCAAATATGCTTTCTCGATTGCGTGGGCAGAGATTCTCCTACTGAGTTCCGTAGCTGTGCGTTCAGTAGAAGATTTTGTACTCAGCCGAACTGTACTCAGTAGGAGAATCTCATTCATATGTAGTAATTTTTATAATTTCTTTAGTAGAGGTTCTTCCTTATTTGAATAGAGAGGATTGTTGGCTCCTACCTTCTTCTGGTTTCATATGTGTATTGTCGCCATATTTATATTTTGTTAATATGCAACAATTCTAGCGGCAGTTAGGGGTGGACAAATGAATCGGGTTCCTGTTCCCATACTCGTCTCCTTCGGGTGTTTTCCGTTCGGGTCGGGTAAAATTGTTACCAGTATCTGTTTTGCGGGTACGCACAAAAATGAGGGTCGGGTTCGAGAACGGGTAGTTTCGGCTATTACCCGTTCCCGAACGGGTACCCGCTTATTATTATTTTTAATTCATATATTGCATATTATATGATTAATATTTATACTTTTATATTAATATATTATTATTACTAATTTTAAAAGAAACAACAAAAACAACATTGGCTTACTACCAACTATAAGAAGCTTGGGGATTTCAGAAAGTTGTTTATTACTAATTTTAAAAGAAATAACAAAAAACAACATTATATTTGACTATTACTACCAACTATAAGAAGCTTGGGGGGATTTCTGAAAGTTGTGTATAGTATTGCTTGCATCTTGTCTTTACAGTACTAGCTAACGAATCTCTAATAGTAAGATCAGAAGAGTAAGCATCAAGCCATGAACGTCTTTTTCTCATTTCTTCTTTTGAAGTTTCTTCTGCATAGATAGTAGGATGATTAGGAATTTCAGTAGTATTGTTCTATGACTAAAGAATTTCAATAACATGATTCGGATCTACGGAGTCACAAGTTCAGGGAGATTAAGCTCAGGAACATCATTAGTTCCCCCTAAGTTATTATTCTCAATAGCGATTTCAATTACCACTTTGGTTTCTTCATTGACCTGAGTTACAGGATTGATTTTATTTAGTAGAATCAATCGGTTCAACTGCATTGCTTGTTGGATGAGTGTGAGTCTCTACTTCATCATCTGAATCATCCCAATAATTCTGGATCCTTTCAACATTTTCATTTAAGTTCAAATCATGTACCTTGCTGCTGACATCTCAGTGTCCTTGTATAAACCATGTTGCTTGTCCTCAAAAGTAAACTCATTAATACAACATAGGGACTTTCCTCCATGCAAACTGTCTGGTGGTTAAAGACCCTAAAGGCTTTGCTGACCCTAGAGTATCCTAAGAAAACTCTGTTGGGAGATGATTCAGTCCCTCCACAACTTGTTGGGAGATCACTACTTCATCATCCGAATCATCCCAATAATTCTGGATCCTTTCAACATCTTCATTTAAGTTCAAATCATGTACCTTGCTGCTGACATCTCAGTGTCCTTGTATAAACCATATTGCTTGTCCTCAAAAGTAAACTCATTAATACAACATAGGGACTTTCCTCCATGCAAACTGTCTGGTGGTTAAAGACCCTAAAGGCTTTGCTGACCCTAGAGTATCCTAAGAAAACACTGTTGGGAGATGATTCAGTCCCTCCATAATTTGTTGGGAGATCACTCAGTACCCTAGTGCTCTGAAGATTTGAAGATCCAAAAACCCAACTTTCCCTGATGAACCATTCTATTGTAATTTGTTGTTCTGTCTCTGAGAGTTTCAGACTCAGTAGACACTCTTCATTTGGTTCAGGCGCTCAGTTATGTCCACTGGCTATTCAACAGATTATCGGCCTCAGTACCAGAAGAAGAATACTCAGTGATACTGGACTCAGCGGGAGCAGTATACTGAAAGGAGTCAGTGGAACTGAACTCAGCAGGAGTAGTTCACTGAACTCAGAGTTGATCTTCAGTAGAGGTGACTCAGCAGGGGGTACACTACTGAATATAGATCAGACTCAGCAACGGCTGAACAACCTTCTGACTGTCAGGATACACTAAGTCAAATCAGCAGAATCATACGAGGTATAGAGAAGTCGGCTTCAGATCTACCTTGAAGTATGTTATGTCTCACCTACTTTCTTCAGCCTCGACCAATGACGAGCGGCCAGCTGTCCACTTTCTGATTAAAGCTGCAAGTCAACAACTTTCCAGAAATGGAGGGAAAGAACTCTGCCACCATCTTTGAAAGAACCGTTAGCTACCCAAAAGAGAGAGACATATGGATCGTCATCTCCAAGGGATCTATCCATGTCTCTGCTCTATAAATAGAGGGATAATTTCAAATTTAAGCTCACCTACGAGAGACCAAGAAAATACGAGCATTCACGAGCAACTCGAAACGACTTAAGCTTTCCACAAGAACTTCAAAGAGAAACCTCCGGCGAAAGGCGACATACTTGCTCATAGAGAACCAAGCTGAACCAGATCATAAACCCTCTAGTATCCAAGAGACTGAATACGAACCCAAGTCTATACTTAACCGTTCGTCGCTCTAGAAGCCACTTTCTTGTTCCCTATCCCTCTAACCTAAGCTCAACAAATCTTATCCATAGCTTAGACGAAGGAGTTCATATCTGAACTGATCCTTATTGTGAAGGACTCCTTCATAGTTGGAGAGTTTGTCAAATGCTTTAGTTTGATACCTTGTAAACTGAGACTTCCTCAATATAAATCTCAAGACCAGTGTTTGTCCAGTGTACAAACCGACTAAGACTATCTCAGTATAATACATACTTCCTGATCTTTCGGGACAGTGGACGTAGGATTGTTGGATCCAAACCACTTTAAAAACTGCATGTGTTCTGTCTCTTTACTGTTGCATTGATTACGGTTCATACTGAAAATATTTCAAAAATCTGTCAACTGAGTTTCAACAAAGCTTAATCGATCGCACTAATATACTGAAACTGTTTTCTTAAAAACGTTTTCTAAGTCAACTGAATTTGGGCCTACACATTTTCGCATTATACTGAACTTCAGCTGAACGGTACTGAATTCTGACTCAAGTCAGCTAGCAGGCCTCAGTGAAGTCAGTCACTCTGCCGCACGATCTAGAACAGCTTATTTGGTCTACTGAACTTGTTCAGTACGACACTCTCCTAAAAAGGACTGTTCGCGTTTAAAGTTGAGAAATTATTTTCAGGTGTATTCACCTCCCCCCCCCCTCTCTACACCTGAACGTTTAATCTCGGGACCAACAATTGGTATCAGAGCAGGAGTTCTATAAGACTCTTGTTATTCTGAAACTGGTCTACTTGAACGGATCCATAAATCTTTTTCACTGCATATCATTCTTGATTCATATCATTATCTACTATGTCTGATATGTCAGGAATCAGGATGGTACCCATGTTCTCAGTAGAGAACTACGGGGTATGGCGAGTCAGAATGGAGGCACATCTGACTTCCCTCCACAGCATGACAGAGGTACTGGAGGACGGACCTATCGTTCCGATAGTTGATAGTGTTGTAACTCAGGACCCAGCACAAGGAGGAGGCATGGTGACCGGGTAGAAGATCCCTAAAGACAGAAGTCTCTTCATCCCTGAGGAAAAGAAGCTTCACAACTTAGACCGGGTCGCCAGAAACGCCATACTGACCACTCTGAGCGATTCTTATCTCGGGAGAGTTCAGGACTGCAACTACGCGAAGGAACTCTGGAATGCTCTAGCGCTACTGAGTCGGGGGACTCAGAAGATCAAAGCGAACAAACTGGCGCTGGAACTTCAGAAGCTGGAGAGACTCTCTCATGCCTGGTGACACGATTGAAGATCTTAATGTCAGATTCACGGATCTGATGAACACCATCAACGGGCTGGGAAAGACGTTCTCCAACCGAGAGATGAATCTCAAGATTTTGAGGGCACTGCCAGACGGTCATTGGACTCCCATTGCTACTTTACTGAGATATTCCGATTTAGATATTGTTACTCCTGACCATATCAATTCAGAACTTAAAGCTAAGGAGTTCGAGTTTGGTCTACCTCAACGAGCTGAAGCTGACACCCAAATCGACCATGCTTTCAAAGCATCAGTCAACACAGCAGCTCCGGCGTCTAGCAAGGCTGAACCTTCACTCGGTGACATACAAGAAGGAAACCTGGCTAAGAAGTACGCGCTGCTTGCCGTGAAGTATCAAAAGGAGAAGGAGAGGCGCAAAAAGCTCTCAAGAGTCGTCAGAGACTCTAAGGGTATGTTGGGTGATGATTTTGTCCTCAGCATAGTCTTACTTAGTGGGAAATGATTCTATCTTCTATACTGAACCATGCTCAGCAGCCTAGTGCTCTGAATGTTGAGAAGATTTGAAGATCCCAAAACCCTATCTGATTGGTGAACCATTCCGTTGTAATCGTTATTCTTGTCTCGGAGGTTTCGGACTCGGTAGACACTCGCTTCTGATCAAGGCGCTCAGTAGATTATCTGCCTTAACACCAGAAGTAGAAAACTCAGTGATCTTGGACTCGGCGAGAGCAAGATATGCGAAAGAGTCAGTGGAACTGGACTCAGCAAGAGCAGTTCGCTGAACTCAGAGCTGATCTTCAGTAGACATTACTCAGCTATCTACCTACTGAGTACGGGATCAGACTCAGCATCAGTAGACAGTCTTCTGAACTGTCAGATACTTTTGAAAGACAATCAGAATTGTCATATACAACGAAGAGAGAAGTCAGCTTCAGTTTGCCTTGAAGTCTGTGCTGTCTCAACCACTCTATCCACCTCGACGAATGACAAGAACACACGTGTATTCTTACCTGCTAAAGCTGCAGTCAACCTTTTACCTAAAAAGGTGGGAAAGTACACTGTTACCTACTTCAAAAGAGCCGTTTGCTACCAAAAGAGAGAGAAAGAAGAAGATCGTCTCCAACGGATCTTTTCCAATCTCTGCTCTATAAATAGAGGGACATTTCAAGAAGAGGAAAGGTGCATAAGCTTAAACGACAAAAACATACACAAGCACTAAAACGAGCTAGAACCAGAAAACCCTAAGTCTTCCGCAAGAACTTGAAGATCTATCTCCGGCGAAAGACTACCTTCTCAGCTCATAGGGAACCAAGCTAAACTGTTAGAAGAGCATCTAGTATCCAAATCGACGGTACACGAACCTAAAGCTTATTTCAGCTGTTCGTCGATCTAGAAGCTACATTCTCATTCCCTATCCCTCTAACCCTAAGCTCAACCGAATATACTTATAGCTTAGACGAAGGAGTTCATATTTGAACCCAATCCTTATTGTAAAAGGACTCCTTCATAGTTGGAGAAGTTTGTCAAACACTTTAGTTTGATGCCTTTGTAAACTGGGACTTGCTCAGTATAATCCCCAAGCCACAGCTTTGTCCTGTGCACAAGCTGACTGAGACTAACTCACTATAATAAATAGCCTCCTGAACTTTCGGGATAGTGGACGTAGGATCGATTGATATCCGAACCACTTTAAAAATATGTGTCTTGTTATTACTTTCTGATTACTGTTGCATTGATTTTACTGTTCATACTGAAAATCTTCTTTAAAATCATACAACTTGTCTCAAAGATACCGAACTCGTCTACTACTTGCCGAACTGAGACTTGTATAAAACGGTTTTTCCACTCAACTGATTAGGGCCTACACTTTTCCGCACCGCTGAACTCTACATGATTGATACTGAATTCTGACTCAGTCAGCTAGCAGATCTCAGCAGAGTCAGACTCTTTGCCACACACGATTCAGAATAGCTATTTTGGTCTGCTGAATTATTTCAGTACGACACTTTCCTGAACAGGACTGTTCATGTTCGAAGTTGAGAAAATCGGATTCAGATGTATTCACCCCCCCCCCTCTACACCTGACCGTACACTCGGGACCAACAATTGGTATTAGAGCAGGAGTTCTTTAAGACTCTTGTTATCTTGAAACTGGTCTACTTGAACGGATCCGGAAAATCGTTTTCACTACATATCATTCTACATTCATATCATTACTTTTATATGGCTGATATGTCAGGAATAAGAATGGTACCCATGTTCTCGGTAGAGAATTATGGAGTATGGCGAGTCAGAATGGAAGCACATCTGACATCCCTCCATGACAGTATGACTGAAGTGCTTGAAGATGGACCTATTATTCCCATGATCGATAGTGTCGTGACTCAGGCCCCAGCTGAAGGAGGAGGAATGGTGACTGGGAAGAAGATCCCTAAAGACAGAAGTCTCTTCACTCCTGAAGAGAAGAAGCTTCACAACTTAGACCGAGTCGCCAGAAATGCCATTCTGACCACTCTTAGTGATTCTTATCTTGGCAGGGTTCAGGAATGCAAAACTGCAAAGGAACTCTGGGACGCTCTAGCGCTACTGAGTCGTGGAACTCAAAAGATAAAAGCTAACAAACTGGCGCTGGAACTCCAAAAGCTGGAAAGTCTGTCTCTCATGCCTGGTGACAAAATAGAAGATCTAAACGTCCGATTTACGAATCTGATGAATTCCATCAATGGGCTGGGAAAGACATTCAGCAACCGAGAAATGAATCTCAAGATACTGAGGGCACTGCCGGACGGACACTGGACACCTTTTGCCACCTTACTGCGACATTCTGATTTAGATGTTGTCTCTCCTGACCATATCTTTTCAGAACTTCAGGCAGAAGAGTTTGAGTTCGACAGACCTCAACGAAAGCAAAGAGCTGAAGCTTACAATAAAATTGACCATGCCTTCAAAGCACCAGTCAGCACAGCATCTCCAGCGACAAGCAAGACAACGAGTAAGACTGAACCTTCACTCAATGATCTACAAGAAGGAAGTCTCGCTCAGAAGTACGCGTTGCTCGCTGTGAAGTATCAGAAGGAGAAGGAGAGGCGCAGAAAACTGACTAAAGCATAACGAGACACAAAAGGTAAGTCAGATTATACGCCAAAACGCACTCCTGACTCACAATCTTCTGAATGCAGAAAGAAGGATGACTCAGCACCATCAAAGGATAGTAAAAGCAAAGAAGAAAGAGTCATCACTTGCTACAACTGCAAAAAGCCAGGACACTATCAATATGATTGTCCTGAGCTCAGTAGTGCTGAACGCGCAGCACGTAAGGCAAGGAGAGAGAAATTCGCCCAGAAGAGACAATCCTATATTGTAGGCGAGATCTCAGACGACTCAGAAGAAGTCGACTCCTTCATGGACTCATCTGATGATGAAGCAGCTTTCATGGCCTTAGAGCATGAAGCTGAAGGAACAACTGAAAAGTGCCCAATGGCAGGAGAAGATGATGAGGTAAACTCTCATGAACCACTTAATTCCTCCTCACAATGCACACACGACACTGTTTCAGATGCAGATGGGAATTTGGACTTCACGACCGCCTATGAAGAATTATTAGATGAACAAATTCAAATGAGTCTGCAGCTCAGTAAGACTCTTCAGGAATTGGATACCCTGAAAGTGGAGAATCAGAGACTTTCTCGGGAGAGTCGGGCCGCCCTCGAAGCCGAAGGACTTGTGTTGAGACTCAGGGAGGAGATGAACTCTCTGATGGCCAAGTCTCAGCATCAAGAAGATCGAATTTCAGTTTTGACCAATGACTTGACTCAGAAAGATACTAAACTGAGTTTACTGAAGCAAGAACTTTCAGGACTTCAGACCAAGCACGACATACTGAAAAAGAGTGATGATGTCTGGAAGAGCCTGATGACTGAGCGTTACATGGGCGCTGAAAAGAAGCTGGAGGCTATGCTTGCAAGCAACAAGCCCAAGCACTGTAAGGAAGGACTTGGTTTCAACCAGGAAGCTTCCTCATCTGCCCCTGTACACTCAGAAGTGTGTCTTACTGATAGGTTTGTTCGAGGAGAAACAATCAATGCAAATATTCTGAACCCCTCAGCAAAGAATAAACAAAAGATGAAAGCACCTCATCCTATGCATCAGTTTTCTGACCAGAAGATCAGTATCAAGACACCCCAGTTCAGTCAAGGGGGAACTAGCAGAGTTAAGTGGGCTGATCAGTATGGACCACCTCAGTTGACACATCCAGCTCAATATGGGTCATATTACTATGATCCTATAGTCAGAAGAGGTTCCAAGAGTCAAAAAAAGAAGAAAAACGCACAAAAGGCAAAGGTCAGCAGTCCACCAACTAAGAAGATCTGGACTCCCCGAAACCGAACGACCCTAAAAAGTCGGCTTTGACCGACCCGGTGGTCAAGTATGTTGACTCAAGTGGAAAGAAACGCGTCCGACACCACCGGGGTTGTTAGACAGATTTGGGTTACTAAAACTAACATCTAAGGACCCAAAAACAAAATAAAGGGTACCCGAATATAATTTCGTTTTGCGAGGTGCACAAAGATCCTTAGTATGTGGACAGTGGATGCTCAAGACATATGACTTACCAAAGGAACCTATCGAAGAATTATATAGTCGAAGAAGGACCCGACTGAGTTTGGAGACAATGCAAAAGGCTATACAAGAGGATATGGAGCACTCAAGCATTGGGACCGCCACGGTTCCTAGAGTATCATATGTTGAAGGACTTCAGCATAATCTTCTCTCTGTTAGTCAATTCTGTGATAACTCGAATAGAGTGATTTTTGACACTGGTTTCTGTGATGTCATTGATAAATCCACAGGGAAAACAGTGTTATCAGGTTCGCGTAAAAAGAATATATATGTAGCTGACTGGAACTCAGCAAACCTGAAGCTTGTCTGTTGGCGAAGAACGACAACCGTACAGGATGGCTTTGGCATAGGAGACTCAGCCACCTCAACTTCAAAACGGTCAACAAACTAGCAAGGAACACTCTAGCAAGAGGACTGCCGAATGAAGTATTCAGCAAAGACACTCAGTGTGAAGGGAAAGTAAACAAGGAATCAAAATCCACCTGTTCCATCTCCTTCCACTGATGGAATCCTTCAGCTGCTACATATGGATTTGTTCGGTCCAGTCTCTCCAGTGACGATCAGAGGCAAGAAATATGCTTTAGTGGTCATCGATGACTACTCGCGCTACACATGGGTCATATTCATTGCCAACAAGTCTGACGTCAAAACAGAGTTAACAACGCTTCTGAAAAAGCTCAGTGTCGAGAAGAACACCAAGATAATCAAAATTCGTTCTGACAGAGGAACTGAGTTCCTTAATTCCATGGTAGAGGAGTTCTGCAAAGCAGAAGGAATTGAGCATGAGACATCTGCTGCGCGCACCCCTCAGCAGAACGGGTTTGCT
Organism: Lavandula angustifolia; assembly: GCA_028984105.1. Lineage (NCBI taxonomy): Eukaryota > Viridiplantae > Streptophyta > Magnoliopsida > Lamiales > Lamiaceae > Lavandula > Lavandula angustifolia. Next base: position 22,381,517 of record CM054820.1, read on the forward strand.
GAACGAAAAAATTGCACACTCAAAGAGGCAGCAAGAACTCTACTCGCAGACTCAGGACTCCCAACCAAATTCTGGGCAGAAGCAACTGACACTGCATGTTATACTCAGAACCGATCTCTACTGACAAAGCACCATAAGAGAACACCATATGAACTATGGAACTGCAGGAAGCCTTCTTTATCTTATTTCCATATCTTTGGTTCATGCTTTATCCACAATAATGGGAAAGATCAGCTGAAGACTTTTGATAGCAAGTCAGATCAGGGAGTTTTCTTAGGATACTCTCGGGTCAGCAAAGCTTTCAGAGTATTCAACTATCGGACTCTTTGCATGGAGGAAAGCCCTTATGTTATTTTTAATGAGTTTGCTACTAAAGACAGGAGCAATAACTCTAACTCTAAATCTGAGGACATCAGTAAGCAGCTACAGGATCTAAGCGTAAAAGATAAACCTGAAAAGATCCAGCTATGTTGGGATGATGATTCAAACGAAGAAACTGAAGACAAGTCTACTGAATCTCAACCAGCAGAGCAAGTAGCTGAACAGATTGACTCTCCTGAACAGAGTTAATCCCAGGTAACTCAGGTCGATGAGGAAACCTTAGAGGTAACTGAGACCACTACTGAGAGTAACAACTCAGGGGGAACATCTATTAATGTTCCTGAGCTGAATGCCCCTGAACCTGGAAACTCAGTAGATCACACTCTCATTACTGAATTGCTTCAATCTCAGAGTAGTACGACTGAAATTCCTAACTCACCTACTATCTGTGTTGATCAAATTTCAGATGAAGAGTTGAAACATCGTAGATCGTGGCTAGATGCTCACACTCCTGATCTAATCATTGGAGATCCTTCAGCAAAAGTCAAGACAAGATCCAGATTCTGTCAAAGAGAAAGTGCATTATATTCCTGCTTCTTGTCTACTGAAGAGCATCAGACGATTGAGGATGCACTTAAAGATGCTGACTGGATCATAGCTATGCAGGAGGAACTGAATCAGTTCACGAGAAACGAAGTTTGGGAGCTTGTTAACAGACCCCGGCATCAACACGTCATTGGAACAAAATGGGTCTTCAAGAACAAGCGAGATGAAAACAACGTCATAGTAAGGAACAAAGCAAGGCTCGTGGCTAAAGGCTACTGTCAAGCTGAGGGAATAGATTTCGATGAGACATTCGCTCCAGTTGCAAGATTGGAGGCAATCAGACATTCCTAGCCTACGCAACACATCAAAGATTCAGAGTCTATCAAATGGATGTGAAGTCTGCGTTCCTGAACGGTGTACTGAAAGAAGAAGTCTATGTAGAACAATCGCCCGGCTTTCAGCAGGGACATCAGGTTTATAGACTCAGAAAGGCTCTATATGGGTTAAAACAAGCACCCAGGGCTTGGTACGATACCCTGTCAGAGTTTCTTCTTCAGAAAGGTTTTCAGAAAGGCACAGTAGATCGCACGCTGTTCAGCATTTGACTGGAAGACGACTTATTACTCGTGCAAATCTATGTAGATGACATTATCTTCGGATCAAAGAACGTCGTCATGTGTCAGCAGTTTGAGAAAATGATGAAGGACAAGTTCGAGATGTCAATGATGGGTGAAATGAATTATTTCCTCGGCTTTCAAGTCAAACAATCTGAAAAGGGAATGTTCATTAACCAAGGCAAATACACTTGAGACCTCATCAAAAGATTCGGTTGTACATCCGGCAAACCTATCAAGATCCCGATGAACACGAATATGAAAATTGATCTTGATAAAGAGGGAGTATCAGTAGACCAAACTGAATTTCGTGCAATAATTGGTTCCTTATTATATCTAACGCCTACTCGTCCCGACATAACTTATGCTCGTAGGTGTCTGCGCTCGATTTCGGGGCGAATCCTAAGCGAGCCACATGGACTCAAGCAAAGAAGATTCTCCGCTACCTCGAGGCACACCCGACATGGGTTTATGGTATCCAGCTGATGATAATATTGAACAAACTGGTTACTCTGATGCTGACTATGCAGGATGTAGAATTGACCGAAAATCAACTTCAGGAACTTGTCAGTTCCTAGGCAGTAAGTTGATCTCATGGTTTTCAAAGAAGCAGCACTCAGTAGCCACGTCAACTACTGAAGCTGAATACATGGCTGTCGGAAGTTGTTAAGCCCAAATCCTTTGGCTGAGACAGCAGCTAAGAGATTATGACGTCATTCAAAATGAAGTGCCGATATTCTGCGACAGTACCAGTGCTATTGCAATCACTCAGAACCCTGTACTACACACGAGATGCAAGCACGTGGACATTAGGCCTCACTTCATTCGCGACCATGTCGAGAAAAAGGATATCAGGATGGAAAAGATCCATACTGACAAACAAAGGGCTGATATTCTGACCAAGCCTCTAGCTGAATCCAGATTCAAAGAACTTTCAGTAGAGCTAGGTCTGCTGGACCCTACTGACCCCAGTTAGTAAGAAGGTTCCAGGAGAGGATCATTCAGTAAGGGGGAATGATCACTCTCAATACTGAGTAAATTCAGTACGTAGAGACAGAAAACCATCTACAAGAGGTATCAGCTGACTACTATGTTCAGCTGATAGGTTTGCGTATCTCTACTCAGTAGTAACGAATAAAACAGTGATGCATTTATAATGAAGATTCAGCATGCTATTAAATATCCTAAGTTTGTCATTTATTATTAACGGCTTATATTTAATGCACGACATTCCATACACAAGTTTGCTGAACTCTGCACGCATTTAATGCATGTCATCTCATAGTTACTACTTAGGCATATTTACAACTGGCTTTGACTTAGGCGGCATATGTGATCATTACTTAATATATCTTTTAATCTTGACCGTCCATCTCATAAAGCAAGTTTAATCTTTGCCTTTGATCAAAAACCGTTCACCTTCACGTTAAATATATATTTTCGATCATATCTTTAGAAACCGCCATTACCGCACTTCAAATCCTTTGCATCCGAAAATTCTGAGATCATTTCTTGCAATCCCCTCTTGCATATCCTTTCAGAATCTCTCTTTCGGTATGCTTATTACAACTGCTACACGAATTAATCTTTTTCAGAATCGCTATACAAACTGCTTTATTTAAATCGATACTGATAAATGCTAGTGTAACAGTACAATTGGAAAGTAAAAATATTTCGGTGTCTGCTCCAGTTAACATGCAAGAAATCCTGGACAAGGATCGTGTTTGGTTCGAGCCAACCATGGAGTTCAACGCCTGTGATCTCGATTATATGGACGAGATCTTCTCAGCTCTCAGAGAGTCAGGGCTTGAAAGTTTTCTCTCAAGGAAGCCGACATACTTCCTCCCGAGGCAGGTGGCCAAAGTTTATCTTAATTCTGACTCAGTAGGCGGGGACATAATTGGAAGATTCGCCGTTCACGAGATCAAGGACGCTTCTCCAATACTGAAGCGTATATCCATCAAGGAGGCGCTAAAAAGAAGTTTTGATCTGCCTTCTGAAGGAGCCAGTACTGTGGCGTACAAGGATGATCTTGTAGATGACTATTTGACAATATTCTGTGGAAAGCCCACGACCTTCAGAGCTGCTTTTCCTAAAAACAACATCTTTGCCTCGGTCTGAGCTTTGGCTTATATTGTAACGCAGCTACTGACCAGCCAAGCAGGCTCATTCGATCAAGTATCGAGACTCAAGATCCAGCTCATGATGGCCATATATGATAGAGCCCAGATCAATTGGACGCAGTTCTTTATCCGGGAATTCATGGCTCAGGCTGCCAAATTCGACAAGGCCTCCTATACGCTGAGTGTAAAGGGCAAGCTTCTTTATGGACTGAAGCTGTCCATAATGATAGAGGATGTCTGCGGATCTGAACCAATCACCTACAATGACAAGGAGTATTTTAATGTGAAGAAGGTCAGATTTCACAACAAGATCGCTTTGCTCTTGGCCAGATCGGGTCAGGTCCCTCAGCCATAACTCAGCAGACTAAGCCTCAGCAGGCTACACCCTCGAAGAAGAGAACACCTCCAGCAAACACTCCAAAGGCACCAGCTAAGAAACTGAGGAAAGCCATTCCGGACGTGCCTACTGAACCTGAGGTCTCTCCTGAAGTTCCTGCTGCTCAGGCTACTCAGCAACCTATTCAGCCTCAGCGGTTGATAGACGAGTCAGAATCATCTGAGAAGACTCAATCAGTGGAGAAGGTCGTCTCCACTGAGGAACCCGTAGAAGTGGAACAAGGGGATGCTACTGAAGCACATAGGGAAGAGATTCAGCATCTTGACAGCCCCCTCTCAGTTCCACCACTCAGCAGTGTACCTCCTGCTGAGACTCAGACGTCTCCCATAGACTTGGAGTCCGAGACAGCATCAGAAGAAGAGTCAATTGGGATGGAAGCTTCAGTGATCTTATCCAGAGCATCCCGAGAGATTCTTCAACAGATTCCAGAGCTTGCTGACTACTCTGATCTGTTGCTCATTGCAAAATCAGCAAGGCTCCACATATTGCTGCGATTTCAGGAGTGGCCCCAACTACAACGTCTAGTACTCCACTACTCCTGCCAGCAGCTTCATGAAGAAGAATTGAAGTTGAGGGAGCAAATAGGCTACTCTGAGCCTGCTGACCTCAGCACCATGGAGAACCTGAGGGCTGCTATGCTGGCAATGATACATGACAGGCAGCTAGCTACCGGCTCAGCACCCTCAGATGGATCAGACCACGATGGTCAAGATCCACCTGATGATTCGAGCCCCGGAAAGCCTGATGAGGAAAATCCCCAGGACAAGGATACACATGCTACTGAACAAGCTCAACCTCCACTCCGTATCCTTGGACCTGTGAAGTCCACGGCTGGTGCTTCGTCCTCAGCAGAGCCCGCTCATCTCTTGCTGGAGTCGACTTACGAAGCAGCGCCCAGCCCAACTTCCAAGAGATCTCGATCCGTAGCAAAAGCTCTCACTGCTCAGGGAATCCAGAATCGAGCTCTTGTGAAGGCCATCCACAAGGTGTGGAAACAGACTGCGCTAGCCACAAACGATGAGCCACAGGAGCTGAAAACATCAGTATCTAAATCAGCCGCCCCTGTTGTCTTTGAAATTGTATCCGAAGCTTTGGCGAAGCAGCAGAAGCAGTTTGATGATCAGCTCAGAATCATTCAGGAAGGACAAGCCAAACTTCTCGAAGCATTCAAGACTTCAATGTCCACTCATACTGAGTCCTTACTGAACAAGCCCGTGCCACGGAGATCCGACTTGACAACATTCAACCGGTCGTGGAGGATAAGATTTCGAGAAGCCGACTGAATTCAAGGCAAGCGCTGACCTCTCCCATAAGCAATACTCGGAGGAACCGACAAATGAGAGGAATGAGCCGCACTTGGCACCGACAAAGATCCATGATGCATCGGACGAACCGTCCGCCGTCTACACACGCCTAGACAAGAAGGTACTCGTCCCTACCCCGGCTGTAATTGATGATGCCAAAAAGGGGGAAGGAAAAGAGAAGAGTACGGAAGGAAAAGAGAAGAGTACTGAGAAGCCGACCCCTACCACAACTGCCAAATTACTTAAGGGGACACTTTCACCGAGATCGAGAAAAGACCAAGTCCGTGACCGAGATAAGCGGGGACCGAGACTCGGACTGCGACGAGAGGGTAAGGCCCGTGGTGTCTTGGGCTGCGAGCACATCTCGAGACCCGGCCCAAGTGGCTCAGGAACCCAGGTTACTCATGCAACCCAGACTCCGACTGATATTATCAAGGAGGTTGCAGAGTATGCTGAGCAGGAAGAGTCAGAAGAGGAAGAGGCTCCTCTCCCTTCACCTGTTCAGGGAAAAGGCAAGAAAGTGCTGATTCTCCCAACTCCTCCAGCCAAGAAAACGAAGAGATATATTTCACCGAGGAGGAGGCTCAAATTGCGGTGATGAGAAGGCGGCAAGGGAGATTCTTTGAAGCAAATGTAAGCCGCTAATAAACCAAAGTCTAAGCTCGTCAAAGGAAAGACAAAATCTCCAGCTCAAGGAGGAAGAAAGCCTGCTAGGATACCTCCAAGGAAACTGATTATCGAGGATGAAGAAGATAGGGAGAAGGAGAAGGAGCAAAAGCAGCAAAGCACTGAGAAGCAGGGTACGTCAAAAGAAAAATCAAGTACCCCTGCTGAATCTGAAGACATTCCTCAAGAAGCAACTGAAGCCCAAGATGATGAAATTGAGGCCATATTCGACCAAATGAACAGATACCTATACAGAGGCGAAGAGGCTAGACAAGTTCAGGCCGCGGAGACGAGAATCCGGGAGGCGGACCTTGAAGCACCGAGAAAAAGAACCGAGGAAGAGGCCAGGCTGAGAGTACCTTCAAAAGCTGATATTCCTTATCGATACAGAAGGTTCAGGAAGACAGCTGATCTGAAATCGCACAGATGGCCAAAGACAGACAATTGGATACCTGCTCAATTTATTCAGAGATGGGAATCAGCAAAGATAGAGTTCATCAAGCGCAATTATTTCTGGAGGTTCTGGCCCAACATGACCAAGGCTGATGCCTACACGAATGGATGATGATAAGTGAACTCGATCTATACATATACTTGCATAAAGCCGTATCTGAAGGTATAGAAGTCAGTGTTCCGGAGCCCAGAATCATACCTCCACCTAGAAGAAATGATGACTCAATCCACTTTGGGGTAATAGAAGCTGAAGTGAAGTATGCTGCATCGAAGAGAGAACTGGACGAAGATGAGCCGGCGAGACTTTGCTTGCATACTTGAAGCCGAGGAAGAACACATACCGGATGTATGGAGTGCCACCGCTGAGACGCAATCTCAAGGATTCATGGATAGGATCAAGCAGTTTAAGGGCTCCTAGGCTTATTTCTGATCTTCCTAGCTTAGCATGATTTGTAACTGTACTGATCTGAATAACTCATATATACAAATCTGATTTTGGCTCTAACAACCACTTGTTGTCTATTCAGCCGTGTTTGTATTATGCTTTAACACTCAGAATCACTGAGGTGATGACTGACTCACACACTCACTTTATTTACTTTCTTGTCAGTTTATTACTGTGTTAGATTCTGCTAGTCTAGTTTCTATGTAATGGGGGAAATTGTGTTTTGCCCTGTTCCCTCGCAGTCTAGAACTGTTGGAACAACTCCACCGATCTTACTTGTAATAATGTAAGGAGCTCTGTTTCTGATAGTTTAGTGTTAGCATAGATGATAGGTTTTGGCATCATCAAATAGGGGGAAATTGTTGGGTGATGATTCTGTCCTCAGCATAGTCTTACTTAGTGGGAAATGATTCTATCTTCTATACTGAACCATGCTCAGCAGCCTAGTGCTCTGAATGTTGAGAAGATTTGAAGATCCCAAAACCCTATCTGATTGGTGAACCATTCCGTTGTAATCGTTATTCTTGTCTCTGAGGTTTCGGACTCGGTAGACACTCGCTTCCGATCAAGGCGCTCGGTAGATTATCCGCCTTAACACCGGAAGTAGAAGACTCGATGATCTTGGACTCAGCAGAGCAAGATACCGAAAGAGTCGATGGAACTGGACTCGGCAAGAAGCGATTCGGCCCGAACTCGAGCTGATCTTCGAGAGACTTTACTCAGCTATCTACCTACTGAATACGGGATCAGACTCAGCATCGGTAGACAGTCTTCTGAACTGTCAGATACTTTTGAAAGACAATCAGCATTGTCATATACAAGGAAGAGAGAAGTCAGCTTCAGTTTGCCTTGAAGTCTGTGCTGTCTCAACCACTCTATCCACCTCGACGAATGACAAGAACACACGTGTCTTCTCACCTGCTAAAGCTGCAGTCAACCTTTTACCTAAAAAGGTGGGAAAGTACAATGTTACCTACTTCAAAAGAGCCGTTTGCTACCAAAAGAGAGAGAAAGAAGAAGATCGTCTCCAACGGATCTTTTCCAATCTCTGCTCTATAAATAGAGGGACATTTCAAGAAGAGGAAAGGTGCATAAGCTTAAACGACGAAAACATACACAAGCACTAAAACGAGCTAGAACCAGAAAACCCTAAGTCTTCCGCAAGAACTTGAAGATCTATCTACGGCGAAAGACTACCTTCTCAGCTCATAGGGAACCAAGCTAAACTGTTAGAAGAGCATCTAGTATCCAAATCGACGGTACACGAACCTAAAGCTTATTTCAGCTGTTCGTCGATCTAGAAGCTACATTCTCATTCCCTATCCCTATCCCTCTAACCCTAAGCTCAACCGAATATACTTATAGCTTAGACGAAGGAGTTCATATTTGAACCCAATCCTTATTGTAAAAGGACTCCTTCATAGTTGGAGAAGTTTGTCAAACACTTTAGTTTGATGCCTTTGTAAACTGGGACTTGCTCAGTATAATCCCCAAGCCACAGCTTTGTCCTATGCACAAGCTGACTGAGACTAACTCAGTATAATAAATAGCCTCCTGAACTTTCGGGAATGTGGACGTAGGATCGATTGATATCCAAACCACTTTAAAAATCTGTGTCTTGTTATTACTTTCTGATTACTGTTGCATTGATTTTACTGTTCATACTGAAAATCTTCTTTAAAATCATACAACTGTCTCAGCATACTGAACTGTCTACTTGCTGAACTGAGACTTGTATAAAATGGTTTTTCCACTCAACTGATTAGGGCCTACACTTTTCCGCACCGCTGAACTCTACATGATTGATACTGAATTCTGACTCAGTCAGCTAGCAGATCTCAGTAGAGTCAAACTCTTTGCCACACACGATTCAGAATAGCTATTTTGGTCTGCTGAATTATTTCAGTACGGCACTTTCCTGAACAGGACTGTTCGTGTTCGAAGTTGAGAAAATCGGATTCAAGTGTATTCACCCCCCCCCCACTCTACACCTGACCGTACACTCGGGACCAACAGGGTAAGACTGAGTATACTCCTAAGCGCACTCCTGACTCTCATACTTCTGACTGCAGGAAACAGGAGGACTCAGCTCAGTCGAAAGACAGCGAGGGCAAAGAAGAGAGAGTCACTACCAAGTACACCTGCAAGAGGCCAGGACACTATCAGTATGATTGTCTTGAGCTCAGTACTGCTGAAAGAGCATCACGCAAAGGTCGAAGGGAGAAGTTCATCAAGAAGTGTCAAGCATATATAGCTGGTGAACTCTGAGGCAACTCAGATGAAGTCGATTCCTTCATGGATTCATCAGACGATGAAGCGGCATTCATGGTCGTAGAGCTTGAAGAAGACGCTGAAAAGTATCTCATGGCAGGAGAAGAGGATGACATAAACTCTCACGCTCCATTTAACTCCTCTTCACACTGCACACACGACACTATTTCAGGTGCAGATGAGAATCTGGACGTCGTAATCGCATATGAAGAACTACTCGACGAGTAGATTCAGATGAGTTTGCATCTCAGTAAGACTCTTTAGGAGTTGAATACCCTGAAGGTGGAGAATCAGAGACTTTCTCAGGAGAATCAGGTTGCTACTGAGTCAAAAGGACTTGTGTTGAGACTCAGGGAGGATATAAACTCTCTGATGGCCAAGTCTCAGCATCAAGAAGATCAGATCTCAGTACTAACCAATGACTTGACTCGGAAAGATACTAAACTGAGTCTACTGAAGCAAGAGTTTTCAGGACATCAGACCGAGCATGAACTGCTGAAGAAAAGTGATGATGTCTGGAGGAATCTGATGACAGAGCGGTACATGGGCATTGAAAAGAAGCTTGAGGCGATGCTAGCCAGTAACAAGCCTAAGCACTGCAAGGAGGGACTTGGATTCAGCCATGGAGCCTCCTCATCTGCCCCCACACGCTCAGAAAACCGGCTAGCTGATAGATTTGTTCGAGGGGAGACCATCAACGCAGAGATTCAGAACCCCCTAGCCAAGAACAAACAAAAGATGAAAGCACCTCATCCCAGCTATCAGCATTCTGACAAGAAGATCAGTTCCAAATCACCCGAGTTCAGTCAAGGGGGAACTAGCAAAGTTAAGTGGGCTGATCAGTATGGACCTCCACAGCTGACACATCCAGCTCAGTATAGGTCATATTATTATGATCCTATAGTCAGGAGAGGACCTAAAAGTCAGAAGAAGAAGAAGAAAGCCTTGCAGAAGGCAAAGGTCAGCAGTCCACCTACTCAGAAGATCAGGACTCCTGAACCTGTGAATCCTCAGAAGTCAGCATCGACCAGTCCAGTGGTCAAGTATATTGATCAAAGTGGGAAGAAACTGTCTGAGACCACCAGGGTCGTGAGACAGATATGGGTTTCCAAAACTAACATCTAAGGACCCAAAATCAAAAATAAAGGGTACCTAAATATAATTCTGTTTTGCAGGTGCACAAGGACCCTTGGTATGTGGACAGCGGATGCTCAAGACACATGACATACCAGAAGGACATAGTGAAGAATTATACTACTGAAGAAGGACCCCAAATCGAGTTTGCAGACAACGCAAAAGGCTATACTAGAGACTATGGAACACTCAGCATTGGAACCGCAACAGTTCCAAGAGTATCATATGTTGAAGGACTTCAGTATAATCTTCTCTCTGTTAGTCAATTTTGTGATAACTCGAATAAGTGATTTTTTACGCTGGTTTCTATGATGTCATTGATAAATCTACAGGGAAAACAGTGTTATCAGGTTCGCGTAAAAAGAATATCTACGTAGCTGACTGGAACTCAGCTGAACTTGAAGCTTGTTTGTTGGCAAAGAACAACAACAGAACGGGGTGGCTCTAGCACAGAAGACTCAGCCATCTTAACTTCAAGTCGCTCAACAAGCTAGCTAGAAATACTCTAGCAAGAGGACTGCTGAATGAAGTATTCAGCAAAGACACTCAGTGTGAAGCATATCTGAAGGGAAAACAAACAAGGAATCAAAATCCACCTGTTCCATCTCCTTCCACTGATGGAATCCTTCAGCTGCTACATATGGATTTATTCGGTCCGGTCTCTCCGGTGATGATCAGAGGCAAAAAGTATGCTTTAGTGGTCATTGATGACTACTCGCGCTACACATGGGTCATATTTATTGCCAACAAGTCTGACGTCAAAACAGAGTTTCCAACGCTTCTGAAAAAGCTCAGTATTGAGAAGAACACCAAAATTATCAAGATACGTTCAGACAGAGGAACTGGTTCCTGAATTCGATGGTGGAGGAGTTCTGCAAAACTGAAGGGATAGAGCATGAGACGTCTGCCGCGCGCACGCCTCAACAAAATGGGGTTGCTGAAAGGAAGAATAGAACACTCAAAGAAGCAACAAGAACCCTGCTCGCAGATTCAGGACTCCCAACCAAATTCTGGGCAGAAGCTACTGATACTGCATGTTACACTCAGAACAGATCTCTATTGACTAAGCAACATAAGAAGACACCATATGAATTATGGAACGACAGGAAGCCTTCTCTATCTTATTTCCATATTTTTGGGTGTTCGTACTTTATCTACAATAATGGGAAGGATTAGTTAAAGACTTTTAATAGCAAGACAGACGAGGGATTCTTCTTAGGATACTCTCGGGTAAGCAAAGCCTTCAGCGTTTTTAACTACTGGACCCTTTACGTGGAGGAAAGCCCTCATGTTATTTTTATTGAGTTTGCTGCTGAAGACAGGAGCAGAAACTCTAAACCAGAGTCTGAGGACATCAGTAAGCAGCTACAGGATCTGAGCCTGAAAGATAAAGTTGAAAAGATCAGTTATGTTGGGATGATGATTCAGATGAAGAAACTGAAGATAAGTCTACTGAATCTCAGCCAGCAGTAGAAGTAGCTGAATAGATTGACTCTACTGAATAGAGTCAATCTCAGGTAACTCAGGTCGATGAAGAAACCCAAGTGGTAACTAAGACTTCTATTGAGGATAATAATTCAGGGGGAACAAATGAAGTTCCTGAGCTAAATGCCCCTGAACCAGGTGACTCAGTAGACCTAACTCTAGTAGACCCAACTCTAGTAGACCCAACTCTAGTAACTTAATTGCTTCAATCTCAGAATAGTACAATTGAAATGTCTAACTCACCTACTATCTGTGTTGAACAAATCTCAGATTTCTATGTAAAGCATGCTGAACTCTGCGGCGCATTAAATGCATGTCGTATCAAGTTACTTCTTTGGCTAGTTACAACTGTATTTTGATTTAGGCGGCTAAATTGATCATTACCTATTTTATAACATTAAATCCTAGTCGTCCATCTCATAATGCTATTTCAAACTGAACCGTGGATTTTTAACTGTTCATCTTCTTTAACATATAAAAACACGTTCAAAGTTTAGAAACCGCTATTTTCACTCTGCAAATTTTTCGAGCCCTAGTTTTTTTGATAATAGCCTCCATTTCCTTGCAAACTTATATTTCAAAATCTCAGAAACTCTTTGGTAAATCTTTAATGATTATTCAACATTGTATATGATACTTGTAATATTTTTCTATTCGATACTGATATTTTTCATTTGCAGAATATAAATCATGGCAGGATCATACGTCAGTGTTCCTCTGGATATGCAAGAAATCCTAGAGAAGGATCGCGTCTGGTGCGAACGGATGATGGAGTTCGATGCATGCGAGCTCGACTACATGGAAGAGATCTTCGACGCTCTTAGAGAAACAGGCTTTGAGGGTTTTCTATCGAGGAAGCCGTCATATTTTCTCCCACGCCAAATAGTTGAGTTGTACTTGAACTCAGAGTCAGCAGAAGGAGACATCCGATGCAGATTCATTACTCATACGGTTGCAGATCCCTCCCATACTATTTTCGAGATCAAGACGATGCCCATTAAGGATTCAACACGTTGGGATACAGGATAATTTAATGGATGAATATTTAGAGATCTTCTGCGGGAAGCCAACTACATTCAGAGCAGCCTTCCCAAAGAATGCCATGCTCCCACAATTCAGAGCCCTCGCCTACATCGTCACCCAGCTGCTGACGAGTCAGGTCGATTCTCTTGATCAAGTATCGAAGTCAAAGATTCAACTGATGATGGCCATATACGATCACGCCAAGATCAACTGGACTGAGTTCTTTCTCAAAGAATTCATGACTCAGTCCACCAAGTTTGACAAATCATCCCAACGCCTAGCCGTGAAGGGAAAGTTATTATACGGACTGAAGCTGTCAGTCATGATAGAGGACTTCTGCGGAGTTGACAACGTAGTATATGCAGATAAGCTATACTTTAATCCGAAGAAAGTCAGATTCCAGAGCAGGGCAGCGGCCCTTCAGCAAATCGGAGCTGGGCCTACTGATCCCAAGACAGGAGCTCAGAAGACCTCAACTCCCACAAAGAAGAGGTCGCCTCCTAAGTCTACTCCCAAGACACCGACCAAGAGACTGAAGAAAGTCAGTGAGGTCGTAGCTGAGGTTGTAGCTGAACCACCTTTGCCTCTAAGGGATGAGGCTGAGTCCTCAGAGAAGACTCTGTCAGTGGAGAAGGTCGTCTCCACTGAACAAGGTAATACAGTGGACCAAGGGGTAGAGACTGAACAGATTCCTACTACTCAAAGCCTTTGGATATCCCTCCACTCAGCAGTATTCCATCTGCTGAGAAGCAATAGTCCCCAATAGAAGTCGAAGACTTAGAGACTGCTTCTGAATCAGAATCAATCGGGATGGAGGTGTCTGCTCTGCAATCAAGAGCCTCCCGAGAGATCTCTGAACATATTCCAGAGATAGCCAGCCACACAGATCTAATCATATTGGCGAGGTAGACTAGACTCCACACGCTGATCAGGTTCCAGGAGTGGTCAACTCTGAACAAGCTAATCAAACACCACTCATGCGAACAACTCCACGAAGAGGAGTTGATGATAAGGAAAAAGATAGGCTACTCAGAGCCTTCTGACATCTGTTCCTTGGATGATTTGAGGGCTGCCATGCTCGCCATGCTGAACGATCGCCAACCCACCTCAGCAACGGCGCCCTTAGATGGGTCAGACCCCGATGGTCAGGACCCACCCTGTGATTCAGGCCCTGAGAAGCTTGATGAGGGAACTCAACTGGACAAGGATGCTCCTACTTCTACCGCTAAACCACCACTCAGCATCCTTGCTCCAGGTCAGTCGAAGGCTGGTACCTCAAAGTCAGCAGAACCAGCCTAGCTATTGCTGGAGTCTGCGTTCGAGGTAGTGCCCAGCCCTAAAAGCCGACGATCGAAGTTAGAGGCCAGGGCTCTGAGGAGTCAAGGAACTCAAAATAGACTCCTCGCCCGTGCTGTCCACAAGACGTGGAGGCAATCCTCGCAGGCTCAGAGTGCAGAGATCAAGGGGCTCAGGAAAACAATTCAGAACACACCTGCCCCTGACTTCTCAACGATACTGACCGAAGCACTTGCCACTCAGAGAGCCAACTTCGAAGAGCAACTGAAGCTGATGGAAACTGGCCAAGCTAAACTTCTGGAAGAATACAAGGCCGCCCAGTCAGCTCATACTGCATCCATTTCTTCCATATCTCAGGCCTCCGAGCTCAGACTCCAAACCATTCATAAGGCCATGGAAGATAAGGTGGATCAAGAGTTGCTGGACATTCAGACTGCAGTGGACAACTCTCACAAGAAGTACAACGAACAACTGACAGATGAGAGGAATGAGCTACATGAGAGACTTGTAAAGCTGCAATATGCCTTGGATGATCTTTCCACAGCTTACAAAAGTCTGGATAAGAAGGTACAGATTCCCACCCCTGGTTTATTTGCTGATGCCAAAAAGGGGGAAGGAAAAGTGAAGGTACCTGAAGGGAAGGAGAAGGTACTTAGAGTACCAAAAGGAGTAAGGACAGTGGCAGGAGCGACTCAGATTCAGCAATCTGCTCCCACTAGCCCCACTACTCAGGCAGCACAAGGCGAGGCCCAGGGTGTCTCAGCAGCAGGGGCTGTAGTGCATGCTGAGACTGGCCCAAGTGGCTCAGGACCCAAGGATTCTGCTACTCAAGCAACTCAGACACCAAGCGACATCATTAAAGAAATTGCTGAGTATGTAGAGGAGGATTCAGAAGAGGAAGAGGTTCCTCTAACTCCTCCAGTGCAAGGAAAGGGAAAGAATGTATTGAAGCTTCCCACTCCTCCCAAGAAGAAAGGAACTAAAAGATCCATCACTCCTGAGGAGGAAGCTTAGATAGCAGCTGATGAAAAGCTTGCCAGGGAGATTGCCGAGGCTGAGGCTGCCAACAAGCCAAAGAAAAAGCCAGCCAAAGGCAAAACTAAAGCTCCAGCAGGAGGAAGGAAGCCTGGGACAAGGCTGCCTCCAAGAAATCCGAAGCTGAGTGATGAGGCGGATAAGGAGAAAGAAACAGAACAACAGCAGCAGCAACAATCTGGTCAGCATGGTACTTCCAAAGAGAAATCTTCAACACCTGCTGACTCAGAAGAAGAAGACCATGTGCCTTCCTATGTCCCCTCAAAGGCTCAAGAGCAAGAAATGCAAGAGATATGGGATCAGTTGGTTAGGTACCTAGACAGAGGAGCTGAAGCTAGACAGATTGAAGCAGCAAGAGAAAGGCTCTGACTTGCTGATCTAGAAGCTATGAGGATTGAGGCTGAGAAGGAAGCAAGCCAAAGGATACCTGAGAAAGCTGACATTCCTTATAAATATAGAAGACTCAGGAAGCCTACTAACCTCAACATCCACAGATGGCCCAGGGTTGATGATTGGATGCCATGGGAACGGACTCAGAAGTGGGAGACACTGAAGGCAGATTATATCAAGAGATTCTACTTCTGGATATACTGGCCTGACATGCACAAGTCCATTGCCTATGCTGAATGGCTTCTGAAGACTGACCCAGAGATCTATGCAAGAGTCTAGAAGGCCATAGCAGATAAGATTGATGTCAGGGTCTCAGCTCCAAGAATTATGCCTCCCCCACTGAAACGTGATGGTTCTGTACACTATGGGGTGATTGAGAAGGAGATCAAGGATGTTGCTCAAGCCAAACAGTTAGATGAAGATGAGCCTGCTGATATACCTGAGATACTGAAGCTGAGGAAGGTCACCTACAGAATGTATGGACTGCCACTCCCTGAAGCAAAATCAAATGACTTCAAAGACCAGATTCAGCAGTTCAGAAGATGATAGATAGCTTCTGTATTTCTCTCTGTTCTGTCTTTCTTAGAATAGCAAGTCTGATGTATCTGTACTGACTTTTCTTCATATATAATACATCACTTCTATTCGGCCCTGACAATTCCTTATTGTCTATATGGCCCTGTTTATTTTATGCTTAACACTCAGAATCACTCAAGTGGTTACTGACTCACACACTCACTGAATATTTATATCTGTCAGTTCTTATCTTGTTAGATTCTAATCTGTTAGATTGCTTAAAGAAGGGGGAAAATGTTGTTAGAAAGGGGGAAATTGGTGTTACTTTTCTGTATAGGTTATGATATTTCTTCCCTGATTCCCTCAATAGTCTAGAACTTGAAGAACAACTCCACTGATTCTACTTGTAATACTTGTAAGGAGCTCAGTTTCTGATAGTTATAGTGTTAGGTTTTGGCATCATCAAATAGGGGGAAAATGTTGGGAGATGATTCAGTCCCTCCACAACTTGTTGGGAGATCACTCAGTACCCTAGTGCTCTGAAGATTTGAAGATCCCAAAACCCTACTTTGTCTGTTGAACCATTCCATTGTAATTTGTTGTTCTGTCTCTGAGAGTTTCAGACTCAGTAGACACTCTTCATTTAGTTCAGGCGCTCAGTTCTGTCCGCTGGCGATTCAGCAGATTATCGGCCTCAGTACTAGAAGAAGAAGACTCAGTGATCTTGGACTCGGCGAGAGCAAGATATGCGAAAGGAGTCAGTGGAACTGAACTCAGCAGGAGTAGTTCACTGAACTCAGAGTTGATCTTCAGTAGAGGTGACTCAGCAGGGGTACGCTACTGAATATAGATCAGACTCAGCAACGGCTGAATAGTCTTCTGACTGTCAGGATACACTAAGTCAAATCAGCAGAGTCATACGAGG
The DNA here is from genome assembly GCA_028984105.1 of Lavandula angustifolia. Lineage (NCBI taxonomy): Eukaryota > Viridiplantae > Streptophyta > Magnoliopsida > Lamiales > Lamiaceae > Lavandula > Lavandula angustifolia. Next base: position 22,398,461 of record CM054820.1, read on the forward strand.
TATAGAGAAGTCAGCTTCAGATCTACCTTGAAGTCTGTTCTGTCTCAACTACTTTCTTCAGCCTCGACCAATGACAAGCGGCCAGCTGTCCACTTTCTGATTAAAACTGCAAGTCAACAACTTTCCAGAAATGGAGGGAAAGGACTCTGCCACCATCTTTGAAAGGGCCGTTAGCTACCCAAAAGAGAGAGACACAAGGATCATCGTCTCCAACGGATCTATCCATGTCTTTGCTCTATAAATAGAGAGATAATTTCAAATTGAAGCTCACCTACGAGAGACCAAGAACACACGAGCATTCACGAGCAACTCGAAACGACTTAAGCTTTCTACAAGAACTTCAAAGAGAAACCTCCGGCGAAAGGCGACATACTTGCTCATAAGGAACCAAGCTGAACCAGATCATAAAGCCTCTAGTATCCAAGAGACTGAATACAAACCCAAGTCTATACTTAACCGTTCGTCGCTCTAGAAGCCACTTTCTCATTCCCTATCCCTCTAACCTAAGCTCAGCAGTTCTTATCCATAGCTTAGACGAAGGAGTTCATATCTAAACTTATCTTTATTGTAAAGGACTCCTTCATAGTTGGAGAGTTTGTCAAACGCTTTAGTTTGATACCTTGTAAACTGAGACTTGCTCAGTATAAATCTCAAGACCAGTGTTTGTCCAGTGTACAAACCGACTGAGACTATCTTAGTATAATACATAGCTTCCTGATCTTTCGGGACAGTGGACGTATGATTGTTGGATCCGAACTACTTTAAAAACTGCATGTGTTCTGTCTCTTTACTGTTGCATTAATTACTGTTTATACTGAAAATATTTCGAAAATCAGTCAACTGAGTTTCAGCAAAGCTAATCGATCGCACTAATATGCTGAAACTGTTTTCATAAAAACGTTTTCCAACTCAACTGAATTTGGGCCTACACAGTTCCGCACTATACTGAACTTCAGCTGAACGGTACTGAATTCTAACTCAAGTCAGCTAGCAGGCTTCAGTGAAGTCAGTCACTTTGCCGCACGATCCAGAACAACTTATTTAGTCTACTGAACTTGTTCAGTACGGCACTCTCCTGAAAAAGACTGTTCGCATTTAAAGTTGAGAAATTGTTTTCTGGTGTATTCACCCCCCCTCTACACCTGAACATTTAATCTCGGGACCAATAAACTCCTTGGTCTGACTTGCTAATCAAAGACCTTCAACTGATTCTTTCCATTATTGTGGATAAAGCAAGGACAACTGAAAATATGGAAATGCAAAATAGAAGGTGTTCTCTCTTGCCATAATTCATATGGTATCTTCATGTGAGTTTTTATCAGTAGTGAGCGATTATACGTGTAGCAGACTGTGTCAGTAGCCTATACCCAAAACTTCGACGATAATGTTGAGTCTACGAGGAGCGTTCTTGCTGCTTCTTTAAGTGTTCTGTTCTTTTGTTCAACAAGGTCGTTCTGCTGAGGCGTGCGTGCTGTTAATGTCTCAACTGAATTCCCTCAATTTCGTAGTACTTTTTCATCATAAAGTTAAGGAATTTTGTGCCTCTATCTGAGCGTGTTCTCTATATCTTGATGTCTTTCTCTACGCTGAGTCTTTTTAGTAGCTTTGGTCATTCAATCTTGACATTAAATTTGTTGGCGATGAAGATTACCCACGTACACTCGAGCAGTCATCTATAACCACAAGAGCATACTGCTTGCCTCTAATAGTCACTAGATCTGGGTGTTCTGGGGCTGGAACCTCCGGTCATCCGCTATTAGCTCGACTGAGGTGCGTTGATCTTCTATTTGTTCTTTGCCTGGGGGTGAGTGGGTTCACCATATTCAGCTCCCCCTTAGACAAATCTCTCAGTCTGCCTTTCTGAGCTTTTGTGCATTGAAGTTGATGCCTCATGTGTGTATCCAAGTCCTCTCTTCGTAAAGGTTGTTCTTTGAACTTGTAGCATTCCTTCAAGCTTCTCTTTGGCTCTTAGATACTGTTCAGTTATCAAGGTTCTCTAAACCTCATCACTTTTCAGTATCTTTCTCACAAATGCCCTTAGTCAGAACTGAGATATAAGCTTCTTGTTGCGGAGAATTGGTCACCTGAGAATTGATCTCTTCCTTTTGTCTCAAAACAAGTCCTTCTGACTCAGTAGAGACCTGACGTTCTAGGGAAAGTCTTTGATTTTCAGCTCTTCGGAGTTCCAGCTCTTGAAGTGTCTTACTGAACTGAGTGCTCATCTGGATCTGCTCCTCTAAGAGATCTTCATAGGCTGGAACCACATGTAGGTGCTCTCTTACAGCAGAGCACGTGTCGTGTGTGCATGGTAAAGAGGGATTCATATTTAAAAGAGAATTTAACTCAGCCTCTTCTCCAGCCATAAGACAGTGTTCAGTTTCTTCGACTTTGATTGTCATGAATGCAGCTTCATTCTCAGGTGAGTCCATGAAATTATCTTCTTCAGTTGAGCAATCGGACAACTCTCTGACTATGTAGGCCTGTCTTTTCTTGATAAATTTCTCACTTATGGTCTGTCATTCAGCTTGTTCAGCAGCTGAGAGCTCTGGACACTCGTACTGATAATATTCAGTCTTCTTGCAGTTGTAACACGTCGAGGTCCTGCCTTCTCTTCTTTGTGTATCTTTAGCTGGAGTGGCAGTCGTCTCAATGTTCCTGCATTCAGATTGAGAGTTACTCTTTTTTCTTCTTGTTATTATCTTTCTTACCATGAAAGCCCTTGGCAACTCTCTTAAACTTTCTAATTTTCTCCTTCTCCTTCTGGTACTTTATGGCTAGAAGGGCATAGCGTTCAACAAGGTTCTCAGCAGTAGGATTTGACATTGTGTCTGCTCCTGATCGACTTGTTGCTAATTAGCTTGCTCCTGAAGTATTGATTGTTGCTTTATAAGTGTGATCCATTGGCATAGCAACAAGAGCACCCAGACTTTGTTGAGGAAGACTATACTCGAACTCTTCAGCCTTGAGTTCTGAAATTTATGTAATCAAGAGTAACACTGTTAAGATTTGATCGTCTTAAATAAGTGGCAAGAGAATACTACTTAGGTCTAGATAAAGCTCTTGGAATCTTAGTGTTCATCTCTTTGTTGGTGAATATCTTTCTCAGCCCATTGATAATGTTGATATGATTTGTGAATCTGACATTGAGATCATCAATTGATTCGCCAGGCAGCATACAAAATGCTTCGAACTTCTATAGCTCCAGCTCCATCTTGTTTTCTTTGATCTACGAGTCCCTTGACTCAACACTGCTAAAGAATCCCAGAGTTTTGTGGTGGTCTTGCAGTCATGCACCCTTTCGAGGTATGAGTCACTAAGCATTGTCAGTATGGCATTTCGCGAGACACGAACAAGGTTGTGCAGCTTTATTTACTCATGCATGAAACCACTTTTGTCCTTTGGAACTTTTTCCCTTGTTCTGGCTCCTACTCCTCCCATAGCTGCACATTCAACGCTGTCGATTATGGGAACGATAGGTCCAGTTTCGAGGACTTCAGTCATGCTATCATGCAGTGACGTCAGATGGGCCCTTTCTAACACGCCAAACAACATAGTTCTCTACTGAGAACATGAGAATCATCCTTATACCTGGCATATCAGATATGGTGGAAACAAAGCATAGAATGAATGCAAGAAAAAAATACAAGTGCAATAAAAAGCATTTTTTAGGATTTGTTCGAGTAGACCATTGAGTCTCAAGAAGAACATTGCTCTGATACCAATTGTTGGTCCAGAGATGAGTCGTCAGGTGTAGAGGGGGTGGGGTGAATACACCTGAATCCAATTTCAAACTCAAACGCGAAGGTCAGTCTTTTACTGAATATGCTTACTGAGTAGTTCAGTTCGCCAATATAGTTTTCTGATCGCATGGGCAGAGTGATTCAAGATATTGAACACTATTTACTGACTTCAGTCGGTCTACAGTAAACTAAGTACGAGAAGATGTGTAGAAAGTGTAGGCCCGATTTATTCTTCTCTTTTGAAAAACGTTTTCATTGGAAACTGTTTCAATTATGTTTGTGCGTGTATTAAGGTTTTACTGAAAATTTAGACTTATGATTTTTTAGACAAAATTTAGGCAGGATGAACAGTTAACCAATAAAAAAGTAAATAACACATGCAATTTTTAAAGTGGTTTAAATACACAAGATCATACATCCACTACCCTAAATTACCAGGAGTTCTTGAATTAATTATACTGAGCAAGTCTTACTCGATCCACTAGTTATAGTCCTAGCGACTTGACAATAGGGTTCAAACAGAAGGTTTGAGATTTTTCAACTGAGAATGAGTTCTTACAATAAAAACAGTTCAAGATATGAACTCTTTCGATGTCTAAGCTTCTGATCTAACAATGTTTGGTTAGAATAGAGAATGGGAACTAGAATACTCTAAAGTGAAGAATTGTTTAAGATATCTATCTATGCATAGAGTCTTCGCTGTGTTTGCTTTGAGATTGCTAGAGCATGAATACTTGAATTCTTGGTGTCCCTGGTGTCTTAAAACGCTTGAAGATCGATCTCTATTTATAGTCTTGACTCATGGAAAGATCCGTTGGAGGGAACCTAGCCACGTGTCAAAGACGACGGAAATAACGGCCATCTCAAATTTTGAATTTCACTGTAGAGATTATCTCTTTTTCAGTCTTGATGGAAAGTTGTATGTTAGTGCAAGTAGAGTGCTTGCAGCTCCTCATTGGTCGAGGTTGATTGGTAGGTGAGGCTTGTTCAAACTCCAAAACTGATGCGGAGTTGAATTCTTATGATCACTCAGACACTTTAACTAAGTTGTCCTCTACTAACATTCTGCTGAGATTTAGCTTGTAGGTCGATTCCTTCGGTACTAATGTCCAACACATATTCAGTAGATTCTGAGGAATCCTACTGAGTCTTCAAACACAGAGTCCAACCAACAGTTGAGAATAATAAGCTACTGAGCCTTTCAGCTACTAAACTCTAACTAGCTTACTGAGTTCCAAATATGCTGAACTCAACTAAGCTATTACTTTATATTGGTTCATCACTCACCTAGGGGTTTTGGGATCTTCAAATCTTATACTAAATCATCACCCAACAAAATCTATGTTCAACTCCATCAAAGACATTTGCAAGTGCTTGAATCAACCCTTTTTGTTAGTTTGAAATGAATGTATAACCATTGCTTCTCTATATGCAGATTACTCTTCAATATACCTAAAAACCATGACCATGTGTCCTTTGTTTCACTTCCAACCACAACATAAGCTACAGGATACAACTTATTGTTGGGATGTACCCCAACAACAATTAGTAAAACACCTTTACATGGTCCTGGGAGATGGACTCCATCAGCACCTAAGAATTTTCTAGAACGAGCCAAAAAGCCATGTTTTAATGCGCCAAAGCATACATAAAATCCCCTAAATCTGAACTCACTTGAGCTATCATCGGTATCAAGTATAATTGTTGAATATAGATTTGTCCTCAACAACTCATGTCTATAGTTCCACAACTTTTGGAATCTTTCTTGACCTCTCCCTCAACATATACAATCACTTATTTGCTAGTTGTCTTCCAATTTTTACTCATATATTGTGTTAAGTTCTTTTCATTCAACAACATGAACCCCTTGTTAACCATCACATAGAATATTCAACATTGTCTTATCCTACATTGATTAGTTAATTTGTTCAAACAAGTCATATTGAATATCCCAATATCAATTCCATCAAGCATTTTCACTATAACATCGCATACTCAGTTTTAGGAATTAACTTGAGTTTACCATCATAATTAATTATAACAGTAAAGTAGTTTACACCTATATATCAATCAAAAGAAAAATCACATGGTCAAACTCAAACACACAAAGATGTTAACTTCGACGACAACAAATAAGATAATTTACATACCTTCATTTGAGCAGTGCGAAAAGTTCAACATTTTTGTCACACTGCATCTGAAAACAAAAAAAAAATCTTTTTAGATGTAAATATATAAATCAGACAATTAATTCAATACAAATATTATTTGCATATACAGACAATTACAAATGATCAAGTGTGGTATCATACAAATATTATTTGCATATACAGACAGAGTCAGTGAGAGTATATGTTGAGAAATAACATATCCGTTCATATATTTAACATGTAAGAGTGTGTGCACATTTGCACGAATTGTGCAATGAGTGCTGGTCTTTCAATGCCCAAGTAAAATTTTAAAAAATTTCTTGTTTTTGGTAGTAAAAGATTTCTCCTTTTCATATTAGTTTAAATATAGAACTCTTCCTTTCAATTGCCAACTAATTTTAGAAAAGTAGCAACTACTAGTCGAGGATTAAGGAAAAAAAGCAAAAAAGGAAAGAACTTATCAAGCAAACACTAAAACTAGCGAAAAATACTTCTTTGATTTTGAAGAAATATAGTTGCGGGATTAGAATTTCAGCGTGTTCTTATATCTGTAGTGTGGTGGGTTTCTAGAATAAGATTTGGGAGAAAGCGCGAAGTGTTTTCTAGAAAATAAAAATTATCATAATTTATTTTAGATATTATTTTATTATTATAATTTATCTATTTTTATAATTATTGCTCTCTATGTCTCATTCATCTTGTCATACTTTTCTTTTCTGGTTGTCCCATTCATCTTGTAATCTTCCAAAAACGGCAATTTATCTATATTCACAACTAACAACTCTATTTTTGTGGGATCCACCCACTTACTCACAACTACCAACTCTCCTTAATAACCGCACGGAAAAAAAGGTGGACACGATCAATGAGACAGATGGAGTATAATATATCTTTAATTAAATTAGAAGATAAAAATATGACTTGGACCTTGGCAACCATTTGGAGGTCTGGGACCAAAATTGCAAGTATGATGAAGTTACGGGATTAAAATTGCAACTTTTAAAGTTATGGAATCGATATCGCAAGTATTGAGAAGTTACGGGATTAAAATTACCGTGTTAAAAGATACGGGCCAAAAACGCAAGTTAATGAAATTTATGGAACTAAAGCTGCAATACTAAAACTTACGGGACCGAATCTGCAAGTAGATGAAACTTATGAGACTAAAAATGCAAATTTCCCTATAAATAAATAAGATCCAGAAAGTTTCTCGTGTTAGATTGTTGGTCTAAAATCATTTATGGGGGATCATAATCAAAACTAATAAAATTACAGATACGTTATCAAATACGATTTAAATTCAAATATCAATATTTGTCCATTAAATTTTAACTATGTATACACAAGTATTATTGTTGGATTCTATCTGAGATCTCGAGGGGTAGAATCTGTCCACGAGACAATTATTGGTTTAGGGGGTGTTTGGAGTAGCTGAAGCTTATCGATAAGTGCTGAAAGCTGCTTAAAGATGCTCAAAGCAGCTTATTTGAAAATCAGTTAGTGTTTGGAAATAAGTGCTGAAAGCTGCTGAAAGTGGGAAAAATAGTGTTTGAGAATACTGCTGATAGAAGTAGCTTATTATTACTTTTTAAAAGAAATGTCTGTTTTGCCCTTAGTATTACTAATTATTATTTATAATAAATAATAAAATTAAGAAATAATTGTTATTCAATATTTATTTTTTTGCTTACAATTTCAATCTAATACTATAAAATACTAAAGTAATCTAAATATTATATATATTATAAAATTGTTTCATAATAAATATAATATATAAGTATATGTTAAATATTATTTATTTGTATAAATTAATCATACAAACAAAATACATAAAAATTCCTCCATAAATTTTATGAAGAATTGAGAGAGAGAAGAGAAGAGATGCGGCGGATGTGATAAAAATGTATCCTCACAAAGTATTAGGGTTAGGGATAATTCTGGAATTAGATAAAATTATTAGGGCTAGTTTGGTCCGAAAAACGCATAAGCTAGAAGCTGGGTGGACCAGCTTCAGCAGATTCTCTATTTTCAACTCAATTTTAGAGAATCTCAGCTTTAAGCTGGGAGTTCCAAACACCTCCACACCAGCTTAAAGCTGAAGCAGCTTAAAAAAAGCTGTTCCAAACACTCACTTAGTTAAGGATGAGGGGCGGCTGGACAAATAGTCAAATGTTTGATAAGAAAATTGATAATTAAGTTGAGATTTGGTTACCAAAGAAAGAGAAAAGAAACAAAACAAAAAAAACAATTTGAGAGTTCACTTACGATAACGTTGGATTTAAAAACAATTTAAAATGGACATGGACAGAGTTCCCAAGTCTTCGGAAGTTGAATCCAATGTTCCCAGCAAATTGTTGTTGACAGCTTCCTCGGCTTAGTAATTTGAAAAATAAAAATGTTTTCTTTTGGCATTTATACCCTCGTTCTTTCCACATTATTTTTCTCCAAGTAATGAGTTGCTTAGTAGCCCAAATCACGTGTTCCAACTCCTATGTTGGAAGTCAACAAGATGGGCATATACCACTGGGCCATTACTATTACAGAATTTACTAACAAGAGAAATGGTTATTAACATTGATAGTGAAATATGAAGAGAATAGAGTAGGAACAAAGAGAGAAAAATACGAACTAGATACAATTTAGGAATTGAACTCATAACCTCTACAGAAAGCAAACATTCTTAACAATAGATCAACTGATCGCTTCATATTAACTATAAATACTTATAGTTTTTAAATAATATATAATCTCACTCGACTTTTTATGTCTAATTTTTTAAATTTTGTATTTCGCCCCCTCAAAATCTAAACTTCGTCTTGTTTTCTATCAAATTTTCAAATTTCGTCCCCTTCCTTGTAATCCTATATCCGCCCCTAAGGCTATGTGCTTTGTGTACAATTACCAAAACCTTTATAATCGAATTTGCAATATCTGGTTCACTCAAGACACACATTTAATAATGGTTGCAAGTTTTTCTCATTATACAAAAATATATAAAAAGAAGAAAATAGAAAACTTAATTGAGTATAGTTAGACATGCCCATTTTCAAATTGAAACCGGCTAAAATCGGGTTTTAACCGGAGCCGAAACCGGCATAAACTGGAACCGGTGCAAATCGAAACCGTCTTGAATCGTAAACCGTCGGTTTGCGGTTCGGTTTCGGTTACTCTTTTTCAAACCGTAAAACCGCCAATTTCAAATCGTGGGTTCCAAACCGGGTGAAACCTACGATTTCACCTATTAAAATTGTCAAAGATCAGATATCTAATGAATTAGATAAATGAGTTTTAAATTAAAAATATTATTGAAGATCTAAATCTTCTAATTTTACTTATATTTAAAACAAACTATTCAATTAAAATACAAAAATCCTACCAATTTTGACGTTTTAAAGTAGCATACAAAAGGATAAAACATTATTATGTATTTTATATAATTGCAAATGGATACTAACGTTGTTCAAATTTTATCACTGAAAAATATAGAATATTAAATATTGTTTAATAATCACTACACGACAAAGAATTGAAAACAATGATATAAAATTAATTTCTAAAATGATGATAATAATGAATAATCAACAATGAAATTGTATTAATATATTTAGTTGTTCAATTCTTTCATGACATGTTTCTTAAAAAGGAAATAAGTTTTCTAAAAAATTATAAATTATCGCATACTTTATCATTTATCTCTCATACTTTATCATCTATTTCTCACTATCTCACTCATCTTCTCTCTCTTACTTTTATCATCCACTCCTCTCAAATAATTTATCATCCAACTTCTTAATTATTGCGCCGAAAAGAAGCGTGTCGCTTCAAGCAGGACGGAGGAAGTAATAATTATTTATTATTTATTATTTATTAATTCTTCAAGTTTATGGAATAATTTTTATTAAAGTTAAATATAAATTAATTGAAATAGTGGCTTTTGAGAATCTCAATTTTATTAATATTTTTCCATTTGCATTTAATGATAGTTATTTTTTTGGTTACCTAATCATTAAAATTATAAAAAAACATTACAACTATGAATTTATACAGATAAATAATATTTAAATTATAACAATTCGATATGTTTATCATAATGTGATATACTATAAATTTATGTAATACATAGATTAATTTAATTTAATATTTTGTAATATTGAAATCGAAATTACAATAAAAAAAACTTCTCAATATTATTTATTTATTATAAATTTTAACTGTTTAATAATATTGAGGTAAGACATACATTTTATTTAAAAAGTTAAAATAAGCTATTGTTATCAGTAGTATTTCCAAACACTAATTTTCCCACTTTCAACACTTATTTCCAAAGACCTACAAACTCTCAAATCAGTAGTTTTCAGATGTTTCAGTAGTTTTCAACAATTAGGGGGTGTTCGCAAATGCTTATCATAAGCATTTATTATTTGTTTTTGCTTAAAGTTTAAAGTAATTGTTTTAAGCAAAAGCAGACAATTTTGGGTATCAATAATGAAAAACAGATATATTTGGTAGTTTTGGAAATTATGGTGTTTTAAACACCGTAAGCATCTCAATAGATGCTTAAAAAACTGCTTAATTAAGCAGTTTAGTTGCTTAATTTTAGAGAACCTGCTGCAGTAAACAGATTTTCCAAACACAAAATAACTGTCTAAGTTATCAATAAGCAGATAAGTGTTTAAAATAAATATTTGCAAACAACACATTATTAATAAGTTTCAGTTACTCCAAAAACCGACTATAAACTAAGCTATTTAAACATGTTTTTCTCTTCTTCCTTTTTTCGATAGTTCTTTTTATTTTTATTTTATTTTTTATTGTTGTTGTTGTCGTCATATTGAGTAACTCGCAGCAACTATTTTTAATGCGCACGGAGTATACCCACACATAATAGTTTCAATTGAATTTGAACGCATAAACCTTTTATCACATACTTAGAACTTTAACCGTTATATCAAGACAACAAATGCTTTTCTCTTTAACATTAATAAATATGTATTCACCTCACTTCTTTGATAGGTTCATGAATGTATGCAGTATCTGAAACATAATAAAAATCAACGTCCACATCTTCTTCTAACTATAATTTTGAAACTTCACAAAGCTCTATAATTTTTAAAAATTGAATGTTTTGAGCTGACTTTACAATGCCTTACAATAGTTTATGAATTAGAGTTCTATACGTATATTACATATGGATAATTCTAGAGGCAGAATCGAAGATCACATTATTGGAAGATCATGAATTTAAATTTTTTATGAATATTTAAGTAGAATTTATCTTAAACAAATTAAACATTTACAAATCACAACTACATGTAGTCTAAATATATATATATATATATATATATATATATATATATATATATATATATGAAAAAGGATTTAACATTAAGTTAATTTTACTTGAATTGAAATACAATTGTAGAGGATGGTACCACAGTTCTGGCGAAAGGTTTGAAGCAACATCACATGTAGTATAACAGGCGACAACACTAGTTATTACTACAAATTAATGGATTAATTACATTTTTTATTTATTTGTACTATAATTAGTTTATTTTTTGCCTGGAATAAATAAATATTGATATCGAAACTTGTTAGTTGTATAATTTCGACAAATATTGAAAAACTAAGAACAAAAATCATATAAAGCTGTCGAATCATACTGTATATCCTGTTGTTTTTCTTTCATAAATGTTATTGTATTAATATCGACATTTAAGCTTTAAAGAAAAAGTGATTTAAGATTTTCCAGTTGGCAATTAGCAGTAAGTATAGGCTCAGGTGCACCTGGCGCAGGCTACAAATATTTGAAACCATACACAACAATGAAGACTCCGCCACCGCACCACCCACACGCACCAATAAATATTACACAAATTAATACAACACTCTCTGTACAACAACACAAACTACATCGGCGTAGCCGTCAGCCACCCTGCGCCGCTGCAATGCCGATTTCCGCCACCATCAGTTCTATTTCGCCACCACCGATGTCCTCTTTCCAGCACACCTCCTATCCCAAACCCTCCTCCTCATCGACTCCATCCCTCTTATTCGCCCCGAAAACTACCAAGCCTCTCTCTCTCGTCCTATCTCCTCACAAACATTCCCTTTTCATAGCCTTATCCAAAAATGCGGCCGCAGCCGAACCTGAGATCAATGTCAAATTGGCCACTGGAGGGGGCGACGGAGGGGATGTCGGAGGCAGAAGCGGAGGGGGTAACGGAGGCGGAGGCGGATATAACAATGATGGAGATGAAGCGAGTGGCGATAGTAACAAGAGGAGGAACAAGAAGGAAGCGTTGATGGCGTTGGCGGAGGCGGGGAGGAGCCTCGAGAGCTTGCCTAAGGATTTTAAAGCTGCCTTAGAAGACGGCAGAGTGCCCGGATCGATTGTTATGAGGTATTTTGACCTCGAGAAATCAGGGTTTTTATCTTGGTTAATGAAGTTCGGTGGATTCAAGGAAAGGTTGTTGGCTGACGATCTTTTCTTGGCTAAAGTTGGCATTGAGTGTGGCGTCGGATTATTCACCAAGGTACTTAATAAATGTTGCATGCTGCCACTCTGCGTTTTTGTTGAGAGAGAGAGGGAGAGAGAGAGAGAGAGATAGAAAGAGAGAGAGAGAGAGAGAGAGAGAGAGAGAGAGAGAGAGAGAGAGAGAGAGAGAGAGAGAGAGAGAGGAGTTGCTTCAAGCTTGTATCATGATGTGAACAATGACAATTCTCTTGCATCATATGCTTGTTTTCTGAAATTTGCTCTGATTTCTTTTCCAGACTGCTGCAGAATACCAGTGTCGCAAGGAAAACTTTTTCAATGAGCTGGAAATTGTATTTGCTGATGTGGTATGGTAGATTCTCACCATATATATCATATGCTTCAGTTTTACCCTATGTCATGATGCCTATGCTATATCTATTGTTTAAAAAATATCTGACTTTATTTAATGTATTATGCTGCTTGGAGTTACTTGCATCATGGATTATTGGTCTGTGGTAATTCTTTATCTCATCAATTCTAGTAGAGGGAAATTAGCATGTCCTCTGCTCTGGCAGAGATGTGCGCAAAAAGGCAATTTTGCTTGTCCTGAATATAGTGATGAAGTTCCTTGTTTAAATAAGAAGTAAACATAATAAAGACTAGATGTTGTTATATCATAAGTCTTTTTTCTCTTATAAGGTCAGCCTTAAATCTAAAGCCATGGATGAGCTATAAAGAAAATGCATCATCCTTCTTAAGATTTACTCCTTGTTTCGCTAACAGAATAAGCTCCCCTTCAAATACTATTTCATGATTTTTTTAGGCCATTCATAGATCATTATTATGCATAATTGATGTTATATAGTGACCAGCGCATCTATGAATTTAAACCAATTGAATTTTAGGCCATTGATAGATCATCATTATGCATAAGATTTTCTGATGCACCAATTTTTGATAAGGTTGCCCGTTCTGCAACGCATCTATGAATTTAAACCAATTGAATTAACAGGTAATCGAAAAAAAAGAAAACTTTTTTCTACTTCCTAGAATATCTTTCAGTTAGCCTCCAAAATATTTGTGGTGCTCTATGCTACATCTGATTATACCAAGAGGTCAAACTTGCCATTTCTTCTCCAATAGCTAGGCAAGGATGTAACAGCACGTCAGATTGTTAAAGACTATTATAACAATATTCCATGGTTCACAACACCAACAATAAATTTTCATTTTGCCTAACAAATTATTTTTGTATGGTGTAAAGTTGCCTATATGTTTTTAATGTGCTATATGTGGTGCCAACAATTATGCTGGCCATTTAACCCATACAGATTTAATGAGACTCAAGCTTATGTTTTCAAATTGTCTTGAGATCAGGTGATGGCCATTATAGCAGATTTTATGCTCGTCTATCTTCCTGCTCCAACTGTTTCTCTGCGGAGTCCTCTTGCTTATGATGCTGGACGCTTTGCTAAGTTCTTTTTCAACTGCCCTGCTAATGCGTTTCAGGTGAATTCATTTAACCGTGTTGCTTCGATACAACTTTCTCCAGTTAATCTGTATTGATTGTTAACACCTTGGTTTAATCTTGTATGCAGATTGCTTTGCCTGGGACCTCGTTTTCATTGTTTCAGAGAATAGGCTCCATAGCTGTAAGGATCCCTCTCTTACATGCTGTGGAATGAACTTTAAACAGAAGTACTTAGATTTTTCTTATATTTTGTCAAACCTTTTTTTGCAGCGGAATGGTGCAAAGCTGTTTGCTGTTGGCACTGCGTCATCTCTGGTAATTCCTCATTCATGGAAAGGGTTCTTAATATAGCAAAAAATTGAACTCCTGCTGTTCATCATAGGGTTAAACATATCTCTCATTCCACATAAATTTTCTTTAATTTTATAATCTATGGATGTGTTAGCACGGTGTACAGAACTCTGGTCTGTCCATCTTCATCAATTCCTTGCATTTTTAATAGTGACATACTGACATCTATCAGTAAAGATAATAGGTAGGCCTTTTATTTTCTATGAGCAAGTGGAACTGTCCCCTATACACATGCAATGACTTCTTTTTCGCATATTATTTCATAAAAGTGGAACTCTTTGTTTTTAATTAAGTTCACCTATTTTATTTCATTTGGATGGTTCGGTTTGAGCACATATTGGACTAAGCAGAACCTGACAGTGATTTTATTCATGTTTAGGTTGGTACGGTAGTGACAAATGCGTTGATAAATGCTCGTAAAGCTGTCAAGAACTCTGCTGAAGATGTTGTGGAGAATGTTCCAGTTTTAACAACAAGCGTAGCTTATGGTGTTTACATGTCTGTATCAAGCAATCTTCGGTATGTTATGAGAATGGGCCACTCTCTCTTCTGATGTCTTATTCGAAATTCTTGATAATATTATCAATGTGCTGAACTCCATGTCCTGTTAAACAGATACCAGGTTTTGGCTGGTGTTATCGAGCAGCGCTTTTTAGAACCATTGCTTCACCAGCACAAGCTGTTCTTGAGTGCTATATGCTTTGCTGTGCGAACAGGCAACACGTTTTTGGGCTCATTGCTGTGAGTTTTCTTTTTTTTTTTTTTTTTTAACTTTACCCTTTCATAGCATTTCATGGCAAAAGCAGCATAACTAGAAACACATGGGATTTATTGTGCAGGTGGGTCAAATATGCTCGTTTTATTGGGATACAATAGGCTGAAGCCGCAAGGAGCAATGCATGCCTCCATAGCTTTTCAGAAAATCAATCCTCTAGTGGTTGATTTTCAAGATAAAAACATATGTATGGTGTCGCTTGAAATTGATATTTTCAGAATCTTCCAATATACTTGCTAGAGAGACGAAATAAATAAAAGTAGATATAACTATGTCTTTCCACTAGATTTGTGTTAATATTCAAAACACGTACTACTTTTTTGCTCATGCCATCGTGTTGTAGTCATGTGTAAAATAAGTAGTAATATATGGGATGTAGGTGCGTCAATCTAAAACGTGGGATGTTTGGGTGTAGGATGGTGGCAGGCATAGGCTCATCTAGGATAGAAATTGAGGGAAGGGGGAATATTCAAACTTAAGAATTCAAATTTTCAATTTGAGAGGAATGGTTGATTATGTAAATTTAGGGATACAGATCTCTAATTTTGAATATGCAATAGTAAAGTTCTAAAATGAATTAAAAAAATCCGAGTCAATGACATAATTAAGGAAATGAGGGACGGTGATCCATGCTTCCTCCTAAATACACCTAGGATGTCACATTAGCTTAAAGAGGCGTTACATATTGGCTTATGATGCAAGACTGTTCTAGATCAAGACCCGTAAGGATGCATGCCTCTTTATATAGCTTTTCAAAAAATCAACTTGGGGCTTTATTTTCGATAAAGAAATATGACATAGATTTATTTTTGTATGTTTTAACATCTAGAACAATATTCGGAGCCTCCGACATAAGTTACAATTGTGATCAGAGCCAGGCCTGCTGATATTTTAATAGGTTCTTGGTTTCTATGTTGTTCAAATGGATAATGTATCAGTGGCGTTGATGAAACCACCTATCCTGGATATATCTAGTTACTCATTCTAGAAAGCTAGGGCAATCATATACATCAAGACCATGGACCTGCGTTGTGAAAGGTTGCGAAAGGCGCAAATGATGGATAGAAATGGCGATTTCACGCTGACTGAAGAGGATGACCGGACGCGTGAAGAATGTGAGATCACTCATCAAAATAAGAAGGGCCTTAATGCGATTTTTGCATGCATCGATCCATACATATTTTGACTCATCAGAAACTTAACACTTCGAAGGAAGCATGTGACATTCTACAATATCATCTAGCAGAAGATTAAAGCCTTAGAAATGCAAACTTCGAAGAGTAACCAATCATTTCGAGACATTGCAGACTCATCATTGCTTCATATTTTGGACGCATCCATGATCTTAACAATGAATCTGTGGAGTTGGAGAACAAATTAGCAACCGTCGGCTAATCTCTCAGCTCAACTCCCACCAAAGTGTTGTAGACCGATAATGGCATCACACTAATAGATGCCCCAGGTCACACATGACACTCGTAATCAACTTCTCACCAATTAAGCATGGGAGTGTGAACGCACCTGGGTCTACACACTTCTTTGGAAGATTCTTTTGTATCATCACAGAAGCTGCTTTGTGCATCACCACTTTCTCTCCATCAGGTACTTCCCTAGCTATGAACTCCTTCACAAACCTTGCCAACTGGGGAAACTTAAGAGCTTGAAGAAGTGAAATGTTGATCTCCAAACCTTCAAACAAGGCCTTATAGTTCATTATGTCTGCCTTCGGTATTGCTCTTCTTAGTAAGGCAGATGGAAATGGTGGTGGATCCATTGACTTAATCGACCTTTGAGTCGCCTCTTCTGATTGCTCAGTCTCGCGTATATTAGAGTTCTTTCTTTCATTCCATTTTGGTTCAGGCAACACCCTTCCATTCCTCAGAGTCACTGCAGTGGCATTCTCCTACCTTGGGTTGATCTGTACTTGGGGAAGAATGGCTCCATGGTCTCCCTTCTTGTCCCTCAAAGAGGTGGCCAACTGTTCCAATTACTTGGATAGGGCGCTCGTACCGGCTATTTGCTCATGCTGAGAGTTTTAGAGTTCGTTCCATAGTTCTTCATTTGTTCTGTATGTCTTTTGTGGAGCCTTCTGGTTTTGAGATGTACCTCCTTTGTAGTGTGGTGGCTTGTAGGGTTGAGTTTGGATGGGTGATAAATGGGCTTGAGGTTGGACAGGTGGTATGGGGACTATTGTTGTTGAGGTTGTTGGTAGGGCTGTGTTTGGAAAAAAGGTGAAGGGGGTTGTGTTTGGTAAGAAGGAGATGGTGGTTGAGTTTGATAGGCTGGAGGTGGTGGTTGATAGTTTTGTGGTGGCTGTTGGTAGAATAGTTAAGGTGGAGGAGGTGCAACTTGGTAATTATGTTGCTGGTATTCTGGCTGTTATGGTGATTGATATCTCGGTTGTGTTTATTGTGGTGGATCTCGAGGTTGTCTCCATCAGAGGTTAGGGCGATCTCTATTCTTCATGAAATGATATACCCCCACTGCATTTGCATTTTCATACCCCACTACTCCCATGATGATGCATCTAATAGAAGAGTGATCTAGTTCACCATATGCTCCAGAAGTCACCTCGACAGGCTCAGTCGTGGATGGCTTGTTTACTACCTGGTTCAGTAGCTTCTCAATCTTCTCCATCATGTCCATTTCTTCTTTCATAGTCTAAGGAACTTGCTTCGGCAACCTTCCTCACATTCTTGGCATTCTCTCTGTCGTACTCATTGGTTGAGTCTACCAGCCTTTGAATGTACTATCTGGCTTCACAAATCTTGAAGTGAGTGAATTCGAAGTGAGTGAATCCTCCCCCACTTTTGAAATTCACCATGTTTTTGTATTTCATGGTCATTCCTTGGTAGAGGAACTGGAACAACTCTTCATCTCTATTTTTATGATTTGGGTAGTCTTCCACTAGTCTGTTGAAGCGTTCTCAATACTCGCTTAATGATTCATCATATTCTTGTTGGATGCCTAAGATCTCTTTCCTCAGGGCACTTGTTTTTGTTGTTGGAAAGTAATACTCCAAAAAGGTAGCTCCATCTGTGGCCAATTTGCAATGGGATCTATGCGCAAACTTGAGTACTTTTGGACCCGAGTCAAACGTTCAGGTGTGTGGGGGGGAGTGGGGGGGGGGAGGGGGTGAATACACCAGAAACCTTTTTCAAACTCAAAAGCGAACAGTCCGATTGGCGGAAGATGTCTACTAAATGAATTTAGCAGACCAACTAAGCTATTCTTGATCGCGTGGACAGAGTAACTGAAGATGCTGAGCTCTGCTAGCTGACTTAATGTTAGAATTCAGTAACGTTCAGTAGCGTGCAAAATGTATAGGCCCGATTAAGCTTGTTTGAAAATGTTTGTTTATCAAAACAGTTTCAGTATATTAGTGCGACGTTTTAAGCTTCTACTGAAAATGTTGTTGTATGATTTGTAAATATATTTTCAGTTATGAACAGTTAATCAATGCAATAGTTAATGACACAACAATTTTTAAAGTGGTTCGGATACGCAAGATCCTACGTCCACTGTTCCTGAACAAGGCAGGAAACTATTTGTTAGGAGATGATTTAGTAGTACATTTGTTAGAAGATTTGAATGATCCCAAACCCTAATTTGATTGGTGAACCTTTGACTTGTAATTGTAATGCCTCTGTCTCTGAGAGTTTCAGACTCAGTGGACATTCTTTCAGCATGGTTCAGACACTCAGTTCTGTCTGCTGACCCTTCAGTAAACTATCCGCCTCAGTACCATGGAGTGAAGACTCAGTAGTGCTGGAGTCAGCAGGAGCAGCATACTGAGAGGTGTTCATACTCAGTAGTGCTGGACTCAGTAGGAGTAGCATACTGAAAGGAGTCAGTAGAACTGGACTCAGCAGGAGCAGTTCACTGAACTCAGAGTCGACCTTCAGTAGAGTTGGACTCAGCAGGAGTATACTATTGAACTCAGATCAGACTCAGCAACGGCCATACAATCTCCTTGACTGTCAGTGATCTTACTTGTTAAATCAGTAGAGTCATACAAGGTATTCAAAGAAGTCAGCTTTAGATATGCCTAGAAGTCTGTTTGTCTCAACCACTTTCTACACCTCGACCAATGACGAGCAGCCAGCTGTCCACATTCTAATTAAAGCTGCAAGTCAACCACTTTCCAGAATTGGAGGGAAAAGACTCTGCCAGATTCTTTGAAAGAGCCGTTAGCTACCCAAAAGAGAGTGACCCATGGATCGACGTCTCCAACGGATCTTTCCATGGCTCACCTCTATAAATAAAGGGAAAAATCAAATCGAAGCTCACCTAGAACCAGAACAAGAAGACACGAGTGATTACAAGCAAATACTTACCGACTTAAGCTTTCCGCAAGATCTTCAGAGATACACTTCTAGCGAAAGGCGACATACTTGCTCAAGGGAACCAAGCTGTATTAGAATCAAAGCCTCTAGTATCCAAGTGATTGAACACGAACCCATAGAGCTTATTCCTCACTGTTTGTCACTCTAGAAGCCACCTTCGTGTTCCCTTACCTCTAACCTAAGCTCCACTGAACATATCCATAGCTTAGATCGAATGAGTTCATCCCTGAACTGTTCTTACTTGTAAGGAACTCCTTCATAGTTGGAGAGTTTGTCAAACACTTCAGTTTGATACTTGTAAACTGAGACTTGCTCAGTATAATCCTCAAGACCAGTGTGTGTCTTGTGCACAACCGACTGAGACTAACTCAGTATAATAAAATAGATTCCTGATCTTTTCGAGACAGTGGACGTAGGATTGTTGATATCCGTACCATTTTAAAATTGCTGTGTTCTATTTTTATTGTTGCATTGATTTATGTTCATACTAAAAACTATCTTTCAAAATCATTCAACTGAGTTTCAGCGAAGATTAAGATATTGCACTAATATACTGAAACAGTTTTAAGAAAAACATTTTCAAACTCAACTGAATTGGGCCTACACATTTCCACACTCTACTGAACTCTTACTGAACGGTACTGAATTCTGACATCAGTCAGCTAGTAGCCTTCAGTATAGTCAGTCACTCTGTCTACGCGATTCAGAACAGCTTTCTTGGTCTACTGAACTTGTTCAGCAAGGCACTCTCCTGAATATGACTGTTCGCATTTTAAGTGTGTATTAACCCCCCCTCTACACCTGAACGTTTATCTCGGGACCAACACTATTTTATTATACTGAGTTAGTCTCAGTTAGTTTGTGCGCTGGACAAACTGTAACTTGTGATTATACTGAGCAAGTCTCAGTTTACAGGGTCAAACAATTTGTTTGAATGTATCTCCAACTATGAAGGAGTTCTTAACACTAAGAAAAGTTCAACAAATGAACTCCTTCGGTTTAAGCTATGGATATTACAATGAGCTTAGGTTAGAGGGTGGGAACAAGAAAGGCTTCTAGAACGAAGAACAATGAGGAATAATCTCTCTGGGTTCGTGTTCTTCACTTGAATATTCGTCTATGAATTCTAGAGCTTAAGTTCTTTTAAAGCTTGAGTTCCCTCGATAGGTCACTTGTATGATCGTGTAGTGTGACTTGTACTATTTCAACCTTCCCTCTATTTATAGACGTGAGTTGTGAATAGATCCATTGGAGATAAATTGTCCACGTGTCACTCTATGGGTAGGAAACGACTCTTTTTTTAATTAAGTAAAGTCCCCTTTTTTTGCGGGAAAGTGGTTGACTCGCCGCTTTTATCAGAGACTTTGCCAGCTGGCTGCTTATCATTGGTCGAGGTTCAGAAAGTGGTTGAGACATATTCAGACTTCAAGGTTGATACTGAAGCTGACTTATTCTCTGATGTATGATCTCGGACAACTCTACTGAAATTGACTTTGAAGTCCACCGTCAGTTAAAGCAACTGACAGCTCGTTGCTGAGTCTGACCGAAAGGTGCAGTTGAATGCTCCTGCTGAGTCCAATACTACTAAGAATCTATGGAGATGTATGCCAAAACCTATCACTCTCTATCACTCTAAAGAACTATCTGATACAAAGTCCTTACAGTTGATATAATGAGAATCTATGGAGATGTATCTTCAAGTCTCTAATCTAAGAAAATACAGAACACACAGATAAACTGTGAGTGTGTGAGTCAGTAATCACCTAGGTGATTCTGAGTGTTAAATAAACACGAAGCGGGCCATAGAGACAATGAGAAATTTTTAGGCCAAGTAAAAACTGATGCATTAAATGATAAGATATAGAGTACAGTTACATCATTGCTATACTAGGGAAGCTACCAACACTAACAAGCTGAACTACTTCCTAGAAGATTTAAAATGCTGAATCCTTGCCTTAAAATCTTTCGATTTGTCTTCTGGCAATGGAAGTCCATAAAGCTTGAAGGTATCTTTCCTCAGTTGGAGATATCTCGGAAGATCTTCTGCATCTTTGGGGTCAAGAGATTTTCTCCTAGCTGCGTCCCTCGCTTCTACTTCTATCTCGGCTGTGAAAAGTGATACATCCAAATTCAGCGGTGGAGGCAGAGTTCTGAAGGCCGGAGTTATAATAGTGATATTATCATCAATGATGGCCTTCTGAACTATCTCATAGATGTCAGAATCACATTTCTCTATCCAGTCTGCAAACATCTCAACTTTGTCGGAGTCAGGCCAAAACTGCCAAACATAGTATCTCTTGATGAATTCAGCTTTGATCGTCGAGTTTTCTCCCAGGGCATCGACTTGTCTACACGAGGCCATATGTGAGTCTTCAGCTCATTTGGTTTCCTGCCTCGTCTAAAGAATTTGGAGGTTGTGGGGATGTCCCTGTTCTTAGGAGGTAGTGGCTTAGCCTTAAGTCTTTCAGCTTCTCGTGCCTCTTCTGCCACCTTCTCCTTGGTTTCTGCCTATCTTCTCCTTACTTCTGCAAGCGGATGCCACTCAGCTCTAGAATCAAGAGCTCTTATGCTGAGATCAATCATCTCGTCATTGGTAGGCTCAGCCTGTTTCTTTGTTTTCTTGGATGTATCTGCCTGTTTCTCAGCTTCTCTCTCTTTTTCTTTCTCTTTGTCATCATCGTCTTTGAGAGTAAGCTTTCTAGGTGCCTGCCACTGAATAGGCTTCCTAGCTGGCACATTTGTCTCAGCAATTTCCCGAGCAAGTTTTTCATCTTCATTAATCTGAGCCTGCTCTACAGGGCTTATGTATCTTTGGGGACAAGGAGGAATTTTCAAAAGTTCATTTCCCAGATACTGGTGGAGGCAGAGGAGTGTCTACAAGATCAGACTCGTCTAGAAATGCGGTCACTTCCTCAATATAATTCTGAGGAGGTTCAAAAGTGTTGGTCCCGAGAGCATGTTTAGGTGTAGGGGGGGGGGGTGAATACACCTGAAAACCAATTTTCTCAACTTAAACACGAACAGTCCATTTCAGGATGATGTCATACTGAACAAGTTCAGCAGACCAGATAAGCTGTTCTGAATCGTGTTGGCAGAGTGACTGACTCTACTGAGACCTGCTAGCTGACAAAGACTCAGAATTCAGTATCATGCAGATAGAGTTCAGTGGTACGGAATAGTGTAGGCCCAATTCAGTTGAGTTAGGAAAATGTTTTTATTAAAACAGTTTCAGTTGATTAGTGCAGTCTGTTAAGTATGCTGAAACTCAGTTGAATGATTTAAAGAAGGTTTTTAGTATGAACAGTAAATCAATGCAAACGCTTAAAAAACGCAACACATGACACGTAGATTTTTAAAGTGGTTCGGACACAAAAATCCTACGTCCATTGTCCCGAAAGATCGGAAGCTATTTATTATACCGAGATAGTCTCGGTCGGTTTGTACGTTGGACAAACACCGGTCTTGAGATTTATATCGAGCAAGTCTCAGTTTACATGGTTATCAAACTGAGTGTTTGAAAAACTCTCCAACTGTGAAGGAGTCCTTTACAATAAGGATTAGTTCAAAGGTGAACTCCTTCGTCTAAGCTATGGATATATGCTATTGAGCTTAGGTTAGAGGGATAGGGAACAAGGAAGAGGCTTCTAGAACGACGAACAACTGAATATAACTTTGGGTTTGTGTATCGTCATTTGGATACTAGAGGCTATGAGCTGGATTGTAGTCTTTCGCCGGAGATAGATTCTTCAAACTTCTTGCGGTAACTTTTCGAATTAGCTCGTTTGAATGCTCTGTGTGTTCTTTCGTGTTCTTCCCGTGAGCTTCAAATTTCGATTTATCCCTCTATTTATAGAGAAGAGATTAGGATAGATCCGTTGGAGATGACGATCCTTTGTCTCTCTCTTTTGGGTAGCTAACGGCTCTTTTGAAGTTTGGTGGCAGTGTCCTTTCCCTCCTTTTCTAGAAAGTTGTAGACTTGCAGCTTTAGTAGATAAAGGATATGTGGCTGCTTGTCATTGGCTGAGGTTTAGAAAGTGGTTGAGACAGAACAGACTTCAAGGGGATCTGAAGCTGACTTCTCTCTTCCTCGTATTGACTCTGCTGAAAAGTGACTTCAAAGGTTCTGACAGACAGAAGACTGTCTAGCCGTTGCTGAGTCTGATCTTTGATTCAGTAGCATGCCCCTGCTGAGTTAGCTCTACTGAAGATCAGCTCTGAGTACAGTGAACTACTCCTGGTGTGTTCAGTTCCACTGACTTCTTTCAGTATATTGCTCCTGCTGAGTCTAGTATTACTGAGTCTTCTACTTCTGGTGCTGAGGCGGATAATATACTGAGTGCCTGAACCAGAGCAGAGGGTCTGCTGAGTCTTAAATCTCAGAGACAAAACAACTTACAACGTAATGGTTCACCAAACAAAATAGGGTTTTGGGATCTTCAAATCTTCACAGACTTATTCAAAGCTCAGGGTTACAGAGTCGTATGTTACCACAGAAGACTGAGTCATGTCCCACTATTTATCAACACTGCTGAGGATAGAATCATCACCCAACATTTTCCCCCTATTTGATGATGCCAAAACCTAAAGGCTATCAACCTAACACTACGACTTATCAGAAACAGAGCTCCTTACAAAATTACAAGTAGGATCAGTGGAGTCGTTCTTTAAGTCCAAGACTACTTAAGGGATCAGGGCAGAAAGTCTGAATAAATATAGAGTCTGAACAACACTTCCCCCTGTCTTAACAACATTTTCCCCTATGCTATCAAGTCTATCAGAATCTAGCTAAGCAACAACCGACAATAAATAACAGACAGTGAGTGTGTGAGTCAGTAATCACTTCAGTGATTCTGAGTGTTAAGCATAAACAAACACGGCTATTCAGACAATAAGATATTGTCAAAGCCAAACAGAGATATTATAAATGTAAAGAGGTTCAGTATAGTTACATATCTGCTAGACTAGAGAAAAAGAAAAAGATATAAAGAGAACACAGAAGCCAGAAGTTATTTGAACTGCCTAATCCTGTCTTTGAAATCTTGGGATTGAGATTCAGGAAGAGGTATTCCATACATACGATAAGTGACCTTTATCAGCTTCAGTATCTCAGCAAAGTCCGCTGGATCTTCTTCATCAAGAAATTTTGCTTCAGAAGCGTCCTTCACTTCTTTCTCTATTACTCCATAGTGAATGGATACGTCCAGTCTCTGTGGGGGAGGCATGATTTTAGGATCTGGAACTCTGACTTCAACATGTTCGTTGACAGCTTTCTGCAATCTGGCATACATGTCTAAGTCGGCTCTCATTATCCATTTAGTATAAGCCACAACTTTGCGCTTCTCAGACCAGAATCTCCAGAAATAGTTTCTTTTAATGAACTCGATTTTCAGCGCTGCCCACCTCTGCATGAATTCCACTGGCATCCTTTCATCTGTTCTAGGCCATCTGTGAGTCTTCAGATCTGTATGCTTTCTGAATCTCCTGTATCTGTAGGGGATGTCAGCCTTTGAGGGGATCCTCTGACTAGCTTCCCTTTCCGTTCTCAGCCTGAGAGCTTCAAGATCTGCTATATGTAATCTCTCTCTTGCTGCTTCAATTTGCCTGGCCTCTTCACCTCTATATAAGTATCTGTCTAATTGAGCCCAGATCTCTTCCATTTCTTGTTCATGTGCCTTAGAGGCAGTGTAGGAGGGCTTGTGAGGTGGCTCTTCTTCTGAGTCAGCGGGAGTTGATGATTTTTTTTGGAGGTGCCCTGCTGCTCAGTAGATTGTTGTTGCTGCTGCTCCTTCTCCTTGTCAACTTCATCGATGGGTTTAAGCGTTTTGGGAGGCAGCCTTGTACTTGTTCTCTTGCCTCCAGCTGGAGCCTTAGATTTGGCTTTGACAGGCTTCGGTTTGGGTTTGTTGGCTGCTTCAGCTTCGGCTATCTCCATAGCCAGTTTCTCGTCTGCGGCTATCTGAGCCTCCTCCTCCGGGGTAATGAACCTCTTGGGTCCTTTCTTCTTGGAGGGAGGGGTTGGGAGTTTCAGAACTTTCTTGCCTTTGCCGGCAACAGGAGGAGGAAGAGGAGCTTCTTCCTCTTTTGAGTCCTCCTCGTCAGCATACTCGGCAACTTCCTTAATAATGTCAAGGGGAGTCTGCGTTGCCTGAGTAGCGACTTCTCTGGCTCCTGAGCCACTTGGGCCAGTCTTAGTTGATGCTACAGCTGCAGCTGAGACACCCTGGGCCTCGCCAGTTTCAGTAGGTACAGTAGGGGCAGATGACTGAGTTGAGGTTGCCCCTACTACTGACCTTGCTCTCTTCGGAGCCTTCAATATCAGCTCCTTGGCAGCTTCCCCCTTAGTTGATTTCTCTATTACACTTTCCCTTTTCTTTGCCAAACTTTCCCCCTTTTTGGCATCAGCAAATAGAGTTGGGGGCGGAGCAGATACCTTTCTGTTCAGGATTTTGTAGGAGGTTGACAGATCGTCTAATCCTGTATGAATCTTGGTCAGTGCCTCATGCAGCTCATTTCTCTCGTTGGTCAGCTGATCGCTGTATTCTTTGTGTGAGAGATTTGCTGCAGCCTTGAACTCTTTCAGCTGCTGCTCAACCTTCTCTTCAAGATCCTTCTGAGTAGTTTGGATTCTGAGTTCGTTGGCTTGAGAGATGGCTGTGACTAATTCAGTGTGAGCGGTTTGAGCGGCCTTGTATTGATTCATCAGTTTATCTTGGCCTTCCTGAATCGTCTTGAGCTGAGCCTCAAAATCAGCTCTCTGCGCAGCTAAGGCATTCGTCAGAATGTTGGAGAAGCCAGGGACTTGGGATGAAGAAATAGCTGTTCTGAGTCCCTGCAGCTCTGGACTCTGTGCCTCAGTAGTTTGCCGCCAAGTTTTGTTGACGGTACGGGCAAGAAGGCAATTCTGGGTGCCTTGATTCTTCAGTGCCCTGGCCACTGTTTTCGAACGACGGCTCTTTGTGCTGGGCGCTACTTCGAAAGCAGATTGGAGAAGAAGCTGAGCAGGATCAGCTGCCTTCGAAGTACTAGCCACCGTCTGCCCAGGACCAAGGATGCTGAGTGGAGGGTTAGCAGTAGATGCAGTGGCATCCTTGTCCTGTTGAGAACCCTCATCAGGCTTCTCAGGGCCTGAATCATGGGGTGGGTCCTGACCATCGGGGTCAGACTCATTTGAGGGTGCGGGTGCTGAGACTGGTTGTCTCTCATTCAGCAAGGCGAGCATGGCCGCCCTTAGATCCTCGAGCGTGCCGACGTCAGATGGCTCTGAGTAGCTAATCTTCCCTCTTATCAGCAGCTCTTCTTCATGGAGCTATTCACAGGAATGGTGTATGATCAGTCACTTCAGATTGTGCCATTCCTGGAACCTGATCAGCATATGGAGTCTCGCCTGCCTAGCCAATAGGACAAGATCTGAGTGGCTGGCGATCTCCAACATTACTTCAGAAATCTCTCGGGAGGCTCTGGATTTAAGCGTTGAGGCCTCCATCCCGACAGATTCTGACTCCGAGGCTGTCTCCAAGCTCTCGACTTCGATAGGAGATGCTTGTTTCTCAGCCGATGGGATGCTGCTGAGGGGAGGTACGTCCAAGGGGCTCTCCAGAGTCTGAACTTCCTCAGTCTGGACTTCTGATTGGATCTCTTCAGCTTGGACCCCTTGGTCCATTGTCTCTCCATGTTCAGTGGAAATGATTTTCTCCACTGATTGAGTCTTCTCAGAAGACTCAGGCTCGTCTCTGAGCTGTAGTGGTGGCTGAGTAATGACGGCCTCTGTTTCTACTGCAGTTTCAGTGGGCGCAACCTCGCTGACCTTCTTCAGCTTTTTGGTTGGCGTCTTTGGTGTGGATTTTGGTGGGGACCTCTTCTTCTTCGGCGTTGAGGTCTGCTTAGTCCCACTCGTAGGTGCAGCTGGCCCTGAGCCAATCTGTTGTAGGGCTGCTGACCTATTCTGGAATCTAACTTTCTTCACGTTGAAGTATTGTTTGTCAGCAAAGGTGACCTTGTCAGATGCGCAGAAATCCTCTATCATCACTGAGAGTTTAAGTCCGTAGAGGAGCTTTCCTTTGGCGCTCAGCCTATTAGATGCCTTATCAAATTTGGCTGACTGCATCATAACTCTCTGAGGAAAAATTCTGTCCAGTTGATCTTGGCCCGATCATATATGGCCATCATCAGTTGCAATTTGGGTTTGGACACTTGGTCAAACGAGCCTGCTTGACTCGTCAGTAGCTGAGTCATAATATATGCTAGTGCTCTGTACTGAGGGAGCATAGAGTTCTTGGGAAAAGTGGCTCTGAACACTGTTGGCTTCCCGCAGAACTCGGTGAGGGACTCATCCATCAAATCATCTTTGTAAGCAACGGTGCTGAATCCTGAGTTGGGGAGGTTGAAGCTTTTTTGAAGAGCTTCGCGGATGGACATCTGCTTCACTTCAATCATGGAGCGGGAGGGATCGCCTACTGTGTGGACGACGAATCTCCCTATGATATCTCCATCTACTGAATCAGAGTTCGAGTAGATCTCTGCAACTTGGTGCGGGAGGAAGAAAGTCGGCCTTCTCGTTAGAAATCCTTCCAGACCGGTTTCTCTGAGAGCATAGAATATCACCTCCATAAAGTCCAGGTCGCACTCATCAAATTCCATGACAGGCTCGCACCAAACTCGATCCTTTTCGAGGATCTCTTGCATATCTGCCGGAGCACCTACTTGAGTTCCTGTCATTTTGATAATCTGCATACATAGTATAAGTCAGTATAGATTAAGAATATAAAAGAGATAGAGATATACGATGCTTAAAGATCATTTAAAAATTACCGAAAGATTTTTAGAAGATTTTGAAGAGATTTTAGATAGAAGGTAAATAGGTATTTCAAAAAATCTCGGGTACTTAAGATATTTGCAGATATGGAATGGCGGTTTCAAAGATTTGAACGCATATATATCTTTGAGAAGATAAATAGTTAAAGATCAATGGTTCAGTTTGAACGCGCTTTTTGGATGGACGACTAGGATTAAATTTTATAAAATAGGCAATGATCAAATTAGCCGCCTAAGTCAAAAGCAAGTTGAAGATAGCCTAAGTAGTAACTTGATACGACATGCATTTAATGCGTGACAGAGTTCAGCATGCTTGTACATAGAATGTCGTGTATTAAATATGATCCGTTAAATTAAATGATATTTCCTAAGGCATTGAATACGATGCTGAATCTGATCATAAATGCACATAATTAATATATAGGCTACTGAGTAGAGATATGCAAACCTGTCAGCTGAACATTGTAGTCAGCTGATACCTCGTGTAGATGGTTGCTGAGTCTCTACTTACTGATTTTACTCAGTACTGAGAGTGAACATTCCCCCTTACTGAATGCTCCTCTCCTGAATCCTCTTACTGACTGGAGTCAGTAGGGTCCAACAGACCTAGCTCTACTGAAAGTTCTCTGAATCTGGGTTCAGCTAGAGGCTTGGTCCGTATATCAGCCCTTTGATGATCAGTATGGATCTTTTCCATCTTGATATCCTTCTTTTCGACATGGTCACGAATGAAGTGGTGTCTGATGTCCACGTGATTGCATCTCGTATGAAGTACAGGATTCTGAGTGATTGCAATGGCACTGGTACTGTCGCAGAAGATCGGCACTTCATTCTGAATGATGTCATAGTCGTGTAGCTGCTGTCTCAGCCAAAGGATTTGGGCGCAACAACTTCCGGCAGCCATGTATTCAGCTTCAGTAGTTGACGTCGCTACTGAATGCTGTTTCTTTGATAACCATGAGATCAGCTTACTGCCAAGGAACTGACACGTTCCAGAAGTTGACTTTCGGTCGATTCTACATCCTGCATAGTCAGCATCAGAATAACCAGTTAGTTCTATATTATCATCAGCTGGATACCATAAACCCATGTCAGGTGTTCCTCTGAGATAGCGAAGAATCTTCTTTGTCGAGTCCATGTGACTCTGCTTCGGATTCGCCTGAAATCGAGCGCAGACACCTACAGCATAAGTTATGTCAGGACGAGTAGCTGTTAAGTATAATAGAGAACCAATTATAGAGCGAAATTTAGTTTGGTCTACCGATACTCCCTCTTTATCAAGATCGATCTCCATATTCGAGTTCATCGGGATCTTGATTGGTTTGCCGGATGTGAAACCGAATTCTCTTGATGACGTCTCGAGTGTATTTGCCTTGATTCATGAACGTCCCCTTCTCAGATTGTTTGACTTGAAAGCCGAGGAAATAGTTCATCTCTCCCATCATTGATATCTCGAACTTATCCTTCATCATTCTTTCAAACTGCTGACACATGATGACATTCTTCGAGCCGAAGATGATATCATCTACGTAGATCTGAACAAGTAATAGGTCGTCTTCCAGTCGAATACTAAATAATGTACGGTCTACTGTGCCCTTCTGAAAACCTTTATGAAGAAGAAACTCAGACAGGGTATCGTACTAAGCCCTTGGTACTTGTTTTAACCCATATAGAGCCTTTCTGAGTCTATAAACCTGATGTCCCTGCTGAAAGCCGGGAGGCTGTTCCACATAGACTTCTTCTTTCAGCACGCCGTTCAGGAAACCAGACTTCACATCCATTTGATATACTCTGAATCTTTGATGTGTTGCGTAGGCTAGGAATAGTCTGATTGCCTCCAATCTTGCAACTGGAGCGAAAGTTTCATCGAAATCTATCCCTTCGGCTTGACAGTAGCTTTTCGCCACGAGTCTTGCTTTGTTCCTTACTATGATGTTGTTTTCATCACGCTTGTTCTTGAAGACCCATTTAGTTCCGATCACATGTTGATGTCGGGGTCTGTCAACAAGCTCCCAAACTTCGTTTCTCGTGAACTGATTCAGCTCCTCCTGCATGGCTATGATCCAGTCAGCATCTTTCAGTGCGTCCTCAACTGACTGAGGTTTTTCAGTAGACAAGAAGCAGGAATATAAGGCGCTTTCTCCCTGACAGAATCTGGATCTTGTCTTTACGCTTGCTGAAGGATCTCCTATAATTAAGTCAGACGTGTGAGCATCCAGCCACGATCTACGATGTTTCAACTCTTCATCTGAAATTTGTTCAACACAGATAGTAGGTGAGTTAGGCATTTCATTTGTACTATTCTGAGATTGAAGCAGTTCAGTTACAAGAGTGTGATCTACTGAGTCACTAGGTTCAGGGGCATTTAGCTCAGGAATATCATTAGTTCCCCCTGAATTATTATTCTCAGTAGAGGTCTCAGTTACCACTGGGGTTTCTTCATCGACCTGAGTTACCTGGGATTGACTACGTGCGGAGAGTCAAACCTGTTCGCCTACTTTCTTGGTTGAGATTCAGTAGACTTGTCTTTGGTTTCCTCATCTGAATCATCATCCCAACACAACTGGATCTTTTCGACTTTATCTTTTAAGTTCAGACCCTGTAGCTGCTTACTGATGTCCTCAGATTCAGGTTCAGAGTTTCTGCTCTTGTCTTCAGTAGCAAACTCATTAAAAACAACATGAGGGCTTTCCTCCATGCAAAGAGTCCGATAGTTAAAGACTCTGAAGGCTTTGCTGACCCGGGAGTATCCTAAGAACACTCCTTGATCTGACTTGCTATCAAAAGTCTTCAGCTGATCTTTCCCATTGTTGTGAATAAAGCACGAACACCCAAAAATATGGAAATAAGATAGAGAAGGCTTCCTGCCGTTCCATTGTTCATATGGTGTCTTCTTATGCTGCTTTGTCAGTAGAGATCGATTATGAGTGTAACATGCAGTGTCAGTAGCTTCTGCCCAGAATTTGGTTGGGAGTCCTGAGTCTGCGAGCAGGGTTCTTGCTGCTTCTTTGAGTGTGCGATTCTTCCTCTCAAGAACCCCATTTGGTTGAGGCGTGCGCGCGGCAGACGTCTCATGCTCTATGCCTTCTACTTTGCAGAACTCTTCTACCATGAAATTCAGGAACTCAGTTCCTCTATCTGAACGTATTTTGATAATCCTTGTGTTCTTCTCGACACTGAGCCTTTTCAGAAGCCTTGGTAACTCTGTTTTTACGTCAGACTTGTTGGCAATAAATATGACCCATGTGTAGCGTGAGTAGTCATCAATGACTACTAATGCATACTTTTTGCCTCTGATCGTCAGCAGAGAGACTGGACCGAACAAATCCATATGTAGCAGCTGAAGGATTCCATCAGTGGAAGGAGATGCAACTGGCGGATTTTGATTCCTTGTTTGCTTTCCCTTCAGGCATGCTTCACACTGAGTGTCTTTGCTGAATACTTCATTCGGCAGTCCTCTTGCTAGAGTGTTTCTAGCCAATTTGTTGAGCGTTTTGAAGTTGAGATGGCTGAGTCTTCTATGCCAAAGCCACCCTGTTCTGTTGTCATTCTTCGCCAACAAACAAGCTTCAGGTTCAGCTAAGTTCCAGTCAGCTACATAGTTATTCTTCTTGCGCGAACCTGATAACACTGTTTTCCCTGTGGATTTATCAATCAATAACATCACATAAACCAGCGTAAAAAATCACTCTATTCAAGTTATCACAAAATTGACTAATAGAGAGAAGGTTATGCTGAAGTCCTTCAACATATGATACTCTTGGAATTGTTGCAGTTCCAATGCCGAGTGTTCCATAGCCTCTGGTGTAGCCTTTATCATTGTCTCCAAACTCAATTCGGGGTCCTTCTTCAGTAGTATAATTCTTCAGCAAGTCCTTTTGGTACGTCATGTGTCTTGAGCATCCACTGTCCACATACCAAGGGTCCTTGTGCCCCTGCAAAACAAAATTATTTTTAGGTACCCTTTATTATTGATTTTGGGTCCTTAGATGTTAGTTTTGGTAACCCATATCTGTCTTACGACCCTGGTGGTCTCAGACAGTTTCTTTCCACTTGTGTCAACATATTTGACCACTGGACTGGTCACTGCTGACTTCTGAGGCTTTTTAGGTTCAGGAGTCCTGATCTTCTGAGTGGGTGGACTGCTGACCTTTTGCCTTCTGCACGGCTTTCTTCTTCTTTTTCTGACTTTTGGATCCTCTCCTGACTATTGGATCATAGTAATATAACCCATATTGAGCTGGATGTGTCAGCTGAGGAGGTCCATACTGATCAGCCCACTTTGCTTTGCTGGTTCCCCCTTGACTGAACTGGAGTGATCTGGTGCTGATCTTCTTGTCAGATTGCTGATGAGTAGGATGAGGTGCCTTCATCTTTTGTTTGTTTTTGGCTAGGGGGTTCAGTATGTCTGCATTGATGGTCTCCCCTCGAACAAACCTATCAGGTAGCCGGTTCTCTGAGCGTACGAGGGCAGATGAGGAAGTTCCCTGGCTGAATCCAAGTCCCTCCTTGAAATGCTTGGGCTTGTTGCTTGCTAGCATAGCCTCTAGTTTCCTTTCAGCGCCCATGTATCGCTCTGTCATCAGGTTCCTCCAGACATCATCACTTTTCTTCAGCATTTCATGCTCAGTCTGAATTCCTGACAACTCTTGCTTCAGTAGACTCAGTTTAGTATCTTTCTGAGTCAAGTCTTTGGTCAAGACTGAGATCTGATCTTCTTGATGCTGAGACTTGGCCATCAGAGAGTTTATCTCCTCCCTGAGTCTCAACACAAGTCCTTCTGACTCAGTAACGACCTGACTTTCCTGAGAAAGTCTCTGATTTTCCACTTTCAGGGTATCCAATTCCTGAAGAGTCTTACTAAGCTGCAAACTCATCTGAATCTTCTCGTCGAGTAATTCTTCATATGCGATTGCGACGTCCAGATTCTTGTCTTCACCTGAAAGAGTGTCGTGTGTGCAGTGTGAAGAGGAATTAAATGGTTCATGAGAGTTTACCTCACCCTGTTCTCCTTCCATGAGACAACTTTTCAGCATCTTCTTCAGCTTCAAGCTCTAAGGCCATGAAAGTTGCTTCATCGTCAGATGAATCCATGAAGGAGTCGACTTCATCCGAGTTATCTGAGAGTTCACAGCAATGTATGCTTGTCTCTTCTTGATGAACTTCTCCCTTCTGGCTTTGCGTGTTGCTCGTTCGCAGTATCCGAGCTCGGGACGCCATCATGCGATAGTGTCCTGGCTTCTTGCAGTTATAGCAGGTGGTGACTCTTTCTTCCTTACTTTCACTATCTTTCGACTGTGCTGAGTCATCCTTTTTCCTGCATTCAGAAGTATACGAGTCAGGAGTACGCTTAGGCGTGTATTCAGACTTACCCTTAGATTCTCTGAGGGTTTTAGTCACTTTTCTGCGCCTCTCCTTCTCCTTCTAATACTTTACGGCAAGCAGAGCGTACTTCTTGGCTAGATTTCCTTCTTGTATGTCAGTGAGTGCAGGTTCAGCCTTGCTAGACGCTGGAGCTGCTGTGCTAACTGATGCTTTGAAGGCATGGTCGATTTTAGTGTCAGCTTCATCTCGCTGCTTCCTTTGAGGTAAGCCAAACTCGAATTCCTCTACTTTAAGTTCTGAAAAGATATGGTCAGGAGTAATAATATCTAAATCAGAATGACGCAATAAAGTAGCAAAGGGAGTCCAATGACCGTCTGGCAGTGCCCTCAAAATTTTGAGATTATCTCTCGGTTGGAGAATGCCTTTCCCAGCCCGTTGATAGAGTTCATCAGATCCGTAAATCTGACGTTGAGATCTTTAATGAAGTCATCTGGCATGAGGGACAATCTCTCCAGCTTTTAGAGTTCCAGCTCAAGTTTATTTGCTTTGATCTTCTGAGTCCCCCGACTCAGTAGCGCTAGAGCATCCCAGAGTTCCTTGGCGGACTTACAGTCCTGAACTCTCCTGATATATGAATCATTCAGGGTGGTCAGTATGGCGTTTCTGGCGACGCGGTCTAAGTTGTGAAGCTTCTTCTCCTCTGGGGTGAAGAGACTTCTGTCCTTGGGAATCTTCTTCCCGGTCACCATTCCACCTCCATCTGCTGGATCCTGAACTATGACGCTATTGATCATGGGAACGATAGGTCCGTCCTCTAGAACCTCTGTCATGCTGTCGTGGAGAGAGGTCAGATGATCTTTCATTCTGACCCGCTATACACCATAGTTCTCTACTGAGAACATGGGAACCATCCTAATCCCTGACATATCAGACATGATGAATAATGATATGAATGAAGAATGATATGTAGTGAAAATATTTTCCGGATCCGTTCAAGTAGACCAGTTTCAGAATAACAAGAGCTTATATAACTCCTGCTCTGATACCAATTGTTGGTCCCGAGAGCACGTTCAGGTGTAGAGGGGGGGGGGAGGTGAATACACCTGAAAACCGATTTTCTCAACTTAAACACGAACAATCCTTTTTAGGATGATGTCGTGCTGAACAAGTTCAGCAGACCAGATAAGCTGTTCTGAATCGTGTTGGCAGAGTGACTGACTCTACTGAGACCTGCTAGCTGACTAAGAGTCAGAATTCAGTATTATGCAGATAGAGTTCAGTGGTGCGGAATAGTGTAGGCCCAATTCAGTTGAGTTAGGAAAACATTTTTATTAAAACAGTTTCAGTTGATTAGTGCAGTCTGTTAAGTTTGCTGAAACTCAGTTGAATGATTTAAAGAAGGTTTTCAGTATGAAGAGTAAATCAATGCAACAGTTAAAAACAGAACACAAGACACAGAGATTTTTAAAGTGGTTCGGACACAAAAATCCTACGCCCACTGTCCCGAAAGATCAGGAAGCTATTTATTATACTGAGATAGTCTCAGTCTTTTTGTACGCTGGACAAACACTGGTCTTGACATTTATACTGAGCAAGTCTTAGTTTACACGGTTATCAAACTGAGTGTTTGAAAAACTCTCCAACTGTGAAGGAGTCCTTTACAATAAGGATTAGTTCAAAGGTGAAGTCCTTCGTCTAAGCTATGGATATATGCTATTGAGCTTAGGTGAGAGGGATAGGGAATAAGGAAGAGGCTTCTAGAACGACGAACAACTGAATATAACTTTGGGTTCGTGTATCGTCATTTGGATACTAGAGGCTGTATGGAACAATTAAGCTTGGTTCCCTATGAGCTGGAATGTAGTCTTTCGCCGGAGATAGATTCTTCGAACTTCTTGCGGAAGACTTAGGCTTTTCGATTTAGCTCGTTTGAATGCTCAGTGTGTTCTTTCGTGTTCTTCCCGTGAGCTTCAAATTTCGATTTATCCCTCTATTTATAGAGAAGAGATTAGGATAGATCCGTTGGAGATGACGATCCTTTCTCTCTCTCTTTTGGGTAGCTAACGGCTCTTTTGAAGTTTGGTGGCAGTGTCCTTTCCCTCCTTTTCTGGAAAGTTGTTGACTTGCAGCTTTAGTAGATATAGGATACGTGGCTGCTTTTTATTGGCCGAGGTTCAGAAAGTGGTTAAGACAGAATTGACTTCAAGGAGATCTGAAGGTGACTTCTCTCTTCCTCGTATTGACTCTGCTGAAAAGTGACTTCAAAGGTTACGGCGGACATGAAGACGCCTCGGCCGTTGCCGAGTCGATCTCCGATTCGATAGCATGCTCCTGCTGAGTTAGCTCTACCGAAGATCGGCTCCGAGTACGATGAACTACTCCTCGGTGAGTTCGGGCCCACCGACTTCTTTCGCATATCTTGCTCCCGCCGAGTCCAAGATTACCGAGTCTTCTACTTCTGGTGCTGAGGCGGATAATCTACTGAGTGCCTGAACCAGAGCATAGGGTCTGCTGAGTTTGAAATCTCAGAGACAAAACAACTTACAACGTAATGGTTCACCAAACAAAATAGGGTTTTGGGATCTTCAAATCTTCACTGACTTATTCAGAGCTCAAGGCTATTGAGTTGTATGTTACCACAGAAGACTGAGTCATTTCCCACTATTTATCAACACTGCTGAGGATAGAATCATCACCCAACAAAAAGTGTCGGTCTCTGCCTTCTTGGGTCCTGAGCCACTTGGGCGTGTCTCAGCTACTACATCTCCTGCTGAGACACCCTGGGCAATAACCCTAGTTACTTCCCCCCTAGACTGATTACTCTTAGTCTTTTCAGTCTTTTCCTCTTTAGAGCTCTTAGTCTTTTCCCCCTTTTTGGCATCATCCAATAGGTGAGGGGTGGAAAGAGTAAGTACCTTGGAACTGAGCGTTTGATAAGAAATGTTGAGCTCATCCAAGGTCTTCTGAAGACCTTCGAACTTGAGGTGTAGATCATTCCTCTCAGTAATGAGTTCTTCAGCGTACTTGTGCTGAGAGAGATCTACAAGTTCTTCAATCTTCTTTAGCTTCGCATCGATCTTCAGCTCACACTCATTTTGAAGAGTTGAAATTCTCTGTTCATGAGCTAGAGTGTGATGATAGATCTGGTTCTGAGGCTCAGTCTGGGCTGCCTTGAATGATTCAAGAAAGGAAGTACGGGTATCCTTCAGAAGGTTTTAAACTGATGCTTGC
Source organism: Lavandula angustifolia (assembly GCA_028984105.1). Taxonomy (NCBI): domain Eukaryota; kingdom Viridiplantae; phylum Streptophyta; class Magnoliopsida; order Lamiales; family Lamiaceae; genus Lavandula; species Lavandula angustifolia. The sequence continues at coordinate 22,435,139 of CM054820.1, forward strand.
TGATTGTCGAAGTTAGCTTTATGTGCGGATATAGGATTTGTGAGAATAGATCCTAAGTCAGGGATGGCAGTGGAAGGAATCTTCTGAACAGCAGTCTTCAGCTCCCTGACTTCCTCGCACTGAGCTGCAGTGGTCTTGCGCCATATCTTGTGCACATTCCAGGCAAAGAGATGATTCTGAGTCCCCTGCTTCAGGATAGCCTTAGCCACTGCCTTCGACTTTCGACACTTAGCAACAAAGCCAACCTCAAAAGCTGACCCCAACAACAGTTTATCAGGGTCAGCACAGCGAGAGGTGTCTGCTGCTGCCGATCCAGAAGGAGGAAGGGAGTTGATATGATCATCTGAAGGTTGTTTTCCCTCCTCCGATTGAGAACCCTGAGCAGGCTTCTCAGTTCCTGCATCACTGGGCGGTTCCTAGTCATCGGGACCTATTGAACCTTCCATAGGGTCGACTGCTGAAGATGGATTTCTCACTTCGAGCAAGGTCTGCCTTGCCGCCCTAAGGTCATCGAACGAGCTGAGATCAACAGGCTCTTCGTAGCCTATCTGCGGTCGAAGTTGTAGCTCGTCGGCGTTCAGTAGTTTCGAGGACTTGAATCGGATTAGTTGCTCTAGAGTGATCCAGTCCCAGAATCTGTATAACATCTGAAGCCTAGCCCTGTTGTCTATATCAACTAAGTCAGAGTGAGTGGTGATTTCAGGAATGTATTCTGAGACCTCTTGGGTTGCTCTGGATTGAATCAGTAAAAGGTCAAGTCCAAAAGTCTGGGCTTCAGTGTTTGTCTCCATCTCCTTAACATTAATGGGAGATAGTCTTTTCTCAGCAGAAGGCATGCTGCTGATTGGAGGGACGTCCAGTGGAGAAAGGGTAGTAGGAGTCGTGACATGAGGTGAAGGCCCCTGTTCCACTGAGTCTGCATGGTCTGCTGAGGCAACCTTCTCTGCTGACTTTGCCTTCTCTTATGAATCAGCCATCTCAGTTGACTCGGTATCCTCATCTCTCAGCTGGAGGACAGTAGGGGCTACTACTATGGCTTGCTCAGAAGACTTCTTCTTCTTTGGGGTAGCACCCTTCTTAATTGGAGTTTGGGCTTTCCTCTTGCCCTTACCTTCTCCGGCACCAATGCCAATTTGCTACAATGAGTTGGCTTGGCTATGGAATCTGATCTTCTTTGGATTGAAGGATTCTTTGTTAGCATAGGTGATCTGATCAGTCCCACAAAAGTCCTCGATCATGACTGAGAGCTTTATCCCATATAGAAGCTTTCCCTTAGCACTCAAGCGAGCTACTGATCGATCAAACTTCGCCCCTTGAGCTTAAAACTCTTTGATGAAGACGTCTACCCAATTAATCTAAGCTTTATCATATATGGCCATCATCATCTGGAGTTTCGGCCTCGATACCTGATCAAAAGAGCTATCCTGGCTAGTTAGAATCTGCGTTACAATGTACGCCAAGGCCCTGAATTGAGGAAGCATGCTGCTTTTGGGAAATGCAGCTCTGAAAGTTGTGGGCTTCCCAGAAAACAGCGTTAGGTACTCATCAAGGACATCATCCTTGTATCCTGTAGGACTAATGCCTTCGTTGGGAAGTCTGAAGCTTCTATCCAAAGCTTGATTCAGAGACATCCTCTTTAGTATGGGAGCTGCCTTGGATGGGTCCTGAATTTGGTGAATTTGAAAAGTCCCAAACAAGTCTCTGTCTTCCTCCTCAAGATTAAGAAATAACTCAACGATCTGGCAATGCAGGAAGAACAATGATTTCTTCGAGAGAAACTGCACCAATCCAGATGCTCTCAAGGCATCGTAGAGTTTAACCATGTATTCCAGTTCACTGGATTCGAACTCCATCACTAGTTCACACCATACACATTCCTTCCCCAAAATCTCGACGATGTCAATAGGAGAAACGACTGTCAGGTTCGTCATGACTTTCTGCAAAAATAATGATTATCACTTGAAAATAGATTTTGTCAGCAAGAGCGCTATAGAAGTTAAGATTTATCGTAAGAAATCTCTGAAGTATATGAAAATAAGCAGTATGCTATATGTTTTTCAGAGAGTTCGAAGGTATTTTGCAAAGAGAAAATGGCAAAAATGGCGGTTTTGGATGATCACGTCGATAAATAGGTTTTTCGAATGTGAAACATTTTATGATTAACGGTTAGGATTAAATCCCGCTTTTCCAGTTGGAAGGTCACGATTTTATTTGATAGAAGGTAATGATTATTGTGCTGCCTTAGTCAAATCTCAGACTTATATAACCTATAGAAGCAATGTGATATGACATGCATTTAATGCAAAGTAGTTTCAGCAAAGTTGCATAGAATGTCGTGTAATAAAGGAAAACAATTTTAATAAATGACATTCTTTAAGGCAGTAAATGCGATGCTGAACTCTTATCATAAAACCTTTTATGCTGAGTTGACTTCTAGGAGAGATATGCAAACATGTCAGCTGAGCATTGTAGTCAGGTGATACATTATGCAGATGGTTGTTTAATCTCTGAACAAAATTAATTTAATATAGAACGAGTGTTCCCCCTTACCGAGGACACTCCATCTGAAACACTTACTGAGTGAAGTCAGTAGGTTCCAGGAGACCGAGCTCTACTGAAAGATCTCTGAATCTAGCTTCAACTAGAGGCTTGGTCAGCATATCAGCCCTCTGAATATCAGTATGGTTTTCTCCAATCTGGCGTCCTTCTTCTCGGCATGATCACGAATGAAGTGATGTCGAATGTCCACGTGCCTGCAACTTGTATATAGAATAGGATTCTGCGAGATGGCAATGGCACTGGTACTGTCACAGTAGATCAGCACTTCATTCTTAATTACATCGTTGTCGCGCAATTAATGTCGAAGCCAAAGGATCTAGGTGCCATAACTTTCGGCAACCATGTATTTAGCTTCAGTAGTGGATGTGGCTACTGAATGCTGTTTCTTGGAGAACCATGAAATCAGCTTACTGCCGAGGAACTGATACGTTCCTGAAGCTGATTTTCGGTCAAGCCTGCAACTTGCATAGTCAACATCAGTATAGCTAGTTAATTCAAAAATATCATCTGCTGGATACCATAACCCTCTGTCAGGTGTGCTTTTGAGATAGCGGAGAATCTTCTTTGCTGAATCCATACGGCTCAACTTGGGATTTGCCTGAAATCGAGCACAAACACCTACAACATAAGTTATGTCAGGTTGACTAGCAGTTAGATATAATAATTAACCAATTATAGCACGATAGTCAGTAAAGACTACTAATACTCCCTCTTTATCAAGATCGATCTGAAAGTTTGTGTTCATAGGGATTCTGACTGTTTTGCTGAACTCGCAACCAAATTTCTTGATAAGTTCCTTAGTATATTTGGCTTGATTGATGAATATCCCTTTATCTGTTTGTTTAATCTGAAGTCCAAGAAAGAAATTCATCTCGCCCATCATTGACATTTCAAACTTATCTGTCATCATCTTCACAAATTTTTGACACATGGTCACATTCTGAGATCGGAAGATGATGTCATCCACATAGACTTGCACTAGAAGAATATCATCGTTTAGTCTGATAATGAAAAATGTGCGGTCTACGGTGCCTATGTGAAAACCTTTCTCAGGAAGAAATCTGAAAGGTATCATACCAAGCCTTGGGTGCTTGTTTTAACCCATATAGTGCTTTCCTGAGTCTGTATAGTTGGTGCCCCTGCTGAAAGGAGGGAGGCTGCTCTACGTATACCTCTTCCTTCAGTACGCTTTTCAGAAATGCACACTTCACATCTATCTGATATACCTTGAATCTATGATGTGAGGCGTATGCGAGGAAAAGACAAATAGCTTCCAGTCTTGCAACTGGGGCAAACGTTTCATCGAAGTCAATTCCCTCAGCTTGACAGTAGCCTTTGGCAACTAGACGAGCTTTATTTTTGATAATGACGTTGTTTTCGTCTCGCTTGTTCTTGAAGACCCATTTTGTTCCTATGACATGTTGATGTCGGGTTCTGTCTACAAGCTCCCAAACCTCGTTACGTAAGAACTGGTTCAGCTCCTCTTGCATGGCTGTAATCCAGTCAGCGTCGTTCAGTGCCTGCTCAACATTCTGAGGTTCTTCAGTAGACAAGAAGCAGGAGTACAATGCACTCTCGCCTTGTCTGAGATTAGTTTTGGTCTGAACGCCTGCTCAGGGGTCACCAATAATAAGCTCAGTAGAGTGAGTATCTAACTACGAACGTCGTTTCCTTGTCTCTTCTTCTGAAACAGATTCAGTACAAACAGTAAGAGTATTAGGAATTTCAGTAGCACTGTTTTGAAACTGAAGAACTTCAGTATCAAGTTGAGGTTCTAGTCAATCGTCCACTACAGGGGTGTTTGATTCAAGAACATTATTTGTTCCCCCTGAGTTGGTGTATTCAGTGGTGGTCTTAGTACCTACTTGGGTATCTTCATCGACCAATACTTGGGATTGATTCTATTCATAGAATCAATCTTCTCAGCTACATTCAGTGTGGGTTGATTCTGAATGTCATCTGCTGAATCATCATCCAACGCTGGTGAATCATTTCTGAATCTTCGTTTAAGTTCAGATTAGGTATCTTCTATCTTACATCTTCAGAATCTGAGTTGCTTCTGTTTCGGTTCTCAGTAGCAAACTCGTTAAAAACCACATGAGGACTTTCCTCCACGCAAAGGATCCGGAGGTTGAAAACTCTGAAATCTTTACTGACCATGGAGTATCCTAAGAACACTCCTTGGTCAGATTTGCTTTCAAAAGTTTTTAGCTGATCCTTTTTGGATGAAACAAGAACGATTGAAAATTTGGAAATAAGATATAGAAGGTATACTCCCGTTCCATGATTCATAAGGTGTCTTCATGTGCTTCTTTGTCAGTAAGGATTGATTGTGAGTGTAGCATGTCGTGTTTCTGGCTTCTGGCCTGAACTTCAGTGGTAGTCCGAAATCTGCGATTAAGGTCCTTGCTGCTTCTTTTAGTGTTTTGTTTTTCTGCTCAGCAAGACCATTCTGTTGAGGCGTACGTGCTGCGAACTTCTCATGTTCTATTCCTTTAGTATCACAGAACTTCTCGACCATTGAGTTCAGAAACTCAGCACCTCTGTCAGAACGGATCTCCTTAATCTTGGTGTCCTTCTCGACACTGAGTCTCTTTAGTGGCCTCGGCAATGTTATCTTGACATCACACTTGTTGGCAATAAAAAGTACCCACGTGTATCTAGATTAATCATCAATGGCCACCAGTGTGTAGTTCTTGCCTCTGATCGTCACTGGGGAAACTGGCCCAAAAAGGTCCATGTGAAGTAGCTGAAGGATTCCGTCAGTAGATTGTGACAGACTTGAAGGATAACTTTTCTTTATTTCCTTTCCCTTCAGGCAGGCTTCACAGTCTTCCTCCTTTTTGAAAGCTCGCTTGGGCAGTCCCCTGACAAGAGATCCATTCGCTAGTTTGTTCAGCACTTTAAAGTTGAGATGGCTGAGTATTCTGTGCCATGCCACTCAGTTCTGTCTTCATTCCGTGCTATCAAACAAGCTTCAGGCTCCACGGATTTCCAGTTTGTAACATATATGTTCTTCTTCCGTGTTCCTGATAACACTGTTTTACCTGTGGAAATGTTAAGTATATCAAAAAAATCAGTGTCAAATATCATTCTTTTATTATTATCACAGAATTGACTAACAGAGAGGAGGTTATGTTGGAGCCCTTTAACATAAGATAATTTTGGAACTATAGTGGTTCCAATATTTAGTGTTCCATGTCCTCTCGCCTTTGGCATTTTCGCAAAATTCTATTCTGGGTCCTTCTTTTGTGATGTAATCTATCAGCAGTGTCTTTTGGTACGTCATATGTCTGGAACATCCGCTATGTACATACCATGGGTCTTATTGTACCTACAAAATAGAAAATCACACTTAGGTACCCTTTATGTTTCTTTTGTGTCCTTAGGAGTTAGTGGTTAAGCAATCTAAATCTATCTGACTACTTTTGTATCCTCAGACAGCTTCCTTCCTGACCCGTCAACATACTTCACTGAAGGGCTCAGTGTTGTTGACTCTTTTTGCTTCTAAGGTTTAGTGGTCCTGTTCTTCTGCTTGGGTAGACTTTTGACCTTCTGAGCTGATTCAGTGGCTTTTATCTGGATCTTAGGTGCCTTCTTGACTATTAGCTAATAGTAATAACTGTCTTACTAAGCTGGGTGAGTCAAAGTCAGAGGCCCATATTGATCTGCCCATCTTACTGAAGTTCCCCCTTGCTTCTTACTGGGAGGTTTATGAGCGAGATCTTCCAGACTTCTGATAGGTGGGATGAGGTACATTCACCTTTTGCTTGTCTTTTGTCAAAGGTTTCTCGTATTCTGAACGTTCAGTGCTCCCTTTGACAAACCTATCAGTAAGCTTGTCTCGAAGGTTTGTCAAAGGTTTCTCGAAGCATCATAAGTGTTGTAGCCTAACCCTTCCTTATGAGTTATAGGCCTTTGACTTGTAAGCATGGCTTCGAGCTTCTTCTCTTCTCCTAAAAATCTGTCTGTTATCATAACTTTCCAGACGTCATCACTCTTCTTGAGAGTTCCGTGCTGTGCTTGTAGTTCTGAATATTCTTTCGTCAGTAAACCTAGTTCTGTGACTTTCGTCGCCAAGTCTTTTATCAGTGCTGAGATCAGTCCTTCTTGCTGCTGAGACTGTGTCTTCAGAGATTCATTCTCCTCTAACGGTCTCTTGGAAAGCTGAGCCAACTCAGAACCGTCCTGACAAGACTTAGAAACTCTCTCATTCTCAGCTCTTAGGAGATCCATCTCCTGAAGTGTCTTACGGAAGTCCAGACTCATTTTAATATGCTCTTCTAATAAAGCTTCGTAGGGCAGTGCAAATTCTGGATGATCACATACAGTAGATTGTGTATTGTGTGCGCATGGTGGAGAGGGTATATAGTTTACATAGGAGTTTACCTCATCCTCTTCTCCGGCCATGAGATCTCATTATCTTCAGCTTCTACTCGACTTCATCATCAGATGAGTCCATGAAGTTCTCTGCCTCTTCAGAATCATCTGAAAGCTCTCCAGCAATGAATGCTTGGCACTTTTTGGCGAACTTCTCTTTTCGAGCTTGTCGCACAGGTCTCTCAGCTGCACTCAGCTTTGGATACTCATACTGGTAGTGTACATCTTTCTTGCAGGTCTCTCAGCTGCACTCAGCTACATCCTGAGTCACGACGCTGTCGATCATAGGAACGATAGGCCCTTCCTCAAGTACTTTAGTCATACTATCGTGGAGGGAGGTCAGATGTGCTTCCATCCTGACCCGCCATACCCTATAGTTCTCTACTGAGAACATAGGTACCATCCTTATACCTGACATATCAGTCATGAAGAATAATGATATGAATGTAGAGTGATATGCAGTGAAAACGATTTTCCGGATCCGTTCAAGTAGACCAGTTTCAGAACGACGAGAGTCTTATAGAACTCAGGTGGTTAGTTGAACACCATGCGCTCTGATACCAATTGTTGGTCCCGAGTGTACGGTCAGGTGTAAAGGGGGGGGTGAATACACCTGACTCCGATTTTCTCAACTCTGAACATGAACAGTCCTATTCAGGAAAATGCCGTACTGAAATAATTCAGCAGACCAAATAGCTGTTCTGAATCGTGTGTGGCAAAGAGTCTGACTCTACTGAGATCTGTTAGCTGACTGAGTCAGAATTCAGTATCAAACAGGTAGAGCTCAGCGGTGCGGAAAAGTGTAGGCCCAAATCAGTTGAGTGGAAAAACCGTTTTAGCAAGTCTCTGTTTAGCAAATAGACAGTTCAGTATGCTGAGCCAATTAATAAATTAATATAATTTTTACATTATTTAATAATGTTATTTATCTGGAATTAATTGGCTGGGCCAATTAATTGATAAATATTAGTAGCTCAGTAGATTAATTAATTATATTATGGGCTAATTATGTAGAAGCCCATTAAAAATATAATTAAATTAATGGGCTACAAATATATTAATATTATATTAGCTTTTGAAGCCTATATATATTAGTATTCTGTTCAGAAACAGAAGACACACATTTACAAATTAAATCACGTCGTGCGTGAGATGTGGAGAGACAATATTCTTATTTTCTCCAGTTCTCTGACCACCCAGAGGGAGAAAAAGGCCGGGACACAAATTAGAAGATCTGACACACGAGCAACAATCAGAGCTGCAACAACATACGAAGGAGGAAGGTAATCATTCTTAACCTAATATTTTCCTTCAGGAACTCTGAGATGCTCTGGCGCTACTGAGTCGGGGGACTCAGAAGATCAAGGCGAACAAACTAGCGCTGTAACTTCAGAAGCTGGAGAGACTGTCTCTCATGCCTGGCGACACGATTGAAGATCTCAACGTCAGATATACGGATCTGATGAACACTATCAGCAGGCTAGGAAAGAATTTCTCCAACCGAGAAATGAATCTCAAGATAATGACACCACTGCCGGACGGACATTAGACTCCATTTGCTACATTGGTTAGACATTCTGACCTTGATATTATTTCTCGTGATCATATCTTTTCATAATTAAAAGCTAAGAAGTTCGAGTTCGGCCTACCCCAAAGGAAGGAATGAGCTGAAGCTGATACTCAAATCGACTATGCCTTCAAAGCATCAGTCAGCACAGCAGCTCTCGCATCTAGCAAAGCTGAGCCTTTAATCAACGATCTACAAGAAGGAAACCAACAAATATAATTAATAATAATTGGGCCACCTATTTATCAATTAATTGGCCCAACGAATTAATTCCAGATAAATAATTCTCAAATTTTTAAATAATGTATAAATACATTAATCTATTAATGATAATTCCTGAGAGAGCAAAATAAATACTGGGCCTCAATTCGGTCCAGACCAAGGAATCCATTATAAGAAATAAAGTTGGACCTCATATTAATTAATTATCTATGCTCAGCCCAGATAAAAATTAATTAATAAATACAGATTCATTACCCTAGAGAATCCGTGCTGACTTACCCCTTTATCCCAATTTGAGCATGAGCTTGTATTTTCGACTCTATTGACATCCATATTTAAAAAAAAATATTCGTTAATTAATTAAACTCACCGAGAACTAAAATTAATTAGCATCTTATTATATTCTTGAGTAGTACCACTTGACCTTATTAACACACATGGACTTAATCAACCGGCCGGGTTTTGTGTGCTAATCCTTACGAGTTCCTCAAAGGATATTATCAACCCAATTAATAATAATACAAATGCAAGATACAGATAACAAGCCTGGCCTACAAATAACTACGATCACCCAAGATACGTAGATCCAGTCGCGATCACATTCACCATAGTAAGTCGAAGTGATAGATAGTTAAATGCACTCAGCTAGAATCTTATCAAGCTTAAGACCAAATTAAATCACCAAGATCTTTGGTTCTCCACTAAGGTCAGTTAGGAAAAAACATCTCACTGTGATCCATCAATAAACCACCTTCAGTGTACCATTACAGACATGTAGCCCAGACAAGCCACTTCTTATCAAATTGCAGCTTAAACCGACAACTTGTCATTAAGTTGTGACAACTGTTTATATCCTGTTAGTTCAACCAATTGTACAGTCTTCTATGATCTACAACACACTACACTATCTAACTCTTATACAAGATAAATGATCAACATGAGCGAATATAATTAATCAGACAGGAGAATAAAAATAGTGGAAAGGAAAACACATTGTATACAAGCAAAAAGGTTGCTTCCATTATGCAAAATTCTAGTATTCCTAACATGTTGAACTCAACTAAGCGATTACATTATATGGTTCATAATCAGCTAGGGGTTTTGGGATCTTCAAAACATATCTTATACTTAATCATTGCCAAACAAATCCACCAAAAAGGACCTGTTGTTAGAATAGCAAAAGAAAAATTAGGATATGACCTATTGTTAAAACGAACAAGATAACATGAATACACTATAGTAAGAAATGAACATCATCCCATAAACGCGACATTCTATCGAACAATATTCCAATGACTCAAATTCAAAATCAATGATCGTTAAGGAAGAAGAATTCAAGAAACATTCACATTAAGCTACAACAACTCGATTAACATTCGACCAAAATATAGCAATCCATCATGGTTTCCGCCAATTAGGGCAAGTACTCTGATGAGTCTAATTCGTACAATACAAATTCTGTCTGTTTTGGCGCCCACCTGGGCAGTTGGGCCGTATTTTCTGTGTTTTCTTGGAGATTTTTGCGCTGATGTGGCGGTGACGAGTTGCTGAGGTGGCAGGCTCAAAAGATGGAATTACGGACGAAAATATCAAGGAAGGAAGGTGGAGGATGAGGAAAGAGAATATAGTTTAATTCACCATAGATTAGTTTAATTCATAGCTAATTTAGTACTTCCATAGTTTCTCGTGGGATTAGGCTAAATAAGTAGCAAAATTGTTCTTCGAACAATAGAATTAATTCGGTAGGAGACTATTAGATGTTCACCATATGAGCAGGCTCCTAAATTGGGTGCCCTTAGTTCTTAAAACTAATTATGTGTTAAATCTGTTGATTGCTCACCAACGTAGGTTGCATCTAATTTAGAGAAGTAGTCATTTCAATGCCCACCATGGCGATTACCGAGTAATTAAGGGGGAATAGGGGATGTGTCAGTTTAATTACGGCGTCCTTAAACTAATTGATCTATAGGGATTAATTTATCTTTAGTGTCGATGATCGATAGTGTGTGTGTGTGAATCATCTTGCTGGACCCGTTTTCGTTGCATACGTTTATTCCTTATTCATTTCCTGCTATTTAGTATCTTGTTTCAAGATTTATAAAACCCCACAAATTGCATGGTCGCTAACCAACCCCACAGATTAATAGGAATCTGGATCTTTTGACGACAGATGATCACATCCCCATCCAAGAACTTAGAGAAAGAATATACAAATCTTATATACGGATTGGATGCTCCTGCTGCTAAGTCTGCTGATTTCAAAGTGAAGATCAAGAAATTCAGGTGATAGTAGTTTCTTTTGTATCTTCTGATATATAGCATAGACTGATATAATCACTGCCATATCTATAATATCAGTTTTTGCTTAGTCAGACAACTACTCATTATCTTAAGGCTGTGTTTTTTTTTTCTTTGCTTAACACACAGTGATCACTGAAGTGATCTGACACACACTCACATAACCGGTTTCTTTTGATGTGCCAATATTTTATCTGTTGTTAACCATGCTATCATTGTTCAGTATTTACCGAATGCTCTTGGGTTAGTAGTTTAGTACTTAGTGGTTTTGGCATCATCAATTAGGGGGAAATTGTTAGGTTATGAGTCAGTGGTCACTTAGATCATTGCTAAGGGGGTACATTGAACTGTTAGTTAATCGCTATAGAATTAGGGGGAAATTGTTAGTTTAGTACTTAGTGGTTTATCGCTATAGAATTGAAGATCCCAAAACCTGTCCTGTACCCATAGTGTGTTTTCATACTTGATGATGTAATAGGCTAGACTGTTCTTATATCTGTTTTGTATAAGTCTTGCAAGGGGTATTTATTAGTCTGAACTTCAGTAGGAAGTTAAATTCCAGAACCTCGTGTCATCAGTTTGTAAGAGCTCATTTTCTCAGGTCTCCAGCTAACTGTTCTCAGTACAAGATTCCCATCAGCTGACCTCCGTTGAAGACACAGTTTCAAGAGCTCAGTACCTTCAGAGTCACCAGCTGACCGTTATCAGTAGAAGACTTCTATCAGCCAACTCAGATGAAGAAGTCAGTATGATCAATCCAGATATACTGAATCCGAGAGGAAACGACTGCCAGACTATTACTGTCATTCGAAAGTCAGCAGAGTATTCATATGAGGATAAGTGAGAGTCAACTCAGATGAAGACTTGTGTCTGACAAGTCTCACCTACCACAAACCTTGCTCGACCAATGAGAAGCAACCTAAGCCTTACCTGCTCTGACACTAAAGCTGCCTTCATGTACAGAAGCCAACCACTCTGCGGCTCTACTTCGAAAACTTATAGCCGTTTTCCTTGGAAGTTTGTGACACGTGGCATCGTCCTCTCCAACTGATACATGCCTAGGTCACGATTATAACTAGAGAAGCATTTTCGAGCTCAACGTACGGGACATCAAAGGGAATACATGCTCACAAGATTCAAACTCTCTAGCGCATTCACGTCGATCCAGCAAAGAACATGCTTAGTTGAATATCCGTAGTTCTTCTCTCTAGAGATTCTTTAGTTCCCCCATCTCTATCTAAGCTCCATTGTTATACCTTTAGCTTAGAACCTTCGAAGAAGTTCACTTTCTGTGAATTGTTCTTCTTGTAAGAACTCCTTCATTGTTGGAGACCATCCCCTCCCCTTCAAACTTTGGTTTGATTTGTAAAAGTTGCTAAGGACTATAACTTAGAAGGGTTTGTCCAGCGTACAGATCCCTTGCTGAGAATCTTGCTCAGATTAATCAACAAGAACTTCTGTTCTGCAGGACCGTGGACGTAAGATCTTGCATATCCGAACCACGTTCAAAACTGCTTGTGTTATTTACTGCTTTATTGCATTGTGCTCAAAGCCATTTACAAACTCGTCCTTTGCATAAAACGTACTTAAAAAGTGCACCAGCCAAAACGATTTTGGTTTGCGAAAACACGTTTTCAAAAGAGACAAAGTCTTACGGGCCCCACACTTATCCGCACTATAATCAACAACTGAAATCTTTATACTGACAAAAGTCAGTAGAACAAACTCAGCTGCTGAATCACTCTGACCCGCGATCAGAAGGTTAATATCTGGCACTGTTTATTCAGTAGCAAAACTCAGCTCAACTGACCTTCGAATTTGAGGAAAACTTGCAATCAGGTGTATTCACCCCCCCCCCCTCTACACCTGATACTCGTCTCCGGACCAACAAAACCTAAAAAAATGTTTGATGTTCTTAAGCTGAAACTAAAAACTAAACTACGGAACTTGGAAATCGAGAGCTATTGGAAAACGAGGATGAAAAGATGTAGAGAATGGATTGTGAATGGATGACCAACTCGTTGCTTCCGGCCCCTTTATATAGATCTTCAAGCTTGGCCTCCAAAGAAAGATATCTAGGGCAAATCTAGATCTTATCTCTAAGATCATTTTCCATATATACTTCGTTGGCCTGGAAACGAGTGTCAGGTGGGGGGGGGGTGAATACACCTGAGTACAAGTTTATTTTCTCAAACGCGAAGGACAGTGCCTAATAGTAACCTTCTGATCGTGGGTCAGAGTGACTCAACTACTGGGTTTCTTCTACTGACTTTTGTCAGTATTAATTCGTGCGGATAAGTGTAGGCCCGAATAGACTTCGTCTCGATTTGAAAACGTGTTTTCGCAAACCAAATAGTTTTGGCTAGTGCACTTTTAAATACGTTTTGTGCAAAGTGTGAGTTTGTAAAACGGTTTGAGAATGATGCAATAAAACTGTAAATAACACAAACAATTTTTAACGTGGTTCGGATATGCAAGATCCTACGTCCACGGTCCTGCTGAACTGGAGGTCTTGTTGATTAATCTGAGCAAGCCTCAGCAAGGTATCTGTGTGCTGGACAGACCCTTCTAAGTTATAATCCTTAGCGACTTTACAAATCAAACCGAAGTTTGAAGGGGAGGGTATGTTCACCAACGATGAAGGAGTTCTTACAATAAGAACAGTCACAAAAAGTGAACTCCTTCGAAGATTCTAATCTATGGATATAACAGTGGAGCTTAGATCGAGAAGAGGGATCTAAAGAGAGAAGAACTAAAGATTTTCAACTAGCCAAGTTCTTCGCTGGATCTTCTTGAATGCGCTAGAGAGTTTGAATGCTTGAGCATGTATTGATATCCCGTGCGTTGAGCTCGGAAAGGCTTCTCTATTTATAGTCGTGACCCAGGCATTTGTTCATTGGAGAAGATGATGCCACGTGTCACAAACGTCCAAGGAAAACGGCTATAAGTTTTGAAATACTATCGCAAGTAGTTGGTCACTGTGCATGAGAGCAACTTTAGTTGGTTAGAGCAGGTAAGGCTTAGACCGCTTCTCATTGGTCGAGGTTTGTGGTAGGTGAGACTTGTCAGACATCAGTCTTCATCTGAGTTGACTCTCACTCATCCTCGTATGATCTTTTGCTGACTTCGAATGTCATTAAAAGTCGGGTCGTTTCCTGTCGGATACAGTAGATTTGGCACGATCATACTATCTTCTTTGTCTGAGTCGGCTGATAATAGGTTTTCTACTGAGCGCAGTCAGCTGATGACTCTGAAGGTATAGAGCTTTATACTGTGTTCTTTATTGGAGGTCAGCAGATGAATAATCTTTTGCTGATGGGTCAGCTGGAGACCTAAGAACACGAGCTCTTACATACTGATGACGTGGGGTTCTGAAATTTAACTTCCTATTGAAGTTCAGACCAACAATTACCCCTTACAAGACTAAGACAAAAACAGATAATGAAAATAAGAGCAGTCTAGCCTATTACATCATCTAGTCCGAAAGATAACACACTAAGGTACAAGACAGGTTTTGGGATCTTCAATTCCATAGCAATAAATCACTATGATTTCCCCCATTACCGAAATAAGCAAGTCCTAATACAAGAACTACACATGATAATACAAAGTACCCTCTAAGTGATGATCTAATCAATCACTGACTCATAACCATCAATTTCCCCCTAATTGATGATGCTAAAACCACTAAGAACAAAACTATTGACTAAGAGACTTCAGTAGAAACTGAGCTGTGAAAATAGGGTAATCAACAGATAAAGGATAAGCATATAAGAGAAAGATAGGTTACGTGTATGTGTGTCAGATAACTTTAGTGATCAGTTGTGATAACCAGTAAACACAGCCATAAGACAATGAGTAGTTTTCTGGGCAAGCAAAGAACTGATGTATTATATATGAGAAGTGAAATTACAACAGTCTATGGTCTATACAATCAGAAAATAAGGAGCAGCTACTACTGACGTCTGTACTTCTTGATCTTGGCTTTGAATTCTGCAGACTTAGCAGCTGGAGGCTCTAACCCATAAGATTTGTATATCCTTTCTCTGAGGGTTTGGATGGAAGTGAGATCGTCTGGCTGCAAAGAACTCAGATTATTGTGGTGCGCAGCAGTCTCGACTTTGTCATCTATCTCCATTGTACATATCACTCCTCGAGTCATCATGGGAGGAGTCAGCTGGCGGTAGGCAGGAGCGGTGAGGGGCAGCTTCTCCTTGAGTATAAGTAACTTCATCTGCGCCCTAAAGTTCGCATTGTATTGATAGATAAATTCATCGAAAAAGTTAGCTGGCGAAACTTCAGCAGGATAGCACTGCCATACATAATAAGCCTTGATGAAATCTATCTTCAACTCCTCCCACTCCTCGTTCAGATTCCAAGAAATCCATCTGTCTACGCGGCGGTGCGGAGTCTTCTTGAGATAAACCTTTTGGGCACCTCAACGGAAGAACTTAGATATCTTCGGGATCTGCTTACTCTTGTCAAGGATTGGCTCTCTGGCGATTCTATCAGTGAGGTCGATAATCTTGGCCAAATCCTCTAGCCTCTTCTTCTCCTTTAAGGCTACAACTCTCTTATCTCCTGTCCGGAGATTTAGCCCTTGCTGCGTAGCCTCCCAAGTTGCCTTATCTTCTGCCTCCTGCTCAGGTGTAAGCGTTGATATCTTCTTCATCCTCTGAGCAAGTGGTATGGTGTCCGTTTCTGAGTCAGGCTCATTAGCAGCAGATTGCTGAGCCTTCTTCATTTGCTGATCCAGAATCAGCTTAGCCTGACTCTTGGACATCCTAGAAACTGTCAACCTCTTCTTCTTCTTGGGCTTCTGAGCCTCTTCTTCTAGCCTCATCTCATAGTCCAGTTCTTGGAGGAGCTGAGCCACCCTCTTATCATGCTCTTCCTGCTCTGCTCGAGTTTTGAATTTGGGTGTCGGGGAAGGAGGTGGAGTGCTTTCAGTGGCTTTCTCCTTCCCAGGCCTTTGAGTGGGCAGGGGCTTATCCTCTTGATCAAGGAACTGAGCTATATCCTCGATATGTTACGCCTTAGCCGAGGATCCTTCTCCTGATCCTCCGACCGGCTCGGGCAGCTGAGCTTCAGAGGGCTGCGCCTCTGACTAAACTTTGGACCTGAGGGATTTGGACTTGGGGAGGGGCGACGGAGCAAGTTCCAGCCTCTGCTGAACTTTCCCCCTTTAGAGTTTCCCTCTCTTCTGACTAACCTACCACCTGAGCTCTTCCTTCCCCCTTTTTGGCATCATCACTAGCCGGGGATAGGAGGGCCTTGACAGCTGCTACTTCCCGCTGAAGGTCATAGACAGCTATTTTAACGGAAGTGGTGGTGGTGTTGAAGTCTCCGATGGCATCGCAGTAGTAGACTCAGTCATTCTCCAAGTCCTTGCAGATTTGGCGGATCTGAGCCTCTGTCTCGTTTCTGTGCTTCAGAAGTGATACGTCGTGAGAGTAAGTCATCTCTTTCTGGATTAGCTTCAGGGTGGCCGCCTGAGTTTGTAAGACATTCTGCGCACTAGAGGTGGCCATCCTGTTCCGCTCATCCATAGTGTTTTGGACTGTGGCTAGGCTCGCAGACAATTGCTCAGCGAATATCTTCTGCTAGGCTTTGAGCAGTTCCTGACATTGAGCAGACAAGTCAGGCTTCTGAGCTGCCAGCGCAGCCTTGACGATCTCCTGAATGTTTGGAGCAAGAGCGTCTGAGACCTTCTTGACTGCGCACGCAAGGTCGTCAACCTTCTCCGTCTGCACTCTTGTGTACTGAGCCCATTTGAGATGGACATCCTTAGCCAGGAGACAATTCTTGTCTCCTTACTTTCTGATAGTGCAGTTGACGGACTTTGAGGACAGGGAACCTATAAGTTTGATCTGATAGGATGAGGTTCCGAGCCTCTGCTCTGAGGCGGCGAGTTGTTGCTTCTTGGAGGTTGAAGCAATAGGGGCGGCACTAGATTCAGGAGGTGGTGGTGGTGGTTAGTTGCCCTTCTCGCTGGGAGTCTTTCCCTCAGTAGAATCTCCCTGTTCTGAATCCTTGGGTTGGGCGGCGCCTGATCATCATTACCATCACTGTGATGAGGAGGCGGTGACGGGCTCCTGGCAGTCTGTGGGGAGGACCTCAACTCTAAAAGATACATTATAGTGGAGCGTAGGTCCTCGAATGAGGTGATGTCGGCGGGTTTCCCAAACCCGATAGCCAACTACAGACTCTGCTCTTCGGCCAGTAGGGACAGCGCATAATGCTGCTGGATGAGTTCTGCAAGGATATCCCAATTAAAGAATTGCAGTAGCATCTGTGTCCTTGCCCTGATCGCGATGTCGACCAAATCCTAATGCTGGGAGATCTAAGGAATATGCTCAGTGACTTCTCCTGTGGCACGGAGACGAGTTATCTGAACGGTCGACGACTGTTCGGAGGAGACCTCAGCTCGTCAGCTTCTTCCATCTGAGTCTCTTCCGTACTGACCCACTGTACCTTATCTTTCAAGGTGGTACCTTCAATGCCTATATCACCGTCCAGTAGTTCCTCCTCCTGAGGCGGTGGAGGGGAAGCAGGCTTGGCAGGAACCTTAGAAGCTCCAGCCTTGGAGAGCTTCTTTCGCTTCGGCTGATCGGCCTGTGGAGGCAGATCTGTGGATGATCTTTTGAGCTTAGTAGCTCCACGTCTGATTGACTTTTCGGCCGCTGCTCTAGTCTTGAAGTTGATCACCTTGCGGTCGAAGTATTTGGAGTCAGCGAATGATGCATGATTCATCACCGAATCCTCAATCTGTATGGACACCTTTGTCCCGTACAGTAGCTTACCCTCACTGATGAGTCTTCTCTCTCCATACCCAGTGGATGTAAACTTCTGCGCCTAAGCGTTCAGCTTATCCAGAAAGAACTTGGTCCAGTTGACCTGGACTCCATCAACAATGGCCATCATAATTTGGAGTCGAGGCTTGGATAGGTAATCGAATGAACCGGTGGCACTCATCAAGATGTGGATGACGATGTAGGCGAGGCCCCCGTACTTCGGAAGGAGTTGGTTCTTCGGTAAGGCAGATTTGAAGGAGATATCATCTCGTCCACAGAAGCGATGGACGTAGTCGTTGAGCTCGTTCTCCTTATAACCCACCGGAGAAATCCCTGAGTCCGGCAACTCGAAAGCGGACTTCAAGGCCTCCATCACGCTAATGTCGGCTCGACTTGCTTCCCACTTCTGGGGAGCAAGTTCCCTCATTTAACCTATAATGGTTACCTTCGTGTTCGTATCCTCCACCGAATGCATATTGTAGAAGAATTCGGCCACCTACCGGAGTAGATACGCCTTGGCGTGATTTGTCAATAGAAGTTTCAGGCCAGACGCTTCGAGAGCCGAGAAGATTGGCTCCATGAAAGGAAGCTCCGCCTGATGGAAAACCATCGTGGGTTCGAAGAGAACCCTGGAGAGTATGATCTCCTCGATGTTGGAAGGGGTCGAAACGATCGCCATTGAAATAGAAATCTGCAAAACAAGAGTTAGCACTCGAAAATAGAGTAAGTTAGATATATATTGCAGATAAATAGGGGGTTTACCGTAATTAAAGTGCTTGAAAGAAATAGAAGCAGTCGAGAGAATGCAGTAAACAGGAAAGCTTGAAAGATCTAAGATTGCGTAAATGGCGAAAAGTTGAGATTAGAGTAAAAAGCGTAACATTTTACAAGATTTGAATATCAAGGGTTTTCGATCGGACGGTTTTTATAAAATCTCGCTTTTCTGGGACGGCTCAGATTTGATGTTATAAAAGGAATGATTACTTAGTCGCCTCTAATCTAGACTCACGTAAGATAAGCGCAGATAGAGTAAGGTGAGAAGACATGTATTAAATGCGTTGCACGCAACATTAAAGGATAAGCATTTTAAATGAGAACGGTTTTCTACTGACTTAACCCTTAAATATTTATGGCGGGAAATAAATGCAAGTCATGCCACTGAATGCAAACAACTGAGTTACTAAATGCGAGCATGCTTCTAAAAATATTAAAGAATCTTACTACGCAAACCTCTTCAGCTGAACTTTTACGATCAGCTAGTTACCGTAATGACTCAGAAGGACCTTCGTGGTACTGATAGTATCATGTTCCCCCTTACTGTGTACTGTATGATTCACCCTACTGAATCAAAGTACTGAGTCTGACTTCAGACATGTCGTACTGAATTCTCTCACTGACTCGAGTCAATAGGATCCAGTAGACCTAGCTCAACTGATAGTTCTCTGAATTTGTTCTCAGCTAGCGGTTTGGTCAGAATGTCAGCCCTTTGCTTGTCATTATGGATTTTCTCCATCCTGATATCCTTCTTCTCGACATGGTCTCTGATGAAGTGGTGTCGAATGTCCACGTGCTTACATCTCGTCTGAAGAACTGGATTCTGACTTATTGAAATCGCACTGGTGGAGTCGCAGTAGATGGGCACTTCATCTTGAGTAATTCCATAATCTCGCAATTGTTGTCGAAGCCAAAGGATCTGGGCACAGCAACTTCCAGCAGCCATATACTCATCTTCAGTGGTGGACGTCGCCACTGAATGTTGTTTCTGTGAGAACCATGATATTAGGTTGCTGCCTAGGAACTGTGTTTGTCCATAGATTAAACGTTCAGGTGTAGAGGGGGGGGGGGGTGAATACACCTGAAAATAATTTCTCAACTTAAAACGCGAACAGTCCTTGTTAGGAGGATGCCGTACTGAACAGGTTCAGTAGACCAAGTAAGCTGTTCTGAATCGCGTGGCAGAGTGACTGACTTCACTGAGGCCTGCTAGCTCACTTAGGTTAGAATTCAGTACCGTTCAACTGAAGTTCAGTATAGTGCGGAGATGTGTAGGCCCAAATTCAGTTGAGTTAGAAAACGTTTTTAATAAAACTGTTTCAATATATTAGTGCAATCAGTTAAGCTTTGCTGAAACTCAGTTAAATGATTTTAAAAGATATTTTTAGTATGAACAGTAATCAATGCAACAGTAAAAACACAGAACACAAGCAATTTTAAAGTGGTTCGGATCCAACAATCCTACGTCTACTGTCCCGAAAAGATTAGGAGCCTATTTTATTATACTGAGTTAGTCTCAGTCGGTTTGTGCACTGGACAAACACTGGTCATGAGATTTATACTGAGCAAGTCTCAGTTTACAAGATATCAAACTTAAGTGCTTGACAAATTCTCCAACTATGAAGGAGTCCTTTACAATAAGGATCAGTTCAAAGTTGAATTCCTTTGTTCTAAGCTATATATATAGTCTGCTGAGCTTAGATTAGAGGAAAGGGAATGAGAAAGTGGCTTCTAGAGCGACGAACGGTTAAGTCTAGACTTTGGGTTCGTATTCAGTCGCTTGGATACTAGAGGCTTTATGATCTGATTCAGCTTTGTTCCCTATGAGCAAGTATGTCGCCTTTCACTGGAGATTACTCTATGAAGTTCTTGCGAAAAGCTTAAGTTGATTCTGAGTTGCTCGTGAATGCTGTGTGTTCTTCATTTTCTAGGTGAGCTTCAATTTGAAATCTTCTCTCTAGTTATAGAGCAGAGACATAGATAGATCCGTTGGAGATGACGATCCATATGTCTCTCTCTTTTGGGTAGCTAACGGCTCTTTCAAAGTATGGTGGCAGAGTCCTTTCCCTCCATTTCGGGAAAGTTGTTGACTTGCAGCTTTAATCAGAAAGTAGACAGATGGCCGCTCGTCATTGGTCGAAGCTGAAGAAAGTAGGTGAGACAAATAGACTTCGAGGTGAATCTGAAGCTGACTTCTCTATACCTCGTATGACTCTACTGATTTGACTTATGAGATCTTCTGACAGTTAGAAGAATGTCTAATTGTTGTTGAATCTGATCTATATTCAGTAGCATACTCCTGCTGAGTTCAGCTCTACTAAAGATCAACTCTGAGTTCAGTGAACTACTCCTGCTGAGTTCAGTTCAACTGACTCCTTTCAGTATACTGCTCCTGTTGAGTCCAGTACAACTGAGTTTTCTTCTTCTGGTACTGAGGCTGATAGTCTGCTGAAGAACCAGCGGACAGAACTGAGTGCTTGAACCATATTGAAGAGTGTCTACTGAGTCTGAAACTCTTAGAGACAAAACAACAATTACAATTGAATGGTTCACCAGTCAAAGTAGGGTTTTGAGATCTTCAAATCTACTGAACACTAGGCTATTGAGTCATCTCCTAACAATTTCCCCCTATTTGATGATGCCAAAACCTAACACTACAAACTGTCAGAAACAAACTCCTTACAAATATTACAAGTAGAATCAGTGGAGTTGTTCTTCAAGTTCTAAACTACAGAGGGAGTTCAGGGAAGAAATATCAGAACCTATAGAGAAATCTAATCAGCAATTTCCCCCTTTCTAACAAAATTTTCCCCCAAAATACATCTATCAAACCAGAATCTGTCAAGCTAAGTAAAAACTAATAAACACAGATATAAATATTCAGTGAGTGTGTGAGTCAGTAATTACTTGAGTGATTCTAAGTGTTAAGCATAAAAAAAAATAACAAGGCCATGTAGACAATAAGGAATTGTCAGGGCCGAACAACAATGATGTTTATATATCAGTAGAAAGTTCAGTACAGTTCACCAACTTGCTATTCTAGAGAAGAAAGACATAGATACAAGGAAGCTATCTACTATCTCCTGAACTGCTGAATCCTCTCTTTAAAATCTTTGGACTTCTCTTCAGGAAGCGGCAGTCCATACATCTTGTATGTATCTCTCCTCAGCTTCAGTATCTGTGCCATGTCAGCAGGATTAGTCTCATCAAGATCAATGGCTTGAGCAGCACTCTTAATTTCTCCTTCAATGACCCTAATATGTAGAGAACCATCAAGCTTCAGTGGGGGGGGCAGAGGTCTTGGAGCTGGGACTCTGACATCAACCTTATCTGCTAGGGCCTTTTGAACACTTGTATAAATCTCTGGATCACTCTTCAGAAGTACTCAGCAAAGGCAATTGACTTGTGCATGTCAGACCAATACCTCCAAAAATAGACCCTCTTAATAGAGTCAGCTTTCAGCGTCTCCCACCTCTGAGTCCGTTCCCATGGCATCCAAGAATCAACCCTGGGCCATCTGTGGATTTTGATGTTTGTGGGCTTCCTGAGTCTTCTGTACTTATACGGAATTTCAGCCTTCTCAGGAATCCCCTGACTTGCTTCTTTCTCAGCCTTGATCTTAAGAGCCTCTAGGTCAGCGAGTCAGAGCCTTTCCCTTGCTTCATTAATCTGCCTGGCTTCAGCTCCTCTGTCCAAGTATCTCTCCATCTAATCCTAAATCCCTTTCATCTCTTGCTCTTGAGCTTTAGAGGGGGCATATGATGGAATGTGCTCTTGTTCCTCTTCTGAGTCAGCAGGTGTTGAAGATTTGGATTTAGATGTACCCTGCTGACCAGTTTGCTGCTACTGGTGTTGTTCTCTTTCCTTCTCCTTGTCAGCTTCATCGCTGAGCTTCAAATTCCTCGGGGGTAGCCTTGTCTCAGGCTTCCTTACCTTCTGAACATTGGTTCTGCCTTTGGCAGGCTGTTTCTTTAGCTTATTTGCAGCCTCTGCCTCGGCCATCTCCCTTGCCAGCTTCTCATCAGCTGCAATCTGAGCCTCTTCCTCGGGAGATATGAACCTTTTAGTTCCTTTCTTTTTGGGTGGAGTGGGAAGCTTCAGTATCTTCTTCCCTTTCCCCGGAACTGGAGGAGGTAGAGGGACTTCTTCCTCTTCAGAGTCCTCCTCTGCATACTCAGCAACCTCCTTGATGATATCACTTGGAGTTTGGGTTGCTGATTCTTTGGGTCCTGAGCCACTTGGGCCGGTCTCAGCAGGCACTACAGCTCCTGCTGGTGAGACACCCTGGGCCTCACCCTGATCTTGCTGAGCAGTAGGAGCAGTGGGAGCTGATTGCTGAGTTTCAGTTGCTCCTTTCACTGTCCTGACTCCACTTGGTGCTCTTGGTACCTTTTCCTTACCTTCCCCCTTTTTGGCATCAGCAAATAGGCCAAGGGTAGGTGTCTGTACCTTCTTATCCAGACTGGTATAAGCTGAGGCTAGCTTATCCAAAGCATCCTGCAGTTTGACAAGTCTCTCATGGAGTTTATTCCTCTCATCTGTGAGTTCTTCACTGTATTTCTTCTGAGAGGTCTCCACCACAGTCTGAATAGATTGCAACTTAAGATATATTTTATCTTCCATGGCCTTCTGAATTGTCTGGAGTCTGAGTTCAGCGGCCTGACTCATGGAAGAAATAGACTCTGAGTGAGCTGACTGAGCTGCCTTGTTGTTTTCAAGAAATTTAGCCTAGGCAGCTTCCATCAGCTTCTGTTGCCTTTCGAATTCGGCTCTCTGAGTGGTGAATGCATCAGTCAATATTGTAGAGAAGTCAGGGGTAGGTGTATTCTGAATTGATGTTCTGAGCCCCTTAATCTCCTCGAAAGCAGACCCCAGCAACAGCTGTACTGGGTCTGCGGACTGAGAGCTACCACCCGCCGATTGTCCTGGTGGGAGGATGCTGAGAGGTCACCTGAACTTTAAGAGACTCAGTCACTTGATCTTTAAGGTAATGAATAAGCTAGCCAAGAACTCAAGAGTCAGAGGACTGCCCGATGAAGACTTCATCAAAGACAAAAATTATGAAGCGTGTTTGAAGGGAAAGCAGACAAAGAAAAGCAATCCACCAATTCCGTCGCCTTCCACCGATGGAATCCTTCAACTGCTCCACATGGACTTGTTTGGGTCAATCTCTCCAGTGACCATAAGAGGAAAGAAGTATGCCCTCGTCGTTATTGACGATTATTCGAGATATACATGGGTCATCTGCATAGCCAACAAATCTGTTGTCAAGACTGAGCTGCCGATACTGCTGAAGAAACTCAATGTGGAAAAGGATATCAAGATTTAGAAAATTTGCTCAGATAGAGGGACATAATTCCTCAACTCAGTCATTAAAGAGTACTGCAATAAAGAGGGAATTCAGCACGAGACTTCAGCAGCTCGCACCCCTCAGCAGAACGGTCTTGCTAAATCAAAGAATAGAACACTAAAAGAAGCAACAAGAATGCTCCTCGCAGACTCTGGACTGCCCTCAAAATTCTGGGCTGATGTTACTCACACCGCCTGCGACACTCAGAACCGATCACTACTTAAAAAGCAACACATGAAGATGCCATACGAACTGTGGAAAGGGAGAATTCCTTCTATTTCTCATTTTCATATATTTGGTTGTCCTTGCTTTATTCACAATAACGGGAAGGATCAGTTAAAGGTCTTTGATAGCAAATCTTATCAAGGAGTGTTCTTAGGATACTCTCGAGTCAGTAAAGCTTTCAGGGTCTTTAACTACCGGACCCTTTGCATGGAGGAAAGCCCTCATGCCAATTTTGATGAGTTTGTTACTGAGGACTGGAAACCTAAGAAGACAAATCCTGAAGATGTCAGCAGCAAGCAACAAGATCTCACACTGAATGACAATGATGAGAAGATCCAGCATTGTTGGGATGATGAGTCAGACGAAGAAGAAATCCAGACCCATCTTGCAAGCGCTGTAGCTGACCTGGTTGATTCTACTGAACAGAATCAACATCAGGTAACAATGGTCGATGAGGAAGCCCCAGTGGTAACTGAGACCTCTATTGAGAATATAAACTCAGGGGGAACGACTAATGTTCCTGAGCTAAATGCCCCTGAATCTGGAAACTCAGTAGATCCTAACCTTCTTACTGAATTGCTTCAGTCACAAAACAGCACTACCAAAATGCCCAACACTCCTGCAGACTGTACAGAAGTAATATCAGAAGAAGAAGCCAAACTCAGACGCTCATGGCTAGACGCTCACTCTTCGGATCTAATTATTGGAGATCCATCAGCAGCAGTAAGGACAAGATCCAGACTAAGTCAAGGAGAAAGTGCTCTTTACTCCTGTTTCTTGTCTACTGAAGAAACTCAAACGATAGAGGATGCTCTCAACGATGCTGACTGGATCATTGCCATGCAAGAGGAGCTGAACCAGTTTGTCCAAAATGAAGTTTGTGAGCTTGTTGACAGACCTAGACATCAACATGTAATCGGTACTAAGTGGGTCTTTAAGAACAAGCGAGATGAAAACAACGTCATAGTAAGAAACAAGGCTCGACTTGTTGCCACGGGATACTGTCAAGCAGAGGGAATAGATTTTGATGAAACATTCGCACCAGTCACCAGATTGGAAGCCATTCGTCTATTCCTAGCCTATGCAACACATCAAAGATTCAAAGTATATCAAATGGATGTTAAGTCAGCGTTTCTGAATGGCATACTAAAGGAAGAAGTCTACGTGGAACAACCGCCCGGCTTTCAGCATGGACATCAGGTGTATAGACTTCGAAAAGCTCTATATAGGTTAAAACAAGCACCCAGGGCTTGGTACGATACCCTGTCAGACTTTCTTCTTCAGAAAGGTTTTCCGAAGGGGACAGTAGATCACACTCTATTCAGCATTAAGTCAGGCGATGACATTCTATTAGTGCAGATCTACGTGGACGACATCATTTTCGGATGCAGGAACGTGACTATATGTCAACAATTCGAGAAATTGATGAAGGAGAAGTTCGAGATGTCCATGATGGGGGAGATGAACTACTTCCTTGGATTTCAAGTGAAGCAATCACCTGAAGGAATATACATCAACCTAGCCAAGTACACTCGAGATCTCCTGAAAAGATTCGGCTGCGACTCAAGCAAGCCAGTCAAGTTCCCCATGAACACGAATTTTAAAATCTATTTAGACAAAGAGGGAGCTTCTGTTAACTCTACTGATTATAGAGCTATTATTGGTTCTTTATTAGATTTAACAGCAAGCAGACCTGACATAACTTATGCTGTAGGTGTATGTACAAGATTTCAGGCGAATCCCAAGCGAAGGCATCTAGACTCAGCAAAGAAGATTCTGCAATACCTGAAGGGAACACCTGACGCTGGGTTATGGTATCCTGCTGCTGATAATCTGATTCTAACTGGTTATTCTGATGTTGATTATGCAGGATGTAGGATAGATCGAAAGTCAACTTCTAGAACGTGTCAGTTCCTAGGCAGTAAGCTGATAT
The DNA here is from genome assembly GCA_028984105.1 of Lavandula angustifolia. Taxonomy (NCBI): domain Eukaryota; kingdom Viridiplantae; phylum Streptophyta; class Magnoliopsida; order Lamiales; family Lamiaceae; genus Lavandula; species Lavandula angustifolia. The sequence goes on from CM054820.1 coordinate 22,461,241, forward strand.
CATGGTTTTCAAAGAAACAACATTCAGTGGCGACGTCCACTACTGAAGCTAAGTATTTGGTTGCTGGAAGTTGTTGTACCCAAATCCTTTGGCTTCGACAACAACTGCAAGATTATGGTATTACTCAAGATGAAGTGCCCATCTACTGCGACTCCACCAGTGCAATTGCAATAACTCAGAACCCAGTTCTCCAAACGAGATGCAAGCACGTGGACATTCGACACCACTTCATCCGAGACCATGTCGAGAAGAAGGATATCAGTATGGAGAAAATCCATACTGATAAGCAAAGGGCAGACATACTGACCAAACCACTAGCTGAGAATAGATTAAGAGAACTATCAGTTGAGCTAGGTCTACTGGATCCTACTGACTCGAATCAGTAAGAAGATTTAGTACGACAGGTTAGAAGTCAGACTCAGTACTTGATTCAGTAGGGTGAATCATACAGTACATAGGAAGGGGGAACATGGTACCTTCAGTACCATGAAGATTCTCCTGAGTCATTTCGATAAATAGCTGATCGTAAAAGTTCAGCTGAAGAGGTTTGCGTATTAGATTGCTAAATTTTCTCAAAAGCATGCTCGCATTTATTATAGCAGTCGTTTGCATTCAGTGGCATGATTTGCATTTATTTCCCGCCATAAATTTTTAAGGATAAAGTCAGTAGAAACCGTTTTCATTTAAAATGCCTTATCCATTAAATTGTCTGCAACGTATTTAATGCATGTCTTCTCACCTTACTCAAACCGCGCATATTTTACGTGGGTCTAGTTTTGAGGTGGCTAAGTAATCATTCCATTTATAAAATCAAATTTGAACCGTCCAGAAAAAGCGAGATTTTATCCTGATCGTCCGATCTTAAAACCCTTGACATTCAAATTTTATAAAATATGTACCTTTTTCTCTCTAAACACACTTTATGCCATTTCCGACTTAGAGCTTTCGATCATCGTCTTAATCTGCTGCATACTGTTGACTGCTTATATTTTTAGCTCTTTGATTGCGGTAAATTTCTTATCTATCTGAAATTTGTGTATCTAACTTACTCTATTTTCGAGTGCTAATACATTTCCTGCAGATTTATTATATAGGGGCCTTTCCGAAGAACCAGCTCCGAAGAACCAGCTCCTACCGGAGTATAGGGGCCTCGCATACATTGTAATCCACATCCTTACGAGCACCGCCGGTTCCTTCGATCAACAGTCCAAACCCAGACTCCAGATCATGATGGCAATAATAGATGGATTCCAAGAGAATTGGGCGCAGTTCCTCATGTCTGAGCTGAAGGCTCAGGCTCAGAAGTTTGTGACCAGAGATGCTGGAGAGAGGAGACTAATTAGTGTGGGCAAACTGTTGTACGAGACGAAGGTGTCCATTCTGATAGAGGACTCCGTGATAAGTCACGCGTCCTTCGAGGACATGAAGTATTTCGACCGCAAGCTGATAAAGTTAAAGACGAAATTAGCGGCCGAAAAATCCATCGGACATGGAGCTGAGCTCAAGAGGTCATCTACTGATCAACCTCCAAGTGCCGATCAGCCAAAGAAGAAGAAGTTGTCAAAGTCTGGAGCTTCTAAGGATGCTTCCCCAACGCCCCCTCAAGAGGAAGAATTGCTGGACGCTGACACTGGCATAGAGGGTGCCACCTTAAAAGATAAAGTGCAGCGAGTCAGTACTGAAGAAACACAGCAGGAAGAAGGAGAGGAACCTGATGCTGAGGTCTCCTCAATGAGTCAGTCAACCGAGCCATAAGGAAGCAAGTAGACAAGAATTGTCTCCTGGCCAAAGATGTCCATCTCAAGTGGGCACAGTATAGAAAGGCTCAGACAAAGAAGGTTGATGAACTATCTGGCGCAGTCAAGAAAGTCTCAGACGATCCAACTCCCAATATTCAGGAGATAGTAGAGACTGCGCTAGCAGCTCAGAAGGCGGACATGGCCGCCCAATGTCAGCAGTTGCTTGAAGCTCAGCAGAAGAAATTCACAGAGCAACTGTCTACGAGCTTGGCCAGTGTCCAAAAAACCATGGATGAGCGGAACAGGCTTGCAACCTCCAGTGTCCAAGCATCCATAGAAACTCAGGCGGCAGCCCTGAAGCTCATTCATAAGGAGATGACAGACTCTCTCGATGCATCACTACTCCAACAATGAAATCAGGCAGAGGCCCAAATCCGACAAATCCGCAAGGATTAGGAGGATGACTGGGTCCACTACTGTGATGCAGTCGGGGACTTCAACACCACCTCAGAATCGATCAAGTCAGCTATCTACGCACTCCAACTGGAGGTAGCAGCAATCAAGACTCTCCTATCCTCGGCAGATGATGCCAAAAAGGGGGAAGGAAGAGCGAAGGAGGTGTTGACGGAGTCAGCTGAGAGGGAACCAATCAAGGGGGAATGTTCAGCGCAGGCTGGAATAAGTTCGGTCCTCACTCCCTCAGTCCAAATCCCAATTGTCCAAATTCCATCAGAGGCTCAACCCTCTGAACCTCAGCTGGCCGCACAGGCCGGAGGATCGGGTGAAGGATCCTCGGCTCAGGCGCATCACATTGAAGATGTGGCCAAATTCGTCTAATACTCAAATCATGAAGATGAGCCCCTGCCAACTTAAAGGCCCGGGTAGGAGAAAGCTACTGAAAGCACTCCTCCTCCCTCCCTGTCACCCAAATTCAAATAAAGAGAAGAGCAGGAGGAACCTGACAAGAGGGTGGCTCAACAGCTGCTGGATCAGATATATTATGAGCTGAGGATGGAAAAAGAGGCTCAGAAGAAGAAGAAGAAGAAGAGAGTCCCAATGTCCAGGACGTCAAAAAGTCAGGCGAAATTGATCATGGCTCAGCGGAAGAAAGCACAATCTGCTCCGGAGCCTACTGGAGACTCTGACACGGACAACCTGCCCCTTGCTCAGCGGCTAAAAAATCTTCCAAAACTTACAGCTGAGCAGGAAGCAGAGGACAAGGCGACTTGGGATGCAGTGCAGTAAGGGCTGAACCTCAGGACGTGAGACAAACAAGCTGCAGAGCTGAGAGAGAAGAGGAGGCAGGCTGATCTGGCTAAGATCATTGAAGTTACTGAACATGCAGCCAAAGAGCCTATCCTCAACCGGAGCAAGCAGATCCCCAGGACTTTCAAGTTCTTCCGACGTGGTGCTCTGAAGCCTCATCTGAAGAAGACACCGCACCGCCGTGTCGACAAATGGATTCCGTGGAATCTGAACGATGAGTGGGAGGAGCTGAAGGACGACTTCATCAAAGCCTTCTATGTGTGGTAATGATATCCTTCTGAAGTTTTGGTAGTCGAACTCTTTGATCAGTTTGAATTGCACCATGACCCCAACTTCACAGCTCAGATTAAGCTGTTACTATTCAAGGAGAAGCTGTCATTTACTGCTCCTGCCTACCACCCGCTGAAGCCTCCCATGACCACCCAAGGAGTTATCTGCACCAAGGAGATCGAAGAGGAAGTGGAGACCGTTGCTCATCGCAATAATCTGGATCTTTTGACGATAGATGATCTCATCCCCATCCAAGAACTCAGAGAAAGAATCTACAAAATCTTACGGATTGGATGCTCCTGCTGCTAAGTCTGCTGATTTCATAGCGAAGATCAAGAAGTTCAGGCGATAGTAGTTTCTTTTGTATCTTCTGATGTATAGCATAGACTGATGTAATCACTGCCATATCTATAATATATGTTTTTGCTTAGCCAGACAAGTACTTATTGTCTTAAGGCTGTGTTTTTTTTTCTTTGCTTGACACACACTGATCACTGAAGTGATCTGACACACACTCACATAACCGGTTTCTTCTGATGTGCCTATCTTTTATCTGCTGTTAACCGTGCTATCATTGTTCAGTATTTACTGAATGCTCTTGGGTTAGTAGTTTAGTACTTAGTGGTTTTGGCATCATCAATTAGTGGGAAATTGTTGGGTTATGAGTCAGTGGTCACTTAGATCTATGATAAGGGGGTACTTTGAACTGTCATCAGTAGTTCATATACTTAGGACTTTTTGTTGTATTTCGGTAATGGGGGAAATTGTAGTGATTTTATCGCTATAGAATTTAAGATCCCAAAACCTGTCCTGTACCCATAGTGTGTTTTCATACTTGATGATGTAAT